>CP137679.1:16241851-16496041 GCA_037976565.1 Mesocentrotus franciscanus | reverse complement strand
TTAGAGAAAGAAGACGATTTATTGTACTTTTCTCGACTCTCAATCCTTGTTTGAATTCAGCTCAGCCCCTCCCGCGCAAAGCGAGGCAGCTTTGACGTTTCATTAAATTATTAGAGAAAGAAGAAGCTTCATTGTACCGTTCTCGACTCTTAATCCTTGTTTGAATTCAGCTCAGCCCCCCCCTCTCGCGCGAAGCGCGGAAGCTTTGACGTTTCATTAAATTATTTAAAAACAGAAGACGATTCGTTGTACCGTTCTTGACTCTTAATCTTTGTTTGAATTCAGTTTCCCCCTCCCGCGCGAAGCGCGGAAGCTGTAGATGATTCGTTCTACCGTTCTCGACTCTTAATCCTTGTCTGAATTCAGTTTCTACCCTCTCGCGCGTTTCATTTAATTATTTGAGAAAGAAGATGATTCGTTCTACCGTTCTCGACTCTTAATCCTTGTCTGAATTCAGTTTCCAACCTCTCGCGCGTAGCGCGGAACAAGCGCGTAGCCAGGATTTTATTTTAGGGGGGGCGGTAGTGAGCACGCGAAGCGTGCGAATAACTTACAGAGCGCGCGAAGCGCGCTCCCTAGGGGGTGGGTGCAGGGAGGGGGGAGCTTCCCCCCTCCCGCGCGAAACGCGGAAGCTTTGACGTTTCATTAAATTGTTAGAGAAAGAAGACGATTCGTTGTACCGTTCTCGGCTCTTAATCCTTGTCTGAATTCAGTTTCCTCTCACGCGCGAAACGCGGAAGCTTTGACGTTTAATTAAATTGTTAGAGAAAGAAGACGATTCGTTGTACCGTTCTCGGCTCTTAATCCTTGTCTGAATTCAGTTTCCTCTCGCGCGAAACGCGGAAGCTTTGACGTTTAATTAAATTGTTAGAGAAAGAAGACGATTCGTTGTACCGTTCTCGGCTCTTAATCCTTGTCTGAATTCAGTTTCCTCTCACGCGCGAAACGCGGAAGCTTTGACGTTTAATTAAATTGTTAGAGAAAGAAGACGATTCGTTGTACCGTTCTCGGCTCTTAATCCTTGTCTGAATTCAGTTTCTCTCCGCGCGAAGCGCGGAAGCTTTGACGTTTCATTAAATTGTTAGAGAAAGAAGACGATTCGTTGTACCGTTCTCGGCTTTTAATCCTTGTCTGAATTCAGTTTCGATTCGCGCGAAGCGCGGAAGCTTTGACGTTTCATTAAATTGTTAGAGGAAGAAGACGATTCGTTGTGCCGTTCTCGACCCTCAATCCTTGTCTGAATTCAGTCCTCCCCCCCCCCTCCTGCGCGAAGCGCGGAAGGCGGTAGCTATGACGTTTCATCAAATTATTAGAGAAAGAAGACGATTCGGTGTGGCCGTACTTGACTCTTAATCCTTCTCCCGCGCGAAGCGCGGAAGTTTTGACGTTTCATAAAATTAATAGAAAAGATGACGATTCGTTGTACCGTGCTCCTTTTTCTTCCTACGTCCTCTTCCTTTTTCTCTTCTCTTTCTTTCTTTTTTTTTTTTGGCCGGCGTTTTGGGGGCGACCGCCCCCACCGCCCCTGGCTACGCGCCTGGCGCGGAAGCTTTGACGTTTCATTAAATTATTAGAGAAAGAAGACGATTTATTGTACTGTTCTCGACTCTTAATCCTTGTTTGAATTCAGTTCCCCTCCCGCGCGAAGCGCTGAAGCTTTGGCGTTACATTAAATTATTAAAGAACTTCTTATCTGACAAAACATGGGGGGCATTTCACCACCTGAAAATTCGTGGGGCGGGGGAGACGTGTTCCCCCGTCCCCCAGGATTGACGCCCCTGATATGCCTAGTGCTTGATAAATTGACAGAGAGAGAGAGAGAGAAAGAGAGAGGGAGAGAGAGAGAGAGAGAGAGAGAGACGGGGGGTGATCGCGGGCCTCCTTCTTGGATTAGGGAGGGGAATGTGCTAAAAGAAAGGAACTTTTGTGTGTGTGCGTGCGTGTGGTAGAGAGGTGGTATAATAAGAGATATGAAAAGAGGGAATGATATTAAGAAATACAATGGAGAAAAAAAAAACACGTAGGCCTATAAAAAGTCTTATGGAGCCTGGATGAGAAAAGAGCTTTCAGAGGCATGCAGTGAGAGCATGAAGCTAGATCGAGCTACTAAATAAAAAAAAGGAACAAAAATAAGAATTAGAGAAAGATATTAATAATGTTTATTTTATGAATCAATATCATTGTCGCCTAGGGACAATTAACATCCTGGTGATGAATATAGTATTATTGATCTTTTTATGAAGTCAAAAAACTCCCATTTCCTGCATTATTTTGCAATAGTTGTGCAACATAATATCCCACGTCGCGCACAAAATACATGCCATCCGATATACATGTATTTCGCTGCGCTGACAGTACATTGTGACACGCACAATAATCGCTCATGAAACAGCCGAACCGTCCCGCAACGAGGGACAGCGCAAACTCAGAAACTCGAACAGGGAAGTGAGAAAATATGTCGGCACAGCGATAAAGTAGCTAAATTTTCACTTTTTGCAAAATGGCTATGGAATCATGGAGGTTATGTGCGAGATGGCTGGTGGAATGTGGCGTTTTGCCATTCGATCACAGGATCATGAATCAAGATGCAGAAGTTTTTGATCTGGGACAGACTCTTCGGGATGGTGTTATCCTGTGTCATTTGCTCAACCACATAAAACCGGGCTCCATCGACACTTTAGAACTCTCGAACATACGCTCACAAACTTCACAGGTAAAATTTTGGATGGGGTTCAGCGTACTGAGTGCAGTGATTGTGGGCAATGTGTGTTGTGCTTTGTGGATCTTGTGTGCTACACCAAAGTTCACTGACTGTCTGTTGACTTCCTGGTGCATGGTGTGTGTTTTTTCTCTATTAATCCAGGGAAAGAGAGCCCATTTTCAAGAACTAAGAAACAGTCTAATCTGTTTGTCATATGAATGACAGCCAGATACTTCGGTTTTTGTCTGAAGTAACTAGATCTAATATTGAAATTTAATCGATAAATATTTAGTAGACTATCTAGGCCTAGATCTAGACCTATAGATTTACTATAGTCTATACTAGTCTATAGACTAGTCCAAGCTGTTTATTGATCGAGATAAAACTTTTTGAAAAATTATTACCTAAGGTCTAGGCCTATATTTATAAATCTGTGGCTGTCAGTGTCAGTGTCAAGTATTTTTTTCTTCCTTCAAAATGATGTCAAAAAGGTGATTGACAAGTCTGAGAAACTGAAGTTGCGTCTCACCTTTTATTTTGCCTGGCTTACTAAAATAAATTAAATACTATAATAGTAATGACCTGACTTTGTCTTTGGCACTAGGGCTAGGCAAATGACATCAGCTGGAAATTCAAGAGTTGAAGCGCAGGCTACATGTACGCACTGGACCATTAGGTAGTCATAAATTGTATGTTTTCTAGAACTTCACCTCTTGAAATGTTCAACATTTCTTTAATTCTTTTAGTACAATATTTTACACATTCCTATCTCAAGTAGTAATCTTGCATACAGTAGTAGTAGTACATGTACATGTAGGTGTTCTGGAAGATGCACATGAGGGTCTAACAGCCTTTTCACACAGGTAAAATTCATCGTATCTAAAGCTGTTTTAATAGTTTAAAGGGATCCAGTAGCTTTGTCTCAGATTCTGACACAAAATCCTGGATTTAGCTCATGCTGCAATGATAATTATAAACCTTTAGGTCAGTCAGGAACCCCTTGACTTTTACAAGCCGATCGCCTGTCTGATTATAAAAAATCAAGATATTTATGATTGGAAATCGAAATCAAATTTTGCGTTTTCCTAACGGTTTTCATACCACTACAGTCTATTGGGGAAAACGAGTATGGTAAAACCGGTCACTCAAAGATTTTCACTTTTTTAAAGATACTATGTCCCTTTTGCAGCCAACATCAAATTCTGTAGAACTTTGCAGGAATTATGAATATGTCATGTATGTCCTATCTGTGAAATTTAAACGTTAGCAGTGTCCTAATATTCAAATTATGCAAGGAAACCCGTTTACTTGCTAGACTTCACTGTCAGACACTATTGAGTGACTGACTGGCTTTTTCATCTTTGGTAATAACATACATAAAATGAGCTGTAAAGGGTACATGAGCATTTGTCTACATCAATAACCCACTTCTTGTAATGGCCAAAATTAAACTGATTGAATCTTTGCGCAGCATAAAACGTACGACCATTCGGTACAATGGTCTGAAAAATCAGACTATTACTTACTGGCTCTATAGCTCCTAAGTCGATTCGACAACTAATAGTCGTTATTTTCCCACTTAAAGACATTCTCAAGCCCCATTTTTTTAAGGGAAGTTCTAAATTTGTATTGTCTTTCAAATGCCGTTGGAATTTAACCTTTTCATTTTTTGGCCTGCAAATGGGACATAGTACCTTTAAAGGCACTTCTTGATCATTTTGAAGCGCAATTTTTTTTAGGGCTTCAATATTACACCATATCACAGACACTGATAAGTAACACGTAGGGCCGTGCATCTCAGATTTAACATTGTTAAATGATGCCTTTAGAGCCCTTTAAAACTAAACAGCTGTAAAATAAATTTTCCCTGTGTGAACATCGAAATATACGATGTTCGGACAGAGCTTCGCTCTAATTGACTCTTGATTACAGTTGTCCTACATTGCACTTTTGCAGTTTGGAAAACTTGGCAGGTCTGGATGTACATGTAGGCATACTTACATGTACCGGTACATGTATGTATGATGGTTTCATGAAACAATGGACTGAAGAATAAGAATAATAAGTGCAAGAAGAAGATGAAGATGATGAAAAAGAGGAGGAGGAGGAGGAGGAGGAGAGAGAGAGAGAGAGAGAGAGAGAGAGAGAGAGAGGAGAGGAGAGAGAAACAGGAAGAGGAGGAAGAGTTAGAGGAGGAAGAGTTAGAGAAGAAGGAGGAGAAATGTAAGGAGGAGCAAGAGAAAAAAAAAGAAGAAGACAGGAAATTGGCTTAATAAATGCAACTAGAGCTACATTGTAGTTTATCTTTGTCTGGCTGACAAGGAATATTTAAGTGAGTGCTAGTATGTCGCTTCCGTTTGTGTATATGTTTGTTTACATTTACATGTACATGGCCATGTTTTTTTCTTCTGAATGCATTGATTTAATCTGAAAATACAGTGAACCTGTATATTTTGAGAGTCCTTATGTAAAATCGAAAGTGAATTACTCTTACAAAAAAAAAAAAAGCAGACAAATTTGCCACATGCATCTGCAATGTGTAGATACCATGGAAATGAAAAAAAAATCATCATAGTTTCCTTGCATTCCAGTCAGTGAAAGGTCTTTAATCTTCATCTAAACCTTCATGTATGGGTCTATAGACTCTATACACTGTGTTTAAGGATAAGATGTACTTTTCTGTAGGAAATGATTGTAAAAGTGTGATTTTCTCAGTGATATTTATGTATTTTATTGAGAGACCAATGCCAGTACAGTAAATGGTGAGAGCAAACAGTGGCATGACCGGCCTGCCATAGTTAAGTCCAACTTAAAGTCGATCTTAGTCTTTGTGAAACACTCCCCAGGAGTACTTGTCACATTTAAAGACAGATATCTTGTGCATAATAGCAGTGAGAGTGTGAATTTTTATTGTTATTGGCACTACTTTCATATCCGCTTTCTATATGCAGCTGACAGTTCTCGTTGATAAGAAAGTGTCGCATTGCTGTTCACTGATTCTCCCGTTGTCTACTAGGTCTCAGCAAAAACATTCCCTGTAGGCAGTTGTAGGCTTGCTCCTTCTGTCTCATGTTTCATATCGTCATATCATATATCAACTGGATTAATATTAAACTAGAAACAGGTTATACTGCAATCATGACTTGACACACTACTACTGTTTTCACACTGGCAAAATTTTGCTTAACCCCGTACTATAGGTGGGGCTAAAGGGGGGTCTTAACCCCACCTATAGTCCGGGTTTAAGCTTATTCCACTTTCTTTTCACACTGGCAAAAATTTGCTTAACACCGGACTATAGGTGGGGTTAAAGGGGGGTCTTAGCCCCAACTACATGTATAGTCCGGGGTTAAAAAAAAAAAACATTTGTCACTTTCCTCTCCCACGGGTGTACAATGTACATGTGTAATTACATTTTGTTACAAAAAGGTGAATACCGAGCACAAGCAAAGTTTTGATTTTTACCAGCTCTACATTTTTGGGTTTCACTTATAAAGGAGCTAAATGATATGCAACTGGATGTGATCAAATTTCTTTTGTATCCGGTCATGAGATCGGCATATGAATAGAACTATATTGCTGACACCATTCCTGAAGAATAATAGAAACAACACAGAACTGGCATTGATGCATGAGAATGCATTTCACAACTCTAAAGGTCAGGAATGTTTTAAATGGAGTAGCAGGATCCACTGGTCAGAACTACATGTATATTCTGTCATCAAACATGTGCATGTAGGCCCAGGTCACCTGATGTCATATTCTTGGTTCTTCAAAACTTGACGGATATTAACACATGAATTTTTATTATCCTTGAAAAGAGAGATAGGACTTTTTTTCAAAGTGATTGTGAGAGATAAAGATGTCTTTAATGAGCTGTGTAATTCAAAGCTGGTTGTGTGTGTGCAAGTAACTTTTTTTACTATACCAGGACAACCGTCATTTGTTTCTCTTTTATGTACTGTACATGTACTGTATACCTCAGTCAACAGAAATGGCAGAAACATCACTGGTTTTTGCAGTGTAAATGCTCCCTTTCAAAACATACATGTAGGTGAATGATTCTCGTTTTTGGTCACGTGACTCTCCCCGCTTCCGTGGTAACGCAACAGGTGGCACATGCGCACAACTCACACAAAATTATCAAAGACAGACGGCAGACGATTTCTTATGGATATTTCCAGTAGTATAAATGGCAGTAAAAACAACAATGTTTTTTTTCTAAATAAATGTTTGGCTGTGTGAATGGGCCTACATGTATAGAGTCAATTTCATTATGTTCAACTTTAAGGGGTAAAATCACCCAGAGCCCTAGTTTTATAGGTATTTGAGTTGAGACTTGTGCCAGGATATTGCTTAAGATTTTTCAACCCTCCCCCTCCATATTTTTTCATTTTTTTTGTCAACCCAAAACAAACCAATCACCCCGAAGCCGCTATATTTTTACACGCTTGGCTTACTTTGTACATGTTAATTTCAGTCTTTGAGTAATACACCTGTACATACTCATGTAGGGTGGGCACTAGGGCCTACATGTATGTGTATGTTATGCTACCATTTGACCAACTGCAGGTTTACTGTACTCTACATATATATCTGTACCATACAAATACTACATGTACAGGTACATGTACAAGAGGGAAATCAAGGAACTGAATTGATACATTGTATGTACATGTACATGTACAGTACGTGTACATGTGCATGAAGCCATGAACATACCCATAGCCATGCATTATCTGTGTATTTTGAACTCTGCATAGTTTATTGAGTAGGCACTTCCTGGTTTTGTCGCCAGATTTTACAATCACAGACTGAATGTAGGATTTTGCAGCAGGTCTTTTATCATTTGCTGGATTGATGCTCTTTTAGTGATACAAGTGTTTAAATTATGTAGGCTACATAACACTAAACAAACATTGCACTTCACCAGGCAGTAGCGTTAGGTAGCCCAAATGTACAAACGTGTACATGACATGCATACAGTGCAGGTCTGTAAAGTTCAACATTGAGCAAGGCAGTAGGCGAGAACAATTGTTTGCTGTATCCAATAAGAAATGGTCTCATTTCCAAACAATGTTTTGTGGTGTACTGGTTCGTTTTAAAGAAAAGAAGTTGCAGCGAACTCACGATGGTGCAGTATTCCAGTGTACTTTCAGTGCGACTTTATGTGTTGTGTTTAATTGCAACTTAGCAAATCTTTTTTGAAATTATTCCTGCCTCAATCGCATTATAAGTTGCAATTTTCGTGAATGAACAAGCAGCAGGCCTTAGGGTTTTAAAGCACTTTTCGAAATAGAATTAAGTACCGTTGGAAGAAACTTGAGCCCTTTTAATGTTACACCCATCTTTCAGGGGAACAACAGTGACCTCTAAAGGTTACCTACATGTACATGTATGAGTGGTATTCCCCAAACCTGTATAGAAATTACCTTTTGTTCACCGATTCTCTTGATTTTATATGGAAGGAATGGTCTCATTTCCCCAATGTGATTTGCTTATCTGCCTACACATGTATCCCCCATCCTTCCCCTCAGTTTCCACTTCTCTAAAAATGGAAAACATTAATAAATGAATGACATTTTTGTTGCAATTAATGCATACATTATTTTGAAAGGGAGACGATGGGATGCTATTGTACATTCATGTGGTTTCCAGCTTCTTGCCAAGATCGGTTGCTATCGGGAACAGAGCAGGAGGAAGATTGAAAGGAGCCTGGTTTTGTCCTAATTATAGTATAATTGCTTTTTCGATTATCAGAAACACATTACTGTACAAACACGCTCCTGTAGGCCTACATGTAATATTAATAATAATTAGATCAATTTAATATATAGCGCAGCTAGTATATAAATGTATACTCTACTGCGCTGTGAAAGCTCCTGAAAACAAGTGCGTCTTCAACAATACTTTGAAGACAGCAACAGATGAGGCTTTTCTTATGTCTAGCGGTAGGTTATTCCAAAGCTTTGGAGCTGCGCAACTGAAAGCACAATCTCCAAGAGTTACTTTGCTTTTGTGCGAGCCTGCGAGGTAGCTTTAGAAGCAGCTTGTCCTGTGTACTTCGCAAGTTATGTGCATATGGATGCGATTTAAGAGATAATAATTCAGACAAATAATTTGGGGCTTGACCATTCAATGCTTTGTAAACAAGCAAAAGTATTTTGAATGCAATTCAATTCATGTACATGTACCGGTATGTACAATTCCTAATCCCTGACCATGAATGTGGCACTATTAGGGACTTTTAGATTTGCACGACGAGAACGTGGACTGCTAGCTGTGACATCCTTTTAGGGAATGTGACATCCTTTTAAGGCACTGCCGGGCAGACTGTCAGTGCCCGGCAGTGCCTTAAAAGGACGTCACATTGCCTTAAAACGATGTCCACGTACATGTAGCAGTCCACGTTATCGTCGTGCAATTCTAAAAGTCCCCATTACAACGTAGATGGCGGCCTATCCCTCTTCTGTAGACTAGAAAAAGTAACAAACATGTGCTCATATAAGTTTGTTAGTGTAAAACAGTGAATGAGGAAATAAGACACATTTTTATTTGATTTGTTCCTCCTGTACATACATGTAGGCTACAGTGACAGTGTACATCTATCACAAATTTATATGTTGACCTACAATGTACATTGTACAGTACATGTACATGTGTGAATGTACATGTAAGGTGTATAACCTCTTGTTGAAAATATGTCAGAAATAAAACAATGAGGAAAGGTACTTCGATTCTTTTTTTCATTCTTCATTCTTTTAAGTTTTCACAGGAGATGTGAGTTCTAAAAAACTCATAATTATCTCCCTGTTTTTAGCTTTTTAGTGGAACATTTCTTTGGATGTTCATATATTTGTACATGCTCCAATAATTTTAACAAAGGACAAAATAAATAAGAAGCCCGTTGTGCTCACTTCCCTTTGTCAGCCAAATAACCATATAAAGAGGTTTTTCTTTGAATTTCTTGTGAGTGGTATTAGTGTTTTTCTTTCTTATTTTCTAAAATTAGTTTCTTATACATGAATTCTCCTTTTAATATTCAGAGTTTTCCTTTTTTTTTCAATTGCCAGATCAAAAGAACACTGAGGGCATATGAATCTTTGAGATTATGTGGTCACATTACTGTTAGGAGATTGGGAAATACCCACAATAAATTTCATACTACTAGTATACCTCAGATTTTTCCCCATCTCAGGATAATGGAATCTCTCCCTGCAATAGTTTGTAGCAGATTTGTGGTAAAGACCGTGAAATTACAGGTTTTGTGATTTTTTTTCTCAAGAGCTACAGCATTTAGATTTAGGTCAAGTAAAGGTCTAGTATTAAAAGGCATTGCCCGTATTAACAATGCGTCATGATAATAATATTTGATTTAATGATGTAATTTATGGGGGGTTTCCCAGGCAAGATCATAAAATTCTTGAAAGTTGGCTGTAACAAAATATGCACTAAAATCACAGCTGCACAATTCTGTGTGCAAACAAAGACATCTTGTCTTAGAACTTCCTGTTCGTTTTCTTCCTCTTCTGTTTTTCATTCAGTTGAATGTGAAAATTTATAAGAAAAAAATTGAAAAAAGGCAACAAATAGGGCCTTGTAAAAAAGTGGTTATTCTAGTTTTTATGCATTTTCCCCCTCTTCCACATGTTTTTAACCCATGGGCTACCGGAACCAAATGGTTCATGTATTAAGGACATAGGAAAAAGAGAATTCAGTAGTCAACATATTAATACAAATTTGTAATTTGAGTGACTGGCTTCTCTGTAGCGGCTACTGTTCATTGCAAATAATATTTTGGGATTTTGGGATTTTCTGTTTTCATACTTGGGATTGTTTAAAAAAAAAATCCAACCTATGTGTTATGAATGACAAAATAACCAAGAATGCCATTAACTAATGACACATGTGTCATCAAAGGATTAGAACTTGTGCAATGGCCTACACTGTACATTGTTCAGGGCTGTTTTAATCATGTTGCCTTTAAAATATATCGTGCATACATGCAGCCTTTCCACACTCTGGTAAAATTCTTTAAAGCTGATTAGTTTAAAGAGCTTTAAACTAATCAGCTTTAGATACAACATCATTCACACACAGAAAATTTCGGTGCGGTCGTTCGAGATTCACTGCTCTGTCACTGCTCGTAAATGCGCAATGGCCCTACTGAGCGTTTAAACTCGTATATCCGTTCACACACAAAATGTCAAGCTCTCTAGATACGCACTTCGTATCTGCAGCCTGCTTTGAAGGGCGTATGAATCGCGACTTCGTATCTGTCCGAACATCGTATAAACGACGTTCACACAGAAAATTTTCTTTAAAGCTGTTTAAAGCTGTTGAGTTAAACAGCTTTAAACTAATCAGCTCTAGATACGATGAATTTTAGCTGTGTGTGAAAAGGCTGATGTACATGTACAGTATTTACACATACATGTACGTAACTACATTACATCAGAGAAATCTTAAGCAGTACATTTCTTGTCTTTCAACATGTTGAATTCAAAGTGACAAAAACATTTTGTGCGTGTTTTAATTGGGGTTTTAAAATATTCTACATTCTAGGCTTGTTTTAACGACCATTGTTGTAATGTAACCAAGGTTGATACATGTATACATCTTTGTGAAGTGCCTCAATACAAATATTTCATTCACCTGTAATGAATAATGGTATTTCAATAGTCAGAATGCAAAATTGCATATTGAATGTTACCAGGTAGGGCAAGCCATAATGTTTGTCCTACTTAGCAACAAATAATGTATGCAATTCGCATTCTGACTAATAAAATACAATCATTCGTAATAGATGAATGAAATAGCTTGTATCGAGGCACTTCACCAAGACTATGCTTTAGATTACGTTACATTACAAAAATAGTCTTTTCAATATTGTTTATTAAAAATATTAGCTCGCACTGCACCTTTAATGAGTAGACACAACAGGCGACTCTGATGCTGATGTACAGCTTTGTAAACATGTCAGTGAATGACATTCCTTACATTGCTACTTGAATACTTTCTTGATACTGACCGTATGCTCCTGCTGAAGGATGTCCATGTACATTGTATGCATTAACTTCTTCAGTCCCACATACTCTTCGATATGTTTTGTGTAAATTCTAGAAAAGTGAGCTTTGGTAGGCCTACACGTACATGTATGAACATAAGGGAATTTTCAGTCGAAGAAAAAAATATCCCACTAGAAATCGTATTTCTTGATATACAGTATAGCCTGTTTGGAACGTGAAGAACATTTCAGTATGTAAAAAATATCAGTATGTGTAAAATATCAGTTAGTACCCTTTTGGCGTAGCAATTTCGCCTAGTCACTGAGCTCTGTGTTATGACTTATAGAGAAATGTGACGCGTACACTTTACTTCTTAAAAACCGCTGTGGTTTTGCCACAACATATATCTGAACGAGGTCTTTAATAGTGCTTCACTGCTTCCAAGTTCCAGAAAACTACAGTACAGGAAGATATGAGAATGTAGACATGGCTAGTGAGTCTGTACAGTATCTAGGATGATGTTGACAGTTGACATTGAGAAGTTAAAAGCTTTTGATTTGACCAAAGCTTTGCTAAGAGATTATGAGGAAATCCTACCATCATAGATGGCTCTTGTAAAGACACTAAACAGGTGTAGCTTGTATAAATCAGAGCCTTTATTAATACATGTCATAGCAGTTTAATAAGGCCAAATGATATATGTTTTTGTCCTGACAAAAGAGAGGATTTGTTATTGCACTTGTTTGCTTATTATTATTGTGTACACATACATTTATTCAACACGTCAATTGCAAGGGGCTGATTTATGAATAATTATCAATATAATTTATGGATCTAGTTATCTGAATGGCATGTGGCCTTCAAAGACAGGCATCCCACATGGACAAAAATGCAGCTACAGTGTACATGTACATATCATTACCATGGAACTGTACCCTGAAGAATACACTTGAATACTTCTTCTACAACTGCAGCTTCACATACAGTTAAATGCTGAATTATTAAAACCCTTTATTATACCAAGTTTTGTAAGTACAGTATGTGAAAAATAGATTTTTCCCGATTTATGTTTGATAATGTTTGATAATATTAAAGCTTACATCTAAAAGTATTCAACAGAGACCCTAATTCAACCAATCCACCTTTCGTTCTTGAGTTACGAAAAACACAAAAAATATAATATTTACAAGGGGTATTGATAATTTAGTTGTTAACTGTACATGTATAGGCCTTCAGCCAGGCTCCCTTCTAGTACCAAAAAGGACTAGCCCTTTGATGTTGGTAGCCCCAATTAGTGTGCAACGAAGGCATAAGTGCAAACGAGAACATCATTGAGTAAACACCCATACAGGATTGTCATCTAAGAAATGTGGGATCAGTCCACTCTGATACAGTAGTTATTACAGGTAATATATATTTCTAAAGTTTTTTGTTTGTTTGATTTTATTTCTGCATTTTTCAACATAATAAGTAATATATATACAAACTAGGTCCATATATGTTATCAACAAAATCCATCATATCATAATATAAATCAATTAAATAATTATACCGTTCAAAATCACATAATGTAGTTGACAAACATTTCAAACTTGAAAAATGCAGGACACCACCATCTTAATCTAGAGCTTACATAAACGTGATAGCAGCCTCAGAAAAGTAATTGATAAACATGTTCATAAAGGTTTCAAAGTGATTACAGTACAGTGAAAATTAAAATGTATATATGTCAGTGTATTAACTCTAACAGTTTTCTCCTCTGAAATCACAACTGTAAAGTGTACACTGTATTACTATTTAATGAAGCTGAATTTTGATGGTAATTAATTATTGTGCTTCTTAGTTTATAGTCACTGGGCTAAGGGTCATCCTAATTGAAACTTGCATTCTTGCCATTAGTAGTGTCAAGCCTTCAGTGTTGTTGTGATTGAAAGTTAATAATACATGTACTTTGAAATTACAACCATGTGTTTATGACATCAGATACATGTACAAATACAGTGTGGGAGCTATTAATGAAATATGGTTTATTTTTTATGGTTTAGGAATACAATGCCATGTTAAGTATCAAGTAAATATCAAGTTATCTACAATATACAACATGTACAGGACTACAGGTGCAAGGTTTCTCAAGAGATGAATGTGCCCATGTTTGGAATAGTTGCATATTTTCTTTATTAAAATGATTCATCCTTCTACATGCAGGCAGCGCTTATGGCAAGCCAAATGCCCCCAAAGGGATAAACCCAGTTTATCGCGAAAAATTTAGTTTCCATTAGCAGACTTTCTCTCGAAAAACAGAGCTTTCCAAGAGAAAGTCTGCTTATTGAGCAAAAAAACTTAGTTTATCGATTGACGATAGACTGAGTTTATCGATTTATTGGGCATTTGGCTTGCCATAAAGCACTCAACACTAGTCCCATGCGATGTGCGCCCAGAGGCACATGTGCCCCCTAGGCTAATTCCGTCGTAACTTCAGACCCCTTCCCCCCAAAAAAAAAATCCACTTAAAGAAGTATACATGTACATTGTAGGTTGACTTCTCAAGACATGATGGAGGCAGAGATACTGTATAAGCTACATAAAAGGCTACATGTACATCCTTTTAATATGGACTTATACATGTACCGTACTTGTAGTATCTGTTAGACCACTTTCAAAGTGAGTGAGAACGGGGTCTTAGACCCCGTTCTCACTCACTTTGAAAGTGGTCTTAGTTAGACTGCTCCAGAGGAATGGGTCTTGAGGAACGGTTTGCGAGGGTTCACACTCCGAGCAGTTTTTTATGGCTCAAACCGCTCCACGAGTCAAATGTTCTTTTCACACTTGTTTTGCTTAACCCCGTACTTTGCTTAGCCCCGTACTATCCTTAACCCCGTACTAACTTTTTTGGCTTTTCTCACTGCAATTCGTTAGCCCGTACTAGCCATAGCGTGAATATTCATTAATTCGCTCCACTGCGTAGTCCCGGACTATTTTTCGTTTCTGTTCTCATTCATTTTGCTTGGCACCGCAATTGCGGAGTTAGCACCACAATTGCGGGGTTAGCCCTGCTATTTTGCAGGGCCAGCTAACCCGTACTATAGGTGGGGCTAGCCCACTTTGGTAAAAACATGTCTGAACAGAAAGTGGAATAAGCTTAACCCCGGACTATAGGTAGGGCTAAGACCCCCTTTAACCCCACCTATAGTCCGGGGTTAAGCAAATTTTTGCCAGTGTGAAAAGAAAGTGAAATAAGCTTAACCCGGACTATAGGTGGGGCTAAAACCCCCTTTAACCCCACCTATAGTACGGGGTTAAGCAACATTTTGCCAGTGTGAAAAGAAAGTGGAATAAGCTTAACCCCGGACTATAGGTGGGGCTAAGACCCCCCTTTAGCCCCACCTATAGTACGGGGTTAAGCAAAATTTTGCCAATGTGAAAACAGTAATAGTGGTCTTGTTGCTATGGCAGCTCAGGTCAGCGGGTAAATTTTTTCGCGCGCGGAATACTAAGCGTATGTACCGTACTACATGTTTCGCACGGAACGTCACTAGCTCACTTCCGTTCAAAGTATGCTTCCGTTCACACTCGCACGTTAGAGCGCTCCAAACCGCTCTTAATAAGACCCGTTCCTCAAGACCACCACCCAAGGTGGTCTTCTGGAGCGGTCCAGAAGTCCACTTCCTGGACCACTTTGACCGTTCTCACTCACCTAAGAACCGCTCCTGAGGAACGGGTCTTAGTTAGACCGCTCCAACGAAGTGAATGAGAACGGGGTCTTAGACAACTTGTGCTGGAGCATATGTAGCAATGGTGTTTGCTTCAAATATAAAATGAATGTGACCAATCACTACATTAAAATACTGCCTTCAGGCTTCAGGCAATGCAGGGGCAGAACTGGTCATGGTCACATGATGAGTCTGGCTTTTCTGGAGCCTAGCTCTATAATTCGCTTTGCATCACAAAGTTCTCTACAATCTCTAGTCAAATATATATAGTCAAATAGTCAAATATAGTCAAACCAAGTCTTATGCTCCAGTGTGAAAATTTTTTTTTGTGTGTAAGGCTAGCTCTTTTCAGATTTGCTATCATAAAAGTAGAATTTAATGTACATGTATCTAGCAGTATTTTGTGTGACCATGTACATGTAGGCCTCCATTTATTTTGTCTTTCTTGCTTGAGTTGTTTTCAAGGTTTCAGAGCTCTATTTGTGCTTTCCTTTACTACATTTTGTAAAAGAATATCCACTCGGTGTATATTTTTTGGTGCTCACTGAAGCTCTTTGTTGAAACATAAACATACATGTACATTACTTGCATCAAAGAGTTGAAGCTCCTTGCTTGTAGTTGTACATGTACATGTACATACAGTTGTATGTGCCTATTGTTATCTGCATAGATACTGTACATTTGTAAGACGTGGGCCAAGCTGCTGAGCATTGTTTATAAGAGGATTTTTTTTGGTAAATGGCCAAGCCATTGAGAGGGTAATGAAGCAAGTCGTTACCAAGCTGTGAACTCATCACTCATCCTCATAATCTTATCATTGGATGGTCAATTCGCATATATACAATGTACATGTACATGTATAATATACAGATGGACAAGTACATGGTACAGAGTAGTGTAGCTCCTTACAAATAGGCCTGTATTGTACATAATAATGATAATAATACTACTAATAATGATGAACATAATGATAATAATAATGATAATACTAATGATGATAATAATGATAATATTAAAGATAAAGACCAGTTCTGGTCATGCGATTGCATTGTGAAAGAAACGTGGAATCGATCAGAAAAAGTTGATCATCTAGCATAGGCCTATACATGTAAGTATTGGTGTGTACTGCAAGGTTCTGGAATCATCAAAATGATAAGAAATTTGGCCCAGTCTTGGTACAGTTACAAGCACTGTACACAGAAAGATGTATATGGGACTACGCAACCACATGCCCGATATCTATTTGGTCCCAATAGATATAATAATTTACCAAATATATCAATTAGTAGCTGATTTCCCGACTTTCCCGGCAAAATTTGTATCATCACGTAGTTAGTCAAAACATATTCTTTCACATGATTGGTAATGAGAGCTTCCATTTCATTTTTTTGAGAGAGGGGCGTTTCCAAAACTGGTCTTTACCTTTAATGATAATAATAATATGAGATTTGTAAGGCGCCGAATCCTTGTGAATTCAATTGCTCAGGGCGCACTTGTGAAACAAAAACACTCATAAAAAAGAGATGACGTAAAAGCATCTGTATAATAAAGAAAGGAACAGAAATATAGAACATACAAAAATCACAGAACAATTTTTAAATGCTTCAACAGATCTGATAGATATACATGTAGCTCATTGACAGGTTTTTGAACATCTACATGTTTGTGATAATTTGTGTATTTTTTATGTAGGGCCTACAACGTATAATGTGTATAAAGCTACACACCCATCCCTCATGGGGTTCTCACAAGTATTTTGTTTGGGGTTACAAGAGGAGTAACCTAGACAATTACTCAGGTTACCATATTGGCTACCGGTATTCGCTTTTCTGAGGTTACTTTTCGTGGATTAATTTTCGTGAATTGTACAAACTTAACATGAAACAGTTATTGGAATGCTTATTTTTTAAAGATTTTTAGTCACCACTCGGGCTAGAAAAGCTGGACTATTTGGGTCGCCTTCAACAAGATTTGAGGTGATCAAATGCACCATGATACATTGATAACTGCTAGAAGCCTAGAACCCTGCTCAAATCTTCTCATAATAATTAATGATTAGTTTCATATGCTGTGTTGATTTTTTTAAATTGATTTATAGATTTTGCAATTGACTGCTAAGAAACCAATTATTTTGTCAGGGAGCAAGTAGAGAGATCGATGGCTGTAAGTCCTATATGAGGGACTTACATGTAATAATGGTATTTAATGTACTAACAGAGGACAATTGCTTATTGACTAGATTTTTTACCCCCCATCCCCCTTTTACCAGACCATTGCTTCACTTCACCACTGAGCCATCAGGCCCCCTCTATTTCCAATGGCATTCTGCCGTCTCACCATGGGTAATTGTACATGCATGTAAATATGATAATTCATTCATAAATCTATTTGCATGCCCCAAACTCCGTATATATGTATTACGATTATTGTGGCACAAATATACATTTCTGGAAAATCCTTGGATTATGGCCACTTCAACTCCTCCGAAATTTCATATCTTGCTAAATGGATTACACAGTATCGGCCCAGTCAGTGAGTAAGAAATCTTCCCTGCCATCGCATCCATCTGGCATACCAGATGTGTGTGTTCATTAGGCTTAACCCCCTGTGTGCCATTAAGTAATCAAGGTAATGGAATATTGAACTCTAAGGGTTAAATGAGTACAGAGAAACCCATTGGATGGTCTATCGTTTCACACCATATCCCGAAATGCCAAGAACAGCTCGTAATCCAATAAATCTTTGGAAAAACCGTGGCTTGCGAAAATCATGCCGCCGCCACAGCGGAGTCATTTGACGGAAAATCCAAATCCATTTTCGTGGAACTGGTTCGGCGTGCAAACGGATGCCTGCCTCGGCGGCGAATATGTGAAGATGTATCATTTGTACATCAAATTAGGATTATTTGCATGTTACAGATACAGTGATTTGGCAGTAACACGAAATGGTGTCCCATAATACTGAACAATGAATAGGGCAATTCTCTATGCCTACATGGACATGCATGAATTGTACCTGTTTGGTACAATATTCTGGGAACCTGGATGATACAAGAAGCTTGTAACAATCAATCATTCCTTGCCTGTGGTTTCTATTCAAAGTCAGCCATGAATTCTTAGACAATATCTATTATTATTGGTGCGAGTTTTTTTTTCTTTATAAAAAGGGACAAAACCTTACTTTGCGCATGTACTTTTCTCAATCATAACTTTACAATTGCATGTCTTTGTTTTGTTTTTTTAAGCCTAATTTATATTACGGATGTACATGTACATAGGCTCTATACCTCACAATTGATTATTTTCTGGCATAATAAACCACAGGAAGGTAGACAGACTATATATTTGTAGTACTACAGTAGTCTTGGAGCAAAAATCCTGCAGAAATATTGAAAGGCAACAGAGTGAGTGCTGTACATGTACATGTAGGGCATTTTTACACCGTACCCGGGTACTACTTGTTCAAATGTCCCTGCACTAAAATTGCCCCGAGTATGTTTTGGGAAGTTGAAAAATATCATCCCTGTTTTGCCCTAGATTTCAGAGGGGTTACCATTTCAGATTTCTGTTCACACCACCTACATGCATCTTCGAGAAATCCTAGTTTGTAAGAAGTAAGATTTAGCATGAATGAGGCCAATGTGACATACACAATATACATCTATCTGTGTGGGCTTGTTCATACTGTACAAGATAATGTGTTCATTCATTCATTCTTGTGGTTTATGAAAATCCAGATGGCTGTATCTGCCATAAGTGTAATGTCTGCACTGCTAGTCCATACAGTGTCACCACAGATACAGTAATCGCTTCATGGTGCTGGCTTGCTTGCTACGATGGGAACACAAAAAACATGTCACAGTCGTATTGGTGGGCTAATGAGGAGGAACATGTTATGTTACATGTCATGTGATTCATTTGTTTACGCTACGGCCATGTGCTGGCATGCCAGTGTTTATAGAATGTTACAGCTCATGACGAATTCCACCAGAGCTGATCATTTTAAGGTAGCACATTCAATCCTGATCTAAAAGAGAATCGGTACAAAAGTGGGTGAGCATCAAGATATAAATCATTAATGAAACAAAAACTAAGCAAAGTTGATCTTAACAAAATTCAAATTGCAGATGATGTGGCAAATTTATCATAATGAAAAAAAAATCTTTTTTTAATTAGTTCGTACAATTTATGGAATTATGTTGTTTATACATTTTGTGTAATAATTACAAAATGCAGTTATATTAAGTGTTAAAATACTTAAACATTTAATTTTGTTTGTTTGTTTGTTTTTGGAGAGTAATTTACTGCAACCTGGTTTTAGTACAGATGTGCATGTTGTTCTGTTTAGGGTTCCAGATTTGATTACATCCCAATTTCTCTTTAGTTATCGTTATCACAGCCATCGCATCCTGCACTTTTGAGGTTATTTCTTGTTGCATTCAGCCTCCTGTCTTCTCATTTCTCCCGAGTCTGACCTTCATATTAGCTTGGGATGGAAAGAAGCATGATAAACCGTGAGAAAAGATACCCCACGTAAAATGAGATGCTGTCAAAGTCGATAAGCAGTGCACTGTCAATATCTTTCAGTTTCTCTCACGTTGGCTGCAGAGACTGTCCCATTTGTATCAATCATCTGTACTTTCATCAAGAAACAACTGAGCTCTAGGAAAAGAAAGAGAGAGGGGGAGTGGGGAGTGGAGAGAGATGGAAAGAATGAGGATGGGAGGGGATAAAGACAGAGAAAGACGACAGAGAGAGAGAGGGAGAGAGAGAGAGAGAGAGAGATGGAAAGTGGGAGGGAGAACCTGTAGGAAACCATTTTTATTTTGAAGAGATTGAGTTGCGGGGATAAACATGAACCAAGTTGTAGAAAGCCTTTACAGTAAAATGAAAAGTAAAAGCTGAAAGAGATGAGAAGAAAAGTTTCAGGAAAATTAATTAAGGATACACACACTGTATTAAAGTAGATTTGGATAGATACACATGTACTGTACTAGGAATCATAGATACAGAAAGAAGAAAAAAGTTTTAAAGAGGTAGAGAAAATGAAAGATGATTGTGAAGAGCGATGGGACGAAAGTAAGAGTGGTATATAAGATGTTTGTAAACAGGTTCTGGAGAGAGATGACGAGCAAGAAATTCATTCAGCTGATACATGTTGGCTCCACCAAGTCACCTCTCATCGATGAGCTACTCCTATTTCAATCAGTCTCCTCCACTTGGACGTGTTTTTCTGAACTATTCTTGGCGTTCTGACTCATCACCTCACAACTTCTTCATCCTAGTCATCATCCCAACGTATTACTCTCTGTCTCTATCTCTGTCTCTCTATCTCCCTGTCTCCCTGTCTCGTATCACTCTGTCTCTGACTCTCCCTCTTTCTGTTTTACCATGGACCTACTTTTTACCCTGTATCTGTCTTTCCATTTCTGTCTTATTTTTGTCTCTCTACCTCTTATTATTTAAAGGGGCATTTACACTGCGAGCGAAAACCATCATTTTTTTCTCTCTCATTCCGCATTTTTGTCGGAAGTTGCTAGGGAACTACACATAAACATGTAGTGAAAACCTGACTCACAAAACTCACATCTGGAGTGTGGTCTTTTGAAACTTCACCATTTTTTGGAGTGTAAATGCTCTCCCTCGAAACACTGGTGAATTATTCCGGTTTTGGATCACATGACTTTCCTCACTTCTGTGCTATTGCGTGCAGAGCAGCAACAAGTGGCGCATGCACACAATTCACCCCCCCAAAAAAGAATTAACAAACACCAATGCTTTTGTATGGGTTTTTCCAATAGTGTAAATGGTAGTTTAAAAAAAAAAAGGTTTTTCATGTTGGATATTCTCCAATGGAAATGGGCATTTAGTTTCTCTTAATTTTGTCTCTTTTTCTATGCCCACCCCCCACTCTTCTGACTCACTGTCTTTCTGTAGTGCTCTCTCTCTCACTAAAAAGTCTCTCTGTCTTTCACTTTCTTTATCACCTCTTTCTCTCTCTTTCTCTCTCCTTTCTCTCTCTCTCCCTCCCTCCCTCTCTCTCTCTCTCCCTCCCTCTCTCTCTCTCTCTCCCTCCCTCTCTCTCTCTGTTACTATTACTGCATTTTGTTTTATATGGCTGGAAGGTATGTTGTGTGAATTATACCTAAGAAGATTACCAGCATAATTTTCACACTGTACAGTATGCAAGTTTTAGTACACTTTGAAACAGACTATGACGAAACAGCAGTAGCTGTGCTGTGGCCTTAATCTGGGTCACAAGTCCACCTCCATTAATGCAAGCGCTAATTCAATCTGGTCAGGTTTGTGATGAGATGCTAAATATTTACCCGAATTCAATCCTGAACACCATTATAAGTGCAGAATACTGCTTTGACTAATAGTAATTTACCACTGGCAAAATGTGTGGACAGATTTAGGATGACCTTGACGATTGATCCATGTGAATATGAGAATCATATGTGTGCCTGTCTGTTGTAATGAAATGTGATTAGATTGAGTGGTGGTGATTGATTGTAGCATGTATCTCATTTCATTCTGTAATTTGAAACATTGTGATTCATTTACTAAATGGATTAGGGCATTCCCAGACTTAATTAAAACCTATTAATAGCCACGATGAGCTCATTAGTAGCCATGATATATTTTGTGAAGCTAATCCATTATTAAATAGAAAAATTAGGGAAAGACAGAGTGTTATTGAGAGTATGTAACATTAACATTTAGCCCAGACTGTCATTTTAGTTCAATCAAAAAACAAATTGAAGTATTTTCTTTTCTTTTCAAATCTGTGATTTTGTAAAGTGCTATGGCTGTTTTTACTACTCCTAGATACATGTATTTGTTGGTTTACATCATTTATTGTCATTTCTCTTCTTTGCAAATACTTTTGAAAATTAATTTGATAAACAATATTGCAAAGCATGTCACAGGCTTTTGTACACATATAATTAAGTTTACGTCATATATCTTTACTCTCTTTTTCAACAGTTCTTGTGTATGAAAAACATCCGAACATTCCTGCGTGCCTGTTCTAGGGTATTCAAGATACGACGGACTTCTTTGATCCAGCATGGCTATTCCAGATGTCAAACTTTGGATCGGTAAGAAAATAAATAGACACTGTATTTTTTGTAGTCGAATTTAAAGATTAAAATGTGATGAGAAGAGAATAAAATGCAACCATAATATTGGGAACTGGGAGAAATTAGGAATAACAGGAAAGAGGCAAAGTAGTAGTAGTAGTAGTAAACGGAGTAGTAGTAGTAGTAGTAGTAGTAGTAAACAGAGTAGTAGTAGTAGTAGTAGTAGTAGTAGTAATAGTAGTAGTAGAAGTAGTAGTAGTAGTAGTAGTAGTAGTAGAAGTAGTAGTAGTAGTAGTATTAGTAGTACAGTAGTAGTAAACGGAGTAGTAGTAGTAGTAGTAGTAGTAGTAGTAAGCGGATTAGTAGTAGTAGTAGTAGAGTAGTAATAGTAGTAGTAGTGGGTGGGTGGGTAAGTAAGTAGTAGTAGTAGTAGTAGTAGTGGTACAGTGGAGTGTAGTAGTAGTAGTAGTAGTAGGTACATGTAGGTGGGTAGTTCGGTGGGTAAGTAGTAGTAGTGGTAGTAGTAGTAGTAAGGTGGGTACATGTAGGTAGTAGTAGTGGTGGTGGTGGTGGTGGTGGTGGTGGTGGTGGTGGTGGTAGAGGGAGGGGGGGGGGAGGGAGGGAAGTACTAGTAGTAGGTGGTAGGTAAGTAGTAGTAGTAGTAGTAGTAAACGGAGTAGTAGTAGTAGAAGTAGTAATAGTAGTAGTAGGTGGTGGGTAAGTAAGTAGTAGTAGTAGTAGTAGTACAGTGGAGTGTAGTAGGTACATGTAGGTAGGTACATGTAGTTAGGTAGGTAAGTAGTAGTAGTAGTAGTAGTAGTAGTAGTAGGTGGTAGGTAGGTAAGTAGTAGTAGTAGTAGTAGAGGAGGGAGGGGATGAGAGGGGGAGGGAGGGAGGGAGGGAGAGAGAGGGAAGAGAGGGAGGGGAGGGTAGGGGAGGGGGAGGGAGGGTAGTAGTAGTGGTGGTGGTGGTGGTGGTGGTAGTAGTAGTAGTGGTGGCAGTGGTGGTAGTAGTGGTAGTAGTAGTAGTAGTAGTAGTAGTAGTAGTAAACGGAGTAGTAGTAGTAGTAGTAGAAGTAGTAATAGTAGTAGTAGTAGGTAGGTAGGTAAGTAAGTAGTAGTAGTAGTACAGTAGAGTGTAGTAGTAGTAGTAGTAGTAGGTACATGTAGGTGGGTAGTTAGGTAGGTAGTAGTAGTAGTGGTAGTAGTAGTAGTAAGGTAGGTACATGTGGTAGTAGTAGTGGTGGTGGTGGTGGTGGTGGTAGAGGGAGGGAGGGAGGGAGGAAGTACTAGTAGTAGGTGGTGGGTAAGTAGTAGTAGTAGTAGTAGTAAGCGGATTAGTAGTAGTAGAAGTAGTAATGAGTAGTAGTAGGTGGGTGGGTAAGTGGTAGTAGTAGTAGTAGTAGTACAGTGGAGTGTAGTAGGTACATGTAGGTAGGTACATGTAGTTAGGTAGGTAAGTAGTAGTAGTAGTAGTAGTAGTAGTAGGTGGTAGGTAAGTAGTAGTAGTAGTAGTAGTAAACGGAGTAGTAGTAGTAGAGTAGTAATAGTAGTAGTAGGTGGGTGGGTAAGTAAGTAGTAGTAGTAGTAGTAGTACAGTGGAGTGTAGTAGGTACATGTAGGTAGGTACATGTAGTTAGGTGGGTAAGTAGTAGTAGTAGTAGTAGTAGTAGTGGGTGGTGGGTAGATTAAGTAGTAGTAGTAGTAGTAGTGGGGGAGGGAGGGGATGAGAGGGAGAGGGAGGGAGAGGAGGGAGGGTGGGGAGGGGGAGGGAGGGTAGTAGTAGTGGTGGTGGTGGTGGTGGTGGTGGTGGTGGTAGTAGTAGTAGTAGTAGTGGTGGCGGTGGTGGTAGTGGTGGTGGTGGTAGTGGTGGTGGTATGGTGGTGGTGGTGGTGGTAGTAGTGGTGGTGGTAGTGGTAGTGGTAGTGGTAGTAGTGGTGGTGGTGGTGGTGGTGGTGGTGGTGGTGGTGGTGGTAGTGGTGGTAGGTGGTAGTGGTAGTAGTGGTGGTAGTGGTAGTGGTAGTGGTGGTAGTAGTGGTAGTAGTAGTGGTAGTAGTAGTAGTGGTAGTAGTAGTAGTAGTAGTAGTAGTAGTAGTAGTAGTAGTAGTAGTAGTAGTAGTAGTAGTAGTAGTAGTAGTAGGGAAGAAGGTAGTTAAAGATATGATTATGATTATTTTTTTATGGTTACTTTTGTGCAAAACTGAACCATGATATAATGTCCATTGATGTTTTATAGTGCATTGACTCGATGCAGAGTTAGGGGCAAGCCACCCTCAATTCCATTTTCTCTTTTGGTGGTGTACATGTATGTGATGTCATTGCAAAATTATTTGAAATTTCTCATGCATATGTTCATTTTTTTCTATCCAGCTCATCGATCTGCTCTCCAAACTCTCACATGCAGAAGATGCCATCCGTACAGGAGCACAGTAAGTATCCGAGCAAACAGCTGTTGTAATCTATCTTCATTGAGGATTCATTTAGAACCTCAATATGAAGTCAAGTATGTGGCACTTCAAGATGGAGAGCAACATTCACCTTCTTAATAGTATACAATACATATGTAAAACTCATCTATTGAGGAAGAGACAAAGGCTTTAAAAAAGTTTTTAAGCTTTCAATTAGACTTCCATTTCTATTTCTATTTCTACACCTATTTCTATGTTTACTTCTTCTTCTTCAAGGACACTCTGCTGAAGTTAGGATGCAGTGCCAAGGAATTAAACCGACGTGCTTATAAAGTGCTTGCTTGCTCTGATTCAAATAATGTACAAACATTCAGTTCTCCCGTTTAGATGCGAAGTGGGAGAGCTCCCTTTATGTGATTGTTTTTGGAAAAACGAAAATGGTTATCATGGAACAAATACACTTAACTTTCTGAAAAGAAAGTATTTGTTGTTGTTTAGGGCTTCCAGAAATTGACTTCCATTCTTCTTTGTTTAAGAAATGACAGGGAAGAAAAAACGATGAGATTACAACTGCAGATTTTTTTCTTTTTCTTCCTTTTAGAAAACCATTGCAAAAGTATATCAGTGATAACAGAATTACCTAGGTGAATGATAGTTTCCCTGCAATATTTATAACCCACCAGCATGCATGTACATGTACCGATGTAAACAAAATGTATGTTTCAACGCATACAATATAAATATATGAATAAAGAAAAAAACATTGTATCAAAGGTCAAAGTCCCCGTTCCATGAGCAAAATCGCTTTTTCAATCAAAGTAACCCAGTCCAAGCCCAAATAGCCTCCGCATGACTGGCTTGACACCGGTGTTGCAAAAGACCACTCGGGACTTCCTCATCCTGTCTCAGAAGGCCTGTAGAAAGAAAGGATATAATAAACCCTGGATAGCTCTTACATGTATGTGTTTCAAACATGTACCGGTAGTTCCTTGATTTACCCCAACTTTGGCTTTGTAGGAAGATATCTATGGACCATGACCTGATGACCTCATTATTACAGCTAGGTAAAGATTAGGAATTCCCCACCTGTCTAAAAAGGATGATAATAAGACACACACGTATTTGCAATAAAACTGTACAACTGGGAATATAGTTATGAAATCAGCAACAGGTCAACAATGTAAACCACCACATTTTATATTATTTGCACATGAAAAAATGTACCTATGCTCCTTTTCTTCTTTTGTAATAATTGGCTGTTTAGTTTCCGTTGATAGTCCATTGTTCACACACCCACACATTGTTATATGAAAGAAAGAATTAAAAGAGCCAAACAGAAGCTGTACTGCAAAGAGAATCACTTCAGATACATGTACTGTATGTAGGCCTACTTCCTATTTCATTTCTACTTATTCTGTAATTGAAGTGATTGAAATGAAAGGAAACGGAATGGGAGAACCAGGATTTTTGGAAGAATAATTAAAAAAGGATGGATGTGAATTATTATTGGCTGAAATACTTAAACCACAGACTCTGTTGAATTATGAAGACACATAGCTCTGTCAATGCATGAAAAGAATTACAAACATATCCAAAAACGATGAAGAACGGAACAAATGCGGATATTGAAGAAAAGGGCACAAAACTGAGAACAAACTAAAATGGTTAGTAGAAAGAAGATGATAGTATGAAACAAAATAACAACAGAAATGAAAATAGTGAAAGATGGAGAATAAAAAGGAGAATAATAAGTAGGATAAGGGAATTGCATTGTCTATACTGTACATTGTAAGAAGAAAGAGCCGTGAAGAAAGAACAGCAGAAAATGTTAAAAAATCAATCATATTTATATTTCATCTTTAGTTCACTAGCTGTGATAACATGTGTAAGGAAAGGGAAAAAACATATTCCACAAATTTGTTTTCATAGGAAACATGACAGACTTGCTTTATTAAAATGAGGAAGTACTCTATTTAAAGACCATTGTTATGATCATTTGGAACTATGATGGCTGTAAATGTAATACATGTATGTCAAAAAGAAGCTCTTACTCTTAGGGATCTTTAACATTCCAGATGTACATGTAGCAGGGTTTGTCAGGAGAAGTAAATGTTTATATAGATAAAGCTGAGTTCTGGTCATGTGATTGCATTGTGAAAGAACTCTTTGGAAGCAATTTGTATTGGTTTGTTATGTATCAAGTACATGTATATTTGTGTGTACTGCGAGGTTTCAGAATCGTCTAAATGATGAGAAACTGAGTCAGTCTTGGCGAAACTCACATGCACTGTACGCAGAAATTGGTACATGGGACTGGGTAATTCCATAAATTAGGGACCCACTTTGTGACATTTTTGGTGTCCCTGTTACATAAGGAACTCACATGTATTTGTGGCTCTGAGTAAAGAATTAAATAGTGGAGTGAGATTGTAAAGTGATTTCCAAGCATAATATTGCATTCTCATACCTACTGTAGAATCACTTAACAATCATACTCCACTAGGGACACCAAAAATGTCGCAAAGTGGGTCTCTAATTTATGGAATTACCCGACTACATAATCATGTGTCATGGAAGTTTGGTTCAAACCCTCCAGCTATTTCTTGTCATCTCTACATAATGTACATAGAATGAGAAAGCTTACAAAATATATTGCATCTTTCCAAGAGCTCAACTTCACGTTCAAGTTTCATTATCGGACTGAAACAACACATCATGCCCGGAAGTGTTTATGTTGAAAAATGAAAATGAGATACATACATGTAGTAAAAGATGTATCTTCTCTCTTTCCCTATTAATGACAATTCTTGATGTATTGTAAATAGCACTACACACCAACAGTAAGCCTACATGGACATGTACATGTATATACTTGACATCAATATCAACTTCCTTGTGTCATGATCATGCACATTTATCATTGAGTCAAGCAATTTTTAAGCCAAGTGTGTAAATGTAGTTTTCGCTTGTGTATTAGACTTGTAGTAGAATTTTTCTATACTTTTATATTTTTGTAAATGTAAATTTTAACTCAAGTGAACATCCCATCTCACAGTGCTGGTTAAATGGACAGTGCAGGGAAATCATGAATGATTTTCTGTGAAAAGTACAGATAAAACCCTATTTTCCCTCATAAATCATAAAGGTTGGAATAGGGAATATGATATGTTCTTTCCTCTGGTTGCCATGGTAAATATCTAGTGTGTGTCATACATGAACTCATCCCAGTTCTTTATTGACTCTCAGCATCATTGCAGCCTTTAATATACCCTTGGAGCTAGGCTCTTCCTTTATTACCGCATCTATACTGATGAACCAAATTACCCTTCAAATTCATGCCTCGGATCCCATATATTGATTCTCATATCGCGCCAGCCTGAGGCCAACCAGGACACAGATAGAAGTTTAATAATCACAGGTTGCGCGGAAAAGGAGCGGTAATGATACGAGATGAAGGGATGAAATTGGCCGAGAGGAGGCAAGAAGAAGAAGGCTGCTTTTTTTTTTATCAAGTAGCCCATAAGGTAAAATCTTGATGAAATAAAGAGTGATGCATGGGTGCAATCATAATGGACTTGAGTCATTCTACTTTCATGGTTTCCCCGAGGAGCCTATAAGTCGAGTTAAGAATATATACGAGATTGAAGAGGCCATGCATGTCTGGAAAGATTGCCTCCTCATTATTTGGGAAGTTTAATGAAATCGCTTCTGGTGAGATTTTTTATTTATTTTTTCAATTAAAAGAAGAAATGAGGCCAAGAAAATGTACATTTCATTCATTCATTTATTTCCACGTCAAGATAAAAACAATATTAAGTATTATATTAAGTATTAAGTTAGATGATCATGAAAAACACATACCAGTAAATGAAATTATCCTCACAAAATATACAAAATTACAATAAGTTTGGTACATAATTTACATAAAATCAAGATTACAAAAAAGGAAGATAATGACAAAGAGAAAAGAAGGAGGAAACATTGCACAAACATTCACATTATAAGTTAATTATAATTTTTTATAAAGCAATTTTTTACTAGTATATAGTTGTTTAAATTGATTGTCTTACTATTCTTAGTTGATATAGGATACATTGATACTTGTAAGGATGAGTGAAGACTGAAGAGTCTTCGGCCTACATAGCATCAACACTTCCTATGAAATCAATTAACAGGTTCTCTATCCCATCTACCATTAAAAAGTATGAAATTTGACATGAATACGTAAGATGCGCAAATCTTTTTGTCAAAGAGTCTGTAACATGGTTTCACATAAACCATGGACAGCCAAATAGCACTAATGTGGTGCATCATATCATTTCTAAGAAACCCACATAAAGATGTACTGTATGAGCTAGCAAACACATACAAAAAGGTGTGTATGTAAGGCTTGTCTCGAAAGGGTGCGTTGACTAGTCTCCCACATCAGTCGTTTGGAATGGAATTTAAGGAATAGAAATGTAAGTCGTTTTGAATTGAAATAATCAAATTCGAAACAGATAGAAACTTGAATAAAACTACTTTTTACGTAGTCTTGCAGATCAGGCGTAACAATCAATAAGTAACAAGAATCACAATCAAATAATTTACTTAAATATTACAAAATTGTCAAACAAAGGTGTTTACCTAGTCTTGCATATCAGTTGTTTATTTATTAAAATAACAAAAAATAATATCCATTTCTTTCTATGTATGGAATTCAGAAAACCCTGCTTATCCCGAAAGGGTGCGTTAAGGCGGTACTCCTTTCTCAACGCACCATACATGTACAACACCGCGCCGTACCGCACCCTTTTGAGACAAGCCTGTATGTAATATGTACATGTATGAAGGCATTAGCCTATAATTTGAAAAATTATTTTCTGTATCTGTGAGTTTTATAATTAAAGCCAGTCACTTCTGGAGGTATTAAGATGTTCAAAGATTGCAATATTGATAGCAGTGTTTCTATTAAGTGCTATACTGTTTAAAAGTACAAATCACAAACATATTGGACATAAATATTCAAAGAAATAAGCTGATAATACATCCTTTTCAATTAATGAAGGATAACGATTCTGAAGGATCTATTTTAATAAAAGTAGGAAGTTTTTCTATGGGTTACCAAGAAATTGTCCTGAAAAAATAACCTTATTGTGTCCAGTTGTCCACATGTATGGTGACAAGGGAAAAAGAGAAAAGGGGGAAATGTAAGATAGGTGTACCAGTATATTTTAACCTCAATTCTGAATGATGTGTATGTACTTCCTTGTGTTGACATCAGTGCCCCACTTATGCCTTTCTGCGTCGGTTGAAAACAGATAAAGTGTGCCCTGTACATGTATACATGTACATGTACACTGTAGCTCTGTGCTATCCCCTCCCCATAGCATGCCTGTGATGATGATAACTATTGACATTATCAGACAGCAATTTAATAAGCTCTTTAAGCTGTCAGTTTGAGGACAGTTGCCAGCTTCTGCTGCTCTCAATTAAGAAAAAGCAACTGTTTGATGATTGTCAGCGGGAAATCAAAGCAAGATACAAAACGGTATGCAGTACGTGTTTCATACCGTGACCCACCCACACTTCAAAAATCATGTCCTGTTTCTGTACGTGTTCAATCCTTTTATTTACAAATGGAGGTTGACATTTGCCCAATATTTACAATTTGACTGACAGTAAAAAGGTTATTAAATTCATAATCTTGTCATACAGTATATATACAATTACATGTAGGATAATTCTTTGATTGTCAAGTTATCGGTGAGGGTAGTTCTGCTATTAAATGCATGGGTAAAATAGTACAGCGCTTACAAAAACACTACATATATATTTTTTAAAAACATACTATTATTATTATTACCAAGGTTATCTGGTACGGAAATTATTCCTTTTATGGTACAGTTCACATGTAATTCCAAATTATTACTTTAATCATGATCATTCAAACTGTCATATTTATTAGTAAAAGCTTCCAAATAACTCTGAATATTATTTTCCTTACAAGAAAACAGAATGAACTGATTGGAAGTTGTGTGATTGATTGTGGTTGCATTGATTTTTATAGCAGAAGTAGATATCTTACTTAAAATAAGTTTTGAAAAGTTCTTTTTTGGACTACACATGTTGGCTAAATGTTTATGTAGGCTGCCATTAGTGTGAATTATATTTCAAGACTACATTTATTGTCATAGGACATCATACAATTTCAAGAGTATACAGAGCATAGGAAAATGTGAATTAGTATCTGAATATACCCAGCTCACCCTCATGTAACAGGACAGAATTTTGAGAAAAAAAATCACACATAGATGAAGTGTATTTCCTACCCACACAATATCAGCACATAGTGTATTTTATTCTGCTAATTTATCTTTTTCAGAGTATCTTTATCCTTGATTTTAATAGTTACAATGTAATTTTTACTGTAAAGTAATTGTCTTGCGTCTCAAAAATACTCGCAATGGTTTTGCATAAAAATTTTCAGAGTGTCTTTATTCTTGACTTTAATAGTTGCAGTGCAAGTTTTACTGTAAAGAAATTGTCTTGCATCTTATAAATATTCGCAATGGTTTTGCATACAAATTTTCAGAGTGTCTTTATCCTTGACTTTAATAGTTACAGTGCAAGTTTTACTGTAAAGAAATTGTCTTGCGTCTCAAAAATACTCGCAATGGTTTTGCATAAAAATTTTCAGAGTGTCTTTATTCTTGACTTTAATAGTTGCAGTGCAATTCTTACTGTAAAGAAATTGTCTTGCATCTCATAAATACTCGCAATGGTTTTGCATAAAATTTTCAGAGTGTCTTTATCCTTGGCTTTAATAGTTACAGTGCAATTTTTACTGTAAAGAAATTGTCTTGCATCTCATAAATACTCGCAATGGTTTTGCATAACGTTTTTAGTTGTTAATTAACTGGTTTTAATTATCAATTATGCCAGAATTACATAATACTATAAAGACAAAAGTTATACATTACTTCTGCTGGTTACGGGAATTATTATTTGACTCTTTTGGGAGTCAAATTGAGCTTCCCACTGTGTTTTGTTCAGTTTGAATGTAGCCTTTGGGCCAATTTTTAGCCTCTCGTATAGGGCATATGTATCACGACTAATGGTGATTGATTACCTCACTAAGTAGCCCATAGGCACTGTTTGCTTCATGCATGATCGGTGATAACAAGCGCCGTTTCTGACTGCTATAAATTCTCAATTTTATCCCCTCGTTCAGACCCTTCAAGACTGAGCAAGAGGACATTTATGGAGGACTGGAGGATTTGGCTGAGTAAGTATGGATGGAGTACTTTTGTGCTCAAGTGATGCCCTGAAAACAAGTATTCATAACCTCTAATGGCATGGTAATGTCTGGCTGTTAATGTGATTGCTCTTAGCAACGTACATGCAATTAAATGGCTTTTAACATTAATTTGATGGCTGTCAATTTATTGAAAGTGGCGTGTCATGAAAAGATGTATACAAATTGTAAATTAAAGGTGCATGCAGTTTCAAGTTTTGATTCATAAGCTGGGAATTGCAAAAGAGTTGCACTACTTTTGAATATATGTGCATGTGAAAGTGTAATCACTTTTAAATTTGAACATTTGTAATTCCATCACTACAATGGTAGATATAGGACTTTAGTACATACTTGATCATAAAGGGTATAACTCGCCTATTGTGTACTGCTAACATGTATCGAATCAACCCCTAAACAGTTTAATATACAGAGCAATATTTTATTTTGGTGATTAGTACACTTACAAAAATTATTTGTATTTCTGAAGTACACAGCATGTGATACATGTGTAGAATATGAATGATCTACCCCATATTGATCATATGCAATTGACATGCAATTCCATGCTCGGTTTCTTTTCTCCTGATTAAAGCTTATGTTCACTTGGTTCCCCATAGGGTCGCAGTGTGTTAATGATCATCGTTTGTCATTCATTTAAAACGTGTTTGCATTTTCTATACAGCGAGCATGATCTTGCAAACGAGGGCGACATTTACGACACGGTTGACGAAGATGATGAAGGGGACAAGATTTACGACGATCTGGTCAATATTCGGCGAGAGATTAACAGTTCAAGGGCTCCGCAACGCCAGAGCGAGGTGATTAATGACCCATGTGAACACACTACAGATGAGTGTTTCTATCTGTAATTGTATGAGCAGTCTCGTTCACATTAAATGTTTTAATGAATCTTAATTTTCTGGAAAATTAAATTCTATTGGGTGGTTTTCACTCGTGCTTAGAAAATACAAAGGGACAATTACACAGACAGTTTCCGGATCATTTTTCTTGAGTAGGAATATTGTGGGATTTTGAATTTCTTTGGTTTGAGACATTATCAAACGAGGAACTTTCAATGTAACTTCCAGAAAATATAGTTCTGCAAGATACAGATCTGTCGTGTGAACATGGGTAGTGTTTAGTTGAGGAAACATTATGGAGATTGTTGAAGTTCAAGTACTCTGTTAATGTGTAAATGTACTTGCTAGTTTATAACACATGAAATAGGATGTCTTTAAGCCAATGTTCAAAACCAAAGAAGAGGGAAGTGTCATTTAGAGGTACCCATGATGGAACTATTTTCTATTATTTGGAGTTGTTCATTATGTATTATATCTCCCCTCCCCATGCACAAACATGGACAGATTCAAGAAAGATGTCAATGAGTTTTTACTTTCTAAATTGTAACCTTTTATTTCCATAATATTGTACATTTAATTTCCTTTTTCCTTTTTAATCGCACTGAATTATGTTTTTACTTCAAATATGTTCAAAGATGATTACTGGCAATTTAAACTTGACTGAAAAAAAAGGGCAAAAAAAAGGAAAATGTGAAAACTGTTTAAAAAATGCATGCACTCTGAAAATCACAAGGTGAATTTGTACATATGCAAACAGGATATAAGATAAGTTCTGTAACATAATATAATGATATTATTATTATTTATAGGTTTATTGAATACCATTTCTATAATGTACAGTGTACATGTATATGAATTTTTAAAGTGGATTTTTGTTGTCATTTCAGCCTAAAACAGCAAAGCGTGATTTCTGTCGGACAGAGATAGTCGAGACGGAAAAGAAATATGTGGAAGCTTTGTCCATGCTTTGCGAGGTAAGCTACCGGGGTCTACAAGGCACTTAGAATGGGCTCCATTTTCCATTGGGGATTTTTGATTGAATCACAGGGTCTGTATGCATCAGCAGCCTCTATTGACATTTTAAAATTATGGGGGTCACGAGTTAGATTTTGGGTACTGTTACTGTTGAGCTCTGACTTAGAAAGAATGTTAGTGATTATATGTTGTGGAATAAGTTAAGATTGCATTATCATTTTACTATGTATTCAGACCTAAAGGGGTTTGGAATTACAATTTTTGTTCTTACATATGTAAGTAGACTGATTCAGTACACCATATCTTAAAGGTAATGCAAAGTTTCAGGAAATTTTGAAATTGGATGGATAGTTATTCTTTAAATTTTTGATATATTTGGATGCCCATTTGGATGCCCCTGTGGATGTATAAGAAGCACTAACAAATTTAGCCCCTAAAACACTTCTGCTTTCAAGCAAATTGAATAATCAAAATTTACCGGTGCTCCCTGTAAATTTCAAATATTTCAAATAGCGCCTAAGGCCATTCCATGGTAGCTGCGACCATAAAAATCTCAGAATATGCAGTTCCGATATATAATTTCCAAACGGGAATAGCAAATCGGTTGATTATAGTCCAGAAATATTGTTTTAAAGCTAAAATAATATCAGTCTTGAGAGGGCGCTATACAACATAAAGGGTTTATTATTTACAATTTCATCACTTTAGACTCGATTTCAACTGCGACAACGATCATTGAATATTGCAAAATCGCATATGCTTCCAATATGTTCATTTGAACCAAATTCATGACCCCATACCAAAACTTTGTAATACCTTTAACCTGGTTACCTCTGAAGTCTCTAAGTCCCATAGGCTTAATACATGGGCCACACGGTTCCCGTAGGCAATAGGTTAATTTTATGATGGATGTAATGAGGAGGGACATCTCGAAAAGCAATTTGGGAAGGGGGTTTCCCCAGGCTTCACATTCTATGTTTGTAACGTACATTCTGTCCTGTTTTTGCATTCTTTTCAAGAAATGATCCCTTATGAAATCAATAAATGTGGGTTTCACTACACTAGAGTTCTTTGACATACAATGCATGTATTCAATACCCCACCTCTTTCACTTTCCATTGCATTCCACTTGGGCTTTGTTTATGGTCTTCATGAGTTTGTTATGAATAACAATGTTGCTCACTAAAGCTGATATGTGATATGAGAGGAAATGTAATACTGCCTACCAGTATGTGAAAGTGCTAACCTTTTCTTTCCATGCTCTTTGGATGTTGGAGTGCTGCTGATTTATTTACACAATGTTGTTTGTTTATAGGCTAATGCCATAAAAGCAGCGTTAATGTACTTTTAATACAGTTCAGGGCCCCGTCTTACAAAGATAAGAGACTGCAAACTTGCGATTGATTGGAAGACTTGCGATTGATTTGGATCAATGGTAACTCTTTGTAAGACGGGACCCAGTTCAGTTCATTTCCATAAAAATCACATTACAAGAACACATACATTTGCAAATAGTACTGTAAATAACATAAAAATCTTTCACTAGAATATATATAAGGACATTGAAATATTAAACAATAATGGAAAAAGGGTAGTTATAAAAACCCAAATAAATGAGTTTGTCGAGGTATCTCCCCAAAAAGTAATTAAACAAAATGTGATGAACATAATAAAGATTTGAATTTACATAAACTTATTTTGCCCCAAAGAAAACTTGTATAACAACAGGAAGAAAAAGAAAGACATCTAAGCCCTACAAATACACACATACATGTACACACTCATATATATATATTTATATATATATATATATATATATATATATATATATATATATATATATATATAATGTAAAAATAAATGGTTCTGCGTCGGTGCATAAAATGAATAGGACACAAGGTAGATAAATAAAAACACCGGAGAAGTGAATATTCCACTGACGTTTCGGGCATAGCCCTTTATCGAAGTGATTCAAGCATGGACAACAAAATACAAATTCAAAAATATATAGGCGCGCTTGGTAGTCAAGATGCAAGGCGCGTGTGAGTACGTGAAAGAAGAGAAAAGAGAAGAAAGCGTCACAAAGCTCAAAGTTGGACCATTGTGACGTGAGAAAATAGGAGAAAATTAGAAATAAAGGGAGCGTTAGAAGACGTATCTCCAGGAGATACGGCGGAAGGAAAAGAAAGAAAGAGAGGCGCACAGAAAGAAAAATAAGCAATTGAAAAAGCATTATGACGTAATAAAGATATTAAAGTTCAACAAAGTTCAGTGTGAGTTAGGGAAAGATCTGAAAGTGGCGTTCATCCCGTCCGGGTGGAGAGTGCCAAGTTTGAAGATTATCCTCTCCTCCATCAGCTTCCTTTCTTTCTCATCTCGGCAAGATTTCAGCACACATACCTTCAGTATGTGTGCTGAAATCTGCCGAAAGAAAGGAAGCTGATGGAGGATAATCTTCAAACTTGGCACTCTCCGAATGAACACTTTCAGATCTTCTGTCACTGTTGAACTTTAATCTTTATTATTGTACTTTTTCAATATGCCCTCTTTCCTTTTCTTTTCTTTGCTCTCCCTGGGCGCCTTCTAGCGCTCCTTTATTTAATTTTCTCCTATTTTCACGTCAATGGTCCAACTTTTGAGCTTTGTGACGTTCTCTTTTCTCTTCTCTAACAACTCACATCTTGATCTTGACCAAGCGTCGCTATATATTTTTGAATTTGTATTTTGTTGTTCATGCTTGAATCACTTCGATAAAGGGCTATGCCCGAAACGTCAGTGGAATATTCACTTCTCCGGTGTTTTTATTTATCTACCTTGTGTCCTATATATATATATATATATATATATAAAGTGGAAAATTTCTACACAAAATCACATAATACAGGACATATACATGTAACAGACACATTGAGTAGAGAGATAAAACTAGTTAAAATATTGCAATATAGCTATTTCTGGGTTCACATAGGCCTACATACCGGTAAAGGAAATGCAAAGATGCAAGCAAACCTATTGAAATTATTGTTTGATGTATCCATTGGGCCTTTTGTCAAGACTGATGATTTTACATAACTTTTCCCCTTTCCTTGCAGCAATTCATCAAACCACTGAAGAAGGTCTTAGACAGGTCGGATATTGACAAGATATTCCTGAATATTGAGGTAAGATGAATTATGAAAAGGACAACAGGGGGGTGTTTCACAAAGACTAAGATCGACTTTAAGTTGGACCTAACTATGGCAGGCCATTCATGCCACTGTTTTCTCTCACCCTTTACTGGCTTTGGTCTCTCTAGGGACCTACAAATGGTGGTCACAAATCTACAGAATTTACATTTTTTGATAATTCATTATTGATTGAAGGGAAAATATTATCTAAAGATCATAATTAAGAGACCAATAGTGAGAGCAACCAGTGGCATGAATGGCCTGCCATAGTTAGGTCCGACTTAAAGTCGATCTTAGTCTTTGTGAAACACCCCCCAGGTGGTGAACTATTGTAAAAAGTCTATCACCTGGGTTATTGTGAAAATGATATCAATCATTTGCAAGCTCTCATCAAGTTAACAGGAAATGGAAAATGCTGACACTAGTTTTAAGCACTAGAAGAAATGTGATGAGTGGATGCAACAAATGATCTTTAAACAAAACAAATAATGAATATGTTTTTAGACAGCTGAATTCCTTGTAAACCTTGACCAGTTACACAAAAATGAACGTTGATGTTAAAAGAATTTAAAAAAAACTATCACAGTGGTTTGAGATTTGGGATAAAGGGATTTAAAGAAATGTTTGAATGTCCGCTCTCCCAATTTGTAGGTTTATTTCTAATTTTTTGTTTAATATATAATTGTTTGTCATTGTATTTCGTTTATTGTAGTGCTTAGAGACTTCTTATCATTATTATTTATTTTTAAAGCCTATAAGGAATGAAAAAGGCATTGAAGACAACATCGAAACTCGAATGGCTTGTAACAGTGCCTTACATCCTCAAAATATGAAGATGTGAAAGTGTTGTCATGCCATTAACAAGTAGTAATCATTGAGAACGTTTGTTGAATTGTTTAAAGGATTAAGATCTTGATACAATACAGGCTTTTATCCTTCTTTCCAAAGTATGTCTTTTGAACCACTCAATGTACTGACATTATCAAAAGATTGTCAAGATTGTCAAGATTGTCAAGATTGTGTACTGAGTGAAGATTAAGGTATTCAAACAATACAAGTGTTTTCTAATGCTTCAAGCTGGTAAATGTTATTGGTACAGGTAGTGTCATCCATGGAAATGCTTATTGCAATGTGGCTTTGCCCCCTGAAGTTATTTTGTGGCGGTGAATCCCCCCCCCCCCCTTTCCTTGCAAAGATACTTCACCAACATCCATTGATTGTTGAACTGGCATACCTTGATCAGTGATTAAACAAGAGCTATCCTTTTGAAAACAGGAGCTTCTGAGGCGGCACAGAGGGTTCCAAAGAGACCTTGAGGATGCCTACCACAGGTCCAGTCCGACCATGGCCCAGGCCTTCAAGAAGCACAAGCCTGACTTCCTCATCTATGGTTTCTACTGCGCACACATGCTCGGTGCTCAGAACCACATAGAGAAGGTCTGCAATGTCCCATTTGTCAGAGCAAAGATTGAGGTAAGGGTTTAGAAGAGATCTGGGCCCTGTTTCATAAAACTTGTTGTCAATACCAAGTGGCAATAACTGTTATAAGCTACTGAAATCGTTGCATTTGATTGGCTGAGAGCAAATTTGTTCCAGAAATGTGGCACTTGTTATTGATAAGAAAGTTTTATGAAACGGGGTACGAGCTTGTAGAATACATGTAGGGATGGAAAGATACTAGAGAATGCACAGGTATTCAGGCCTCCATCCAGACCTCCATCCAGACACAGTTCTGTAGTTACCATACCCATTAGTTAGACAGTTAGTTTAGGGAATGTGGACGATGGATGATAGGTGCCCTATTCGGCCCTGCCCCCCTGGAAAGGCTATCAGTAACCCGTTAGACATATTAGATTTAGGTAATATTCAAGAAGAGATTTAGGCCTGCTGTGTAGGAGATATAGGCAAGACAGCTGCCCTATTTAGCTCTTTCACCATTGGAAGATCAATGTTAAGTCTTCATTCGGAGCAAAGATTGAGGTAAGGTTCACAAGGAGGAATGGCATTGGTGTAGGATAGCTTGTTGCGGCAGTAGATGCATGGATTTTGGGATGATGGGGAATACAGGACAACTGCCATATTCAGTTCTCCCTCCAGGGAAAGTTCTGCAGGAACTCATCAGTCAGAGCAAAGATTGATGTTCTCTCTTCAGTTTAGACATAAAGGGTGGTATTCTCGAAGGCGGACTAACTTTAGTCCATGGTTTAATCCTCCTGGAATGCCAAGTGTCCGTATGAATATATTTTTGAACAATTTGATATGTCCCTAAATTACCATGATAACATAATAATTTCATAGTTACATTTTATTTTATTTAAGTGACAGATTAAATTATTCAAAAACATATTCATATGGACACTTGGCATTCTATACTTAGTCGGAGGATTAAGCCATGGACTAAAGTTAGTCCGCCTTCGAGAATATCACCCAAAGGAATCAATGGTCCTGAGTTTGTGGCTGATTTCGTACAATATGTGATCTTTCTGTACGGTCAAAGATGCATGTAAGCATCTTGAAACGGTAGAACCACTGACTGTAATCTTTTGTTAGCGCCTTGTGTCATCTCATGGTTTCTATTCAATTCTTCTTTCTATCCGACAGGAGTTTGAGAGGAAAGCGAACGACAGGAAATTCCGGTTGCGTGATCTTCTGAGTGTCCCTATGCAGAGAATACTCAAGTACCATCTTCTGTTAAAGGTGAGATAGTTTTGTCATTTGTTTTATTCATTCAATCACTTTACCTTTCTGAGTTCATTTAAGGAAACGACCGGTGGATAAAGAAATCTTTTCGATTGTATGCGAGAAAGTGTGTTTGATAGAAATTGAAAAGTAAAGGTTTTTTTGAGAAAGGCATATGATAGGGGTTGACTTTGGGGTAATGCATGCAGGGAGTTAACTGGGACCTAGGATGCTGCAATTAAACAAAAATACTACTAACAAATGTGGCTGAAAAGTTCTAGCATAATTCTAATTGTTTAAAAGCCTTGTACACTAAATGCAAACCCTAGGAGATACATTTTGTTTCATTTCTTTGATTTAAATTGTAAGGCAAGATCTCTCTCAATTAATTATAAGTCACTGTTTTCTCTTTTTTTTGGTTCTAATCTGAAAGTGAAGTAACAACTAATATCCGCCCCCCAAAAAAGATATATATTAATAAATCTCTAAGTCTACTTACTTATTGTTTTCCACTTCAAGTTTGTGTGCTCTGTCATGCTATTTCACAGTAGATATCGAGGAATTAGCTTCTTTTTAAATATTGTCTTTATCCTTATGAAGAACATGATCATATGTGTCTTTTATTTCCTTATTGTTGTCACTCATGCCACTACTGTACCTCTCCTGAAAAGTTACATGTGATGAAGCGTATAGCACGTGTACACCATTGATCAAAGCACGCTTTCACGAAACCGTCATTAAGTAAGCGTTCACTGACATCTCAGTGAAAAATGTGTTGAATTAAATACACAAATTTCAATGGGTTGGCGGCAAACTTGTACTCTGACAGTTTTGTGAAAGGCAGCCCTGGTTATTTGTTTTGAGGTGCAGAACGATATCTAAAGGCATTAAAGGAATATCATGGAATTTTCATATAATTTTGATTAAATGAAATAAGACTAGATACAAAAATATCTATAAGGTAGAAGTACAGTCAAACCTGCTTTAGTGACCACCTGTCTACAAAGACCACCTGTCTACAAAGACCACATTTGTTGATTCCCTTGAAAATTGTTTCTCATTAAAACATGTACTAAAGGAACCTGTCTACAAAGACCACCTGTCTACAAAGACCACTTTTTGTGTTTCCCTTGGGCGGTCGCTATAGACAGGTTTGACTGTACATGTAAAAAAGATTGACTGATTGACGCTACTGTACTTTTCCTGGAAAGATGTACCTGAACATGATAAAGCATATAATGAGGTATTAATGGTTACCTTGTGTTGATTTGAACAGGAATTGGTGAAGAGTACAGACAAGCAACATCCAGAGAGGAAGGAGTTGGATGAAGCACTGGATGAGATGCAGGTATGTCATATTTATTAAAAGCCCCTATCAGAGATATTTAAGCCCTCAAAAACCTTATCTCAGAATGTATCTGTAGCAGCAAGGTGGGTTTAGGAAAGTATGGATACAATTTCAGATCGAAAGACTCTGTAGACGTCTCTCTATGAGTGAACATTTAAGCACTCATTTTGTACACAACAAATGATGGGAGTGGGGGAATAAAACACTGCCAGTTGCAAAATTCAAGTTTAAAAAAAGAAAAAATGAATTTTTTGCAACGATATTTATAGGAATTTTTACAACATCGTGGCCCTTTTACAAGTTTTGAGATTTCACTGTGCAAATCCCTGCAATGCCCTTGAATGATGTTGGTGGGTTAGTGATGGATTAGATAGCTGATAGGTTGGTTGGTTCAGAGATTAACTGAGTAGTTGATTTGTTTGCTGATTGGTTTATTGGTTTGTGGGTTGTATTGGTTAGTTTGGTTAGTTTGTAGGTTGATTGGGCAGATTGGCTGGCAGTTTGGTTGGTCGTTTTGTTAGTTGCTTGATGGTTGAGTGGTTTGGTTGGTTTGTGAAGGGCACAGACAAGTCACAACATCACCACATGATGAGGATGATGATGATGAGGATGATGATGATGATGATGATGATGATGATGATGATGAGGATGATGAGGATGATGTTGGGGATGATGGTGATGATGGTGATGATGGTGATGAGGATGATGAGGATGAGGATGAGGATGATGATGATGGTGATGATGATGATGATGATGATGGTGATGATGATATTGATGTTGACAACAATGACAATGACGGTGATGGTGATGATGGTGGTGGTGGTGATGATGGTGATGATGCTGGTGGTAATGATGTAATCATTCTCCCCTGTTCTTGCAGGATGTATCCATGTATGTGAATGAGGTGAAGAGGGACTATGAACTGATGCAGACTAACGACTCGATCCAAGCAAGGTAAGTAAACTTACTCTTTATTCACCATGGTTTTAAACCCTAGCAAATTGTTTGGAGTATATGATGCATATACGTTGTACACGGGATCAAAGTCTTCTGCGGTTGTCCACTCTCTGAATCACATAGGAGGTTTCTTTCTTCACAATCAGTGTAAAATTACCTGTTTTGGTAAGACTTCACTCGCTGTGCTGCAAGATTCTTCAGACCTATGTCTTAGCTGGCACTGTTGCTGATACAGTACAATGATGTGGTAGTCAGCGTCCAGTCCATCAGATGGATAAGGGGGGCCGTAGAACCTTGCACTAAATGTGACTACTGCAAGATTCTCCAGACCTATGTCGTAGCCAGTGCTGTTGCTGATACAGTACAATGATGTGGTAGTCAGCGTCAAGTCCATCAGATGGATAAGGGGGGTCATAGAACCTTGCACTGAATGTGACAATAGCATTAACAGCGACTTTGGACAATATATTCTTTCTTTAACTTACAACCCCATTCTACCATATCATCGTGCTGCATCAGCAACAGCACCAGCTATGACATAGGTCTAAAGAACCTTGCAGCGCTAATTGTGAAGAAATTGACTGATTTTCAAGGTTGTCTGCTCTTTGATTCATTAGTTGGCAAAGTGGGTAAAGTGCCAAAAACTAAAGAGCCAAAAACTGCACCAATACTCAGTTTGAAAATAATAATAAAAATAGTAATAATGGATATTTTTATAGCGCACATGCCCATCCCGCAAGGTGCTCAAGGTGCTCCAATATTACCTCGGCTCTGCTAGGCTACCATTTTCGATGCTCACAGCATTCGAGGAAATATTTCCTACTGGTACCCTTTTAACACCTGGGTGGAGAGTGGCAAATGTAGATTAAGGGCTTGCAAAAGGACATCAGTGCCTCGAACCATGTGATCCACAGTCGAGCGACATATCCACTAGACCACATCACCTCTATGATAAATTATCTGCATGTTGTTGATTTTTGATCAATTTCAGAGACATTACCACCTAGAACATGTATCTATTTCATGTATTAAACATAAGATGCACATACACATTAAAAGTTGTTTTGTTTTGGTATGAACTCATTCCATGTTTCATTGATTGATTCTTCGTCTTTGTTTGAACAGTTTGGTCAGCTACAGAGGGGAAAGTCTGAACACGTACGGACGTAACCAGAAAGACGGAGAGTTGAAGATCAGAATCACTGGAGCTGGATCAAAGAAGAAGTGAGTAAAATTTCTCCGATACCAACTTCAGCCATCAAATATTCCAAAGGGTTCTCATGAGTTTGGGTCTTGGAGGAAGTTCAAATATTTAAGGATGTAGGAGGAAGTTTTATATTGAAATATTTCATATCTTTTTGTTTGAGATGGCAGGCAGTAAGTTATGATTGAATGTTACATGACTCCGTAAGAGTTGTCAGTTTTAAATTGGAATGAAATGTGGATTTATCTCATGCAATAACATGCAGTCACTGAGCAGTTGTTTAGTACCCATCATGATCTGTTTCACACATCGCTTTAAAAAAAAATTGGCTGTGGACCATATTTCCCAGAGATTAATTAAAGGAGCCTAAAGACGTCTGAATGTGCCTCATGTTTTTATTCTGGAGGCCAGTTGTTGTAGTTGTCTTCTTTTTTTTTTTAAGTTGAAATTGTAATGGTTAGTTCTACACCATGGTTCTGTACCAAAAAAGAATCTCATTTCAGCTTAATACCTTTGGCACACCAACAAGACTGACACCAGGGGGGTGTTTCACAAAGACTAAGATCGACTTTAAGTTGGACTTAACTATGGCAGGCCATTCATGCCACTGGTTGCTCTCACTATTGGTCTCTCAATTATGATCTTTAGATAAAATTTTATCCTTCAATAATGAACTGTCAAAAAATGTAAATTCTGTAGATTTGTGACCATGATTTGTATGTCCCTTGAGAGAGCAAACAGTGGCATGAACGGCCCGCCATAGTTAAGTCCAACTTAAAGTCGATCATAGTCTTTGTGAAACACCCAGGCCAACAACAGCCCAATCTAAACATTATTTTACTGTGACTGGCCAAGGATCATCCAGTTTTATGTCACAGTGGAGTCTCTGGTGATATGATTAAGGTATTACTATTAGCTGGGATGATTTTCTATATTTAACAAACCATAGGGACATACCAAGCACATATCAAGTGCATAGGGACATACATACATGTATGTAATGTGTTATGCGCTATACAAGAATGGTTTATTATTTTTACTATTATTTAAAGCCCCACTGCACTACTTGTAGCTACTTGCTCCGTCTATAAAGAAAACAATGCCTAAGAGGTGCCTGTTGGTCCCCCATGATCCTCTTTTTCTTATGTTAATTGAGAGCTGAGTTGATGAGATAACCACCTGTCAGTGACCACGCTAATCCCTCGAATCCCTCCTGGCCAAACTAGTGCAGAGGGGCTTTCAAAAACATGTCTAATCGAATAAAATCAATTTGTATCTTTGTAATCGACTTCTTCTTTTGTCTTCCTCACAGTGCCACACAAACAAGATATTGTTTCTTGTTTGACAAGGTCTTGCTGGTCTGTAAAAGTGGTGGAAGGGTAGGTCACAATACTTGTTTTATTACTCAAAAGAAAAATAAGAGAATAATAAAACAATTTAAAAAAAAAGAACAACAAAAGTATATATCCTTATCACATGCTTAGCACATGAATTGTTTGTTCTATCAAAATTCTCACTTGCAAATACAATGATGAAGCAATTTTCAATTTCAAATTTGTTTTTTAGTTGTTTTTGTTGATGATAAGTTGCGTCCTTTCTCTTAATTCTTTTGTTCAACAGAATTTTTTTATGTTGATGTTTTCGACAACCTTTGTTTCTTCTGTTTATTGGGGTTTAGTTATAAAACACTTTGCTATTCTGGAGGAATACTTCATGCTTTAGGAAGATAACTTTATGAATATTGATATTGTTGTAAAAAGAGATTATCACAATATCAGGAATAGGAAAATTTAATTTGGAGGGCTAAATGACATGAAAATGAATTCTAATAAACACTTGTGTGAAGCTTTGACGTTACTCATTCATTTTGCATTTCTTTTTGACTTCCTGCTATCGTTTTTTAATTTTGAAAGCAAAATGCAATTAAAGAAAATATTTTTGCAAATTTTATGTGAAAATATTTTCGTTCCCTGTATGAGTCTTACATTTCATTCTCCTTGGTCTACTGTTGTTTTAAAGGATAATTATTTTCCTGGCGTGAGATATGAAATGTATCTTTGCGTGCACTCGTGCTCCAAAGCGTTCAATTTTGAAGCAATGCAATGCCTGGGGGATGTTTCACAAACACTAAGATCGACTTTAAGTTGGACTTAAGTATAACAGGCGGTTCATGCCATTGTTTGCTATCATTATTTACTGGCATTGGTCTCTCAAGGGATGTACAAATCATGGTAAAAAATCTACAAAACTTACATTTTTGATAATTCATTATTGAAGGAAAAAATATTATCTAAAGATTATAATTTAGAGACCAATTGGGATAGCAACCAATGGCATGAACGGCCTGTTATACTTAAGTCCAACTTAAAGTCGATCTTAGTCTTTGTGAAACACCCCTGGTTGTTACAAAAGCTGCTTAGATTTTCAATTCACTTTATGGGGGGAAATTTGCGTAAACCACTTGATGAAACATTTATGAATTTGTGCATTAGAATGTTTATAACACATGATAATATTACAATATTAATGAGATTTGCTATTATACAACTCACTCCCAGATCCTAATCAAATGATTGGTCATGCGTGGTCACGTGTGATTCATTTACTGAGCCTATTGCACGCTTTTTCATGAAAAAGCGTGCAATATTTTCCAGTACTATCCAACGATTTTTCAGTGCCGCGCAGTAGTGCGCGTAGAGGTTAGAGCGCTTAATACTGCGTGTACACATGGGCCAATTCTTGCGCAGCACTATGCATAAATGGGTATAGATAGAGGTGAGCTTGCTATATCTATATATCTATATATGTGTGCGCACTAAATTGAGACTTATTAAAACTTGAGATTTATTTGTCAGCCATAAACTGTCACGAAACAATCTTGAATTAATTATTTTTACATCAAATAACAAGGATCTAGGAGTTTCGTTGTATAAAACAAATGATGCATGTTTTCATTCGTTCATTATACGATCTATCCGCTCTCGTTGATGCTGTGTGTATCTATCGCACTCAGCCTAACGGCTTTGTGCGATAGAAACACACATCCTCAACTCGAGTGCGGATAGATTGTATAATGAACTCATGAGCATGCATCATTTGTATAATAACATATATATAAATTATTACCACAGCACAGTGTGTTCTAAGATGATGCTGCAGTCTCCATTTATAGAACTCACGCAAATACATGTTTTTGTGTGCCACTCGTGTGTAAAGCCTGATAATATATTGTATGTGCCAGTATTAAAGGGAATGGCTGATGAAACACAGCTAGTGATGTAGCAAGTCTTGCATTTGACATGGCTCCTAGCTGCTCTGATGTAATTATTACTGTTAGAGTTTTCCAGAGCTGCATGTGTGCTAGGTCTTTAGTGACTTACATGTAGTTTCTATGACATGCAAATAGATGAGGAATCGCATGGACGAAAGGGTTTGCACATTGTTCGTTATATGTCTTATCTGTATGTCTCTTGACTGTTAATACTAGGACAGATTATTATTATTATTTTTTTTTTTTCTTTAATTCTTTTAAAAACTTAATCGCTCTCAATTATATTTATAAAATATTTTATAAGTGTGTTGATAACCAAGTTTGTAAGAGTTCAAAAGCTAAGAAACTAATGCCATTTAACCATTTTTTGGCTGTTGGGGTTGATGATGTGAATAGAGTGGGGGGAAGGGTTTATTTTAATGTTGATATTTCATAACTTTCAGTGATTGAAGGTGTGGAGTTAAAAAGCTTTCATATTGTTTGTTCTATCATCTTTATTATTCTGGGAATTCTTTACTCGTTTCATTAACCTTGTTTATAGTGGAATCCCATGAATTCCAAAAATCATTACCCTAGGTGGGTGGACCAAGGGAAAACAGATTAGATGATTCAAAATATATTGGACAAATCTGAAAGATTTCTTCTAATATACCAGTCCTCGAAAATGCCTTTGACTTCAATGCAAATGATTTTGACAAAGCTGAATAGTTTTGTGAAGAAAAGAATGGCTTGTGGTCTAGAAACCATTCATTTCAACACAGCATTTATAGCACTTAATAAGGCTTAATCTTTCCATAGTAGGTTGTTCTTTGACGAGAATAATGATTGGGTCAAGTCTTGAACAAGTGGGTAATAATTGCCTGGATACATGCAGTGAAATATCATTTTGAGAAATATCTATTTTCAATAAAGACAGTGATTATACATGTATTTGATCATACAGTAGGCCTAATTGGAAATACCCGGTTGTTAAAAGTAGCAAAATTGTTTTTCTATTATCATTGCAATAATTGGCTGGAAATCAGAACCATTGACAAAGACTTACCGGTAAATCTATTGCAAAATAGAAAGTTATCAGAAAATTATGATTATTGGAAGGAAAATATAGAGAAGAGATGTCATTACATGAAATTTTCAGAAAGTACTCTAGTTTACTTTCTTGGAACCACTGCCTCAAATAGGCAAGAGTTCCGCAGAATGACGTAGGGTAGCACCCTGTCTGTCTATCTGTCTCCCTCTCTCACATAATCCATATATTCATGGATATTCTTTCCCGTCTTCCAACCCTCCTTTGACTCTCTCTGACTGTCCACCATGGACTCACTTTCTGTTCTCATTCTTAGCTAAACGTGGAGAAGCTATGGGTAGGTATTAGCCTTGTTCTGGAATGCCCCCCTCCTCCTCTCCTCCATCAGCTTCATTCCATCAATTCATCTGTGTCTGATTTGAATTTCATGCATCTTTTTCTTCCTCGTAGAGTGCAGAGTCTCCATGTTCCTTTTCTTTGCAATCCCCTTGACTTGACTTTTCCATAACGGCTTGACGTCATTGCTTGTTCTTTCTTTTTTTAAAATGGTTTCTTAATTGTCTTTGATGTTCAATCCTGCATGGCTAGATGTATTGTGCTGCATGTTTTACTCTCTACGTGCATACTAATATCAACAAGGCTTTAATATTATTCGTTTGTCCTTTTGGTATGCTGTGCATTGTATTGAAAATCAAAGTGGCCTTCTCGTTGAAAATGAATTGGTACTTAAATGAGATACAAGCATGTGACGGTTAGTGTCGTTTACAAAAAATCTGTGCCATTCCTGTCAAATTCGTGCGTACACAAAAATAGTTTGCGCAAGTAACTTGGCAGGCAAAATTTAGCCGTCTCGATACTGCCAAATACATGTATGTGTGTACCGACTGTTAGTATTTATCTTCTATTTCGTAAAGTTCTTTAAAAAAACTATGCTTGCTGTAAATACTGGTGAGAGAGGTCTGTTCCCAAGGTGGAAGTGGGATTATTCTTAATCACAATTCAGATTGGTTTAATAATAAAGGTTCATTGCGCTTATAGATTATCTTATGATCCTCCTTAGGGATGAGAAGAGAAGATGGAGATATTTAGAATAATTATTATTGAAAGTCAGTTTCAAGATACAGAAGTGAAATGGAATATTTCAAATAGAAAAGCCTGTTGCTCCCAAAATGCATGTATAAAGGAATGGGAAGAATATAGTATACCTTTGAAAATACGTCTTTTAACAATGCCCTTTAAAGTGCATGCCAATAATGCCTAGCCATTCTAATAAGACCCCATAAAAGCAGACCTGCCAACCAGTACGATTTAGTAGTATTTAGTACGATTTTTAGAATTAAATACGACAGTACGATTTTCCTAAATAAAATACGATTCCCCCCAAAAAAAAACAAAACAAAAAAAACAATTTTTTTAAATTTTTTTTTTAAATTTAAATTTAATTTTGTGTGGGTGTGTGCCATTTTCAAATGCCCATTCTGTGTTGTAAAATATCCTGCCAGCATCTCACATCGGCAATTTGGGGATGTTCATTGGTTCATCGAACACACCAGTCATGACAAAATCATGCATATTCAACCAATGCTCCATAAAAAATGCTCCATGTAGGAACTGTAAGAGGCATTGATCCAGGTTTTTTTTTTAAATACAACTTTTTGTCGGTAAAATAAAACTTTTGGGATTAAAGAATACAGTTTTTGAACTCCAGAGGTTGGCAGGTTGTAAAAGCAATATGAACAAAAGTTTTACATACAGGTTATCTTTATTTACAAAGTATAACTGAGACATGAGATTAAGCTAAATTATGGTGCAAATAAATGAGGGGTAGTAGCAGGCAAATATGGAAAACTGCTCAAATGGCTTAAAAATGCTGTAAATCAAGGGTTTTTTCTTCTTCTTTTTTGCTGGAGGAAAATATGGAAAAATGCTGATTTTGATCACATTCAGTATCTCACAATTGATTGACACATTTTAAATTAAATAATAAACTGCATGCATGTGCAAGTGTCTGCCAATTTATATCCCAGTATTGCGAATGTATGACTGCATGATTGTATTTATGTGCATCTAATGTATATGAACATAGTTGTTTGCATAGCATTATGTCAGAATTGCAAAGCCTTGTGGGTAATTACACATGGGAGAAAAAATATGTTACTGTGATTTAAAGTGTATTGATGCTTAACCTTTCACATTAAATTTTTATGCAAAATATGTCTCTATTGGAAGGAGTATAGTAGGATACAAGTTCATCAGCCACTATTTCAAAATTCAGAAATGTATATATTGAAGGTTTGAAGGAGAGAAAATTTAAAATTCTCCGATTCATTTCTGTCACCAACATTCTTTTGGTGCAGAAGCAAATTTGGGTCGAAGAGGAAATGTTTTTTTTAATAGGTGATAGCAAAAGAATGATGCTAAGATATAAAATTTACATCATTCATTAGTTTCTGCGAGAATCACACACTATTAAATCGATGTACTTTAAACTTACAGCCTCCGAAGCTATGTACACAATGTATAAATTATGTAAATAACACCCATGTGGAATTGCTCTGATATGAAATATTTGTCGGTTGTTTCCTTCCTTGTAATGAAAGCTACCTTTCAATGTCCGGTCCCACCAATGTGTAACAAATGAATTGATGGCATGTATTTTAGTGGTTGCCATGTTAAAAGTGACCTGTTTTAGATGTATGTATAGTACTTGTTTTGCTGTTTAATTGTCGTTTTTCCTTGTCAAATATTGTAGTTTATCAATACATTTGCACAGTCAGTTGTAAACAATCAAGAAAGTCTTTGTCAATATCTACAGTGGCCTCTAATTTAGCTATAATGCAAACCAAGAAGCAAGATGGTGAATATACACACTGGTGTAAACACAAATAATGATTTGCATCCCGAGCTACACATACGTTCCTTTTATTTTATATATCTGTAAAGCGTTTTGAGGGGGCCTTCGGTCCTGAAAAGCGCTATATAAGAACTAGCTATTATTATTATTATTATTATTATTATTATTATTAAATGTTAGAAGGTTGTTGGTCTTGTCTTGTCTTTCCGTCGATGCCAACATATCTGATCGTAGAGTTATAGTTGATTCCAGTCCCAATCTAAGAACAGTAAGAAGCTATATTGAGTATAGACAAGATTGGTTCTTGATAAACCTTGTACTATCTTTACAGATAACGAAAATACCTTTATCACAATTGGATTAAGCGAAGAGAAAAACAACATGTAGACATAGCGTGTTATGTAATGTATGAGCAAACTGTCCAGGATTGTGGGAATGCTATGTGAACAATGCATACATGGCATTTTTTTAGATCCAAATTAATTTCAACACTTTGAGCTAGAAATTGAAAAATGTGCAGAAGCATAGAAAATTAGAAAAGTAGGATTTATAAGAAATTGTATGGTTTCTTTTTAGTAGATAGATGTTTAGGCATCAAACAAGCCAAAGATACAATGTATGCAAGTAATGATGTACTATGAACAAATCTGTAATACTAGACAGACAAATGTATAATTATAGCTGAAGTCTGATAAAATGTTTTATTTATCAGAAACCATATACGGTTGATCATAAATTTCCTTAAGACACGTGTTACCTTAATTACAAATTTTTATATCATGTTATGATCTTACTGAGATTTCCTGTATATTGTAAGGCCCATACATGTATTTAACCTAAAGTTGAACTTCACGCAGGGATTTTAAGTCCATTTTTCTTAAATGCAAAAAAATTGTTGCTCCATGTATCTTGAACTTGATTTTAACCAGGCTTAAAACCAGCATCACGTTTGACTTCTTTAATCGAATACTTGACGGAGGCAAACAAATTAACTGTTGATTATGAGTCTTTACATCTTGATTATCTGAACCAAGTGAAGAAAAAAATACCTAGCACTGAATTGATAATTTGATGTACAGTTTGCGCTATTCAGTTAAAGGTTATTAGCAGCCTTTTGGTAGTTTCTTATTTTATTAGCTGCTTGGAAAACATTGTATCACTTTTGATATAATCAGCTTCTTTTCAAGATAATTTTAAAAAAATGATATTCTTACAATGTTCTATTCAAGTTTTTGCTTAAAGTGACTCGGTAACATTGTTGAAGGTTGATGAAAAAACTGCGTAATTTTGGTATGAAATTTTACTTATTATATTCCTTCTACTGTACTAACCCTCTAACATGCAAAAAATTCTGAAAAAATTCTCAAACCACCAAGATATTTATGGTTTTCTTTGAAGGCGTCACTGTGCGACACCCTCTAACAGTAAATTCTCCCAACCATTTTTTAATTTTCCCAACCGTTTTCCATGAAAATAAGACATAAGACAGGCTTTTAAAATCTTTCAACACTTAAATGTCTGGATTGGTATATAGAGCCAATCATTGCTTTGTGATGATTTACATTCACCTAAAATATAATTAAATTGTAATAATATGGTTGGGATAATTAAGGAATCGATCAGATCAGTTTTCCCAATTTTTATAATTAATAATGGTCTGTTTTCACTCAAACTTTCAGATTATCTTTAATTGTACATCTAGCATTGAAGTCACTACCTTAGCACCATTTTCTCTCATCTGAACAATGTTACCAAGTACCTTTAAAAGATTAGTGTCATAATCCATCCATACGACGGTTGATTGAAATAATGGATATCCAATGGAACACAGTACAAAAGGCTTCAAATATTTCTCTCATCCTGATAATCAAAAGCGTCTGACTTGATGTCGATATTGATTTATATTTACAGGGCCAGGAGAGCCATGAATACAACGACACCATTGACCTAACACAGTACAATGTGGAAAATAACTTACCAAGTGGCAGAAGTGGACGGGTAAGTAATATTATGTATGCATAATATGGGAAAAATCATAAAGATTTAGCTCTTATCTATGGCAACTGCTGTGTCCAAATAGACAGAGAAGATTCATCCAGCACCTTTTACAAACACTTACCAAATGCTTCATGGCAATCAGTAATATTTTCCAGTATGGATAATTTTCCTGTGGAAGATGACGACAAACATGTGCCAAAATATCTGTACTTCTAATTGTATTTTCTCCTGAACTTCTTTATATTAAACCCTTGTACCATTCTCAAATTTCATATTGAAATTCAACATTTCTGCCATGCAGATCTAACTTACCCTCTTATCTAGCAGAGAGTTATATTTTCCAGTATGGATAATTTTCCTGTCGATGATGACGACATACATGTGCTTACCCTCTTATCTAGCATCCTTTTTATTGAATTGTTTCACAACATTGCTAAAAGTGTTAGATCCACTTTCTACCCTGTATACAGTTTAAGAATTAAATTATTCACACCCTTACCAAGTTTTGTAATTTTGTAAGTGTGTGCAAATTTGATTTGTACCGATTTATCTTTCTTGAGATTGTGACATATTAAAGCTTATACAATCAAACCTGCTTTAGTGACCACCTGTCTACAAAGACCACCTTTTTTGTTTCCCTTGAAAATGCTTTCTCATTGAAACATGTACTAAAGGAACCTGTCTACAAAGACCACCTGTCTACAAAGACCACTTTTTGTGTTTCCCTTGGGTGGTCGCTATAGACAGGTTTGACTGTATCTAAACGTATTCATAAAAGTCCCTAATTCAACCAGTTCACCTCTCATTCTGAATAATTTAGTTATTAACTGCACTTACATATTTTTGAAGTCCTACTCATGTGAAATTCTATTTTCAGTGGAACTTCTGCTTTCATCTGACGGCTAAAGACAAAACTGGTGCCAGGAGCAACATTGAGGTGTACTGTAAAACTGAAGAGATGATGCTGAGATGGGTGGAAGGAATTCGCCTTGCCCAGTAAGTATCATCATTTGGACGTAAAGACCCTTTTTTTTTGGGGGGGGGCATATATTGTGCATTTGCAAAAATAGCCAGTTCTGGTATCAATAAATAGGTGTTGGCAGCTGGTCTTAATACCAGCAGACCCTGTAAGGAGAGTCCCAAACGATGTTGTTTATCATTTTCTACCAAAACAATAAAAAAAAAAAAAAAAAAATTTGTTTTAATTCTGACAGTACTTGTACACCAATTTTCCCAAAATTTTCCAACAATTTTAACCACTTGCAAAGTTTGCGAAGGTTACATGAAACTATTTTTATGGTAGTTTTATAGCATGCAAGGCAATTTCGAAGCAAAATTTTGAAGATACTTTGAAGATTAAAAATTTAGTGGTAAAAATTCTTTGTTGGAACTGAAGATATTTAATAGCATCTAATTTGAATAAGTTTTGGTGAATTATCTGATGACATATGTATTGTACTGTAGCTCCCATTTGGAGACCATTTTTCTATTTTGTTTTGTTTATTTTGTTATTTTTCACCCTCGCCTCGTATCCTCTACCATGGCCTTAAAATGACTATGGTTGTTCAATTTTTTCAATCTTCTTATTTTGTTTCTTGATTTGTTTCTTAGGGACAACATCCTTCCGAGGACCACCAAGGGACACACAGTAGAATACACATCCTTCAAGGAATCTACAACATGTGATTCATGCCAAAAACTTCTCAGGTAACGTCATATTTTATCATCTATAGCACGAGGGTATATAAAGGAACATACAGTGAAACTTTCTTTAGCAACAACCTGCATATAAAGACCACCTGTCTATAAAGACTACAATTTTTGTTTTCTTTGACAAATATTTCTCATAGAAACCTGTACTAAAGGAACCTGTGCACAAAGATCACCTGCCTATAGAGACCACTTGTCTTGTGGCCCTTGAACGGTCTTTATGTACAGGTTTCACTGTATATGATAACCATGTAGTGAAAAGGTCTCAAACAAAAGATACATATTGTATTAATAAACATTTTTAATGAAAAAAATACATGTTTGGGTGAAGTGTGCAGTTGTAATGTGAACATTTCTTATATTATAAAATGTTTACAGGTTGAGTTAAGAACAATTATTGTTGATAAAACGATAGCCAAACCTGCGTTTCGTTACATGCTCAACTTTTATGGTGTTTCCCTATATCCTGTTCACACAGGATAATGTTTATTACTTATTGTATAGCTACAAAGTCTTTTGTGAAATTTAATGGTTGTATAGGTTTCCATGTAGCTGGGGCTTTTCCAAACTACAGGGATAGGTAGGATGACTGGTGGCTGGTCATATGATACGTAGTTGGTCAGATTTAAAGGGACTTGGTAACATTGTTTAGATGAGAAAAAATGGTGCTAAGGTAGTGACTTCAATGCTAGATGTACAATTAAAGATAATCTGAAAGTTTGAGTGAATACAGACCGTTATTAATGATAAAAATTAGGGGAAACTGATCTGATCGATTTCTTAATTATCCCAACCATATTATTACAATTTAATTATATTTTAGGTGAATGTAAATCATCACAAAGCAATGATTGGCTCTATATACCAATCCAGATATTTTAAGTTTTGAAAGATTTCAAAAAGCCTGTCTTATGTCTTATTTTCATGAAAAACGGTTGGGAAAATTCAAAAACGGTGGGGAGAATTTTTTTCAGGATTTTTTGTATATTAGAGGGTTAGTACAGTAGAAGGAATATCATAAGTAACATTTCATACAAAAATTACGCAGTTTTTTCATCAACCTTCAACAATTTTACCGAGTCACTTTAAAGGTTCAGTGGTAGAATGCTTTTAACAAGGAACTCCCAGGTTCAAAACCAAGCTTATGCTCTTGTGCCCATTAGTAAGGCATTTATCCTCAGTTACCATATCCTGGACTTCTAAAAGGCATGTGGTCCACTTTTTGAACATCTTTACATAAAAGCATATACATGTACATGCACTTTCCTTTATTGTTTGTCCTTTCATAAGACATTTTGCAGTTATATGGATGGATCAAAGATGAAAAAAGGCCATTAAAGGGTGTCATCTGACACAAGATGTGCTCCCTGATAGAGTTTGGATAACATTAAATGACCATCATTTTTTGGTTCACCCATATTACAGAGGCCTGTTCTTCCAAGGGTACAAGTGCACAACGTGTGGTATCTCAGTACACAAAGAGTGCATCAGTTCCAACCACACCTCTTACTGCAACCAGCCAGGCAAACCCAAAGCGCAGCCAATGTTCACTGGCCAGCAGCTCAAGGTCTCCAGGTCCTACAAAGGTGTGCCCATGCCTCCCAATGGGGAACAGCCTCTCATCGTGTCGGGTGGATCGCAGGTGATCGTGCTGGAGAACATCGGAAGTGATTGGGCGAGTCAAGATGCTGACCCCGCCAAACGCAATCGGAATTGTACCATCATCTTTGCTGGTTCGTATGCATAACAGCTTTATGTGCATTGTATTGAAAGTTTTGTTGTTTTTTATAATTTCAAAATTTTACTTAGAAATGAAATTATTAAATTTCATTAAAAAATATGTTGGGTACAGCTGTATGTAATAAATTTACCTCCCAAAACTACCTTGCATTCTATTAGTGAACGATTAAGGAGCTTGAAGAAATGAAGGATGACACAAAAACTCTCTGCATTGAATAGTCTACTCACAAGTTGCTTTTACCAGTATCATGAATGTATAGAAACTTGCAATTTCTGTTACAGAAGTGATTTCTTGAAACTGGTATTTAGAAGTTGGCATTGAATCCATATTACCTATGGCTAGTAATTTTCATTTGGTTCCATTTAAACAACATTCATCCTGAGAAAGCAGCGTAGCTGTTTTATCCATACTGGTCATTTATTGAGGCGAAAATTGATGAAATACTACATGTCACTTCTCGCAAAGGCCAGGGAAATAACTTTGGTGTTGTTGAGAGTTTGGCAAACCTGGTTCGAGTTAAGCACAATATGGCAAGTTCTGCTTTGTTGGGCAAGTCAAAACAAAAGAATATACGCCATGTTGTGACCAACTGGCCAAACCCTGTGTATATATGGCTCTGATGTACTTGCCAGACTAGGGTACCACTGAAAGAAAATCGATGCCTCCTGACGCAGGTGCGTTTTCTTAATGGCGATGATGAATATGAAAGAGTTTCATCAGGATAGTTGTAATAATGGTTTCAAAGTTCTTGTATCACATCCAAAAGGGAAAATAACCTGTAAGTTTCGTTGTCTAGAGATCAAACGCTCTCCCGACAACATGAACCGGGACGGGCCACATATCAGCTACAGGTCTGACATACAGTAATTGTCAAAATGGCAACCCAGTGCCGATTGGAAAATTGGAGGCTTACTTCAGTCTGCCAATTCGCATCTGAACTCATAGACATCAAAACTGTTACAGGTAATTTTTGCTTTTGAGTGTGATACAAGAACTTTCAAACCGAGATAATGAATAATATCTATATTTGATATCATGTACGCTTAGCTTACCACCCTTGTATTTAACCTTTCTCTCTAAACCCACTTCAGATGGAGAATTATGAACAAGTTGATCTTCCTGTCCTTCCGGAATGCGAAAACAACTGACATCGCAAACGCCAAAACAACCCGAAATATCAGACTTATTTCAATACCCTTGGTAAGTCATTCAATTCCAGTCTCTTTCATCGCAGTGCTTGCTTCACTTGAGATGCGCTTGTGCACAGGTGAAAGGCTTAAAGTGTGAAATAATTCTGCTCTACTGTGGAAAATAGAAGCAAGTGGCATCTGAATATATGTCAAACTTCGGTGGAGAAATGCGTAAAAAAACAGAATTACATGTATGGGCAAGAATGGCGTTTTTATTACAAGATCGAGCATGCAATCTTTATTTCACTGGGTGCAAGCCAAAATTCCTTGACAAATCAAGATTGGTTTATTGTGTTAAAAAAACTTTGAAAGGGACTCAAGACATGTCAGTTTGTAACAAAGCATTGAGGGGTTCATCGTTCCAAAAGCAGTCTACGTCTTTTTATTAACAAAAAGGTGAAATCATGAGTCAGATTGATGTGAACTCAAATGTAAGATGCAATTGATCATTGGCCTTCTTGCCAGCAGAAGATAAAATATTGCAATAGCTCGTGACTGTAAGTGAAGGTGGAGCAGAATTGTTTAACTCGATCTGTACACTATACTATGCCTGGCGATAGTGTAATTCTTGCCTGCGAATGTTTGCAAGCTTCTTCTGACTGCTGTGAAAGTGATAAGAGTACATTATTCTCATGTTGAGCTGCGGTAAGTAAGGTCGTTTTCATCGTAGAAGCCATCATACAAATACAGTCAACCTCGCACAAGTTGACCTCGTATATGTCGAATAACTGCCTAAGTCGACGAGAACAAAAAGTCCCAATTTTGTGTTAAATCTCTGTACATAATGTATTAGTCAAATTTTGCAAGTCGAATAATCGCCCAAGGGACTTGGTAATGAGGATCAATGCCTTACCAAAGGGCACTAGCGCATCGACTTGGTTTTGAACCCGGAATCTCCCACTGCTCTACCACTAAGTCATCGCACCTCCCTATGTGCTGTACAAATCAGACGAGTGTTATTAATGATTGGTATTATGATGATGATGTTGATTTTGATAGTTACAATTATAGTTTTTACTCTTAGTACTTCTCTGTCCCTCTCTCCAATTCCCCCCTGCCCCCTCGGTTTGTGTTGTAGCCCTTGTTCATTATTTTTTTCCTGTTCTTCTTCCCTGCTATCATCCGATATTACATAACAGGTTTATTGGGGAGATGGAGAGAGATAAAGCCAATGACTTGCTAATAACTAAGCCTGGATGTTTCTTACTCAGGAAGAGTAAGAGAGGATATGCTGTCAGCTTGGAGTAAGTTTTCTCCCCTTAAGGGGTATTTAATCTGTTGTATTCAAATGATAATAATAATTAAAGAAAGTGCTTACATAGTGCATAATAATTCTCTAGGCCGTTTACATTTTTTTTAAAACAATAATGCATTAACATACATTGAATCAGAACGTAGAAGACATGGATTATCTAAGAGTAATTTAACCAGAAATAATAACATAATGAAATCAATAATTACCTACATGTGAAATTAGCCCATATTGTGAGAAATGCACCAACCATGTGGAACAAGCCCCCAACAGTCTGCTATGATTTTGGCAGTTAAAATCCTAACTGTGTATCTACATGTTAAAAATGTTTCACACTGGAAATTGCTTGAAATAATGATCCTGGAAGTATTTGAAACTCGATCAAGGAAAATCTGAAAAAAAAATTGGGGAAATCAGGGAATTTTGTTTTCATTAAATGTTGGTAACCCTTTGATTGATTGCAGAAGGCATCATTGATTTATGAGAGTTTGTTTGATTGTTTGTTTGTTTGTTTTTGTAATGGCAGACATGAAGGCCAGATCAAGCATATGAAGGTGGTGATGGAGAACAATCAGTTTGGACTAGCAGAACAAACAACCTTCTCTTCATTACTAGTAAGTCTACTCTAGTAGCCTCTACTCATCTTCTACTCTTTATCCTTCTTTTTCTTTGCCATCTCTCATTTTGTATTCTCTCCCTTTTCTTCTTCTCCACCTTCTTCTTCTCCACCTTCTTCTTCTCCTCCTCTTTCTCCTCCTCCTCCTCTTTCTCCTCCTTCTCCTCTTTCTCCTCCTTCTCCTCCTTCTTCTCCTTCTTCTCCTCCTACTCCTTCCCTTTCTTCTTCTCCCCCTCCTCCTCATCCTCCTTCTACTTCTTCTTCTTCTTCTTCTTCTTCTTCTTCTTCTTCTTCTTCTTCTTCTTCTTCTTCTTCTTCTTCTTCTTCTTCTTCTTCTTCTTCTTCTTCTTCTTCTTCTTCTTCTTCTTCTTCTTCTTCTTCTTCTTCTTCTTCTTCTTCTTCTTCTTCTTCTTCTTCTTCTTCTTCTTCTTCTTCTTCTTCTTCTTCTTCTTCTTCTTCTTTCTCACCTTTTCTTTCTCTTTCTCCTCATTTTTTTAGGTCTTCTTTTCCTTTTCCTCCTCCATTTTTTTAGTATTCTCTTCCTTCCTCTTCTTTTCATCCTCCTCTTATTTTTGCTCCCCTGTCTCCTGCCCCTCTATCTTCTTTCTCCACCTTTCTACTTTTTTTTTGTTTCGTTGTTTTTTGTGTCTATTTTCCATTTCTTCTTTTCCTCTTGTATGACACGTTCCAATCTAACTGGATCATTAGTCAATAGACTCTCTCTTTACTGATGTCTTGTAGCCTTAGGGTGTGTTTATGCTTAATTTTGAAGGCAGAATAAGACTTTTGAAACGCTCATCGTAAACGCTCATCTAAACGTCATTTAAACGCGTTTACAAATGATTGTGCACTTATGCTTGCCCAGAAACCTTTTTTTTGGAGAAACACCGATCCAAAACTCACCTTTTTGTGAGTTTACGATCGGCGTTTACGATCGGCGTTTATTGTGATTATACAAAAATGAGAAAGGACGCAACCATGTTTTGAACTAAACCCGTAACAAAAGCCTCATTCTGGCCTGAAAAAGTTAAGCATAAACGCACCCTTACACTCATTCAAATGCTCAATTTCCACCCATGCAGGAAATGATCAACCACTACGGTACAAACAGCCTTGTGAGCGTGTTCCGAGGGTTGAATGCGTATCTACGGAAACCATACAGAGGAGGAACCATGCCCTGCACAGAGAATGGTAAGGGTCCTCGTTGTATCAATGTTATTTGTAGAGGTATCATGGTCTAGTGAATAATTCCCGGTCTGTGAACCACAAGGTACAGGGTTCAAATCTCTGCCCCAGCACTATCTTCCTCTGACGAGACATTAAAGGTCGGGTGACATCCAAATATAAGTTGATTCCTGTTGATGTGCAGGGCTGCATACAACTCATATTTTGTTATTCAAACATCTAAATGTATTTCATAGATTTTTAAATATTACAAAAAATAATTTTCTCAGACCTGCTAAGCTCCACCCAGATCTCATTCATTTTGTGACATCATCTGTCAATCATTAGTGAACTAACAAGAGACAGTGGTATGTAGCTTCACCAGATCTGACCACCTGTTTACAATAGGCCATACAATACCAACATAGGAGTTGCTATGTCAGACGTGCTGTAGCATCACCAGGAAAAGAAAGGTAATGTGGAGGTATTGTATGAAAGAATGCAATTCTTCTGTGAACATGTGCTGAGCTGGGGGAAGTTACATACCACTGTCTCTTGTTAGCTCACTACTGATTAACAGATGATGTCACAAGATGAATGAGATCTGGAGCATTTTTTTAGGGTGGAGCTTATCAGGTCTGAGAACATTATTTAAAAAAAAATATTTACCCTTACTGTACGTTGCACCGCACCCGCTTAGAATTTTAAATTGTCGTTTCATGACTTTTTTTCCTCAATTCTTATGCACATTTTGATACCATTTTCGTCGAAATCGGATTTACTTGTATGGTGTTACATAACAATTGGTATGTGCATGTCATCAAAAAGTGCTATAATTGCATATATTCATGTACAAGCAAAAATGTTAATACAGGTTTAGATGTATTTCTTCATAAGTGGGAGATATGAATTGATATTCATGATATATCTATGAAATGTATTTAGATGTTTGATTAACAAAATATGAGTTGTATGCAGCCCTGCAGATCAACAGAATCAACTTAAATTTGGATGTCACACGACCTTTAATCTACATTCACCTGGTAGGATTTATTTCTTGAATGCACTGAGCACTAAGGCTGCGATGAGTACTCAGATACTCAAGCATTCGCGCTGTTGAAAACTACTTGAGTACGATTTCTTGTACTTGTATACTCGGCCGCCATTTTTTTTTTGGGGGGGGGGTATTGTTTCAGTGGTGTACAGCCATCTCTGTGTCTCAACATAATGCAAATAAAGAATACTATTTAAAGCTAACCTACGTTCCTAATTTGAAAGGAAAAGATTTAACAAAAAGTGTTGATTTTATATGCAGGAGATCTTTTCTGAGCAAGCTAGCTAGGCCTCCAAAGCGCTGAGGTCGCCATCCTAGTCAAGCATTGCTTATGATTGCTGCACAGATATTTCGGATAATACTTTAAATTTATAATAATATGTTATAGAAATATTAAGTTCGTTATTATATATTATATGTTTATATATATGTAAATAACATTTTGCCATGAAGTTACTATTGTTTGTATATTTTGTATTATACCTTACGTGTATATGTTCTTTGTTATTCAGGTATTGTATTTGGAAAAGTGCAGAAATCAAATCGAATCAAATCAAATATTAAACTTGCAGAGAACTTATTTCTGTAACGTATCATTGTAATTGTATGATGTATAATAAGCCAGTACCAAAGCTGTGTGAAGCCGAGTATGTTCCCATGCTATGGTCGATTTTAGAATAACATTAGTGTAACTCAGTGTAATACCGTTATAAAACTGGAACGTTTCCCTTATAAACCATTATTTGTGAAAGGAGCTGTTACCAACCCTGAAGCCGAACCTCCAACTTCTTTAGGTATGCTGCGAAATCTATTTTCTAATCTTGAGCACAATATATGGCTTAATTATCAGTTTTCACTTCATATACACTCACTTTTAGAAATGAACTGAACCCATGTGAAACCTAGTATGTTAAGTCTCCCATGCTATTGTTTACAATAAAAACATAGGATTAAGTGATATTTGATTATTTTCATTTTCTTACGACATTACCAGACAGTAGGCCTATGTGGTATCAGACAGATTTGTCAAAATCGTTCATTATAAAGTGTAAGATCGTTACAAAATTTGAACGTTTCCTTTATAAATCATTATTTGTGAAAGGAGCTGGTACCAACTCTCAAGCGGTACCTCCAACGTCGTTAGGTATGCTGAGAAATCTTTTATTTTCTAAACTCGAGCACAATATATGGCTTAATTATCACATTCTACTTCATATACACTCACTTTTAGAAACTAAACTAATAATTAAGCAACCATGATAAAAAGTCACTTTGTCAGCAAATTTTCAAAATATTTATTTATACATGTACAGTAAGTAAGCATGCATATGTGCAGTGCAATTCAAAACACATACGCACAAAAAAAGTCTTACTGTTAAGCCATCGTTCATTAATCTTAGTCTCTGATTAAAAAGTGAGAGCATGATCACCCTCTGAGGAAAAGTTCCTCTTCAAATCTCATATTTATTTGCCTTTCATTTCAATTTAAACATGGCTTACTTTCCAGATATGATTTGCACTACATCGCTTTTTCTCCTTGGCCCGTAGCCCATAGGTTGTAGGTGGGAATCATGGTTCTAATCCTTAAACTCGGAGATGGATATTAAGTGCTAAGATTAGCCACTTGTGAACAATATCAATTGCAGAACTTTAATCCTTTTACAATCTCTATATAGCTCTTGTTTGAAGGAGAGAACAGGATCGCAAGAATCCAACCTATTGCCTGACTTAAGGCTCCGTTACCTATCCATTACAGCTTCAGGCTTCGTATTATATTTGGCTGGGTCTCTTTTAAATTATTTACCAGTAGCTATTACACTAACTGGTATTTCTGAGTAACAGGCTGAATAATTCTATCCCCTGTCGATGGTTCTCCACATTTATGTGCTACATCTGTGATTATTCCCCCTCATACTCAACTAAAATTGTTTGTCTAAAGTTATATTTTTGTGCAATAAGCCTAACATTCCTGAACATGTGCTCAATTCAATTTATCCTTGAATATTTAATGACAGGGCTTAAATTAATCCAAGGCCACCAAGGCCATGGCCTTGGATGCCCTTTTGATTGGCCTCAATGCCCCTCTCATTGGCCTTGGAGATTTTTTGTGCCCTTTCCAATTCTTCCTATTTGTGCTGTAATATAGGAATGTGCCCTACAGAAAAGAGGCCTTGCCCTAAAAATATTGAAATTTAAGGCCTGTAATGACATTGCCTTCATTATTTTGGTAATTAATTATCGTCATCTTCGATACATTTCTTTCTAAATCTGTTATAATATTGCTGTGTGATGTTTAATTTAATTGTATTTTGTTTTATTTCTTTATTTGTATTATAATGTAAATATCTGATTACTTTGTAAAACAGACAATATCAGCCTTGCAGTGCATGTCATGTTTTGTTTTAATAAACCAGTTCAATTCAATACAATTCAATACTATCCAATATACTAAAATTTAATCTGTAATGTATTGCATACTTGCCTTGAGGCAGGCTTATGCCTTCATACCTTTTGTTTTACACTCAGCAGTGAACAGCGCCAATGCTGTGCTTTGGTACACTAATTATCCTGGTACACTGTATATATATATATATATATATATATATATATATAAGTTTGACATTTTATTTGGGCATTCAACAAAAAAAATCCGTTCTTGCTGCTTTATTTTCCTTTACAATACGCAAAGCCTTTTCTTTAAGTTTCTTAGTTTTGCATTATGAAAGTGACAAATTAGCACTCATGAAAAGTGGAGGTATAGTGGTTTATCTCTTGACTCTCAATCCAAGGGTTAAGGGTTCAAAATCCCTGTCTGGCTCTAACATCCTTTGGCAAGACATTAACCCACATTTACTACTCTCCACCCAGGTGTAAATGGGTATTTTATCATGACTTCATGAGTATTTTAACAATTCTGACTATATATGTATGATTAATGTATTTTGATGTTTTAGTGTAAGCTTTTAATATTCAGGACCAGGATGTAAACCAGTCCTCTCGGATCTTGTTATCCTGATGACATATGTTCAAACAAATAAATAATAATAAATAAATGAATACCTGGTATTGATGCTAATAAGGTCCTCCCGGGTAAATTAAAGGATTATTATCATTATTATAAATGAAACATTCAGTTGCAAACTTGTTTTTGGATTTGAGGACAATGTGTAGGAGAACATCCGATTTAGAAATCTATCTTTCTATGAATGTGCACATTGACCAAGAGTTCCACTTCTGTTGATGAATATAACATTCGGTTTGTTAAATGGATAGCACTATAAGTGGGCCCAAACACATGGATAAAGTATAGAATCCAGATTTTAGTAGAAGCAAATTGAGTCATGGTAAGAAGTGTGATTTCATAGTATACTGATTTATGAAATCCTGTGTTTCATTTTTGAAGATATTTATTCATGTTTGAAAGTATGTTTGAGGAGAACATCTTTCCCTTGTTATATCAGATTGATTGTGTCTTCAGCCACTTCACAAACTATTCATTCTGTTGGAAGTGTCATTTTTCTTTTGAAAAGAACTTGGACCAATGCTCACTTTCTCTATGCTACACCTACACAGCAACTGATCTGTATTATTAATATTATTAATGGTAGGAATACTTGCCCTTGAAGTTGAGATGGTGGACACAAAAGGCTATGATGACTTTTGCGTTAGGAAGTCATTTCAAGAAAAAGATTAAAAAAACAACAACAAGGGGTTTTGCAACAGCTGTGTATGGTAAAATGTTAAAGCCTCTAGGAATTCACTATTGTTCATACCAACTCTGTGCAGAGCAACCATTAAGGACTGTTTGATTTTGTTGTAATATGCATTTTACATACATGTAGATGCCAACCCATGATGTCTCACACATTTGGGGAAAAAAGGTTAACTACCATCAACAACTATCTGTTCCAGTGTTACTAATAATAATGATGAAATAACTTTGCTTGATTTGATGATGCAGGTGTGAGGAACAAACGTTACAACGTGACAGGTCAGGCCAAGGCCATGTATGACTTCAGTGCCAGGGACACGAGAGAGCTGACTTTGAGGGAGAATGAGATGGTCGCTATCATCAGCAAGGCAGGAGGACACAGAGGATGGTGGAAAGGATGCATAGGCGACAGGGTAAGACAACTTCTGGGGGGTATTTCACAAAGACTAAGATCGACTTAAGTTGGACTTGAACTATGGCAGGCCACTATTTATGCCACTGGTTGCTCTCATCATTGGTCTCTCAATTATGATCTTTAGATAATATTTTTTCCTTCAATAATGAAATATCAAAAAAGGTAAATTCTGTAGATTTGTGACCACGATTTGAACTTCCCTTGCGACACCAATACCAGGAATAGTTAGAGGAACTAGTGGCATGAACGGCCTGCCATAATTCAAGTCCAACTTAAAAGTCGATCTTAGTCTCTGTGAAACACTCCCCTGGATGATCGCACTGTTTATTTCATCAGAGATTTATGGTTGGGATTGCAATTAGGGATTTACATATAGGTTTTGGGTTTAATAGGGCTAGGGTTATCAGATTCATGGGAGCTCATTTGAAGGGGAAAATAAGACTGCCGGTTTATGAAATACATTGTAGATTACATCATCAATAAAAGTGTTATACTGCCATATAAATCACATAGTAAATGATCAGGGCCTTGTCTTCAAAGTGTACTCAATTTAAATCAATCTCAACTGTTGATACGATTAGGCTCAGATTTTGAACACGACAATGTGATCTCCAAGTTTATCGGTTTTCACTCTTGCTGGTTACTCCTCCAGGTTGGCTATTTCCCTTCGACGTATGTTGAAGAAATCGAGCCGTCCTGATGCAACGGACTTTCACCACCACGATAACATCCCAGATGGAATCGCGACTTGCGTATGATTATTGTATGTACTGTTTCACAGAGCCTTTATCCTTCTATACATACATGTGTGAGAAAAAAACTAGTGTGAATATTAGACTTATATATTTGTGAGATAAAGTGGTGAAGACAGACGAGTGTAACTAACCCAGACTCCTCCTCATCAGTTGATGAGATTTGTTGCCAGTTGTAAAAATTGATTCAGTGCGCACTGGACCCCAAGATATGATATGAACTGATTAGAGTAGATTCATATCAACAAATTATCCCTATGTATGTATTTGTGCCCCCCCCCCCTCCATAAAAAGGGGAGGGGGAGGGGTAGTCTTCTACATAGCGTTTTTTACATTGTTTGTGACGATTCCAAACTGCATCTCTGTGTTATAGTCCAGACGTACCACAATGTAGTGAAGTGTCCCCCAATGAAAATTAACCTGTGTTTTTATAGGTTGAATGATCATATGAAAAGAGGTTGCATACATGCAGTTAGTTTGGTTGTATGCTAACATTAAACAACAGGTGATTACCGGTAACACAATGCTCTGATAAGGGAAGTTCAGACTTTTTTGTTGTTGTAATAATTGTTTGAATAAAATTATTCATTTAGAACCATCAAATGTTTGTTATTATGTATCGGCATAATTTGTTCCATCATTTACTTTTGTACATGGATCAAGAGCAGAGATATCAAAATATTTGCTGTTTTATACTATGTAGCTTTTTGTACTCCGTTCTAAAGAACAAAATGTGATCTAGACATCAATTACATATTTTTTAATATATTACTTCCGTTTAGATGTCAAAGTGAACGTGGAAAACTGTAAATCGTAGTTTATGCTTTCCCAGCTTGCGTGCAGTCTGAGTAGTCGAATTTCATGTTAAACTCACTGCTTTTATATCATCCTCATTAACATTAAGACTAAAATAATATATGCGTATATTATGGTGTTAATTCATTTTGAATATGTTGCACAAGTTTATATATCACAGTGATATACACATGCTATATTCTTTGTACCAGTGCATGGGTGTTATAGTTGGTCGATATGCATAGTTCATGTGAAAGTGAAAATGATGCAATTACGTGTAAACAGAACTGAGTGGACTACTTGATTAGGTTTCACAGAGGAATTCTCAACCGTTGTAAGAACAGTGCCATGTATTAAGATGAAGGTGTAATCCTAACAAAATATTCATCTGTCATGAAATTAACAATTGAGGACTCTCTCCTCTTACTGACTGAAACCAGTGCCATTGATTAGGTGAGTTTGGCCAACCCGGTTCGAGTTGGACACAATATGGCGACTACTGCTTTGTGGGGCAAGCACAAAACAAAAGAATATATGCCATGTTCTGACCCAGTGAAACCAAGTTGGCCAAACTCTGTGTATAGATGGCTCTGACTGAAACCATTTGAACAAAGGGTACTGACGCATCCATGTCAACATCTTAAACTTGCAAATAAGTGAAAGGATGAGTCATTGATACTTCCTGGTGTCGGTGGAAAACAATGATAGCTCACACTTTGTCAATGGTATTGTTAAAGATAAAGTTGAGTTCTGGGGGGTGTTTCACAAAGACTAAGATCGACTTTAAGTTGGACTTAAGTATAACAGGCCGTTCATGCCATTGTTTGCTATCATTATTTACTGGCATTGGTCTCTCAAGGGACGTACAAATCATGGTAAAAAATCTACAAAAGTTACATTTTTTGATAATTCATTATTGAAGGAAAAAATATTATCTAAAGATTATAATTTAGAAACCAATGGGGATAGCAACCAATGGCATGAACGGCCTGTTATACTTAAGTCCAACTTAAAGTCGATCTTAGTCTTTGTGAAACACCCCCCTGGTCATTCAATCGCAATGTGAAAGAAACTGTGTGGAAGTGATCGGAAACGTTGAACAAATAGCACACGAGTATTGGTGTGTACTGAGAGGTTATGGATTCATCAAAGCGATAAGAAATTGGCTCAGTCTTGCTAAGCGTCACATGCACTGTACACAGAATTGTATATGTGGGACTACACAAACATGTGGCATGAACGTTGTCATATTTCGACTTCGAGGGCACTTGAAGAGCCATCCTTTTTAGGGGACATTTTTCTATTATACTTTTTCACACTTACATAAGAGAATTCTTTAAAAAATACAGATTATCTTTCACCTTTCCAAGAACTCAACCTTCTCTTTAAGACATTATAAAGACATTCCTATTTTTCTCTTGTGAAAAAATGTCACATGTGTGGCAAAAGAGACCAAAATATATATTTTTTATATCAGTTTTATGGTCAGGTTGTTTATAGACTTAGCCAATCTCACAAAACCTACCACTACATTGTATCAGGCACGTCGGAATGTTAACTCGGAGTGAACAATGCATTGAGGGGGCATACAAATTGTTTGGTGTAAAATGGCATGCCCCTCGACGAAATGTCCACTCCACCTTTCTGGTGCTCCTGCATTGTATCTCATGAGAAAGATCATTCAAAAGGTTCTGTTTCGTAGGGTTGGAACTACATACATCCATCCATCACATATTTTTGTCACAGAAATACACATTTTTCCAAGAAGTGACGTGAGATATTTCCACGAATTTCCATGAAGTTAGATTAAGGCAAGCATACTTATATTTGATAGGGAGAATGTCATTATACATGCATGTTATAAATAGAAATTACATGAGAAAGATATATTTTGGAATATTCATGAGGGAAAACACATGTTAATCCTTAAATTTGTACTGGTGGGTATAGGATTGTTATTAGGAACCGATCATCTGATGAGACACTTTGTTCTTTGATTCAATATGCATGAAGAGAAAAATATTAAAATTTGCTATTTTTTCAAGTAAGATGACACTTCCAATACACTTCCTTCAGACAACTAGCATTTACAGATCGAGAGAAATTTCAATAGTTTTTTATTCTGATATGGGTATTTTGTATGAACAAATTTGCTTCCTTAATTGTAAACGCCATCAAGATTCTTTGAGATCATGTCCTGGACTGTAAAAACCAAATAACTTCGTTCATGTCTGTTTCCAAACTATGATGCCCTTAGAAAGAGTATCTGAGAGTGCTCTCATTAGGTGGAGACTTATTTAAGCAGTTTTCCATGAGTTCCCATGCTACTTTTTGCCATCGGAAATAAGGACCATAGTCGTCCACAACAGTACCAAAATCGATCCAAGGGACCAGGCAACCTCTTAGCATCTGAGAATGCATGATGATGCAAGGGACATTGAATTTTGACCAGAAATAAAAAGTCTTTAGCAGAGCAAGAATTCTGGTTTTATACACCACATTGGAACAGAGTTCAATTGAGTTGTGAGTTGGTCTAGGTGTATTGTCAGCTCTCTGTCTTGGCCTACAAACTGACTTTATGGACCCAAAACTTTCTTTGTCTCTAGTCTTCGACTAAAGAGAAGATGAATGAAGGCTTGTTCAAATATGATGCGGCAAAACTGCAGCCATTAAAAAAAAAAAAAAATTATGAGGTAAAGTGTAACACACTTTTTGTATCTTATAACACAAAGCTCAGTGAACACACGCAAGTCCTTTTTTGCACCCAGTTGCTATTAATTCACACGTTAATAAACAGCGGTGGCACTTTTGTGGGAGTTTACTGCACCAAATTTGAACAAGTCTTTATGAATCTAAGATGATGCCTTCTTTTAGTGCTAACCAATTGTTTGCTGAGAGCCACAAAGGCATTAGTTAACTCTTTGAAAAGGATGTGAATAAATGCCCTTCTGGCTCTCTGCAGATGATATATGAACATCATTGCTTCATTTTGTATTTTTCCAGATCAACTTACAACTCTATCTACACAGTAATCGGTGTTGGCAGCCCTTCTTGCATTCACTAGGCAGTGTTTTTATTGTTCTTAGATGAATATTGAATGACTCACAAAGTCCCTTTTGCAGACTTGTGCAAACGCCATGAAACTTGGCAAGTGTTTTGAATATATCCTTTAGATATTGTGTGTGAAATTGTACAGTCATAGGTTCTGAAACTTCTTTGTAAGAAATGAAAGTCTACCGCTTTTTTCATATCTTTGCAGAGGGAGCTAGTCTCAAATCATATGTATCCATCAAATTATTTTTTTAATCACATACAAATGTTTTTTTAGTCTAGAAAATAAACAGATTTTTGTTTGTTCATTGAGTAGGAGGTTCCTACTAATTGACTTCATCAGTATACCCTTGGATTTATGGAACTTCAGGTTTTTAGGTCTGCAAAAGGGACAAACCGTCTTTAATGCCATGAAACCTTAACCAAATTCCATTTTTTTTATAAGGAAGGTGCCTACATGGAAATGTCTCTCCTATCAGGTTCCCAATATAGTCACTGGATATTTTTTTTTTTGATTTTGATGAACCACATGTGTAGTTTGTGAAAGATGTCATCAAATGATATCAATGTTTTTGTTTGTATTTTGCTTTTGCTCGTACCCTATGCTGGTCTCCTCACTCATCCTTCTGTGAGGTGGTGATTTGAAGAATACAAGTATTGCTAATCTGTCAACCGTAATAAGTGTTCAATATTTTGGGTCATTCTGAAATTCCGAGGTTCATTTGACCTTGGACCTGTTAGCGTTGAGTCCTGCTTCATGACTTATTTGTTTTTTTGTTTTGTTTTCATGTTTGTTGTTTGTTTGTTTTATTTCCAATTTTTCACATCAATACAAAGAAACATCATACAAATAAATATAATGAGTAACATGTAAGTTTGACAAAATATGTTTCTAGTTAAAATACAAGCAACAACAAAAAAACAAAAAACAAACATATATATATATATATATGTATTGATTTTGTGCCAAACCATCGTGAAAACATAATCTGCATAAAAATAAGAAATAAGGGGGAGAATGGATATCTATGTTTAGCAAGTTTCTTACAAAGGAAAAAGCAGGAGACCACATGTCGTTATCGTAAATGCTTGATGATAACCAAGCTAATGACAATGAAAATAACACATGCACAATATTGAGACTGTGCTTAAATTTTTGTGCTTATTTCCATATTACTTTCTTTTCCTTAGTCTCTGTATCATATTCAACTGAAAAGAGCACAAATCAAGACTGCTTTATAGATTACAACAAAAAAATAATTTTAAAATGCTTTTTCCTCTTGTACTATTCTATCAATGCTAAACAAAATAATGTTTATGTAGTGAAATTTACAATCTCTTCAAATGCATTACTGTGCATCTAAATCTATGTGTGAATTTCAAAGGGTTTGTGTTTGTATGGTCTATGTATAAACATATTTATAATATGCTTTTGTAAATGTGATACTGGTGTGTGCCTAGCAGAAGAACACAATGATGGCCAAAATGATCACTTTTTTAAAATAAATTTAGATTGCGCTGATTAAAAATATATTAGAGATGGTTAATCTATCACTCAACATTTTTGACGATGTACTTTTAATACTAAAATGTGTTGCGTGGATTTAGCAAAGAATGAAGAATTCTCAAAATGTACATTGACGGGTTGGGCTTCCATTCACGTCCTCCTGTTTGGCACATAACGGTTTCAGGTGAAGGCTCAGCCTGGAGAATATGTAATAGTCAAGTAGTTATTTCAACCAAGATAAGATACTTGTACATAGCAGATTGTTTATATATTTGGAACATTAATGAAAAATTGGAAGAGAGAGAGAGAGTGGTTGCAATAAGGCTTGTTTCTATAACTGTAACATATTTGGGCAGTGAGGCTAGAGAAAATCTTGTTACCATAATCTGTATAGATGTATTAGCTGCTGCACTAGGTTTTTAAAAACTTTTTTTTTTATTAACATCATATATATCATGCTGGAGTTGTATGGTGGAGTAGGCTTTGGAGAGCTAGATGGGCATTAGCCTATATACATTTACACACCAGAGTTAATATCGTTCTGGCTCTTAGTTGGAATATGGATTAACTGGGCCAGGTTCAAGTCCCAGTAGAGGGACTTGTGTCTGTTTGGGAAGGCGTTAATCTATTTTGTTGCCACATGAATGGGAATGGTGCACTGTAGATGAGAATGCTCCTCGGTGAGTAGAGATGGTGCACACAATGTGTGCTGGCTTGATATCAAGTGATCAGGATAATTACTATGTAAAGGGCGTAGTGAAGTTAGGATTAAATACCACAAATACAATTAGTTATTATTATCATTTGCTAGGTGAATGACAGGGACATGGCGGGGAGAGGTCGATTCTTCCAATGTCCTACCATTTACTGCGTATATCTTTATTTTCTAAATAATCGTATAACAACTCTCATCTAAAGGTCTATATGGAAAAAGCCGATGTTCACTTGATGCAAAGATTGAATATTTGTATAGTTCTGGGAAAAATCATATATTATATGCACATGTACACCTTTTCAAATGTACTATTACCAGAAAGTATCCTTTTTTATTGTTTGGATCCATTCATTAATGTTTTCTTTTTGTTTATAGATTGTTACAGTAGTTTCTAGAAGTCTACACTCTACTCATATGTCTTTTGTATTATTTTTGTCATATTTCTTTCATTGTATGTAGTTATATATTGGTACACATTTTTCAAAATGAAATGAATGAGTCATTTGAATATCAATTCAATGCTGATCTAAGTACACAGGAGTCTATAGATTTGTTTACCCCACACATACTGGAATACTTTCCTCTTCCAGCCCTCACTAATAAACCCATTAGTATTTTTATGCAATTCATTGTATTCGGACCATCAAATCTACAAATAAATTCTTCATACTGAAAAAAAATTCATTCGGTTTCAGTAATGGACATTTATCGATCGAGAAGTTATATTTGTTGTTGTCCCCCCTCCAGCCAGTCCAGAGATAATACATGAGGCTGTAGTGACAGGATAAAAGTAAAGTGGAAATTATGCAGCTGTATGTTGGAAGGAAGGCAATGTGATGTTGGCCATGAAAGCTCGGTAGTAATAATCATTATTAGAAAGTCTTTTTAGAATCGGGACATACGTGAAAATGTCTACTATGGCATAAAATCATCACTTGAAAGGGGAAAAAAAGAGCTAGAACACGATCGCAACTATTTTCGAAAAGTCAACTCAAGGGCAATTTCAATACCCTATTGTATGCCCCGTAGAAACCATGTTCAGATTACGTAATGTGTCATTGTCATTTTTTCAAATTTCAATAGATGACGCATACATGTAAGGCTATCGAAATTGCCGGAGCTTGATTTTTTCGAAAGTACATGTAGTTGTTATAATATTTGAGGTAAAACACTTAAAATGAAGTGTCATCTCTCTCTCTCTCTCCATCTATCTCACTTATATCTTCTTCTTTTCTCTCTCTCTCTCCCTCCCTCCTTTTTTGTTCTTTAAACATATCTGTCTTTCTCTTTCAGATGACTAAATATTTTGCCATGTGAATGATAATTGGTGATATCAATGCACAATATCATAGTGGTATTCTAAACAACTTGAACCTATCATTTATTTGTTTTAAAATATTGAAAGCATCTTTCCCTACTGAAAATGCAATTTGTCTTACGAAAGGTCACACAATACCAAGACAACTCAAAATAGTTTGAATGTGAGTCAAAGTCTCTTGATGATTATAAAACCATTTCCAAGAAATAAATATCAGTACACACAAAACTATATTCTTATTGTTTGTTTACTATGGGATAGGGTTCGAACATTAATAGAACATGCTTATTTACAGATATATATCTCAATGTTGGTCATGATCGCCGAGTAAGTTTAGCTAATTTCAGTGGTGCATTTTACTGCCAATTATTACAGTATTTACTCCACATGGTTAAAAAGAGAACAAAGATAACTGCAGTCTTCTCAAGGTAAATACATGCTATATATTTTGCTCCTTTTTCATATTCAGTGTTGCAGCTAGCTAGAAACAGATACATATCTACTCTTTATATGCGTGTTGTACATGAGAGTTTTGCTCCAAAATTGACCAAAAAATATCATTATTCTTGTCCATGATACATGTAGAGTTATCCCCTCCCCCTCTTTTGTTACTTGCAAATATTTTCTGTGATGTACCGCGATTTACTATTTCAATCATAAATTCATTACCATGATAAAGTGTACTTATTTTGTGAGGTATAAAAATACACTGATATATGAAACACACCTTTTTTATTAATGAGATTTTGAGCATTGAGTCAAAGAGTTGTATCTGTATGTCACACCCTAAACAATAGACTGTATTTCATTTTCTCTGTATTAAACATACGATATTTACCCTACTGTGTGTGTATCAAAGTTAGTCGAACATTACCTGTACAAAATCGCATTAAAACTACTGTCATTAATGCTACACAGAGCCGAGCACTTTTGTGGAGCTGTGTTCATTTAAAACAAAAAAATGATGATGCTTGGTTTACCTGACTGCTGTGAAAGCATGTATATGCGTGTAAGTAAACAACCAGGGGAAAATATCGTGGGGGAGAGAAAGAAATGATGAGAAAGAGAAGAAAATGACCGGGAAAATGAATGATGGTCATGAAGGTAGAGAGGAGAGTGGGAAAGAGAATTTGGCAAGAAATGCCCTGGTGTGAAAGAGGTATCAACAAATAAATAAAAATCCTCAAGGACCATCTTTTTTCTCTTATTCTCCCTTTGCTCTTATTCTCCCTTTGCTCTCCACCTATTTGCGTTTTCCCCTTTTTTGCACCCCCGGCCTTCGAGTATGCCTACCACCCCGGGCACGTGCCCTGGTTATTATGTTGCACAACGTACGCTATAGCTTGAGAACAGAGTTTGCACAATCAAAAGTGACACAAATCTTGGGTAAGTTTAAAGATCTAATTGAATATTTATGTTTCTTTTTCTGTCTTCTGTGTTACAAATCACAGAAATTAAACAATTATTATGAAATACGAGAAGCAAACATATATACAGAACTTGGCCTAAATCCTTTTTTTTTTAGCCGGCCAAGATATTTGATTTATTAAAGGGCAAGTCCACTCCAAAAATAACTTACTTTCAATAGAAGCAGAAAAATCAGACAAACCAATCAAAAAAAGTTCGAGCAAAATTGGATAACTAATAAGAAAGTTATGACTTTGTAATGACATAAAAAATTTGAAAATCACAAGACAAATTGGCAACTCACTGTGTCTGTGATGTCATGTCCTCGCTATCCACTAATTATTTTCTTTATATTGATAATATAAATTTCCTATCTTATATCTTCACACCAGCATCCAAGTTAGATTGATAGTAATATGTTATTGTGTGGATGCACTATAGAGTAATTTCTTTACCAGTTAAATCATGAAAAATTTGAATTTTGATAAACTATTGATATAAAATCAATAATTATGAATATACAATATTCAGAAAATAGTATCAATTCTTCAAAGTTCATGAAAATTTTTGTGAAATGTCATGCACGCAATATGATACAAATCATATAACCTGGGCAAAGGCATGGAGAAATCGAGTTTCAGGGGATACAAAGGGAAATTAATGGGATTAAACTATATAAAGCAATTGATAAATAGTGAGGACATGACGTCACAAACTGATAACCAAATTGGCAATTTGTGTAGTGATTTCCATTGTTCCATAGTTTTACATACTTTTTCAAAAATTCATTACTTTCTTATTAGTTATCAGATTTTGCTCAAACTTTTTTTGATTGGTTTGTCTGATTTTTCCTGCTTCTATTGAAAGTAAGTTATGTTTAGAGTGGACTTGGACTTTAAGTGTGCCAAACTTTGGGTGTATCAGCGAATACTGAGGGTTCCATGGGCAGACAGAAGAACAAACCGATAGGTACTGGCATGCGCAGGCACAGCCAGCCCGTGCCCGTGCCCACCGCCCCTGGCAGCTAAAAAACAAAAAAAGAAACAAAAAAGAAACAAGAGAGAAAGAAAGAAGAAAAAAAGAGAAAAGGGGAGAATAAACTTTACATTCCTAGGTATGGGTTAGAGCAGGGCTTCTCAAAGTCCGGACCACCTGGGACAGAGTCTCCAATTGCCGTATTTTAAAGCCCGTCTGCACTAGTTTGGCTAGGATGGATTAGACGACCCTTCTGGTCACTGACAGGTGGTTTTCTCATCAACTCAGCTCTCAATTAAGATGCAAATAGTACATCAATAATATGTGGGTCATGTTGATTTTTTCCTTTTCACATCATTTCAATCAGGTAAAAGTTTTTACATGCAAAGGTTATTTAATAAGAAACATTTTTGTGCGCTTGAAATATGACACCAAGTGTGGCTAATTAGCATATAAAGAAATACATAAGAAATACTTGATATTTGCTCTCATTCATAAACTGTTACTGGGGTCACCTTCAAACTTTGTGGAAATGTGCTCTGTTGATGTGTTGATGGATTGTATTAGTTATTTTGTAAAAAAACACATCTTTTATAATTTTTTATGATTTTTATTGTCCAATCAAATTTCGGATGAGCCAATTATATATTCATAAGCTTAATTGTGAGAAAATGGTTACTTGTTTTTAAAAATGGAGCAGTACAAACATCAGAACATACATCTCATAAGCAGAACACCAAGTTTGAACTCAATCCATCATTGCATTCTCACAAAATCAAGGACACAATCATACCATGCAACTGAAAATCTTACTTTTGAGAAATAAAGAAAACGAAAGGCTGTCCATCTTAGATACATACACATGTTACCAAGACGTTCACAAGAGATGCGCCACTCATTCTTTTCCGAAATATATACAGACAATTTTATTCATAATTCAATTTTTACAATGTTTGAGATAAAAATAAATACATTTTACAAGAGAAGTCAATTAGAAATAAATAAATAAATAACTAAACTACTTTGGTGGGGAAGCTCAGCTACCAGCGTATATATCTGTTAATGTAGCCCAGCTTCCCCGAATACAGTTGCTGTCAGGGAGTGATATGATGTGGCAGTGCGGTGCTGGTATCCAATAGTAACCTATAGCTAGAAACTAGACTACAGAACTAAAGGAAACGGAACAAAACAGAAATTATAATTCATAAAAAGTAAGAAATATTTACGTTATTGAAAAATTCTAGGCCCCGTTGCACAAAACTTACCATTGATGGTAATTTTGCCATCAATGGTAACTACCATGGAAACCTTGATTTTGATTGGCTGTTGGGTCCTGTTGCCATGGTAGTTGCCATTGATGGCAAAGTTACCATCAATGGTAAGTTTTATGCAACGGGCCCTAGTATTTATAAAATATTGCTGAAGATGTACATCATGAAATTTGAGAATTGGATAAAATTAAAAACTAAAACTATAACGAGTATATACAGCAGGAAAATTAAAATTAATTTACAAACATTATTAAATATTCAAATATATATACATGTATAAGGCTATTGAGCCAAGCCCACTCTCAGAATGATTCAATTCAATTCAATTCAATTCAATATATTGTAGGTACATGTAGATTGAAAATGATCTCATCTCCATGACATTAGTGGGCACCCGTCGAATATGACCCCCCATCCCCCTCTTCTTCTGCTTCTTCCCTATCTTTCTTAGCTCTCCTACGTAGTTCCCTAATTCTCTTCATTACTTGACTAGCTTTATATTTAGCATTTCTAATTCTAATAAAATCCCTTCTACGCGCTGCATGAATGGCATGGGCTCCCATCCTGAGATTTAGGTGCGTGAAAGTTCTGTAGCGACCATTCTCTGCGCCACAGTTGAACGAAAGAGCTGCAAGGTTGACTGCAGTTCGAACAACACGTGGACCTCTCCACAGGTGTTTAGGGCACCTTTTCCAGATGAGAGCATTGAAGCTCTCATTCTGGTTCTGGGTGATACCTGGGAGGCATCTCTCAAGGAGATCTGGAGCACTGAGTCGCGTGAATATCGGCAACAGATACTTGAGAAACACAGGGTCTAAGTGATTCTCGTTGTAGTCCAGTTTGCCTGTCTTTTTGTACCCACACCAGCCATTGTCGGGACAGTACTGGTGACGCACGTCATTATCACTCATCATTACCGAGTGATAAAGGACAGCCAGTACCGCCCTGCGCATTTTTTCTACAGCTTTAGCCCTATCTTCTACATTATCTAACGCGTCCTTATTAGCATTCCTACGTATTGCACCCCTATATAACCTACATAATCTTCCTATTGATTGCGTGTCCGATGTTCCCTTTAGCCTACCCTTCCCATACCCTATCCTCTTACCATCATCTAATTTTTTACCTGAATAATTCTTACGAAAGTCATCTAATGCTTTGTACATCTTTTTCCCTACATGCCCTACACACTCTATCTTATGTACCTTATGCCCTTCCCCATAGATCCCTTCTATACTCTTAAAAGAACTACTATCCCCATCACTAAGCATGAATATATATCTTAATCTATAATTATCTACTGACCTACCCCACATAGTTTGAGCTGCTTCTGCTTCCATCCCCCCACTACTTCCCTTATGACTCCCATAACATACATGCCCTGCCTTCCATTTTTTATACCTCTCCCCCTCCCTATCCCACCCCTTCCGATTACTACATTCCCTACATACTTTTGATAAAACCTCCTGATCCAAAACCTCCCCCGTATCTACTGACATCACCACCCCCACCCCGTGATTCGACGTGTGCCCACGCCTATGCCATGTACCATCATATGACACTGCCACATCCACAATATCGTCGGGTCCGATGGAGGGGTCTTTCTTCCTAGCCTTGTCCCTCAGGCGCTGTGCAGCCTCTGTCATTTGGTCCTTGGCAGCCTGTTAATAAAATTAAAATAAAATAGCTTATTAGTGACATGTTCATGCAAAAGCACACGATTCTCTAAAATTATAGCTTCATTCTGAAATTTCTTTTTGACAAATACTTGAAAATTGTACCTTATCTGTAGCCGCTGCTAAGGTTTTCAGATGGCGCTGGTAGCTCAGCTGAGTTGATGGCGGAGCGAGTCCAAGAATACTGGTGAGATCAGCAAGTCCCACTCTGCCCAGTCCGACCTCTGATGCTGCCATTACTGCCCTCCTGTTAATATCAGAACACTTTCCTGTCGTCCTTCCCTTGCAGACATTTCCCGATGTCAGGAATGAGTGCTCTGCCTTACAGACGGAACACTTGAGGATGAGGGATGATTCGAGCCCATTCCGTTTTGTTGCATCCTCCAGTGGAATTAGGTGTCCTGCAATTGCAATCATATCATAGAAACATGTTAATGTCAATAGTCTATGTGCAAATACACTATACTAATACTATAGAGCCTAGGCTAGACTCCTAGAGGTCTATTAATTCCATATTTATGTTTGTGATTATAAGAAATATTTAGATCTATTCCAGAAATGTCTAAATTATTGTAGCACGATTAGCTAGCCTAATACATGTTTTAACAATATCTTACCTCCTGGGCATACATGAGCTTCTTTTAGGGCAGATGTCAGGAGAGCCCCACTGATCAGATAATAACCTTCCAAATCCTGACGCGGATCCTTATGGGTGGGACAGAGCTTGGTTTTTTGAGCTGCAGGCGAGTTGTTTAGCTTTAGCTTCCTTTCTGAGGCTGTCTCTTGTGGAGGCACTGGAATCTCATCTATTTTGGCTCTTTTGGTACCATCCCACCTGGTTCCATTAAAACCTTTCCTCTTTTTGGCCTTTCTCTGGTATTTTCGTGGCATTTTTGGTACGAATGTGGTATAGAGTCTAGATCTACAGTATGACTGCAAGAGATGACTCGCATGGTATGTAGGAATGCAATGATTGTACAAGCCTTCACCTAGCTAGAGATGACAGCGAACACTTTCACATTGAGTGATTCTTCTAGAGCAGCTAGACATTGCTCTTTAGAATGATATCTTACTTGATCTTACTCTTTAAAAAAAGATGGAAAAATTAAGAAACTGCACCATTTGAGATATTTACTTCAGATTTTAGTTTTCAAGCACCTGAAGGTCATTAATTCACACAAATTAATTGCTTTTGATCAACTATTTGAAGTGTTTCTAGTGCAAATTTTTACCCTAAATTTAGAATTTAGTTTGAGTAAATATTAATAAATCAAATGGAATTAATTTTTTTTTTTCAATAGTGGAAGGAGTACCCCTTAACATAAGAAAAAGAGGATCATGGGGGACCAACGGGCATTGCTTATTAGGCATTGTATTCCAGTGGCGGATCCAGGGGCCGGGGCCCGGGCCCTCCCTAGGAAAAAACCAGGTAAAAACACCCTTTTTTGAAAAAAGAAGATGGGCCCTCCTGGCGCCCAAGTGGGGGGGGGGTGGCGGTGGAAAAAAAATCACCCTTCCCGGAGAGAAAAAAATTTTCGGGTGCCAAAAATTTTTTTTTTTGCTCACTAGGAAAAAAAAATCTAAAGGAATGTAAACAATCCTGAAAAGTGAAATATTTCACTATTTTATCATTTTATTTGTTAAGCTTTAGAAACAGGGGCGGATCCAAGTGAGGGCCGAATTAGCCGCGGTCCCCTTGTTTAATATGGCGGCCCTAAAAATATAGAGAAAGAGAAAAACACTTCTCTGAGTATGAGGTCGGCAACGAAACCAAATCCCAGCGCAAGTAACGCGTATTGCCTGCATCAACGTATAGATCACTGGCTGATCGGGGGTGGGGGCGAATCACCTGCGGCCCTCCTTTTCTGGCGGCCTAAAAAAATGGAAATGGGAAAAAGAGATACCGATGGAAAGAAAAATGAGAAAAGAAAGAGAAAATAATGTAAAAGAGAAGTAGATAGAGGGTGGAGGAAAAGGAGAGAGAAAGAAAAAAAGGAAGAACATGAAACTTCAATTTACACTTACAGATTACATTTCCGATGAGTTGGCTCGACATGTGCCAAAGAAAGTACAACAATACGAAAAAAACAGTTCTATATATAAATTGTCTTTAAGAGAGAGAAAGGGATTATTTATAAATTGGAATGAAAGGGGCTATGTGACTTTTAAGGAGGAAATTACAATTTCTATTTCCTCGTGACGACTATTTTGAATTTTCTAAATTAAATAGAATTCAAGAACTTCCTGGGGCTCCGCCCCCTAGATTCCCGGGAAAGGCTCTGCCCCTGCACCCATCCTTAAAGATAGAAGTGGTTCCCAAGACAACCTTTTGTTGTATAAAATTGGAGAGGGTGTGAGCTTAAATATATGTAGGTTAAAGTGCCTGTTCAAATAAATTCACAAATATGGCAAATAACGTATCACTAGAAACTGGTAAACTAACAGATGGCAATCGTACAAGTTTTAGGTCAATTACCACATATCGGATGATTTATAAAAATACTAATAAAACCACCTCCATAGCATCTGGGATCCTGGTCTGGGATATGCGAGAAATTCGCCAGAAAAATAACGATGTTTTAATGCCGTCAAAATACGGGCACAATACGAACCAATCCTGCCCAGGCAGACGACATCCCATAAAGAATGAACATAATTTTGTTTACAATCGACGGATTCCTTTATTTTTTAATCCTTGCATTTTTAATCAAAATAATACCATGCGCGGGGTACAGAGTGCGGCAATAGATTACCTTTAGCCTGCATGAGGGTAGTGAAGTAAGAGAAATAACTGAAGAGAAGATGACAAAACAGGCACTGAAAATGTGTAAGATGTCATGGGACATCGTCTGCTTGTGCAAATCATGTTCAACATGTGACGTCACACATATCAGCAGCGATCGGAGAGCTTTTCACGGGTGCTATGCCGGGGCTGTATTTAAGCGTTTTGTAATTCATAATAATCATTACTTCGAATGTTTCCAAGCATTGAATATGATAACCTTGTCCAATCAAAGTTTCACCTCAATTTGCAATAATGACAATAAAGTTAGTTTTTTTTTAATCAATGAACCTTCTCTTTAAGCTTCTAACAACCACTCCCGTGGACTGTTTACTATTTACACAATCGGGACTTTTAGATTTGCACGTCGACGTAGTGGACTGCCACGTACGTGTGCCATTCTTTCAGGGCACTGGCCCGTGCCCGGACTGGCCCGTGCCCGGCAGTGCCTTAAAAGGACGTCACATTACCTTAAAAGGATGCCACCGTGGCAGTCCACGTTCTCGTCGTGTAAATCTAAAAGTCCCTAATATCTTGCTGGCTGCCGCCTCGAGATAACTGGAGCGAATACAGATAACAATAGGGACTTTTAGATTTACACGACGAGAGCGTGGACTGCCGCGTGTGACATTGTGTTAATTAAGGCACTGGGCCGCAAATTAAGCAGGTGCCCGGCAGTGCCTTAAAAGGACATCACAGTGCCTTATAAGGACGTCACACGTTGCAGTCCACTATGTCGACGTGCAAATCTAAAAGTCCCTAGTGTATAGCAAGTGAAGGCTTCAGTGAAGGATTAATCCTTTTTATACAAATGGATTCTTCTACCATTCTTGACCAGAAGTGCTTTTCAAACTCAATGATGCGGGCATCATCCCATCGAATGTTGTGTCCAGTATTAAAGCCGTCTTCTGCTACTACTGATAGGGCTTTTTTGTGCTCTTTAAAAAGTTTTTAACTTCTGAATGAGATGGAATGCATAATCTGAGGGCTTCTTTGTACTCTTTAAAAAGAGCACTAAATAGGGGCAGTGCAATTTAAATTTCAAGGGGTGGATTAGAGTTTTTATCGCTCACGACGGCTATCTAGAAAGTAATCTGAATTGCCAAAACACGAAAGCTTCCGGGGGTTCCGACTCCTGAATCCATGGCGAGGGCACTGTCCCTGCAACCTACCAGGGCCCTTAAGGCGGACGTACCCTGGACCCCATTAGTAAATATAGAATTGGTTACCTGGGCCCCGTCTTACAAAGAGTTGCGATTGATCCAAATCAATCGCAAGTCCTCCAATCAATAGCAAGTTTGCAGTCTCCTATCTCTTATGTACATAGTTGCGATTGATATCAATCGCAACTTATTTGCGATTGATATCAATTGCAACTATGTACATAATCTTTGTAAAAACGAGGCCCAGCACAACCCGCTGTTGTATAAAGTTGTCCTTATAGGAGAGAGTGTGAGTTTCCATAGCTCAAGGCGGTCATCTTGAATGTTCTGAATTGTAAATCTAGAAAGCGTCCTGGTGCTCCGCCCCTGAACCCCCGTCAGGGACTCTAGCTGCCAGTCCCCAAGCTCTGCCATTTAAGTTTAAGTTGTCGCACCGCAAGCAGGGGCGTCAATCCGTTTTATATAGGGGGCACTCAAATCTGAGCCTAGTGTCCAAGTAGAGCAAAGCGAGCGAAGTGAGCGGAGTGTTTATACGGCGTGGGGTCCATGCGGGTGCGGCGGAGCGTCATTCAAAGTGTGTGTGTGTGGGGGAAGGGCACCAACAAAAAGGGCACTTTCTGGAAAAAGGGGGCACCTACAAAGGGAAATCTCAAAGCGAAATATACAATTTTTAGACATTGGTATATACCTGTACATTGTGATTACATTATCAGGGATGATTTTAATGTTTGTTTCTCTCTTTACATGGCCTAAAATACTGCATTAATTAGCATCACACTTTTGCTGGGTGTGATGGACTGAATAATTATTTGCCCGCTCAAAAAAAAAAAAAAGAGAACAATTACATCTTATAAAGAGGAAAGAATAATCTTGATGGGGTTTTAACCATAATAATTATATCAATTTAAAAATGCGAGCGAGCTTTGGGTGAATTTAAACAAAGAGATGCGACTAGTTGCTTTAAATTAGGAGCACATTATGGTGAGAGGAATCGGGGGCACATATCCAAAAGGAAATGGACACTAATTAGTAAATAAAAAGAGCACATGTCAAAGTAAAAAGGGGAATTATCAGAGGTGAAAATAGGGCACTTCTCGCACCTAAAAAGGAGCACTCACCTGAGATGAATAGGGGCACATGTGAGAATGGAAAGGGGCACTTATTACAAAGGAAAATGGGCATTTGTCGAAGGAAAAGAAATGATGTGAAGTCACAGAAGAGTAAGAGAGAGAGAGAGAGAATGGCAGAATTCTTTTAAGTAGAGAAATAAATAGAGAGATATATATTTAGAGAGAGAAAGAGACATTGTGTGGGGGGATGTGCGTGTGTGTTTGTGTGTGGGTGTGAGTGATGGTGTGGGCGTGTGTGTGTGTGTGAAAGAGAGAAGGAGGGAGGGGGAGCAGGGGGTACCGATTATGAAGAAAATACGTTAGAGAGGATAGTAAAATATCGTGGGAGAGAGAAAGAAATGATGAGAAAGAGAAGAAAATGAATGTGGTGGTCATGAAGGAAGAGAGGAGAGTGAGAAAGAGGATTTGGCAAGAAATACCCTGGTGTGATATCAAGAGGTATCAATAAATAAATAAATAAAAATCCTCAAGGGCCATCTTTTTCTCTTATTCTCCCTTTGCTCTTCATTACCTCTTTGCGTTTTTCCTTTTTGTGCACACCTTCAAGTAGGCCTACCACCCTGGGCACGTGCCCCATTGCCCCACCCTTCCCTCCCCGTAAACCACGCCATACTCCACCGCATACACCACGGCACTGCACTGATCGTTAGCTTCACAAAGGATATCTTGATGGGCAATGATTCGAGCTTGACTGTCGTGAGTACCAGTAAGCAGTGGCGGATCCAGGGGCAGCCCGGGCCCCCCAGAAAAAACAGGTAAAAACACCCTTTTTTGTAAAAAAAGAAGTTGGGCCCTCCTGGCGCTCAAGGGGGTGGCGGTGGAGAAAAAAATCACCCTTCCCGTAAGGAAAATTTTTTCGGGTGACCCCCCAAAAAAAATTGTACTCACTACCCTGGCGCCCAAGGGGTGGTGGTGAAAAAAATTACCCTTCCCGGAGGGAAAAATTTTCGGGTGCCAAAATTTTTGGGGGCTCACTACCCCCCACTGAGCGAAAAATCGACCGGCACGATTTTCAAATTTTCGCACGAAGTGGGCCCCTTTTTAGGCCCCCTCCCTTGCCGCCGGCTGGATCCGCCCCTGCCAGTAAGTAACGAAATTTAGTCATTTTCTTAATGCTACACAAGTTTTATTATACCAGCACAAATCATTGTTACAGGGTGCATGCTTTTACTAACTAGAGGTTAAAGCCAAAGTCCACTCCGATTTTCAAAAATTATAACATGTTGTAAATAAATCAAAGGTTAAAACTGCCAAATATCACGGGCGTACTTCAATCAGGTGATTTTTAAGAGCGATTTTTGTTTCGGGTATTTCGAGCAAAACATTTATATTGCTGTACGGATGTGACGTATGCTCCTCACAACGAAAGTGCCAGCGGTATACATTCTGACAATAGGCTATTTTCATAATGTAACCAAATTTAATGCATACGTCTTTGTGAAGTGCCTCTATACAAACTATTTCATTCACCTGATAAGAATAATAGTGTTTCATTATTCTTATCAGGTGAATGAAATAGTTTGTATCGAGGCACTTCACAAAGACGTATGCATTAAATTTGGTTACATTACGAATCTGTGTTGTGAGGACCCTACGTCACAACCGACTCGCTCATTAACTTGTTTTTTGCTCATTAAAAAAAATTATTAAAAATAAATCTGAGCACCATTTTCCAAAACCAAGTTATATTTGGGCTTTTTAGATTTTTGTCTATCTAATCAGCTCAACTTTTCAGTGGAGTGGACTTGTACTTTAAGTATGTTGCACGACACTATAATTTATACATGAGACAACAACATACAACAGATACGAGATCGTGCAATCAGAAGTGACAAAAATCTTGGGTAAGTTTAAAGATCTTGTATATTTCCTTTCTTTTTCTGTCTTCTTTGTTACAAGTAGCCAAGTTATTTGATTTATTGAAGTGTGCCAAAATATGGGTGTATCAGCGAATACTGACCATTCCATGGCCCCAATTCAATTCCAGATTTCCAACGTTAAATTACACAAGGGTTCGTATCTTTCTACAAAATACACAATAAACAATTGACAGAAAATAACCTCGTGTCAAGTTTAGCTGAATGTACGCGGGTATTATGTGATGCTCAAAAGGTTGTAAAACGACTTTGAATTAAAGGGGGGGGGATCTTTTCTCAAAGTGTGTGTGTTGATGCAGGGAAGCAGGATGGGATCCAGCCGGGGGCGATATTCAACAACATGAAGCAAATAGTAAGCATCTAAAAACTTCAGATGCCTGTTTGATTAATATGATTAAAATTTGAGTGTATGCCTCAATCATAGAGAATATAATCACTAATATCGGTGAAATGATTCTCCTCCTTCCCTTTCTTCTTCATCTTCCAATTCTTAGTATTAGTAGTTGTAGTAGTAATAGCAGTATCATAATAATCATTATTATTATCATTGTTATATTTATACTATCGTAATTATTATCATTATTATTGTTATTATTTTTATTGTTATTATTCTTATAACTATTTGTATGCTTCTTCTTCTTATCATAATCATCGTATACAATACGTCATGTGCCAAGTATTTATTGCTATAATACATCCAAGATGTCTACCCAAACCGTCAATTCGTTGCTGAAATATTATCAAGACAAAAGAAGAAACATTAACATTTCTATTTTAAATTGAAATAAAATATATAGAAGAAATAAGTAGAGAATACAATCATGATTTTGGTATTGGAGGATTAACATGGACAAAATGCACTTGTTTACATGAACACATTATCTCTTATTCATTCTATATATAGGTCCAATGTTTTCTCACTGTTTTCAAGACAATATCATGTTTGTCGATCATAGTTCTATGTAGCTTGATGTCTCATGGTAATTTTTAGTGGAAAAGCAATCTAAGCAACAATTTCTGAATTTTAGCGACAATCGTTCGCCATTGCTGCTCTTGAATACTATTATGACGTGCAGTAACAAATTGAAATTTCAGGACTCGTGATAAATTCGTTTAACAGTTGATTCCACTAGCTTGCATGGTTGATTTTATTGTTCGGATTATATAGCAGAGCGAGATAGAAATTGGCATTCTCATGGTTAACGACTTTGCATTAGTATTAGTTCATCGTCTCTACAATGCTATTTGAACAATATTTGGTGACAAAAGACGGCACTCTAGCCGTCAAATGGTAAACAAGGCATGGCAGATAAATGATCATCAGTACTGGGTCTAATAATTTAAAGAAAACTTAATTTGAACCCGGCCATATTCTGTCTCTGTCTCTGTCTCTGTCTCTTTTGTCATTGCCTTCATTTTCCCTCGCTTACTTCTTTCTTACCACGGAGCATGTAATGTGTATGTGTATGCCTCACTCATTGAGAATATAATCACTAATATCGCTGAAATGATTCTTCTCCTACCCCTTCTTCTCCATTTACTTCTTCCTAGTAGTAGTTGTAGTAGTAGTTGTAGTAGTAGTAATAGTAGTAGTAGTAGTTAGTAGTAATAGTAGTAATAGCATCAGTATCATAATAATCAATATTATTTTTTAGAAACTCTCATGCACATGTATATTAATGTTAGGCCTGTACCATTTTGTACTCATGTTCAATTGTGTGTTGTATTTATCCCTGATTTTGTATAATTTGATAGTGTGTTAATTGATGTTATATATATTTGCAGAAACAGCTTGAAAGTAATTTCATGCCATGTTATTTTGTGCATGATTAATAAATTTGAATTCATTTGAATTTATGTATTTTCTAATGTATTTCTTAGTTTTTACTTCTTTCATCTTCTCTCTTCCCTTATATATTGATTTGTTTCCCCATGCATGTTTTTCCTTTTTCTATTCTTTCTGTTGTATTGCCTTGTTTAATTTGTTTCGTCTTCTTTATCTATATTTCCTTTCGTATTTATTTAATTTTCTTTTCCTTTGAGCTTCTATTTTATTATTTCCGTTTTGAAAAAAAAAATGATGAGCATGCGATATAGACTGTTGTTCAGGGGCGGCCGAACGACTTTCAAAGTGGGGGGCACCAAGAGAAAAGGGCACTTTCTGAAGAAAAAAAGGGCACCTACAAAGGGAAATCTCAAAGCGAAAATCTACCATTTTTTAGACATTAGTATATACCCCTACATTGTGATTACATTATCAGGGATGATTTCAATATTTGATTCACTTTAAACACCACACAAGATATTGCTTAAGCATCATACTTTGCAGTTTGGTTTGATGGTCTTAAAATTTATTTGCGAGCGAGCGAAGCGAGCGAGGAAAAATTATCAGATTTGTGAGGTCGCAGTGCGAAAAATTACATCTTATAAAGAGGAAAAAACCAATCATGATGGGGTTATAAGCACATTCTCATAACGGAAGACTGAAAAAACCATTGATAAGTAACATAAGTATATCATCTATAGATGCGTGAGAGCGTAGCGAGCGAGCTTTGGGGGAAATTGCTCTTAGTCGCTTGAAATTAGGGGCACGTTTAATGATGAGAGGAAACGGGGACACTTATCAGAAAAGAAAAGGAGCTTGTGTCAAAGTACAAAGAGTAATTATGAGAGGTGAAAATGGGGCACTTCTTACACCCTCAAAACAGGCACTCACCAGGGATGAAAAAAGTCAGTCATGAGACTAGGAAATGGGCATTTGTCGACGGAAAAGAGGCCCCCATCAGATTTTGATAGGGGCATTTATAAGAGGTGAACAGGGGCATTTATGAAAAGGGGATAGGTCCCTTATTAGAAAGGAAAAGGGGCACGTATCATTGTTAAAAGTGAAATTATCAGAGGTGAAAAGAGGCACTTATCGCACCTGAAAAGGGGCAATGACCAGATATGAAAAGGGGCACTTATGTAAATGAAAAAGGGGCACTTATAATAAAGGAAAATGTGCATTAGTTGAAAGAAAATGGGGACCGATCAGATTTTAAAGGGGGCATTATCGGAGGTGAAGGGGGCACTTATCTGAATTGAAGAGGAGTATTTTCTCGTACTTGAAAAGGGTCATTTACCAGAGAAGGGGCACTTATGAGAAGGGGAAGGTTTTTTTATGTAGCACTTATCATTAGGAAAAGGGGCACTTATTAGAAAGGAAAAGGGGCACATGTGAAAATATAAGGTGCGCTTATCCGAGTTAAAATTGGGGTAGTTATTAAAAGGAAAGGGGCACTTCTTACAAAGGAAAAGGGGCACTTGTCAAAGTAAAAGAGGCACCTCTCAGATTTGAATAGGGCAATTATCAGAGGTGAAGGGGCATTTATCAATAGTGAAAAAGCACTTCTCGTACCTGAAAAGGGCACTTATTAGAGATTAAAAGGGCACTTATGAGAATGGAAAATGGACACTTATTGCAAGGAAAATGAGAACTTGTCGAAGTAAAAGGGGCACGTGTCCAAATAAAAGGGGCACTTATCAGAGTTGAAAAGGGGAAGGGGCACTTTTACAAATTAATAAGGGCACTTGTGAAAGTAAAAGGGGCACTATTCCTGTGTAAAAAGGGGCACTTTTTGGGTGCTTGAAGAAGTGGGAGGGCACTGTGCCCCCTGCCCCGGGAGGGCCGCCTCTGCTGTTGTTCATAAAGTCCTTGATGACACTTACTCCTTGACAGACAAAGTGCATATTTTTTTCAAAACTTTAATGATCAATTTCCTCATAATGACAATCAAACCACAATTAATCTTTACAAACTGTGTATTATACTATTATTAAGGCTTCAGTAAAAATTAGGGTACTGAGTCAATCGAATGAAGGTTTATTTTTCTTCAATTTTCTTCAACATTGGTCAGTGTAACGAAATTATTCCAACTTTATGGTATCAGTGTATAAAAATACGTTATAAATTTTTTAATAAATGCATTCATATTACTGTAAGGTTGTTGGCTTGTTTTATTCTGTACAACGCAAGTGAATGACAATGTTTGGAAAGGTTGTACTCAATTTTTTCAGGTCATAGTAATCGACGTCTTGACATGAGACTATCTTCCTCATACAGAAAACCGACTTAGCGTTGGTCAATTCTTTTCGTTCGCAGTTTGTTTTTATCATAAATTTTCCATTTTAATTTTTTTTAAAGCATGATTAGCAAAATTGTCTGAAGGAGGAATTCGCGGTTTTGATGCAGAGTTGTTTGCCCAGACCCTTAATAGAAACATCAGATAGAGGCATGCACTACAACATTTCCAAACAACCTTAAATATGAAAGCAAGCCTAATTGATATCTTTTTATTAGTGCTTCGTACATTTAATATTAATGATTTCGAGTTTAACTATTCGTTAGAAAGGGAGAGGGGAAAATTAATAGAATAAACGGGTATGAATACATAATCCCGTCAGTGATCGGGTCTTCTGAACCACGGCCTTCCACCGAGAGTCAGAATGATTTAAAATTAAGATCGTTTCTAGTCGTCTTGCTTTGAATTATGACCGTAATAAAACTGTCAAGACTAAAAACAGACTCACGACCCTCGTCATAGGTGCATGCAGTATACGAACAGTCTTACACTAGTCTTTTAATGATCTTCTTTAAAAAAATGCCATGAGATTTAAAAAAGACCGTTTGTCCGCGACCAAAGGTAGACTGTTTAAAGGGACTTGGTAACATTGTGCAGATGAGAGAAAATGGTGCTAAGGTAGTGACTTCAAAGCTAGATGTACAATTTAAGATAATCTGAAAGTTTGAGTGAAAACGGACCATTATTAATGATACAAATTGGGAAAAACTGATCCGATCGATTCCTTAATTCTCCCAACTATATTATTACGATTTAATTAAATTTTGGGTGAATGTAAATTGTCACAAAGCTATGAATTGGCTCTATATACCATTCCAGACATATAAGTGTTGAAAGATTTTTAAAAGCCTGTCTTATGTCTTATTTTCATGGAAAAACGGTTGGGAAAATTCAAAAATGGTTGGGAGAATTTACTGTTAATCACTGTTAGAGGGTGTTGCACAGTGACGCCTTCAAAGAAAACCATAAATATCTTTGTGGTTTGAGAATTTTCTCAGGATTTTTTGCCTGTTTAGAGGGTAAGTACAGTAGAAGGAATATAATAAGTAACATTTCATACCAAAATTACACAGTTTTTTCATCAACCTTCAACAATGTTACCGAGTCACTTTAAGACATTTCGCTGGAATTGAAGACATTGGCAAGATCATTTTGTCCGGCCTGTTCATAGTGCCTGTAGTTTGCGAAGTACATCTTGTAATTCTGAAGCTTTACATAAATTATACTGCTGCTTTCTAACATTGACAAATCGTCTACGTATCTAAAATACGGTATAATGGAATCTTGGCATGCATCATTCATTAGTATAAAAAATAATAAAGGTCCAAGCTTTGTTCCTTGTGGAACTCCTGTATTTGTGACATTCCAGTTTGATTTTTTTCCATTATATTTGACACACTGCAATCGATTATCCAAAAATCTCATTATCCAGTTATTAAGGCATCGTCTTACATTGAAATTTAGGAGTTTTTGGACTAAAACATTGTGATTTATTCTTTCAAAGGCTTTCGAATAATCTGTAGTCAATATTGTTGATGTAAATATCACCTTTTCTGCATTCTCCAATATTTGGTGTATCAAAGCAATGAGGTAATGTGTCGTCGATAAGCCTTTACGATTTCCAAACTGATTAGGATCAAGATTTTTGGTAATATCTTCTAACAGCCACTTGGCAATAAACGATACGGCTATCTTAGCAAAATAGCTTGTTAGGGCTATTGGTCTAAGGTCCAAAAGGGTCGGTGGGTGCACCTTAGGCACAGGAACTATTTCTGCTCGTTTCCATTGTAATGGAACCTCAGATTGTTGTAATGATACATTAAGAATATCTGTAAGTGGGACTGACAATTCATAGGCAAATTCGCGAATGATCCGAACAGGAATCACCCCAGTAATTCCGGCTTTACCTTGACTAAGAGAACGTAGGTATTTATACACTAAACAATACAATAAATCTATGTCGATGCAAAGTATTTGCTCTCCAACTAAAGATATCCACATATGGACAGGGGAAAACTGTCATCAGAGCATCAGCAGACAGATATGGATGGCATCAATTTCTGGGTTCTAGGACAATTACCCCCTTGACAATCACCCCCGGCCAATAACCAGCGGGACAATTACCCCCTAAGAACAATTACCAACCCCGAAGAATTTTCCCCCAAGGACAACCACCCCCGAGGACATTAACCCCTGAAAAATTACCCCCTAGGACAATTACCCCCAAAAAAAAAAAATTAAAATTACCCCTAGGTCAATTCCCCCGAAAAAACAAAATTTTTATCAGGGTGGACTCCCCTTTAATGAACAGGGGGTAATTTTACGAAGACTTTCGGAAAATCAACGAAAGGCAATTTCAATATTCTTATCGATCACCTTTTGAAATATTGGATATAGCTTACAGTAGGTGAATATCTAGGGTATAGAAATTACTCTTTTAAATAGCAGTACGGAGTAACCATTTGTGAGTTATGAAAGGAGAAACTAATCATGATATTATTTGTTTTCTTATTAATTATTTGCAACTATTTACACCATAATTCATTGTCATCACACATTAAATCTTAATTATAATAATTCTGCTGTCAACTCTTTTGAACAATGCATCCTAATAGCGATATCATTTTTGTCTAATGAGTGATATAAACATATCAATGGCGGATCCGGACAGCGATAATTGTAACAAAACTTCTCAAGAATTATTCATAAGACGGGCTGCAAGACTCAAGTCCACGAGTTCGAGAGTATAGTAAGCACATAGTTCTAGCTTGGCAAATGTGTGCAAAGTTGTGTTTGTATAATTCTTAATCTTATTATGCTTCTATAACTCCTTCTCCTCCCCCGCCACCACTCCTTTATTGTAGCGCTTTCCAATTTGATTCGTCAACCTAACGTACATCATTATCAAGGAACAAGAAGCAATGAAATGAATAGGCGAAGACGTCTTAACAGTGGCGTAACGTGGGTCCAGGAAAAAAAGTGGGCACTATCATTATGGTGGGGGTGGGGACCGACCTTTAATACTTTATAAATAATGCGAAGCAAACAAGGCCACTAAAAAGGGGGTGGGTGAGGGAGGGGTCATATCTCTTTTCTTTTCTCATCCTATCTCCCTCTCTATTTCATTCTCTCTCTCTTTTCCCTTTTTCCTCTTTTGGCCATAAGAAGCGCAGGTGGGGGCAGCACCAGTCTTACTGCGTGCATGAAATGAGAAATAACAAGGACATTGATTACGGGAAGTTGCGGAAGGGGGTCTTATCATCTTCCTTTCCCCTTTTTTCACCATTGCCCCCCCCCTCCCAACACCCTCCCTCTCCCCTAGCTCTATCTCTGTATGTCTGTCTCTGTCTGTCTGTCTCTTTCTCTCCCCTCTCTCTCCCTCTGCCTCTCTCTCTTTGCTATTCGTTGAGCGTGAGGCAAATTCCCCCTTAGCTTCTTAAGTCTCCCTCTTTGTACGTTATTCATAATTTATAGAGCATCTTTCTCGCCTTTCTGCAGATCACTGTAAACCAAGGTGGGCAGAAATGAATGAGACGAAACTACGCCTTGCAGTTTACTCCTATCATCAGGTGTGACATTCTAATTTCTTTAATTGGAAGTTAATGGCAGATAAAATCTGTCTCTGTCACCTTCTTTCAGATGTACGAGAGTAAAAGAGGCGCTAAGGAGCCGTTCTCACTGACACGGATTGCTGTCACTTCATCGCAAGGGATTTGGTATCCCCAGCGGGTGAAGTCATTATAGTGATCAACGATATCAGTGGGAACTGGAGTTGAGTTTTATAGTGCAGTCTATGAATGATAGAAAAGTTTCCAGGATTTGTCATTTTAGAAATCTTTCAAATCACATACATTTTTTATATTCTATTTTAGTGGATATACAGCACAACTAACATGAAAGAACTCTGCAAAGTTGAAGCAAGGGGGTATACCATTGCTTTGAATTGGACAAAAAAAAAACATCACCTATGTGAATGTTTCCTCTATATAATGCTCTTTGGCAAGTATTAATGTTTTGTTTCCCGATTGCCCGCCCTCGTAGTTAAAGCGCCGAAGCCGCTTTTTCATCAATTTGGCAAAATGTGACAGTTTTCTTCGGTCTCTGTCCGATTCGATTCTTGACGCAGACTTGTGTAAACTAGAAGCGAAAGATAATTGGATCATTAAACTAGGAAGGGAAACAAGGAGGGGAGTAGGAACGTAATAATTTCATATGGAAACGTTGTATCATCCGCTCAATCTGAATTGCGTGCATAGAACAAATATGCATTTTTCCATGAAAAAGTGAAGTTTTCTAAAATGTGCGTTTCTTTCCAGCACTGGGGCGCCCGGGAGTCACTCGGGAAACATTTCAAAAAGTATAATATAAAAAGACAATATGCAATTTGTCTGTACTTTTGTCGGAAAAAACATATTTATCCAGCCCAATGTCGTCTCTTTTTGCGTCGGAGAAGAGCAAAAAGCGAGTTTCAATCACACTTTGGCCGCTCTCGCAAGCTCTCACTCGCTCCACTGTGGTCAAGCGGCTTTGGGGCAAGCGGCTAATGAATCTACTAATCGTTAGCTTTCTTCTGGTATTAAATTTGTTTTGATTGGTTGTATATTTTTGTCGGAATTTACTCGGAATTCACATAATGGAACTACCTTCCCGATGAAGCCAGTAGCCCGTGACCACAGAACTGTAAATATACGTAGAAGGCTCATGGTGGTTCGAAAAAGGTGGCCAGCGCTCGTACGTGATAAGGTGATATCCGCCATCTTTGTTGGTCCTCTTTTGTGTTCGCCGCTTTTTCTCAACGACAGGCCAGACTGGAATTCTTGAAATTTGTGAGCTAAAAAGAGCGAGGACTAAGCAAAATGGCAGCGTGTGCACTCGACCGTATCTCCCAGCACGTTCAACGGCCACACGTCGAACTGTACATTGTGAATTGGGATGAGCGCTCTACGTATTTTACAGTTCTGTGCCCGTGACCCCTGCACTCAACGTTGTGTGTTGTGGTCAACTTCTTTTATGAGACAAATCCAAGCAAACGTTTCCATATGAGCTAAAGGGTTTGGATGTAATAACAACAAATATATTGTACAGTATTGGATAGACAGGATTAGTGCACAGAGGCGTATCCAGTCATTGATAAACAAGGGGGCAGGGGCGGATCCAGCCGGCGGCAAGGGAGGGGCCTAAAGGGGCCCACTTCGTGCGAAAATTTGAAAATCGTGCCGGTCGATTTTTCGCTCAGTGGGGTAGTGAGCAAAAAAAAATTTGCACCCGAAAACAATTATTTTTTTGTTTGCACCCGAAATTTTTTTTCCGGGAAGGGTTACTTTTTTCCAACCACCCCTTGGGCGCCAGGGAAAGGGGCCCAACTTCTTTTTTTTTTCAAAAAAAGGTGTTTTTACCTGTTCTTTTTCTAGGGAGGCCCCCTGGATCCGCCACTGGGGGAGGGGACGCGAAGGTTTTGAAGGCAACCCGGTGCGCAGTAGATTTACTGAAAGTGCTGTTCATTTTATGGGGGAATCTTTAACGAGGAGGGTAAGTCAGCTCGATTTACCCTTGATACATAACTGATGTTAGATCGGTTAAGATGAAATGGTGTTCACATAACCGAAAGCATGTCGTCCCCAGTTTCTAAATATTGCGAAATAGCGAAACGAGCAAACTTTTTTTGAGACACTTTTGCATGGTGACAATATCATTTTGTCTTAAAAATACTTTAAAAATAAGATTAAAAAAATAAAAACAGGCCTTCTCGCTGCTGTAGCCTAATATAATGGTTGCGGTTTTCTCGAATATTGGTAATTTCAAAATTCCACGGAGGGGGGTATAGCCCCAGCATCGTGCCTTGAAAGCCATACAGAGACTGAAAAAAGGGGCATTCACCTGAGCTGCGAAAGGCTTTAGGTACACTCGGCAAGTCGGAGCTCCACGTTCTGAAAAATAATCTCCTGATAGAATTGTAAATTATTTAATGTAATCCACATATTTGCAATCAATTCAAATATTTTAGCGGAAAGCCAGATGGCTTTCCTGCCTTGAAAGCCATACAGAGACTTACAGAAACTGAGTAAAAAGGGGGCATTCACCTGAGCTGCGAAAGGCTTTAGGTACACCCGGCAAGTGGGAGCTCCACGTTCTGAAGAATATAATCGCCTGATAAAATTGTAAATTACTTAATGTAATCCACATATTTGCAATGAATTCAAATATTTTAGCGGGAAAGCCAGATATTTCAAAAATAATCTTCTATTTTCAATTTGGCCAGTTATATAATTATATAATAATTATTGTTGTTGATGCAAGGGAAAGGGATCTAAAGGGTGAAGGCGTAGCTGGGAATCGAACCCCTTATCCTAGCATTGTGAAGCGATAAGCCTTATCCACAAGACCACTCGATCTGCCTCACTGCTGTTATCCGGTTCGCTTCTATTTGTTAACACTTTCTGATGTCAATGACTTAACAAAATATGCTGTTTTACTGATTTTACGCTTTAGGGAAACATGATTATTATTATTAGTGTTATAGTCCCATGTTGTTAACATTGCCCGTAAATGTTTCTTTCAGTAACAGATATGATATTTAATTTTTATATTATTTTCATTTATTTTGTAAACTGCAAAGCATAATGAATAGAGAACTGGTCTATTCAATTCTCTTATCAATAGCTGGCATCGGGAGTATTTGAATAGTTACGTAACAAGCTACTCGGATCTTTCTGACATGGCATCAGTTAATGAATTGAAGAAAAAAAACGACACTCCCTTCATCGGAGAGGCATGCACATCTCCGTCTTTTAAACAAAATGCACATCTTCGTCTTTTACTTAACTGCACGTTCAATACACAAATAGGCTAGTCTGCAAACTGAATAAGAGAAGAAAATAATTATATTCGAGAGTTTCAATGCTTTAAAAAAGACAGTGGTGAAAATGTCCTACACATAGGTCTACTATGCAAAATACGATACAGAACACGATACAGAACACGTACGGTACAGGGTACAGATCTTTAATTCTTTTCAGGCTGTTGATTAAAGAATCGACAGGCAGTGTGTTCTCGATATAGCACCAAGGAATGTAATAACTAACAAATTCAATTAAGTTATAAAAAGCGGAGCTGGTTCAGCACTCTATTTCAGGAGGGATTTGTTTTCTCATTTCGAGGATTATACCAAAGGGGTCAAAATAGCATTCCTGACATTGCAACAATGACCACATTATTTTTATGCATTGTCCGCATAGGTAGAGTAGAGGCTCTTTCTCCTTGTCTGGGAGGACAAGCACTTTCAATATCCCTACAGGAAAATAATAGGTTACGAGACCACTGCTCTAGCACTGAGCCATCGCGCCACCTCATTTGGATGTCAAAGTAAATTTCATTTTGAAGGTGGGTTAGATTTTGTGGGCAATGACAGTTTTAATTTTTAAAGATAAAGTTCATTGATTTTAAAAACTAATTTTATTGTCATTATTGCAAAGGTGACACTTTGATTTGACAAGGTTATCAAAATTCAATGCTCGGAAACATTCGAAGTAATGATTATTATGAATAACAAAACGCTTAAATACAGCCCCGGCATAGCACCTGAAATGCTCTCCGATCGCTGCTGAGATGTGTGACGTCACATGTTGAACATGATTTGCACAAGCAGACGATGTCCCATGACATCTCACACATTTTCAGTGCCTGTTTCGTCATCTTCTCTTCAGTTATTTCTCTTACTTCACTACCGTTAGGCTAAATGTTTAATCTATTGCCTCACTCTAAACACCGCGCATGGTATTATTTTGATGAAAAATGCAGCGATAAAAAAGATAAAGGAATCCGTCGCTTGTAAACAAAATAAGACGCCATTGTATTTTCAGCTGCATACACCGCGGTATGTTCGGCGTTACAAGAGGGAACAAATGCATCCGTGCTATCATTCCAGGGGGTTTTAAATTTGAAAGTGTGGTTTCTTTGATTGTTCATTAACCCCTATCCTGTGTATTTACAAACAAAAGAATTTAGTTATCAGAATCGGTTTCATATCCCTTTTTAATGGTGTAAAATTCCATCACATTTATATACACTAAACTCATTATAATTTGAGAAATAATAGCATTGCAATTATGTTCATTCTTTATGGGATGTCGTCTGCTTGGGCAGGATTGGTTCATATTGTGACGGCATTAAAACATCGTTATTTTACTGGCGAATCTCTCGCATATCCCAGATGCTATGGAGGTGGTTTTATTTGTATTTTTATAAATCACCCGATATGTAGTTGACCTAAAACTTATACGATGGCCATCTGTTAGCTTACCAGTTTCTATTAATATGTTATTTGCCATATATTTGTAATTTTCTTTGAACCCGCACTTTAACTGTTGGAGGTAGTATGAGATTGCTTGGATATTTCGAAATGATGTGAAGTCACAGAAGAGTTAGAGAGAGAGAGAGAGAGAGAGAATGGCAGATTTACTTAAGTAGAGAGATAGAGAAATAAATAGAGATATATATATATATAGAGAGAGAGAGAGAGAGAGAGAGAGACATTGCGTGTGGGTGTGTACGTGTGTGTTTGTGTGTGAGTGCGCGTGTGTGAGAGAGGGAGGGAGGGAGGGGGAGCAGGGGTACCGAAAATGAAAGATGAAGAAAATATGTGAGAGAGAGAGGATAGTGAAAATATTGTGGGAGAGAGAAAGAAATGATGAGAAAGAGAAGAAAATGAATGAGATGGTCATGAGTGTAGAGAGGAGAGTGAGAAAGAGAATTTTGCAAGGAATACCCTGGTGAGATATCGAAAGGTAACACTAAATAAATTAATACAAATCCTCAAGGATCATCTTTTTTCTCCTATTCTCCCTTTGCTCTTCACGTCTTTGCGTTTTTCATTTTTGCACCCCTTCAAGTAGGCCTACCACTCAGGGCAAGTGCCCCATTGCCCCCCCCCCCCCTCCCGCCCACCCCCGTACACCACGCCATACACCACGGCATACATGTACCACGGCACTGCACTGATCATTAGCTCCACAAAGGATATCTTGATGGGCAATGATTATCGCTGAGTCACACGAAATGGATACACGACCAGACTATGTCTTGAGCTACACTGTACCAGTACAAGTACCAGTAAGTAACGAAATTTAGTCATTTTCTTAATGCTACACAAGTTTTATTATACCAGCAAAAATCATTTTTACAGGGTGCATGCTTTACTAACTAGAGGATAATTATGTTGCACGGCGCTATATACAATCATGAGAACAGACACGAGATTGTGCAATCAGAAGTGACAAAAATCTTGGGTAAGTTTAAAGATCTTGTATATTTCCGTTTCCTTTTCTGTCTTCTGTGTTACAAGTAGCCAAGTTATTTGATTTATTGAAGCATGCCAAAATATGGGTGTATCAGCGAATACTGACCATTCCATGGACAGACAGAATAACAAACCGATGGGTACTGGACATTGGTACAGAGATGTCGCTCCGAAAGTGTATTGCTAGAAGAAAACTGCAGGTTTTGGGCCATGAAGTATGGAGAGATATGGCCTGCTATAGATAAAATGGTCTACGATTTTTCGTGCTATTTTGGGGGCATCGTAGGAGCTAGCTACGGGCTACGATGTTTGTGTTAGATCATCTACGAGCATCGTGCAATTTCTTGTATTGGCCCTCGGGGGCAGGCCGGGGCAAATCCGTACAGAGGCTGCTCGGAGATTGTACGGAAATCGTGCAATTTCAGTGCAGTAGCCGTGCAGTCTCCGCACGGAAATCATGCAGCTTCCGTGCAGAGGTTGCGCGGAGAAGGCGCGATGACCGTGCAGCCGCCGTGCCGATTTTGAGCGTTATTTAGCCCCCATGTTCTCCGAAAAATCGTGCGTTTGATGCACGATCAGCGCGAGGCCTCCGCGCGATGCCCCTGCGGGGATCGTGCAATGCCACCTACGACATGTCTACGGACTACGGGCTTACGATTTTTCAAATTTGTATAATTAACTTCTCGCGAAACAAAATCGTAGAGGCCGTGGAGCCCGTGAATCCGTACGAAAATCTCACGGCCGCCTCCTGCCTCCGCACGGAGGCCGCACGGAAAAGGGGATACGGGCAGGATACGGGCTCGTAGACTTATCGCAGGCCAAATGTAATCCAGGCATAAGTAAGATTATCGACCCATTTTAATACACAGGTTTTCGTTCGTGACGTTATGGCGATGCAGCGCTATTCGGGTATTGACAATGGCACAAAATATACTCGGCTACGCCTCGTGAATTTTATTGTACCGTAGTGAATACCCTCATGGGCTCCATCGCGATCGACCATAACGCACTCACACATGTGTATTATTGGTATAGTATTGGACTCTTTCTAAATCTGTTAGTATCGCACTTGTACTGGGTGTACTTTGTTGTTCTCCTCAAGCAGTAGCGACTTCCCTGTCTTTTAACTAGCCAATTTGATGAAAAGGGACTTTCTTCCAGATTAAGAGCAAACGTAAGACATAATTGTTTTCTTCTTTCTTCAAGAGTCACTAAGTTACATGTTTTCAATGCCACATTGTTTGATGTATGACTACTACCCAGAATTATTCTACATGCTCTCTTTTGAATTGATTCAAGTGCATAGATGCGCTGTTTTGTAAGAGCCCCATTGAAAACAGGGGCACAGTACTCTATAATCGGTCTTATGAATCCTCTAAATATGGTGATTTAGATCTACAATAGGTATAGGTTGAATGATTTCAGTCTGAGTATGTATAACTTCTCGTTACTTCTCTGCAAAAGATCAGTTACGTGTTTATTCCATTTTAGGTCACTCTGTATGATTAAACCTAATATTTTGGGAGATTCTACATTACTTAGTTGGGTATCATCAATAAATTAAACAAGGCCATCTGTTGTACAGGTGGCTTACAGAAGGAGATCTGCGTAACTGAACATTTAGAGACATTTAGTTTCATATCATACCTATATTAGACCATTCCTGTACTTTGCGAAGTTCATCTTGAAATTCTGAAGCTTTATATAATATACTGCTGCTTTCTACCATTGACAAATCGTCTACTTATTTAAAATACGGTATAATAGAATCTTGGCTTGCATCATTCATTAGTATCAAAAATAATAAAGGTCCAAGCTTTGTTACTTGTGGAACTCCTGTATTTATGACATTCCAGTTTGATTTTTTCCTCATTATATATGACACACTGCAATCGATTATCCAGAAATATCATTATCCAGTTAATAAGGCATCATGGTCTAACATTGAGATTTAGGAGTTTTTGGACTAAAACGTTGTGATTTATTCTATCAAAGGCTTTCGAATAATCTGTAGTCAATAGTTGATGTAAATTTCACCTTTTCTGCATTCTCCAATATCTGGTTATCAAACCAATGAGGTAATGTGTCGTCGATAAGCCTTTACGATTTCCAAACTGATTAGGATCAAGATTTTTGGTAATATCTTCTAACAGCCACTTGGCAATAAACGATTCGGCTATCTTAGCAAAATAGCTTGTCAGGGCTATTGGTCTAAGGCCCAAAAGGGTCGGCGGGTGCACCTTAGGCACATGAACTATTTTTGCTCGTTTCCATTGTAATGGAACCTCAGATTGTTGGATAGATACATTAAGAATATCTGTTAGTGGGACTGACAATTCATAGGCAAAATCGCGAATGATCCGAACAGGAATCACCCCAGTAATTCCGGCTTTACCTTGACTAAGAAAACGTAGGTATTCATACACTATACAATATAATAAATCTATGTCGATGCAAATTATTTACTCTCCAAGTAAAGATATCCACATATGGACAGGGAAAAGCTGTCATCAGAGGCAACAAGAGCATAAGCAAACAGATAAGCATGGCAGTAATTTTTGGGTTCTAGGACAATTATCCCCTTGACTATCACCCCCGGCCAATTACCAGCGGGACAATTACCCCCTAAGAACAATTACCTCCCCCCCCCCCACCCCCCTCCGGAGAATTTTCCCCCAAGGACAACCACCCCGAGGACATTAACCCCTGGAAGATTACCCCCCTAGGACAATTAACCCCTGAAAATTACCCCCTAGTACAATTGCCCCCCCCCCCGAAAAAAATTATTATCAGGGTGGACTTCCCCTTTAATGAACAGGGGGTAATTTTCCGGGGGCGGGGGTTGTGCTTCGGGGGTAATTTTACGAAGACTTTCGGAAAATCAACTAAAGGCAATTTCAATATTCTTATCGATCACCTTTTGAAATATTGGACATAGCTTACAGTAGCCAGTAGGTGAATATATAAGGTACAGAAATTACTCTTTATGTCTTTAGCAGTACGGAGTAACCATTTGTTGGTTATGAAAGGAGAAACTAATCATGATATTACTTTTTTTTCTTATTAATTATTTGCAACTATTTACACCATAATTCATTGTCATCACTCATTAAATCTAAATTATAATAATTCTGCTGTTAACTCTTTTGAACAATGCATCCTAATAGCGATATCATGTATGTCTAATGAGTGATATAAACATATCAATGGCGGATCCGGACAGCGATAATTGTTACGAAAATTCTCATGAATTATTCATAAGACGGGCTGCAAGACTATTATTATTATTATTAATTAGGCTAATGATTTTATTTTTTGTAAAATTGATGATGATGATGATGTTGATAATAATAATAGACCTAAAATATAAATTAGAAAATGTTTTTTTGCTTGTTTGTCAGATATTTTTGGTACTTACTACTGATAAACTTATGACTTCGCGGAAAATATACCTTGGATCTAACCGACGAGACAACCATGGTTATAGAAGGCAACGATTCTCCCAGTATGACGTTATCACACCGTGCACCAGAGGGCGATACACAGAGTGATGAAGGCTTTGGAGTGCAAGAGAGGAGTGCCTCATTGGAAGATCAAACTGTCATCGAAATGGATTCACAGACTGACAAGTAAGTTGAGTGCATTGAGAATGACAAGACGTTTTGCACCCGAGTCATGCAATTGGGAGCACACACACAAACACACACACGCACACACAAAAATAATGTCGACATCAGTTTTCCCCAGGCATCCTGCATTATGAAATCAATAATTAGCTCTCTTTAACTAGCTTTCAAAGTTAGAAATAGACAACATTCGTCAGACTTAAAAGTTTTACCCATAGAATAGACTGTTCTACTTCAGAAATTCCCAATTTTGTTTAGGCTAAACTAATTCGTCTTTAAAATGCTGTTTCATCCATACGGCATTAGCAAGTTCACCTTAACACAAATTGTTTAACATATCATGTGCAATTTTTGTTTAAATATTGGATACGGAAAATTGGGGATTCGCCTCTTTGTTTGCATTTTAATTGCAAAAAGAGCGATATGTATCGTATTTGTAGAAAAAACAGTTGCCTGACTTTTATGTTGACATGTTTTGTTCCTGGGCTGAATTGAAATATATTGATATGTTTAAAGTAACAGATATTGAAAATGAAATGATTTGTTATAATAGCAATATTAAAAATAGGAATGAGTTATTGTATTTTCCAAACTGGATAAGAAACAATATCCATAAAGTTAAACAAGTCTTAGTAAACAGTATGTGGAAAAAGTTGATTCCATTTGTATTAATTTTCACGAAAATGAATTACTTTCCGCCTCCAAATTGGCAAAGTTAAAAAGTGCATTTCCGAATTTTTGGTTGCAGAAGTTACGTAATAGGATACAATATGTAAATAGTTCACCGTCTGCAGTGGAATCAAGTACAATATAAATGGTAATAGGTGACTCCATTGATGTAGTGGGCATGAGAGCCAAACACTATTATAATTTGATGTTAGAAAAAAATAAACAGGATCCGCCGTGCATTTATTTTTGGAACGCTTATTTTGATTTACCTAATGAGTTTAACTGGAAGACGGTGCTTCATTATAAATTTTACTTCATAAATGACAACAGAATTAAGCAGTTTAATTTTAAATTTATTCATAGAATATTACCCAGTAAAGACAATTTATGTAAATGGAGGATTCAAAATAATAATCTATGTGATATCTGTAAGATCCCAGATACATCTAACCACCTTCTCCTGACTTGTACGAAGGTTTCTCTTTTTTGGAAGATTGTATCCAAATTAATTGATACTTTGTTTAATTTAAGAATTTTTTTGAACTAAAAAATTATTTTAATAGGTTATGATATAGAGAAAAGAGAAATGAATCTTGTCAATCTTATTTTAAACTTTGCTCAGTTTATCTATAGAAACTATATTAGAGAATGTTTTGGAAGTGAAAAGCACAGGACACATGCTGTATATTTGATAAAAGAATTAAAGGTAGAAATTCGCACCTATCTCGATATGAAATGTAATCAAAATAAATTCGATACAAACGAAGTAAAACAAATATTTTCAATATTTTAGTTGGTGCTTATGTCACATTAGTTTCATGTTTTGTACTATATATTATACATGTATGTTACAATTGCATGAATTCTGTATATAAACATTGTTGTAAATAACTTTTATCTTATGATATGAACGAATAAATTCCCTCGAAAGAGGATAAATAGAAGAAAAAAACATATCATGTGCACCCGACCCTAATAGCATTTGCATCAAATTTTACCCAATTTGTGATAATAAGTGGACAAAAAAAGATAATGCATGATTGCTGGGTTAAACTTTTAAATCCATGTTTGTTGGGTATGATTTAACACAATATCAGGTAAAACGTACCCCAAATTGTAAACATGCATGTTCCCTTTTTTACCCAATATTGGGTATGTTTTACCCAGCCTTTTTAGAATGGGATTTCATTCGAAATCTTTATTATTATTTATTATTTACATACATGTAATTCATAACCTTGTACATGTACCGTAAGTTTTGTGTACTGTGTTTTTGATACCGAACAAAGTCGTTACTTAATATTATTGCTTTTCATTTCTGGGGAATGGAGTTGTATGGATTCATCAAACCTTTTGTTGAATTTTAAAAACAAAGAAATATTTGTTCAGGTTGAATGGGCAGTGTACATGTATGTATGCCTCCTGCTTTTCAAATACAGTGCGTATACAAAAGTATACCCTACTTTGGATACTTATATTAAACAAATCATAATCCAAGTGACCTTGAAATCCTTGAAATCCTTGAAATCTATTTCATGGTAAAGAGAAACTTGTTGTTGTCTAATGATATCATATTCATATTTTTGTGTGTGCTACGGATGACTGAGCACCAGGTTTTTAAAAAAAGTACCGTAAAAAATTTCCTTGTACCAGATTTAGGCCGATGCACCGAATGTGGGTCAGGCCATATATTTTACTTTGGACTTAAATCCGTTTATCGTTAAGTTTAAATCGTTTAAAAGTTAAATCCTGCTTCATGCATCAGTCCTTCGTTGTTTAAAATGATCCAATGTATCTAAGCTTTCACATGACTTTGTTTTATCCCACATGGTAACCTTAAATTAGTTTAGAAAAATGTCTTTAAGTGGGAAAGTAAGGACTATTAGTTGTCGAATCGACTTTGGAGCTATAGAGCCAGTAAGTAATAGTCTGACTTTTCAGACCATTGTACCGAATGGCTGTACGTTTTATGCTGCGCAAAGATTCAATCAGTTTAATTTTGGCCATTACAAGAAGTGGGTTATTGATGTAGACAAATGCTCATGTACCCTTTACAGCTCATTTTATGTATGTTTTTACCAAAGATGAAAAAAGCCAGTCAGTCACTCAATAGTGTCTGATAGTGAAGTCTAGCAAGTAAACGGGTTTCCTTGCATAATTTGAATATTAGGACACTGCTAAAGTTTAAATTTCACAGATAGGACATACATGACATATTCATAATTCCTGCAGAGTTCTACAGAATTTGATGTTGGCTGCAAAAGGGATATAGTATCTTTAAAGCCCCTCCAAAGTGTTGGGAGCCCCAAAAATTTGATGGCAAAATTTCACTTAAATTGTATCATAATGTGAAAGAGAATGTCATTTAAAGACACATTTCTGCAAGGATTTTCAAAACAAATGTGTTTGAAATCGAATATTGATGAAAGGATACAAAATTTAGGTTTTCTGCGTACTACAGAACCCAAATTATGTATTCTTTTATCAATAGCGAGCTTTCGATTTAGGCACCCGACGTGGGCTACTACGAGTTACTGGAGCGTGGAGACGTTGCGCAGCTCACGTCCGTTCCCTTCGCGGAAGTGCTTTCGATTTTTCACGACGGGGCTTTCGTCGGTCACGTGACCAATTATTGAGATCAGGTGACTAAGTCAGGTACTAAATTCACAGTGCGCGAAAATCTGATACGAAGAATAACATAAGGATTGAGAGAAAGAGATAGAATAATAAAAATAAAGAATAACATAAGCGAAGGTGATAGAAGGAAGAAACAAGGAATAACATAAGGAAAGACAGAAAGAGAAAGTGATAGAATGATAAAAACTAAAAAATAACAAGAGAAGGTAATAGAAGGAAGAAACAAGGAATAACATAAGGATAGACAGAAGGAGAAAGTGATAGAATGATAAAAATAAAGAATAACATAAGAGAAGGTGATAGAAGGAAGAAACAAAGAATAACGTAAGGAAAGACAGAAAGAGAAAGTGATAGAATGATAAAAAATAAAGAATAACATAAGAGAAGGTGATAGAAGGAAGAAACAAAGAATAACATAAGGAAAGACAAAAAGAGTAAGTGATAGAATGATAAAAAAATAAAGAATAACATAAGAGAAGGTGATAGAAGGAAAAAACAAAGAAAAACATAAGGAAAGAGAATGTGATAGAATGATAAAAATAAAGAATAATATAAGAGAAAGTGATAGAAGGAAGAAACAAAGAAAAACATAAGGAAAGACAGAAAGAGAAAGTGATAGAATGATAAAAACAAAAAAATAACATAAGAGAAGGTAATAGAAGGAAGAAACAAGGAATAACATAAGGATAGACAGAAGGAGAAAGTGATAGAATGATAAAAATAAAGAATAACATATAAGAGAAGGTGATAGAAGGAAGAAACAAAGAATAACGTAAGGAAAGACAGAAAGAGAAAGTGATAGAATGATAAAAATAAAGAATAACATAAGAGAAGGTGATAGAAGGAAGAAACAAAGAATAACATAAGGAAAGACAGAAAGAGAAAGTGATAGAATGATAAAAAATAAAGAATAACATAAGAGAAAGTGATAGAAGGAAGAAACAAAGAAAAACATAAGGAAAGACAGAAAGAGAAAGTGATAGAATGATAAAAATAAAGAATAACATAAGAGAAGGTGATAGAAGGAAGAAACAAAGAATAACATAAGGAAAGACAGAAAGAGAAAGTGATAGAATGATAAAAAACATAGAATAACATAAGAGAAAGTGATAGAAGGAAGAAACAAAGAAAAACATAAGGAAAGAGAATGTGATAGAATGATAAAAACAAAGACTAACATAAGAGAAAGTGATAGAAGGAAGAAACAAAGAAAAACATAAGGAAATTAAGACAGAAAGAAAAAATGATAGAATGATAACAACAGAGATACCGAGGAAACTGCACCCACGTTGCCGTTTTCACGACGACGGGGATTCACGGAAATTGCCCCCGACTCCCGTCGTGTGATTTGGAAGGGAACGTGGGCCCAGAAGCTCGCACATGCGCAGTTGATAAATATGACGTCACGCGTCGTAGCCCACGTCGGGTGCCTAAATCGAAAGCTCGCTAATATTTGTCTTCAAACACATTTTTTGTGGGGAAATCTTTGCAGAAGTATGTCTTAAATTACATCCTCTTTCACACTATAATACAATATAAGTGAAATTTTGCCATAACATTTTTGGCGAATTTGGGGCTCCCAACACTTTAGAGGGGTTTTAATTGCCTACCATCTTCTTGTCTCGTGATGTCTAAGATCTCTCTGCTCACTTGTCAATTGCACCATTTCGCATGCATAAGGTGCGTAAGGTGCATAAGGTATTTTCTCGAACAGCACATGTACATGAAAACTCATTGGTTTACTAAACTCGAGATTTATTAAATGCAAGGAAGAATGCATGTTGATAATTACTAAAGATATTGACAATAAAGTTTCATGCAAAAAGATAGCATCCCAAGTAAACTTTGTCAATTTTGAATGACTAAATGTCAAGGCTTACATTAAACAAGGGATGCTATATAGAGAAGCCAAGATTGCAGCAGAGTTATGAATAAGATATCATTAGACAAAATATTAGTTAATCTTTAAAATGAAATACATTTTAAGGTCAAACAGACTATAACTTTGAAATTGGAATATACCATAGTTGGGTATACTTTTATATGATGCGCATGGTAGTAAGGCGGCATAGCTGACATATTGACAAATTTGTAAATAACTTATACTTATCCATATCAGATATTGAAGCACTTCCATAAACGGTTTTAAGTGGTCATTTTCTATGACATGTTGATGCTATTCTGGTAAAACTCAACAGGCAAAACAATCTCGCCTTCGAACATTACCGTGACCACCGCTACGTGGTAAACGGACGTAGATCAAGGTCGGTGAAAAGGCGTCTTCTATCGAAGAGCATGCGATGTTGGGCGTTATTTTCAGAGTGAGTCTCTTTTGGTTGAGGTTTTAAACAAAATATGCAGTGGGGAAGAAAAAATTGTTTAAGAAGCAGTCGAGCTCCTCTCAATAGTCAAGGATGCCTAAATAGTATTCATCAGTGTTGATACGGTCACTGCTGAAACAAAGAATAACATTGAAATGTTGAATTGTATAACCTCGGAATTCACAATAGGCCAGGTGCAATCAACGAAAATTCAATGTGTTTTAAAAAGAGAGCGATGTTTGATTCGTAATCATGGTATTGAAAGAAACACAAATTGTTCTTGTGTTCTTGTGAACATATTCAAAGCTAATATTTGTTTCTTCATTTTCCCATTGAATTGTGAAAGGGCTCTGAGCTCCACCGACGGGAAGACACCCGGAGAGATGAAACACGGGAGAATCGGAGAGCAGGAGGATGACCCAAAGGAAACTGAACAACTTTTGGACAAACTGGAAGGAGGTGATACTGAAGAACAGAAGAGCAGCAAACATTGGGCGACCGGTAACTTCATCAGCGTCGTAACGTCGCAGTGGTTAACACCGCTGTTCCGCGCCGCCAAGAAACGCGGACTAAACGACGATGACCTCTATCACATCTTGCCCGTGGACTCAGCGGAGCAAAACGCCAAGATATTTGCTCGGTTATGGGAGGAAGAAATCAAACATCACGGTGGTGAAGCGGTCAAAGCGTCACTGGGACGTGTCATTCTGCGGTTCGTATCGTGGCGCATTCTTGGCAGTATGCTTATGGTTATGTTAAGCCAGATGACCGTATTTCTTCTTTCGGTGAGTTACTGTATAGCTTCATGCTCTATAAACAAAGACATCATTATATATTTCAAACTACGTCTGATAATCATTATCAAGTACCTTGTCTTCACGTACTTCAAAAGTTGAAAAGTACCAAGCACACAGTTTATTTTGTGTATCAAAAGAAGATTTACTTTTCTTGGTGTGTTTACTGAGTGATTTTACGAAACGAAGAAAGAAATGTTATGGTTGCAATAATTTTATTTTCAATGTCAAAATTAGATTTACCGATGTATTGACTGCTGGAAGTAGATGGATCATGTATTAAACCTAGTAGGAGTAGGAGAAACAGAGAAACAGTCTGGTAACATTTTAAAAGGAATCGGACAAAAAAATTAGCAAATTATGAATTCTTGAAAGCTGTAATCACTACCCGTATGATCACTTCAAATCGGCTGATTGATTGATAGATTTTATTTACCGAGTATAAAAAGATAATAAGATAATATGTTAATGATATGACAAAATAATTTCGGAAGGGACACATTGCTCAGCTGTGCCATTTTATCACAGCTGTTCTTCAGAGGAGTTCTAAAATACATTGGTAATGTCAACATAGCGCCGCAGTGAAGTAGTTCTGGACAACTTCCCCAAGTTTGTTTCAACACACAAAATGACAAAAATGTCAATTTTCAAAATGTTTTACTCTTGAGGGTTTCCTTTATATCGAGAACCTATAAATAATAGTAATATGCTATCCATGTTATATTTTTAGTAGTGCCCCAGGAGGAGGCACTGAGGAGAAAAACAGAAATTAATGAATTTTTTTTACATGACCAACGGGAGAGTCGTCCGCCTTAACTGCGTCTGAAATCCACTGAAAACAATTGCAAATTTGAGATTGGAATAGATTTAGTAATCTCATATTTCAAACATTCATAACTCCCTTATTATTGGTCCGATTTATTTCAACTTTCGCCATTAAGTTTCTCTTATTTTTCTGTTTGATTCCTGTAAATGAACTTATCAAAAATGTTGGATTACCCTTAAATGGTTTTCTCAATTTCATTTTTGAACGAACACATTTTCAGTCCGTTTCCATCCGTGGTCTTCTTCAATATTCCGAGGATGCGACTGCGCCCGTTTACCGCGGTATTCTGTATGCGGTCAGCGCCATGCTCTTCACAATTCTCTACAACATTACCCTCGGTGCAAACTACTTCATCGCGGCCAGCACCGGGGTGCGGCTGCGAGGCGGTGTGGTGGCGCTTTTACTGCAGAAAGTTCTGCGGCTACGTGGTCTTCACAAGACATCGATGGGTGAGATTGTGAATCTATGTGTCAACGATGGGAATAGACTCTACGATGTAAGTCACAACAAAACAAAGATGTTCATATGCATTCCATAATTATATAGATATATATATAATAAAGGCAATCACAAAGATATTCGAGAATTTGACTGTATATGTCCAATTTAAAATAAAAAAAAATAAAAAAAAACGTAAGTGGATTACGTAATACATCTTTGTAATGTTCGTTTATATCAAGGATGATGGGCTAGCCTATTGAAATTGTCTTAGGATGATATATTGCGAAAGACTTTGTGACCCCGTTAATATACGAAATACCTTTATTTGAACAAACATTATAATGTAAATTCCAAAATTTTGTTTAGCATTGTAGACTGAATTATCAAGACAAAAGCAATATTTTTAGTTCTCAACAATAATTAGCCGATCGGGTTCAACAGCAAATAAATCTCGTGAAAGTGTTTAATGCGACTATACCCATCAACTCAATCCCCAGATTTTTGATGTTTTATGCAGAATAATTTGAGTCTAATTCATTGAATTCTGATTATATTACAAAATACCTCGTCTATGTTATATTGCTTTCGGGGATTTTTACTTGCTCTAATCCTATTTTCCTCTATATATCATACTCTAATTATTATTCAGGGAATGGTGTTTACACCTCTGGTCGTTGGAGCGCCCGTAACATTCATTTGCGCGTGCGTATTCACGACTTACATCTTGGGCAAATCAGCTCTGATTGGGATGTTGGTCTACGCGCTAACATACATTGCACAGGTAAGTACAAATGAAAATAATCATAGTTACAATTTATGACGCCTTTTCCACTGAATACAAAGTGCTTTAAGATGCAATCAACTGAGATCCGGTGTGAAAGGGGCTTAAAGCCCTTTTTCACACCGGATCTGCGTAGAGTTGCGTAGACTATGCCGATTTTAGGCTGCGTAGGTTATGCACAGGCTGGCGTACGATGACGTATGGTTACGTACCCTGTGTTAGGGACCGCGTACCTACAGTGTATGCAATTGGCGTACCTACGCGGTAGATTGCGTATAACAGGCGTAGGGTTGCTTTCGTTTACGTTGGCCTGGCGTAAATGGTACGTAGGTTTGCTTACAGTTGCGCAAGCGCCGTGCAAAAATGCAATAGCTTTGATGGCTTCGTCGGACTGGCGTAAAGTAGCGTACTATTGCGTAGGCATGGCGAACAGTAGCGTAGTGTTGCGTAGACTTGCGTACAAAATGCGAATTTTCTGCGTTTAGTGTCTACGCCGAAAGTACGCGAAAAAATAAACATGTTTAATTTGTTGCGTTCCTCAGCGTTAGGTTACGTAGGCCAGCGTAGGTAGTCGGTACGCAACACTACGCAACTATACGTATGGCCCGGTGTGAAAGGGGCTTAAGAGTTAAATATACACAAGTTACCAAGCAGGGTCATGTAATGTAAATACATCGTGATTAATGCAATGGATTTAATTGACTCTTATTCTGCTAAAAAAAAATGTTTGAACATTTGCGTTTATATATATATTCCTCCCCCCCCCCAAATGTTAGATTTTCATAGTTCCGTTAATACAAATAGTTTTTATGCTCGAAACAAAACATTGACGGTAGATATTATTTTGTCATATATATGACGAATTAGCGTTTTTTTTATTACGAGGTCAATACCGCTGCCGGTTTGATATCTGCAGTTTGTAAGCTGTGTGATGATGATGATAATGTTGATGACAGTGGTGGTGGGGCCATGTGGGACCCATATAAGAACCCACAGACATTGTCCATATTTGATAGTCTTTATTTTGCCCACATAATGCCCCCAAGGTTTACCCAGATTGGGCTCAGGTTTAACATACCAATCTTACAATTTTTGCTAAATCTTATGGGACCCGAATCTTACTAACCGAATATATAGTTCTCCATTTTATCTAGTGTATATTGATGACTGGATACAATTTTTACCACAATAAAAGTGCCATTTTCTATCGCTCGCTATATTTCAAATCAGGATAGTATATTTTCGGACAAGAGGCGGCCCTCACGGCCCTCACTCAAAAATGTGCCCGTACGTCCATGTGTACGAGAGATGGAAAACAAATTCTCTTTGACGAATTTTGGTTTGGGGAGACGGAAAACAATTTAACTCCAAAAGGATGCAGTGACTAGAATCAAAAGTTGAAAAAAACACTGATCTAGTAGACTAAAGACTGGTCCCCCCTATGACTGAGCCCATGCTGCTCCCATGGGCCCTGGTCATGGTGGTGGTGGTGATGGCGATGATGGTGGTATATGGTGATGGTGGTGGTGGTGGTGCAGGTGGTGATGGTGGTAGTGTCCTTTTAAAGGTTGTAGGATGAGGATTAAACACAATTTTTGGTTTGGGTCAGTACTGCATATATAGGCTTATGCCGTTGTCGGCGACAATAAAAATGACGACAATTTACTTTGCCCATTATAGTACACGAGACGCCATTTTGTTGAGATGGGATTGCGTCAGCGCGGCCTTGGTGCGTCATAAGAGAGTCATATCGTACAAAGAGTAAATGCATTAATGCATGGCAAGCAGTACAAAATATAGTATTGCTTTTAGTGTATGCAGCTTGGGCTTATTTCCTATCCATGTTTGATTAGCGCAGGTGATGACGTCATGAAAATAAAGATTCGTTTGCAACGCGCTTATCAGGTCCATCACCCTGCCTAGCTAAGCAGCATTTTTGTGTTAATTCTTTATAGTTCGCATTAACAGGAGGTAAGGTGATCTATCGTGCACGCATGATGACGGAGACAGATAAACGAGTTCACACCATCAGTGAGATGCTGACTAACATCAAATTCATCAAGATGTATGCATGGGAAGATTGCTTCGAGAGGAAGGTCAATGGTAGGTCAAACAGGGATCAGGAACTCTTCTAGACTGTGTGTCGTAGCACAGCTCTTACGATCGGTCTAAACATGGACACTATAAGAGGGAGAGTCTGTGGTCTAAAAGTCGACCTCAATTTCAAGAACTTCGCATGCATGGGGGTGGGGGCGAGGCGGAGGAGGACTAGATAATATCGATTAAAAAAGGAAATGTCATAAGTTACAATGAAAGAATAATATCTTATACTCATTGACATTCTTTAATTTGTCTGTTTGATAAGTTCCCTCTTTTTAAGGGGATGGAATCTTCTCCCTTTCCTTGGTCTTCCCCGAAGTATTTGAGTTGGTGGAAATGTTTTTTTGGCTTCTCCGGAGAGTAATTAGATTTAAAGTCAGAGACTGAGATATAAATATCGTCATCACATATCTATGCACGTCCTCAAATCCTATTCTCGTTTATTGAACTTTCCAATTTACCAATCTTAATCGAGGATATCATATAATGTAATATAATATAATACAGCAACCTGTCTAATGGTAGATGGTGCGCACTGATTGAGTGTTTTCCTTTACACAATGAGGATCCACAATCATGAAAAACATAATAATTACTATTATGGGATGTTAAAGATTAACATTTATAATACTTGAAGTCATTGCGATAATTATCATCATCTTTCAATGGACTTCCAATGGACAGAAGGAGTTAAAATGATAAGAAGAAAAAAAAGCTTCATTTTGTTTTTAACTCTGCAGAACTCCGCCAAAGTGAACTACGACATCTGGTTGGTTTGCGCATCCTTCATGGTATCCAAAAGAGCTTCGGCGTTTTTGTTCCAATAGTAGCTGTTGTATCCACAATCATGTTCAAACTCTTTCTTAAAGAGAGTCTTTCCCCAGACCAGGTACGTTTAAATCACACCTCAGAATATCTTTCATTTTTCGTTCTATGCAGAATATTTTATATGAAAAAGGGAAAAATATACCATGTACGATGGTTTCTTTGGTATAGGACCAGGGGCCTGTTTCACTAAACAGTACTTAGTGTAAAATACTATCTTTCCAAATGATATTCGTGCCACTGTTGCGACTCGTATCTCGAACCATTTGATCCACAGTCCAGTGACGTATCCACAAGACTACGGCACCTAGACTTACCCCTGGATATAATAGAAAATGTATTCGAGATACAAACATGAAATGCAAGATACCCAGCATCCTCTCTGACCTCTCACGTAGTCACTTTGATTTCTTTACGGATCTATCTTCAAAATGATACCATCCTTTGCCTATCTCCTTTTAGGTGTTAACCTATTTAGCCGTCATCTACAGCATGCGTTCGATGCTCACCATGACTCAGTATGGTTTCCAATACTTGAGTGATATCCTGGTGTCCATACCACGTATCAAGAACTTCCTGATTCAAGATGAGATGCTACCCATCACAGATAGTGTCAATGACCGGTCGAACGCGATCGAGATAAAATCGGTGTCGGCTGCTTGGGATGACTGCAGTAAAGACAAGAAGACTCAATGCGATACAGCTCGGGTAAGATAAACAAAGTAAACATATTCCACAAACTGATTAATAAATCCGTTTATCGATTGATGTTCAATTTCCCTTTGTAGCTCTCTTTCTTTTATATAATAAAGCCAATATATAATTCACAGAGTTATGCAACAGTATTACTAGTCGATTGCATTATCTTAATATTTTGGGCACATCCTATACCCGACCCTCTCCCTTCAAATAAAAGCGTCTGGGAGGGCAAGTGTATAAACAAAACAAGTTTACCCCCTCCTCCAAAACCTTCCAAACTGAACGAATTTGGGAGGGCCATAGGAATCCCTGAAATCACATTCCCGGCGAAATCAACCCTGGATAACCAAATCATAAAAGAGAAATGCTTCTATCTGTTTATTGCCTATTACTCGTTTAGTATTCATAGAAATAAATCATGCCTGAAAATCACTGATCAACAATAAAAAAGGATTTCTACCTTTCCTTTTATTTAACCTCCCTGACGGTTGCTAGGATACAGAAGATCATGACATCATAGCCAGAGAAGATGGTCCATCATCAAATCTCTGTGGAGTATTGAATGATGTATCAGTGGCAGTCAAAAAGGTACAATATCATTTTCCCCTTTATTTGTATATCTAGTAGTTATATAATCTTGGTTGTTTCTTGTCCAATCATGAAAGTTTGCAATCGCATAAACAATGCAATATCTCTAACAAAATAAATATCCTTTCAGAAATAAACTTATACATAGAAAGGGATAATGCTTCATCACCGGTTTGAAAGAAAAAAAACAGAAACACAATTCTTTCACATGCACGACAAACACGTATTATGATAAGAATCATTTCTACCTTAAATTAGTGATCAACGAAAGTCGAACTTCTTGAAGGGTGTCTAAATACGAGGTGATGGATCGTCGTGGATTAAGACAAAACTTACCCCCTTTTTTTACAAATTTGTCAGGGATCTCTTGTTGGTGTATGCGGTGGCATAGGAAGTGGTAAAACCAGCTTACTACACACCATACTACAACAGACACACATCCTAGAAGGGTCCATAGCCGTATCAGGGTCTTTGGCATACGCCTCCCAACAACCTGATATCTTCAACGCAACATTACGTGAGAACATCACCATGTTTGGCGACCATTGTGAAGATGAAGTCGAGAATGAGGGAGATGCTGAGAGAGTACACAAAGAAGAGAGATACTGGAAAGCGGTCAGGGTATGTTGCCTGAGTGACGACATTGCGGCGCTTCCACACGGTGATCGTACGGAGATCGGCGAGCGTGGTATCAACCTGAGTGGAGGACAGAAGCATCGTGTGAGTCTGGCTCGAGCTGTGTACGCTGATCGAGACATCTACTTGCTAGATGATCCGTTGAGTGCAGTGGATACGAGGGTAGCAGAACACATCTACACAGAGTGCATCGCAGGCATCCTCAAGGAAAAGACCGTACTCTTAGTCACATCCAACCTACAGGTAAGTCTACCTGCTTTTCTATTACAGTTTGAATCAGTCCGTAATGTTTTCAACTTGATATTTTCCAAAACCCTTTGGAAGCATAATATATAAAAGAAGAATAAATTGTTATTAGTTTACTGGTAAAAAAAAGTTGATACAATGATGTACCATACTATCATTTGCAGTAAAGATACATCTGAATGTCTAAATATATTGTACTCTCCTCTTGCTTTTGAGCACTTTCAACTTTTGTTTTCATAAGGGTCTTGGTCTTAATTTATTGGTACCCTTGATTCCATTTGTAATCCATTTGCATCTGTGTATTTCTGATTTGAATGTGTATAGTTTTATGCTTTTATTTGAATGAAATAAAATTGAGCTTGAACTTGAACTTGAATGAAATACGATACCGTTGTACAATATTGATGATCAAATCGTCGGCATATGCTTTATGTTCATTTTCCATAGGGCTCTATATTTTCCATTTGCGCCTACGGTAATAGTGAGAATTCAATCAGTTCGAAAATAAAGAGGAAACATCAAAGTTAAACACATTACACATATGTCTTCCTACTCCCACAGTTTCTCCCGTACGTTTTACGAACAGGAAACTATAGGATATGGAGACATTTAAATTAAGGATATGAATCTGTCATGACTACACACAAAATAGTTCATTGAAAATTATGTCTTTATTTTTTTGTTATCTTAGTACCTGAGCAAATGTGATGAGGTGATTGTTATCAGCAATGGAAGGGTGATCGAACAGGGTACACACACGCAGCTCATGATCGACGGAGCTGAGTATGCTCGCATTCTACGAACATTTGGCTCTGACCACGACAAAACAGCAGACGACTACACCAGCGTGCAGAACGACGACGAAAGCACCGATAACGGAGAATTCTTGGCCAATTTCTCAACGAGGACTATGAATGAAGAGTGTCTAGATGAAACCACTGAGGGTCAGTTGGTGGACGCAGAGACTCAAAAGCAGGGTGCAGTCAGCACAGGGACCTACCTGGCCTATTTCAAATTCGCAGGAGGCATCCTTCCATGTTTCTTTTCTTTACTCTTATATATTCTATCGCCAGCAAGTGCTGCATTCAACAACGTCTGGCTAAGTCATTGGCTCAGCGAGGGCAGTGGCATTCCTAAAAATGGCACCTATCTACAGTCAGAAGATGAAAAAGATATTCTGAAGAATCCTGAATTCCGCTTTTACAGGGATGTCTATCTTTATAGCTTTCTGAGTGTGTTTGTAATATGTAGTCTTAGCATAGTTTATTACGTAATGATTACGCAGAGGGCGTCGTTCAACCTTCATCGATCCCTCTACAAGCAGGTCTTCAGTTGCCCGATGGAATTCTTTGATACCACTCCATCGGGAAGGGTCCTGAATCGTTTCTCTCGTGATATTGACGAAGCAGATAATGAAGTCCCGAACTCTCTCGAGACGGCACTCTGGACATTTCTCAGTGTGTTTTCGGGTATTGTTATTGTCATCATGGTCTTTCCGTGGTTCATCATCTTTGTTGCCATCATTGCTATTGTCCTTGTGTATTTGTCTCGAATGTTTCTACCAGCTATTCGTGATATCAAACGTATTGAAAACATCAAACGATCACCACTCATCGGACACGTAAAAGCTACAGTCGAGGCTCAGACCACCATCCGTGCATTTGGCATGGGAGAACTCTTCATTGAACGCTGTAACAAGCTCTTAGACGCCAGCGCTGTTCCAAAGATGCTCTTTCTACTGGGACAGCGATGGTTGGCATTCAGACTGGACCTATGCGTAGCAGTAGCCCAACTGTTACTTGGTCTATCTGTGGTTTGTACACACAACACTACTGCTGCCGCTTTTGCCGGACTGGCTCTTGCTTACTCAGTACAGTTCTTAGGGACACTTCAATTTTCTGTTCGACTTATCACGATCACACAGGCCCGTTTCACATCCATTGAACGCATCATCGATTATATTGATAGATTGATACCAGAGGGGAGCACCAGGAAAAAGCATATATTAAATAGTGATATTGAGAGTTGGCCCGAACATGGGAATATCACAGTTGATTCACTTCAACTCAAATATCGAGACAACCTTCCGACAGTGTTGAAAGATATTTCCTTCCATGTCAATTCTAAAGAGAAAATTGGAATCGTTGGAAGAACTGGATCAGGCAAATCGTCCATTGCAGTAGCTCTATTCCGTCTCGTCGAAGCAACCTCTGGCAGAATCCATATCGATGACATCGACATTGGTAGCATCCGTATCAGAGAGCTTCGTTCACGTATCTCCGTGATTCCTCAGGATCCAGTTCTCTTTACAGGAACTCTTCGTTTCAACCTAGATCCATACGATCAGTACTCCGACGCTCAGATTTGGGATGCTTTGGATAAAACATACATGAAACAAAGCATTGCTGGTATCCAACAACAACTTGAAGTCCGGGTGAGGGAAAATGGCTCTAACTTTTCCTCTGGAGAAAGACAACTGCTCTGTCTAGCAAGAGCTCTCCTGCGCAACTCTACGATACTGTTCCTTGACGAAGCGACTGCTGCTGTTGATGCTGAAACAGACTTTCTGGTCCAAAGTACAATCAGAACTGCTTTTTCAAACTGCACAGTTCTGACCATAGCCCATCGTCTTAACACAGTCCTAGACTCTGACCGTATTCTTGTCTTAGATGATGGTACCGTCCTGGAGATGGATACTCCAGCAGCACTTCTGGCCAACCCAGACTCCAGACTGAACGCTCTCTTGAGCTCAGGACAAGATGCTTAAGTCAATAAAAACAACCCTTGCGGACACAATTAGAACGTTTTCTATGAGCAGGATTAGAGTGAAGGATGTGGGACTAGGCTAAAATGTGTAGAATGCAGCATTGAAACTTCTGTCTAGGATGGAAGATAGGGGAAAATCCATTGGTGATAAATATTATATAGCCCACTAATTGGGGGACCAAAGGGCTGTAAGAGGCTTTCTAGGACCTAAATTTCTCCCATTTTAGTGCATTATTGGGACAAAAAAGTGTTAAAAATCACCCTATTGAGGTGTAAGCAGTTGCAGCAGTAATGCTTTGAAATTGTAGTCCAGCTACTCATTTATCTCTTATCACAAGTCCTCACGATTTTCACCTATTTCATTGTTGTACGCAGGGGCGGCGGAGCGATTTCCAAAGTGGAGGGGGGGGGTGGGGGAGGAGGGCACCAATACAAAAAGGACACTTTCTGGATAAAAGGGAACCTACGAAGGGAAATCTCAAAGCGAAAATATACAATTTTTTAGACATAGGTATAATACCCCTACATTGTGTTTACACTATCTGGGATGTTTTTTAAATATTTGTTTCTCTCTTTACATTATACAAGATATTGCTTAAGTATCGTAATTTAATTTGCAGTTGGGTGTGATGGTCTGAATATTCATTTTAAAGATTTGTGAGGTCGCAGTGCGAAAAATTTCATCTTATAAAGAGGAAAAAAAGACAATCTTGATAGGGTTATAAGTACAATCTCATCATGGAAGACTAAAAAGACCTTTAATAAGTAACATAATTGTATCAACCATAAATGCCAGCAAGCGTAGCGAGCTAGCTTTGGTGAAAATTGCTCTTAGTCGCTTTAAATTAAGGTACATTATTTTAATGATGAAAGGAAAAGGGGACACTTATCAAAAGGGATAAAGACAGTTATAAGAAAAGAAAGGAGCACGTGTCAAAGTACAAAGGGTAATTATCAGAGGTGAAAATGAGGAACTTCTGGCACCTAAAGAGGGGCACTCACCAGAGATGAAAAAGACACTTATGAGAATGGGAAATGGGCATTTCCCGACAGAAAAGCGGCATTTATGATAATGGAAAAGGGGCACTTATCATAAAGGAAAATATACATTTATTGGAAGAAAAGGGGCGCCCAATAAGATTTGAATACGGGCATTTATCAAGGTGAAAGGGGGACTTTTATGAGAAGCGGGAAGTCGCCCTTATTAAAAAGGAAAACGCACGTGTTAAAAGAAATTGGGTACTTATCGGAGATGAAAAGGGGTGATTATGAAAAGGGGAAGGGGCACTTACCAGAATGAAAGAGAGCATTTATTAAAAAGGAAAGGGTAGGTGTCAAAATAAAAGGGACATTCATCAGAGTTTAAAAGGGGCGGTTATCAAAAGGGGAAGGGAATAATTCATATTCCCGCTTTCATCCTTTTTCTTTTTTTTATTTATTATATCCATAATAAATCAACAGGGCCACTCCCTGTATAACATCCTCATTAAAAAGTTGAAGTTTTCTAAAGGGCTATTATTGATATTGTACGAGGTTTTGGAAGATAAATATATGTCGACATTGAAATACTGATATTAATGTATTATGAAAAAAAAAATCATTACATCATCATTGGTGGGAAACAACAATCTCGCAAATATAGCGATTTTATGCTCTCATATATAAGAGCAGAAATTTGTTGCGACAAACTCCTACTAGAAACTATATAGTAGCGAAATCTGAAATAGCGAGTTAGATCGCTATAGTTGGCTCTATTTTACTACAGTACTAATAGTGGCAAAATTAAAATAGCGAGTTAGATCGCTACAGCTGGCGTTCTCCTACTAGTACAAACTCTTACTAATACCTATAGCAGCGATTTCTTTTATAGCGAGTTAGATCGCTACGGCTGCTGCGCTCTCCTATATAAGAGCGAAATTCAAATAGCGAGTTAGATCGCTACAGCTGCGTCATTCTCCTTCTAATACTGAAAATTCAAATAGCGAGTTAGATCGCTACAGTTGGCGCTCTCCTATTAGTAGTGGTAGAATTCAAATAGCGAGTTAGATCGCTACAGTTGGCGCTCTCCTAGTAGTAGTGGCAAACAGCCGTAGCGATCTAACTCGCTATTTGGATTTCGCTCTTATATAGAAGAGCGCATCAGCCGTATAGCGATCTAACTCGCTATTTGAATTATACCACTACTATAGTAGGAAAGCCCCAACTTTAGCGATCTAACTCGCTATTTTTCTACCACTACTAAGTAGGAGAGCCCCAACTTTAGCGATCTAACTCGCTATTTGAATTCTACCACTACTATAGTAGGAAAGCCCCAACTTTAGCGATCTAACTCGCTATTGGAATTCTACCACTACTATAGTAGGAAAGCCCCAACTGTAGCGATCTAACTCGCTATTTTTCTACCACTACTAAGTAGGAGAGCCCCAACTGTAGCGATCTAACTCGCTATTTGAATTCTACCACTACTATAGTAGGAGAGCGCCAACTTTAGCGATCTAACTCGCTATTTTTCTACCACTACTAAGTAGGAGAGTCCCAACTTTAGCGATCTAACTCGCTATTTGAATTCTACCACTACTATAGTAGGAAAGCCCCAACTTTAGCGATCTAACTCGCTATTTGAATTCTACCACTACTATAGTAGGAAAGCCCCAACTGTAGCGATCTAACTCGCTATTTTTCTACCACTACTAAGTAGGAGAGCCCCAACTTTAGCGATCTAACTCGCTATTTTTCTACCACTACTAAGTAGGAGAGCCCCAACTTTAGCGATCTAACTCGCTATTTGAATTCTACCACTACTATAGTAGGAAGCCCCAACTTTAGCGATCTAACTCGCTATTTGAATTCTACCACTACTATAGTAGGAAAGCCCCAACTGTAGCGATCTAACTCGCTATTTTTCTACCACTACTAAGTAGGAGAGCCCCAACTTTAGCGATCTAACTCGCTATTTGAATTCTACCACTACTAATAGGAGAGCGCCAACTTTAGCGATCTAACTCGCTATTTGAATTCTACCACTACTAATAGGAGAGCGCCAACTTTAGGGATCTAACTCGCTATTTGAATTCTACCACTACTATAGTAGGAGAGCGCCAACTTTAGCGATCTAACTCGCTATTTGAATTCTACCACTACTATAGTAGGAGAGCGCCAACTTTAGCGATCTAACTCGCTATTTGAATTCTACCACTACTATAGTAGGAGAGCGCCAACTTTAGCGATCTAACTCGCTATTTGAATTCTACCACTACTAATAGGAGAGCGCCAACTTTAGCGATCTAACTCGCTATTTGAATTCTACCACTACTATAGTAGGAGAGCGCCAACTTTAGCGATCTAACTCGCTATTTGAATTCTACCACTACTAATAGGAGAGCACCAACTTTAGCGATCTAACTCGCTATTTGAATTCTACCACTACTAATAGGAGAGCGCCAACTTTAGCGATCTAACTCGCTATTTGAATTCTACCACTACTATAGTAGGAGAGCCCTAACTGTAGCGATCTAACTCGCTATTTTTCTACCACTACTAAGTAGGAGAGCCCCAACTTTAGCGATCTAACTCGCTATTTGAATTCTACCACTACTATAGTAGGAGAGCGCCAACTTTAGCGATCTAACTCGCTATTTGAATTCTACCACTACTATAGTAGGAGAGCGCCAACTGTAGCGATCTAACTCGCTATTTGAATTCTACCACTACTATAGTAGGAGAGCGCCAACTGTAGCGATCTAACTCGCTATTTGAATTCTACCACTACTATAGTAGGAAAGCCCCAACTTTAGCGATCTAACTCGCTATTTGAATTCTACCACTACTATAGTAGGAGAGCCCCAACTTTAGCGATCTAACTCGCTATTTTTCTACCACTACTAAGTAGGAGAGCCCCAACTTTAGCGATCTAACTCGCTATTTGAATTCTACCACTACTAATAGGAGAGCCCCAACTTTAGCGATCTAACTCGCTATTTGAATTCTACCACTACTATAGTAGGAGAGCGCCAACTTTAGCGATCTAACTCGCTATTTGAATTCTACCACTACTAATAGGAGAGCACCAACTTTAGCGATCTAACTCGCTATTTGAATTCTACCACTACTATAGTAGGAGAGCCCTAACTGTAGCGATCTAACTCGCTATTTGAATTCTACCACTACTTATAGGAGAGCACCAACTGTAGCGATCTAACTCGCTATTACAGAAATCGCTACTATATAGATGTTGGTAAGAGTATGTACTAGTAGGAGAGCGCCAACTGTAGCGATCTAACTCGCTATTTGAATTTCGCTCTTATATATAGGAGATCGCATCAGCCGTAGCGATCTAACTCGCTATTTGAATTCAAACACTATTAGTAGGAGAGCGCCAACTTTAGCGATCTAACTCGCTATTTGAATTTCGCTCTTATATATAGGAGAGCGCGTCAGCCGTAGCGATCTAACTCGCTATTTGAATTCAAACACTATTAGTAGGAGAGCGCCAACTATAGCGATCTAACTCGCTATTACAGAAATCGCTACTATATAGATGTTGATAAGAGTATGTACTAGTAGGAGAGCGCCAACTGTAGCGATCTAACTCGCTATTTGAATTTCGCTCTTATATATAGGAGAGCGCAGCAGCCGTAGCGATCTAACTCGCTATTGTAAATGTCGCTACTATATAGTTTGTAATAGGAGTTTGTCGCAACAAATTTCTGCTCTTATATATGAGAGCACAAAATCGCTACGTTTGCGAGAGAGTAAAGTCCCATCATTGGTGCTACAGAGAGAGAGAGTTAGAGAGGGATGAGAAAGATAGTGAGAGAGAGAGTGTGTGCGTGTGTGTGTGCGAGTGTGTGTGTGGGTGTGTGTGTATTTGTGTTTGATATAATGAGGGGGTTATAATTTGTTTTTATATTTTAACCGATTTCATTATTTTTTCTTCTCGATCGTATTCCATGAATTGTATATGCATTAAAGGCCAAGTCCACTCCAAAAATAACTTACTTTCAATAAAAGCAGAAAAATCAGACAAACCAATCAAAAAGTTTGAGCAAAATCGGATAACTAATAAGAAAGTTATGAATTTTGAAAAAGTATGTAAAACTATGGAACAATGAGAATCACAACACAAATTGCCAAGATGGTTATCAGTTTGTGACGTCATGTCCTCACTATTTATCAATTGCTTTATATAGTTTAATCCCATTAATTTCCCTTTTATCCCCTAAAACTTGATTTCCCCATGCCTTTGCCCAGGTTATATGATTTGTATCATATTGCGTGCATGACATTTCCCAAAAACTTTTATGAATTTTGAAGAATTGATACTATTTTCTGAATATTGTATTTCATAATTATTGATTTTTATATAAATAGTTTATCAAAATTCAATTTTTCATGATTTAACTGGACAAAAATTACTCTTTATTGTGCATCCACACAAAAACATATTACTAACAATCTAACTTGGATGCTGGTGTGAAGAAATAAGATTCTTAGGGTGAAAATAGGAAATTTATATTATCAATATAAAGAAAATAATTAGTGGATAGTGAGGACCATACGTCACAGACTCATGAGTGAGTGGCCAATTTGTGTAGTGATTTTCAAAGTTTGTCATGTCAGTCATTAAAAATTCATAACTTTCTTATTAGTTATCCGATTTTGCTCAAACTTTTTTGATTGGTTTGTCTGATTTTTCTGGTTCTATTAAAATTAAGTTATTTTTGGAGTGGACTTGGGCTTGAAGCTATTTTAGTTATGCTATTATGATGAAAAAGAATTGTATTTTCAAGAATTATTTGTATTATTTTGATATTGAATGAAATAAAAATAAAAATTACGGAAAAACAAAAGTGTGTACATAATTAAGTGTATGAGAAGGAGAAGGGCTAGCTAGGGCTCAGAAACATAAATTCATTCCGCCTGCACCCAGTCTACCCCCTTCGACCCAATATAATAAACGTCATGTCTAAACGCCACTGGGTCAGAAAAGTAAGATATCAGTTTTATTATAAGCCCAATCTTTGTAGTATCCCTCCATAGCTGTTCATTTCAATCTTGATTTATGGCAAATTTCGGCCTCTTTTAAAACAGCGCTATATAGGTTCAAGACTTCCACGATGTTGATGCATGCGTGTACACCACTCAGACGTCAGCTAGGACCCACCCAAAACTTTGCATCCCTAGAACCTAATTTTCATTCTGTTTAAATTTCCGACCTGAATTGAGATGGCTCCTTCCCAAAAACTCCTCTGTATGTAATGCCCTACCCCTTCCCTGTCCACAACACAACCTCAACTACCTTAAAGGTAAAGACCAGTTTTGGAAACAAAAAATGAAATGGAAGCTCTCATTACCAATCATGTGAAAGAATATGATTTGACTAATACGTGATGATACAAATTTTGCCGGGAAACCGCCGACTAATACCCCATTCACAGTGGCCTCAAACACCGCGACAGCAGCGGGACTGTCCCGCTGCTGTCGCGGTGTTGTCTTCAGTGTGAAGGCTCGGACCCGTTATAAACTATCGCGGGATAACACCGCCTCGCGATAACGCCGCGACAAACTATCGCTAGGTTCGCCTAGCTACAGCAGCGGACAGTCCCGCTGCTGTCGCGGTGTTTACTCAGTGTGAAGGCTCTCCGCTATAACACCGCGACAAACACGTGTGATTTGTTTACTTACCTATCACTGACCTCTTTTCTCCAGCAATGGGGAACATAAAGTGAAATAGAAATAAAGTAACCAGTGGATTCAAATTGATTTTATTATTATGTAGATATTATAGTTATCCAAATAAAAATATTTCACACTTCAAAAAATTAAAATATTCTGACTGGAAGCAATAAAATGCTAGTTTTTTAAAAAGTAATATGATCGAGGATAAAGTACAGCTAGCGCGCGCAATTTCAAGCAATCGAAAACCCCGCGCTGAAGTATTTCCGGTCATATCGGGGTCACTCGCGGGTCATGAGCCATGCATACACGTGTTTGTTACGGAGGTAATAAAATCACCCGCTGCAGCGTGAATGGGTACATGATATTTATCCCGCTGCTGCAGCGGGATAACTTTTCTACTGTGAATGCATTTGTAGCGGTGTTATGGCGGTGTCGCCGCTCCGCTACAACGCCGCTACCAATTTTGAGGCCACTGTGAATGGGGTATTAGAGACATAGAAAGGGAAAGGCTATACCCCCGCCCCTCTCTCTCTTCTATTATCGCTGTCCCTCTACATACGTCTCCCTCTCTTATTTGCCTTTCTCTTAATTCTCTGTCAAGTCGGAAGAATATTGGATTATAACTTTATGATGAACTACAAGTTTATAGAACGGCCTGTGGTATGACCAAGCTGAAATTGTTGTTGTTGGTGTTGTTTTCTTTGTTTGTTTTTGATGGTTTTGTTTTGTTTTTATTTTTGAGTGTCCACTGTGGTATTGAGTAAATGGTTTACTTGGATTTATTAGAACTTTGTATGTCAGTTCGTCAATTGACACCACCAGAGCTTTTAGTACAGTAATTTCGTGAAAAAATAGGTGGAAAACAATATTGGGTTTATTAGCATTGAAGAAAGGGAGAAATAGAGTGCGAGAGAGAGGGAGAGAGAGAGAGATAGGAAGATACAGAAAGGGACAGAATGAAAGATACAGGTAGAAAGTCCGAGAGAAAAAGAGAGGGAGAGAGAGAGAGAGATGGAGACAGAGAGAGGGAGAAAGAAAGGCAAGTAGGGCAGACTTTGTATAGTTAAAATACATCAGATTTGAGTAACTCTGTCGGAGGATTCTCTTTCGCAGGGAGGGGGGTACGTGATACAAGCGCGACGATTTTGTGGCGAGCAAAAATAAGAAAATACAAACATGACGAAGCAGAAAACATTATGGCTTTTTAATATGATTAATACGATATTTCCAGTGTAAAGACATGTAGTCGATATTGACAAATATAGACACAATGTGAAATCGTATGTATCTAAGGGCAGTACGTGCCCCCTATAGAATAGCAAAGACGTTTAACCACCAAAAGAAGAAGAAAAAGAAGAAGAAGAAGAAGAAGAAGAAGAAGAAGAAGAAGAAGAAGAAGAAGAAGAAGAAGAAGAAGAAGAAGAATAGAGAGCAAAGAGAAGAGATCGAAAAAAGAAGATGTGAGATGCAACACGGATCGCGGCCTATTGTTTCATGTCCTTTCCAATTAAGAACCATTCGGGGCTGGAATCTCCTTCCCCCTGACGTTGTAATCTACAAGTCAGTTTATATACCACAATTAATGCAAAGGCAGGCTATAACACACATTCCAAAAGGGGCAATATATAAGCAAACAATTAAGTCCCTCTATGTAATATCAAAGTGATCATATGGTGATTGGACTTGACTCAACATTTTTTTTAAATATTTTACACATTCTCTCACCTAACGCTAACGTTCTTATTGGTCAACATTTATTCGAGGAGCAGGACCATGCATGCAGAAAACAACAGATTCAGATTCAGAATAAATACTCCCTAGCTCGACTGCACTGATTTTACACGAATATATACGAATCCATGCAAATAGTCCATCATAAAAGAGTTGAAATATTTTCTGTTGCAATTAGTGCATGGGAGCCATTTTCGTAAAATGACTTTACTTTATGTTGCAATTAAGTGGTGAGATGTGGGCTTTTGGATGTGGGTACCTGAAACTGCGCTCGTAACAAAGTTTCTAGGGAAGCCATGCCACGCCCACCAATTCAATGACTGTGAGCATCAAGAGTTGTATCAAATCTCACTAACATATATGCCATTCATTTGTTATTAGCCTGCATCATTGTGAACGAAGTATCGTTGTTTTACCAGTCTATGTAGTAGTGCCCTGCAAAAACAGCTGCTCGAGTCTAACGCCTAGCTAGCACAGCATGTAAGTCTGTTCGTGTAGTACTGCTATTATGCTGGCCAGCTACTCGCGCATTGCCGTTGTTCATCTCGTAGCCTGAAAAGCCTTGACAGGTTGGATCTTCTTGACTGGTGTTTTCAGTAAGTTCATTAGTAAAATCTGTAAATTCGTGTTAAGCATAGATAACGTATTCTTGACATTCTCTGAAATAAGCCACTGCTCATTCACTTAGTCTTTGTACGTAAGTCGTAGCGGTTCATGCCATTGCGTGTAACGTGAAAATGGCCATGGGGGATTCCACCTCTCCGAGCTCCGCAAATATCGCATATAGTCTATGCCTACATTATTTATAGTACATAGGCCTAGTATAGATCTAGTCATAGACTTTACACGCAAGTGGTTGTGCACACAATTGATGACCAGTGCAGTGGCTTATTCCATGAGAAGACCGTATTCTGTTAGATAGTGCTATACTATAAGCCTATATTACTATTTAAAGCTTATTGTGGGAAAGAGAAAATGTGTACCAATAGTTATAGGCTATATACCTCCTCCACCCTTGACTCTAGACTATAGACAGCTACAGTTTGAAGATTGGCAACATGCATGTCAAATTTGCTTTTGACATGTTTATTATTTTACAAATTATCATATCAAAGAAACGTGGTTGCATTTGCCGCACCACGAATATTCACAATTTCAGTGGTCATCCCATGCCTATGTCAGTATGTGATTTTGCAATTGAGGCACGATGGCTCGGTGGTAGAGCAGTGGTCTCGTAAACAGGAGCCTGAGGAGGTCCTTGGTTCAAAACCCATTTGATGCTAGTGATGCTTTGGGTAAGGCATATGGATTAATCCTCATTACCAAGTCCCTCAGAGAGGACTTAAACTTAAACTTTTAAAGCTGTTGATCCCGGTTGCTTACTTTTGAGCATACACATGCATGCTTCCTTAGCACTGTAGCAGTGTCAACTCATTGGCATGCACTGTGGAGCTGGACTTTCCTACTAATTAGTATATAGTATAGAATCATGTTAAAATTTCGGTGTCCGAAAAAAGGTTGACATGGCATTGCCAATTTAATGACTATAAAAGTATTGATTCAATGTAATGTAGCGTAAACAAAGAGCTATACATGTAGGTCGCTAAATGCGGATGCTGACCTTGCTGGTTTTGAGCTAGCTATATTGTTGTTCTAGCATACCATTTCAGAGCTGCCAACCATTACGTTTTTCCTGGAATTATCGGTATTCAGTTTTTTTAAATAAAAAATATGGTAGTAGTCCCGTAGTACGTTTTTTCTTCATAAAATATGTTGTTTTTTTAAATAATTTTTTATAATTCCTTTTTTGGTTGTTGCTCATACTGCATGTCAACCAAATGCCCTAAAACAACTACCGTACTTCAATAGAAAAATTCAATAGACATTTACCTGTATGAAGAGTACGGAAAAGAAAGGAAAAAAAAAGTGAAAAGCATTCTAAAATAAAATGAAACGCCAATAATACCAAAAACACACAAAAAAACTAACTATTTGTAAATAAACCATAGGTCCTAACATGGAAATAACAGCATGCGGACTGGACATTTCTGCATTGGAAGTGTATGGCGCGTGGTTGTAAGTTTCGTTTTAATAAATTCCTTTTTTCTGCCATCATGGTTCCTTTTTTTGGTTGCACAAGGTTGGCAAGGTTTGTCATTGGAAAAATAAATGTACCGTACTTTGTATTACAAATTTGTACTTCCAATACAAATGGGACATCATATTGTATTCAAAATGGAAATAAATCATCTGTCTGGCATGATATGAGTTAACGCCTTTGTCGCTGCTAACTGCTTTATAATACAGTTAACAACTAAATTATTCATACCCCTCTTTTTTTTTTTTGTAACTCAAGAATAAAAGGTGGACTGGTTGAATTATGCCTAGGTCACATTTGCTCTACGGGAGATACGGCGGCCGTACGCCCCCGAAATCGAGAGATACTTGCGGCTTCAGGGTCACCCTAGGGCGTATCACTATCTTTACAGGCCGTACAGGTCGCCGTGGGATTATAACGCGGAGTTATAACTGTTTTCATTTCTAAGTCCGCTGTAGCGATTAGACATGCCGTAGCCATGCCGTAGAGCGGTTCCACGGCGACCATACGTCGGGCGTACAGTGGCCTTGCGTTTGCCGTGCGGTTGCTCTAGGGTCTTATGAATTATAATTGACTTTTTGCGGACACCAAACAAATTGCGGTGGCCGCAGATATTCCACGGGCGTCCTAGGTCAGCCTTAAGGTGGCCCTACGGCGCCCGTATACGGTGGCCTTGCGGGCGCCTTGATATTTGTCAAAAACCTACGGCCGCCGCAGGGAAGCCCTAGGGCGGCCATGCGTCATCACTTCAAGGCCGTACGGCAGCCGCAGCTTTTCTCTCTCCACAAATTCAAAATACGCCGTGCGGCTACCCTAACATGTGACCGCTTCCGTATGTGACCGTGGCAATGCTGCGGCGGCCCTATAATTGCTATTGGCCGTAGATATTTTAGACCACACGGCTGCAGTGGCAAATGTGACCTAGGCATTAGGAGCTTTGTTGAATATATAGTTTTACAATGTACTTAAAAAATTACCAAACTTGGTATTAAGATTATGAACAATTTTGTTTTTAACTGTACGTGCTATCAGAAGTGATGATACAAACATTATTAGTAATGATATTATTTGATTTTGCTATCATCACTTCAGAAAGCATGATATTCATCTGTTTGGTGCCACAAAGGTGTCAAATGACTCGTGTGTTTTAATGCCCTTATTTCTCCACATACACAATTTATTTCCCTTTACAATGATGATATTAATGAGAGCTATATGTATTTCCAATAAAGTAATCAGAGCTGTTTGACTATTTCCAATAATTTTGAATAAAGCTCAAATTTCTTCTTTCATTTCAAAAGTATTTTAATCGTACAAGGTAAATATCATAGGTGAAATACACACTCCCTTTATTGCATTCGTTGAGTGTAATGACTAGTTTCAATGTTTTTGTATTCATTGCTGCACAGCTGTGAAAATGGTATTGTTTTATACATTGTACATGTATCAATACTGTCAGTGAGTAATTATGGATGCCTGATTGGGCTGATTTCTAAATTGACTTGGTGAATATGATATCAAGAATGATGGCATGCATTTTGCTCGGGTTAGGTTTTCTAGTCAACCAGGGCAGCGTTTCACAAAACCATCATGATAATTGACATGTACATGTTCACTGACAACCCATTGAAACGTGTGTATTGAATTTAACATGCATTTCATTGGGATGTCGATCATGTCGCTGAACTTATACATATGATGGTTTTGTGAAATGATGCTCAGGACTTCTGTAAATAATGATATTTAAATGATAATCTTGACTCGAGTTCTGTTGACGATGGACAATTAGTGCTCAAACAGCTCAATCACTAAATCGAATGAAACTTATTTACTGGCTGTTGAATATAACTAATCCCTGACATCTACAAGCAGTTTTCGATGGAAAACCATAGATCTATTTGTAATAGTTCTATTAGAAATCAATCAGAGTATTAGTGATGAATCAACACAGTGAAGAAGATCCAGTACATGGTCCTGACTCCTGACTGATGTCCATACAATGTAATTTTTGATCTCTAGCTCTACTTGCAATTCTGCTCTATTGCTTTTTTTCATTGATTGCACATGACCATGAGCATGTTTTCACTAATGTTTATGTTGTTCCAAACAGCTAACATTTGCACTTTTGCACGTAAATTTATAAACAATTTAGAATTATAAATGTAAAGCTAGTTTCTCTTGATATTAATTTTCCATCAAACCAGAACTCAAGATTTGCTGCAGGCATGCTGAAAATACTGAAAGAGCTGTAGTTATAGGTTCACAGTTATGAGCTCATCATGGTTATTATCTAACGCACCCTAGGAACAATATAGTACCATTAGGGAAGTCTTAGGAGAATGAACAGGTTTATCCAAAATGTTCATTGGATACGACACATACCGGTATATATTTGTGCCATCAAGCAGTTCAAAGTTGAATAGCTTAATAATCAAAATTTTAAAGACAGACTGTAACAGAAGCAATGGTGACAACGAGTAGATACATGTAGCTAGCTAACAATATGTAAGTAAGTTGTCCTGCTTATTATCATTTATTATATTGGCCACATCAAGAAATTCTTCAGGATGAAATATATATGGGGGAAACATATATATCATTAATACATATATTGCACAGAATCGCCCTAAATATTTGTTTGTTCTTTTCTCCCCTTCATCTATTACCAGGCAGATTGATTATCAGATATGATGTGTATTTTGACAAGTTTTTATTGATGGTTTGTTTGCTCACATTGAATATAGCTTGCCTGGATCTTCGATCCAGGTGGTTTTAATTGCAGCAATATCATCGCGATACATTGAAGTCCCTTTTATAGTAAACCCCTGTATATTTTGTGCACACACTTAAATGTATCTCTGTGTTGAAACAAACGGAAATGTGAAACGCGTTTTCTGTGGCATATGGAAAAGTGCCTTGAGGTGGATAGGTGCACTGTCACTGAGCTAGCTTGCATTTTATGTCAGTTTAGAGGGGCGTTAACTCTTAAACTTGTACTTTAAACACAGAGTTAACAGCCGTCTAGCTCTGAAACAGATGATTTGGTAGGCCCGAATGCAAGTCCTGTGGTACCAAAGAACTGATACTATGATAAACATCAGTTCTTCTTATATTTTTCCAATCTGAAATGTTCTTTTCTTAGATAATTCCTGCTTCAACATGACTGACTCTGTCTTGACTGCACCCATGAATTTCATTGATGGTAAACGGGTCCCGCCGACAAACACCGATGACTCTCAGGACTTTAAAGTCTATGAACCTGCTACCGGTAAGCCTCCTCTGATGGTATTCAATTACATACCTAAATTACTAATATATAAATTAAAGGGGACCGCTCACAAAAAATATTTATATTTTGTACTGTATTAGGTTCCATGCAAATACTGTCAAATATGTCTTAATGGCCACCTCTCTATAAAGGCCACCTGTCAATAGTGGCCATGCATTTTGTCTCCCGAGAGAGAGAGATAGAGAGAGAGAGAGAAAAAAAAATGTATGTTTAAGACCCTGTCTAGAAAGGCCACCTGTCTACAGTGGTCACATTTTCTGTTAACCTTTGGGTGGCCTTTATAGACAGGTTTGACTGTACAGTATATACATGTTAAAAATGTCAGCTTATAGTATGACTTCATGAAAGAGAAGCTGTAAGTTTGAATACTGAAATAATAATTGTAAAAGTGACTTAAGAGTAGACAGGTTGATTGAAATGGTGTGATTCTCAAAGTTTCTGCCTTAAGAATGATGTATCGTCAGGTAATTAAAACAAATCTATTTTTAACCAATTAATTTTACTACTTGCATGCATGCATACTGTACAAATACTTGCTGCTTTCATTATTATTTAGTGAGAAAGTTGCTCTATATTTAGGTTACAACTATAACGATGATAATTGAAGTGGCATATGGAATATGGAAGTGGCATATGGAATATGGAAGTGGCAAGTGGAATAGTGATTTGATTATATATCAAATAGGAAATCTGCTGTTTTGACTCTCCTGATAAGGAGCTTACGTGAGGTCACTCTGAATTTTAGGAGGTCATTTGCCTGCAAGGGTCTCAAAGTCCTGAGTTATAGCAAAATGCAAATATATGCAGTATTTACTCTGCAATCAACATAAATAGTATTTATAATAGTAGTAATAGTAATTACAGAGGAAGATATAACACGGTTGTTAAATTAAGGATAGATAGACATTTAAAATAACAGGTATTGCCAGGACAATGCATAATTTACTCTCAAGCAGGGCCTAACAGATATAACACACAGTTGTACAGATGATATACATGTAAGGTAGAAATAATAGAGATATACAGTCAACAACTAAATTATTCATTCCCTTAACATGTTTTGTAATTGTTGAAACATGTGAAAAATTGATTTGTCCCGATATATGTTTTTTGAGAATGTGAAGTATTTAATCTTACATCTAAAAGTATTCCACAAAGGCCCTAATTCAACCAGTCCACCCTTCATTCCTGAGTTACAAAAAACACCCCCCCCCAAAAAAAAAAAAACACACATCAAATTTACAAGGGGTATGAATAATTTAGTTAACTGTAAATGAGGGTTGTTTTATTCTGTCTTTGTAGGTAAGGTTCTGTGTGAATGTAAAAGTGCTAGCCAAGGAGATGTAGATCGGGCCGTGCAGTCTGCAAAGGCAGCATTTGAGGTCTGGTCTGAAGTGCCAGCCTTGGAGAGAGGACGTGTTCTACAGAAAGTCGCAAGGAAGCTCGAGGTGAGAAATTATTTATAATTTATAATTTATTATAAAAGTACGATAGGGCGATTCCTCGCAACCTGTCCCATCCGGCCATGACATTTATCCACTTATTTCATCAAAAAAATGAAAATCTTGTGATATATGGCTATCGACTTATCATTCTTTCTGGTATCATAACATTATTAAATAGACATCTAGACAATCTAGGCACATTATACATACCCTATATATCTGAATGGGCTGTAACTAGACCGGATATTACATTGATGATAATCTTCATTGTACTGGAATAGATTGATTTATATAAATGTTAATAGGTGCTAATTTATGTTTCCAGATATGTATTATGTGAAACATTAATTAGCACATATTAACATCCGCGCAAAATAGAACGGAAGCGACTCGGTCACCAAACTACCCCAGGGTGCATTTGAAATGGGGCCTGAACATAACATACGGGTATTTGTTACTATATTGACGATAGCAATAATTGGTACTTATTATTTTGCACCAATGAGCAACCGTGCAGAGAGACAAATAAAGACAGCAACTGAAGTGTTAAACTGACTTCTCGCCACCGTCTGTTTTGTTTTCTATCAGGAACGACTTGAGGAATTGGCAGTATGGGAGACAAGGAACAACGGCAAGCCTATCTGGGAGGCCAGGGAGGATATCAAGAACATCGTAGAGTGTCTGGACTACTTCGGAGGGCTGGCTCCAGGAATCGTTGGTGGGTCAGGGGCCCGTTTCTTGAAACCGTCATAACTCTAAGTTCGAGTACATCCCATAGAAATGTTTGTTAATTCTATAGCATACGTTTTAATGGGATGTCCAAGAAGTTAAACTTATGATGGTTTTGAGAAACGGCCCCCAGGCTTCCATAATACTGTAAACATAGAAACCCGCATGTAAGAAACCTTCACAAATATTGCGATTGGATTTGTGAAAGTTTTGGCCACAAAATTAGTGAATCACAAGTCAAACATTGTGCATTTCCAAAAAAGTTCTTGTTGCAAGTATGAGTGTTATTAACAAGTTGCTACATTTATAATTTTACAGAAGATTTATATTACATTTTTTGCCATACCCAAATTGACTGGAAATGACAGAGTGTACCTACTCTTATTATACTAATCTAACAATACCCCAAAATACAATAAAGTTTGTTTCTGTGGAAGGGAGGGGGTTGGGGAGGGAAGATATTTGCCATGAATACAGAATGAAATTAATATGGAGACAACGTCATTTTCATCTCCCTAACCCTTTCCCTCTGTACTATGTACAGGAGAGCATGTACCCTGTGCAGGGGGTTCCTTCGGCTATACCAGGCGTGAGCCTCTGGGAGTCTGTGCTGGTATAGGGGCGTGGAACTACCCCCTACCCAACATTGGCTGGAAGGCTGCACCTGCCCTGGCCTGTGGGAACACCATGGTGTATAAACCCTCCCCCTTTACCCCTATCACCGCGCCCATCCTGGCTGAGATCTTCATTGAGTGTGGACTACCGAAGGGGGCATTTAATGTGGTCCAGGGGCAAGGGCAGACTGGGGAGTATCTCTCTAAGCACCCTGATGTGGCTAAGGTCTCCTTCACTGGCAGTGTGCCTACAGGCAAAAAGGTGAGATACCATGTTGTAACCGCTGGCTGTCATTTGACATTTAAAGGTCATCTTTAGTTGGAACTTGCTCTAAATGAGCATGCCTTCATTTTTATGATCCATATTGTATGCCTTGTTGAAGCCTTTCACTCCAAGATTATTTCTCTCTTTTAAAAAAAGTTTTTGAGCTTTTGTTCTGGACGGCTTTTCATCCTGTAGATGGTTCCTCTAGGTCTGCAGATTCCAATATATCAAGTCTGACTTGTCTGATCATGGTGTGTCAAAGTTTGTTTTTCTTCTTTAACTAGCTAAAACATACTAGTGATTACTTGGTGGAAATCACATTTCACAGAAAATGACATTTGCTCACAACGACATCACATATGCTGGTTGGTTTAGACAGCGAGCTATATTTCTTGAACTTTTGTTGCTTATCAATCAGATATTATATATGGTAAACAACAGAAATAGGGCCCCTGGAGTGCACTTGCTTTTTTAGCATTTAGGTGACATAGATATATTGGGCAATATGTATACTCATATCATTGACATTTAATTTGTTCATTTTCATTTTGAAATATTTGATCCCTGGCAGATCATGCAGAGCTGCTCCAACCGAGTTGCCAAGTTGACCCTTGAGCTGGGAGGCAAGTCTCCACTGATCATCTTCAACGATGCTGACATGGATAATGCCATCAAGGGAGCTATGCTTGCCAACTTCCTTACCCAAGGACAGGTAAATTGGTGTTTAATAAATTGTATTTTAAGAAACAAAAATTGAAGTCTGACTGTTAGTGGTCAAAGATCAGGGCTTAAAGAGGAACTTCTTGTATATCTTGATGACAAGTTGCATGATGTGATGCGAAAGTAGAAACGTTAGAGAAACAAGATCATTGACACTAAATATATTACTCATTGCGGATGTAGTATCAAAAATAATATCGCTAGTGATATTCGTTTGTCTCGCAATGTAAGGTCAATAAGGGATCTAAAAGATTACAACGTTTCGTGCGCCACTGCAACACTTCGTCAGGTGATAAAATCTATTGTAAGCAAGCGTGTTTTATACTCTACGGGAGGACAGGCGGTCAATTAATTCGATCAATAATTGGAACAATAATGCACAAGGCCTATTGGCTGACACACACGGTGCTAAACCAATCAGCAGGCCGCTGGCTCGGCTCGCCTGCTGATTGAAATCGACCGGTGCTGGCCGGCTGGACGGGGAGTGTCATGGCGGCAAATTGTACGCATCCAAAATTCGGAGATATCGATCCCGTTGTCTGTGTTGAAATTATTGGGATTGAGACGGATATTGATAGCTTCTTTTACCCTCCGTGTGTACCAACGCCATTCTTGGGAAAGGCACTGAACCCCGTCCCAGTCTGGCTGATGCTGGTTATCCCAAGCATGTTCGGCTACGGCTGAGTTGTCAGTTCGGCGGAGCCTGACGTCTCTCTTATGCTCAGTGATTCTTTTTTTTATCGGACGGGCAGTTTCACCCATGTAGGATCTATCACATCCTTTGCAAGGGATGTTGTACACAATGCCGTTCCTCTGTGTGGAGGAGTTGGATTCTTGGAGCGTGTTAATTGTTGACGTAGGGTGGTATCTGATCTGAAAACCGTATGGATGCCATGGCTCTCTAGGCTGCGCTTGAGTTGGGAGACACCATCAATGTACGGCAAGACTGTGAATGTCTTGTATACCTTCTGATCCCTGGGTTCCGACGATTTCTTCTTGGTGTTGTGTACAAAACGACGTGGGTAACCGTTAAGACTCGGGGCATTGTGGACACGGGTCCATTCTTTGCATGGCTGTTGTGGACTTGTCACAATGCGTGATGCTCTGTCAAATAGACATTTCACTAGACCTCTCTTCACCGATATGGGTGGTTAGAGTCAAATGCTATGTACTGGTCTGTGTGGGTAGGCTTCCTATAGACTGAGGTGGAGAGCCTATGGTTGTCGTGTCTATGAACTAAAGTGTCTAAGAATGCTATCTTCCTTAACACTCTATCTCTGATGTGAACTGGATGGATGGTTGGAGGCTGTTCATGTGTTTAAGCAGATTATCTGTTTCAGAGCTGGGAACTATGAAGGGAAGGTGTCATCTACGTATCTCTTCCAAACACGAGATCATTGACTGTAGTGATTTCATTGACTGTAGTGACTGTAGTGATTTCTGGGTGCACGTCCTTAGACATATCCATGATAAGATCCTTAGTCCCATTTCATAAAACATGTTATCAATGACAAGTTACAATAACTGTTATAAGCTACTGAAATTGTGGCATTTGATTGGCTGAGAGGGGATTTGACAAATTTAGCATTTGTTATTGATAACAAGTTTTATGAAACAGGGCCCTGGAGAGGTTTTTCAGGGTGAAGATTGCCAGGAATGTGTGTTTAGTGTCATGGTTTTAATAGTTGCTTGATAATTCACAAAAACGATCAGAGATCTTGATTTTTTCTTGTCTGCCTAGGTTTGTTGGTAATGGGACATCCTTGGCTTGATAGCTTCATTATGTAGGCAGTGAACAGTATCGGGTTGTTGACAGGTGATGCGGGGAGCTGTGGTAATTTTATTGTGGCACTTCACTTTTTTAACATGTTAAATGAATGGCAATTGGAGATAAAAAACAAGAGCTGTACACAACAAAGATATTATGTGTACTCACTTATCTGTGAGTTATAAAATACATAAGTGCATTAAACTTTTATAATCAACCACAATGGTTTATGTCATATGATAAGTTTACTTCATATGATAAGTTCCTGGAGAGCTTTGTCAGCATTGTCAGCAAGACCAATACCTTGAAGATTGGAGAGCCTCAATGAGTGATGGGACACAATTATTTCAAAATTCTATCAAGGACTCTTGCTTTTCTTTTTGTATGAAGGTCTGCTGTAACGGGACTAGGGTCTACGTCCAAAAGGACATCCATGATAAGTTCCTGGAGAGCTTTGTCAACAAGACCAAGACCTTGAAGATTGGAGACCCTCTGAAGGAAGACACCATGATGGGTGCTGTCATCAACGAAGGTCAGATGTCAAAGATCCTGGGGTACATTGATGGGGCTAAAAAAGAGGTCAGCAAAATATCTTTCATCCTCTAAAATCATAGTAGCAGCTGTTCCTTTATTTCCCTCACGTATCTTCTCGTTTTTCCACATTACGATATGTATCTCTTATTTTAGATTATAGAAATAAAACATCAAAATGTTTTTTTTTATAAAGATGTCACATGACATTTCTGACTATTGCCACTGTCTTTACAGGGTGCTACTGTCCATTGCGGTGGTGGTAAACACAGCACATCTGACCAAAACTGTAAGGGGGGTTTCTACGTCAGTCCAACTGTCCTCAGCGTCGATGATAAGATGACCATTGCTAGGGAGGAGGTCTTTGGCCCGGTCGTCTGTGTCATGCCCTTCGATACCGAGGAAGAAGCCATTCGGCGTGCCAACGATACAGACTATGGCTTGGCCAGTGGTGTCTTTACAAGGTAAGTTAACCTGTGGACTACTGGATTCTTTTATTCCCATAGGCTTAATACATAGATCACGTGGCTCCTGTAGGCAATGGGGTCAGTGTCAGACCCTTACTCTGTTTCTTCTATTTTTCCTTGTCATGTGATCTGTAGTCTAGAAAGTCCATACAATTGGCCACTACCCCAGTCTTTCCCAGGTCATACATGGACAGCATATAAAATATTTTTTTTAATCTCATCATTGCTTTTGATTAGGCAACAACGTGTTGGGCAATCTACAAATTCTAAGTTGATATTGGGCTGGATTTTATTTTGGAATGCAAAGTCACTACAGATTTTATTAATTGAGTTGTAGAATTGACAAAAACATGCTTCTTATATCAAAACATTTTATGCTGCAGTATGACTGAAAAAAATGAGAAATAAGGATAGCAAAATAGGGATATCAGGAGTGATGAGACCATGCTTCACATGTGTTCATATCATTTTTGTTGTAGTTATCAGCAAGTATTTATGACTTTGTTAACATAATTTTTTTGATAAATTTTGAATTGATTAACTACATAGAAAGACCGCCTGTTCAGTAGGGCAAGATTTTCCCCTTGAACAGTTTTTTTATAAAGTAAACCTATACATAAATACCACCTGTCTTTAAGGAGCATATTTTTGCCTCCAATGAGCAGTCTTTATGTACATGTTTGTCTTACCTTCTTTATCTATTCTCTCCTCCTCCTCCTCCTCCCGACCCCCTCCTACTTATCCCCTTCCCCTCCTACCCATACCCTCCCCCTCCTACCCATCTTCTCCCCTCTTTCCCATCCCCCTCCTACCCACACTTCCCCTTTTACCCACCCCGACCTCTCTTCCTCTCCTTCCTTCCCTTCACCCTCTTCCTCTCCCTCTTCGTCCCTCCTCCTCGTCGCCACTTCCCCCTCCTCCCCTCCCCCTCCTACCCAACTCTCTCTCCTTCTCCATCCTCCCTTCCTCCCTTCCTCCCCTCCTATTTATCCCCTCCCCCTCCTGCCCATCCCCTCTCTCTCCTACCCACACTTTCCCTCATACCCATCCCTCCCCTCTCTGTGTCCTCTCCTTCTGCTCCTTCCTCCCTTTTCCTCTCCTCCTCCTCCTCCCCTCCCCTACTCTTCCCTCACTCCTCCCCTCCTACCCATCTCCTCCCCATTCTACGCACCCCTCCCCTCCCCTCTCCATATCCTCTCCTTCGGCTCCTTCCTCCCTTTTCAACTCCTCCTCCCCCTCCTCCATTCTCCCCATCCCCCTTCTACCTTCCCATCCTCTCTCCTCTCCTCCATCTTACCTGTTGTCCCCTTGACCCCTCCCCCTCACTCACTCCCCTTCTTCTTTCGGCCCCCTCTCTGTTCCTCTCTTCAGCGACATCAAGCGGGCTCATCGTGTAGCATCCAAGCTCCAAGCCGGCTACTGCTGGATAAACAACTACAACATGAACCCCTTTGGTCTTCCGTTCGGTGGTTACAAACAGTCTGGTTTCGGTCGTGAGAATGCCTTGGATACCATCAACCATTTCACCCAGGTTAAGAGTGTGTATGTGGAGATGGGCGATATTGATTGCCCTTACTAATTTACTTTACAAAGCCCACTGCACACTGTACAACCTGAGTACGATCCTATTTTGGAACAATTAGCGATAGCATTTGATATGATTATTCTAATATGTAAGATCTTAATGAACGTGGTTCTGAATTGTCAAATGAATCTTAAAATTGAATGTCCGGATATTGCAAGTCTCCTTGTAGGAGGAAAAGCCTTGTGACGCCAGACCAGTGGTGTGACGGTCTGCAATTTCAATCAATTTGGCCTTACTCTACCTTGAAGGTTGACAATGCACATAAATTTCAATATTAACTATTCATATCATTAGGCAGAACCTCAATTTCATACCTAATGTTGAGACCAATTACTATCTCCTTCCATGCAAAATTGCAATTGAATGTAACCTTTTCACTGCCATATTCGGGTAGTAATTGCCCAATTTCGTATTTCTTTAATGAAGAAAAGCTCGTTTGTCATCTTGCAATTTGAAATGCGTTCAAGAATTTGGAAGTTTGATATCATGAAACTCAATTATACCAAGATAAACAGTTGGGGGAAGCACTATAATTGCAAAAAAGTCTTGTGAAATTTTCATTTTCATACAGATGAAAACTTTGTGGAACTATAAGCATTAAAATATATCGTCGCCCGGCTGGCAGAAGGGCGTTAGCGCGCGAGCGACTGGAAAACTGCTTTTCGTATTATTCGCATTTAAAGATTTGTTTTATATTTAAACTGCTTTCCGTTCCGAAAATTGGTTTAAAAGTTAAAAGACTAATAGAAATGTTATATTAGAATACGGCCACAATTTTTTTTCGGAAATAAGTCAGTTTTATAAAAGTTTCAGGCGATTTATTGCTCACGCCCTTCTGCTTAGCGCATCATTTTTCCCTGAAATTCGAGCTAACGCCCTTCTGCCACCCAGGCGACGATATATCTCTATTTAGGGCTGGAATTTTTAATTTTTAAGAAAGGTTGCTAGTGTCAACACAATCATTCTGGTCATCATGGATCTTTGGGAATTACTAGATGTGTACAAATACATGTACATCCTGCATAAGCTAATTATGACTTGCCTGTTATTTGAAAAAAAATTAGTTGTGAAACTGGTGTTCTTTGATCATGGTGATTTATTAAACCCATTACTTAGAAGGCAGTTCTAGACATGTACTTGTAGGTACGAAACCTCAGGGATCTACAACTTAGAGTCCTATCCGAGGGATTTGGTAATGGTTGATGTCTTACCAAAGGCCATTGATTGCGTTTTTAACAATCACTCACTCTATTTTTTCCCCTTTTTTTCACTCTTTGTTTTTTTAATTTTTCATTCTTGCCAATGATGCCATTACACAACTTTTACAAATGACTAAGAGTTATCGCCGTGTAGGCACTAAAATGACTAAATTATATATTCGCACGAGGTAACAACTGTTAGTTATTTTATTGGGACTCATTTAGAATATTTAGATACATGTATTATGTCTATTAAAAAAAATTGGTAATGCATGCTACTAACTAACTCTACAGTTATCAACTAAGTTATTCATACCCTTACCAAGTTTTGTCATTTTTTAAGTATGTGAAAAATTGACATGTCCCGATTTATGTTTCTTGAGAATGTGACATATCAAAGCTTACATCTAAAAGTATTCAACAAAGGCCCTAATTCAACCAGTCCACCTTTCATTCTTGTGTTACGAAAAACACAAAGGCCATCAAATTTAAATTTACAAGGGGTACAAATAAATAGTTGTTTACCGTATGGACCCATGTATGCCTGCAGTATTACATAACACTAACATCTCCATTATACTTTAAAAAAGTGGAACATAATCACAATTTTATGAAAACAAATTTAAAACTTTATCGTCCTTTTTCTATCAAGTATGGAAAGGTTTTCCTGAATGGCATCAACAATCAACTGCATGTTGCCAAATTGAAGATCTCCCATGCAGTATTGATTACCTTTTTTTTTTCTTCTGATATCCACAATACCTTGTTAAACTATGAAAGGATATTTAATTCTAATTTGAAGTGAAACATAGGGAGAAATATCAAGGAGTTTATATTCAGCAATCACAATCAATATGTATCATTGTATTTAGATATTTTAGGGGGTTCCCTGATCAAGAATATTCTTACTGTTGTAAATCTGTCTTGATGCATTTAATTTAATTTTTCAATTTTGTCTATTATACAGCATTACAATAAATCTTTCGTCTGTGGTTACTGACTGTAGTTGACTGTAACCATGATTGTTATAGTCTCATGTTAACATTTTGATCATGGCCTAAGAACTCTATTTCTTTTCCTATGATTATTCATCGGGTACTAATCTATTGTATTTGTATGTCAAGTTTTAAGAAAAAAAATTATTTTTGATGTGAAATTTATCAATGTGCATACTGTATCTGTATTATTTGAATGTGATATCTGAAATGAAATATCATATTTTTGCATGTATAGTTGGTATTCTATTTTTTCTCCTCATGGTATAATGTGTTTAAATGTATAACTATTTTTTACATTGATCTTTGTCAATTTTCAGCTGCAAAATCAAAATAAAATTGTATGATGAACAACTTTTTTAATTTTTTACTTCTGTAGTATTGTGTCTAGTACATATTTCAATAAGTTGTGATCACAAAATATTATTGCATTGTTATTTAACAAATTTTGTAAGAGTTCTAACTTCTGTGATAAAAACTGAAATCATGTGAAATTACATTTTTGTAAATGCTTTGTGAAGCAATTCGTTATATTTTATGATATGCTTCAATAACAAAGATATGTATCAAAATACTAATTGATGCTCTTCTGTAAAACCAGAATTTTTTCGCGAATTTTGCAAGTGGTCAGGATTTGCAAAAGTATTATGCTGCGAAATGTTTAAAACACATTTAATCACAACACAAAATTCGAAAATTGATGAAGATTTCGATTTTTACAGTATATGATCTTTCCATGTATATTAAAGGAATTTATATTCAATTTGCCACTTTCATAAATGTGTTTAATTTCAGTCCTGTCATTGGCAAGCTATTAAATATTTATCTCTAACTGGGAAAATATTTTCTGTTGTAGGTCTTTAGCTAAATAGTTTGTACTAGTTACATGTACTGGGCCATTTTGAGCATACCTGACGACCACACCCCACTCCCCACACACACCACCACCAACCCTAGACGACTCGCCCTTGTGATTCAAATGGAATTTCATAATAATGAAATTGATTTAGTATCTGGGATAAACAGTATAATGAAGCTTTGAAGAAAAGAATATAACAGGGAAATACAGATTAGGTTAGTGAAACAATCCTTTATTTTAACGACAATTATTGTTGATTGGACACATTTTTGATAGAATTGTCTAATTTATTAGTTTTGAGCAGACAAATCCAATCGACATAGAGGTGCCTTGTAATCAGTAATATAGTCCAACAATCAAACTTTTTGTTAATTTTAGTATTTGTTTCAAATATGGTCCAGAGAAGAGACCTTACGAACATAAGAGAAGACGTTATGTCGAATGATGAATAAATCCTTGATGCCAGCATGTAACTTATATATCCCATGCTTGACAAACTTCTAGTTTTAGCTCTCTCTCTCTCTCTCTCTCTCACTCTCTCATATTTCTTCTTGAAAAAGTTTGTGACCGAGCTAATATCCTGGGTGTGAAATCCTCGTACAATTTGTGATTTTCCATGATTATCGATCTTTTCTCTCTTCTTTTCTTTCTTCTTTTTTTTCAGTAGATAGTTGCACCAATGAAAGTGATGTCAGCAGTTATTGTGACGTCACAGTCGTGCGGTTCCTTTTATTATGACGTATGTGTCGATGAACCACTGTGAAAAGGAATGAGAAATTGAAATCATACATATGATAACATGTACATGAAAAAAACTTTGCACGATCGTGATCGCAACGGCTTTTAGAAAGTCAACATAAGGCAAATTGATTTCGTCACCTATTGAAATGTACGTGCAATCATGGCAATGACGTATTGCGTAATCCGAACATGATTCCTATTGGGATTGAAATTGACCTTAAATTTCTTGGAAATCCTTACGATCTTGTTTTATGTGCAATGTCAGACAGAATTAAACCAAAATGAAAGCTAAACCTCACCCTACACCCACCCCGGGCCCCGCTACGTCGCTGAAATAAAACAAAATCCCACAATAATTTTGTTGCTGTTGCAAATTCCCCAATCTTAAAAAGCATGAAGTAAACGACCATGTGAAATGTTGTGCACATGCTGTTACCATGGTTGCAAGATATCTATACAGCAATGAAGGAAAAAGTTAGATTGCAAATCGCTCTTCAATTAGTGAAAATGAAACAATTCCCCATCGTCTTTTGAGTGCAATTGGTGAAAAGATGCTTATTAACTATTGAAGATCATTGCAAAAAAAAAATCTGCATCATGCAAAAGATTTGTAAAATAATTCAAGTAAGGGCACCTTGCCCCTTCCCCCGATCACTATATTTACTACGACGTTATCCGGAATAAAACGGGATCAAAGTAAGAAATGTAGGCATACCTCAATATTATTGTAGCAAGCAACCCTTGTTTACAGGTAGTAGGATGCAATAAGACAGAGAAAAGAGTTAGGTGCCCCGATCACTTCCGTCCAAAGAAAGCTAAACCTCTCCCGGAATCGTGTCCTATGAGCCTCCCCTCGGGGCACGGTGGCACTCTCGGGATGGTAGACGGGGAACATGGAGTCACGGGGCGTTCCCGCTACGGGATCGTAGCCGCAGAATTCCCAAAAATCTCCGTCATAGTTGCGTAAGCCTTCTGATGCGTCTGTGAAAATTATTTAAAAAATGAGTGTCTTTAATGTAATTTTGTCATTGAAACATGTTGTATTAGGCAGGATATTACAGGTTACAAAAGAGATATATCCCTCAGCTGCCCAACTAATCGAAGTGACGGTTGCCCTAATGACATTATTTTCATAATTCCTCGGGGGAGGGGGCGTGGGTGACTACAATTCCAACCCCGCCCCGGCCGTACACAATCATGTGTTCACTTTCTGGTCTTTATTTTTGGTTAACTTGATAGTCTGCCTACTGTTATTCACCTCATAGTTTCCAAATTATTATTATTTTTATTTTTATATAATATCATATTGCCCAATAATATCATTATCCTGTTCGTAAATGTCATTACACTGCTACTCGATACTGTAATGATGACGATATTGATGATTATGATGATGATGATGATGATGATAATGATGATGATAATGATGATGATGATGATGATGTTGATGATGATAATGGTGATAAATTAAATGAAGATGATAATGATGATACTGATGATGATGATGACGATGATGATGATGATAATAATGATGTAATGATGATACTGATGATCATGATCATGACCATAATGAGGATGATGATGTTGATGATTATGATGATGATGATGATGATGATGATGATGATGATAAACGGCAATACTGCATTGCAATCACCACATCTCTTTCCCATTTACCTGACGATGTTTGGAGCCAAATCCCAATGGCTACGAGAGAAACTAGCAATATAAGATGTTTAAAAAGCGTCCAATTTATGCAACTTCCAAGTGTCTTTTTCTCGTCCTGGATGTTCTTTTCTGTACCATTTTGATTTTTGCTGATCAGAGCCGTTGTTTCGGTTCGGTGAAATTCCATATTTACCGCTCCTATCCTTGACCATGTCTGTCAAGATAAATTTGAACTCAGCGCACGCCTTTGAAATCCCAAATCTTATTACCTGTACTTGAATGTGGGCTACTCATATGCTGCTCGTTGGCATGACAATGGTGATAATTTGTTGCGCGCGCATTCACTCCTCAAAGTTTCATTGTCAGTGACAATTACGTCATAATACAAAATATGCTCAACGCTGCGCTATAACGATCACAGCAAACCCCCTTTCCCATTGCATTTGGTTCTTCCCCCTCTCTCTCTCTTTCTCTCTCCTCCTCCTCTCTCTCAGCCACGCACACACACATTCTTTATTTCTCTCCCTCTGTCTCTCTCTCTCTCTGTCTCTGTCTCTCTCTCACTCTGAATTTCTCAATCTCTCTCTCTACACTCCATGAATCTTTTAGAAATATGAGTTTCTGTTTCCTATGACTAGCTAGGTAAAAAGATTCCTACTTGGCATCCTTGTAAATTGTAAAGTGGAAACCACATTCAGTTTTAATTAACTAATGGATTAGTAATGACATAATATGATATGTATCGAAACGCCACGACCGATTAGAAATGCATTTATTATTCATTCATATTCGGTTATAACACTGAATTATACTGTAACGTGGTACACAATCATTCATAGAATAATTGTGGTGCATACAAATCGAAATTAAATTGAATTGAATTGAAGTCAAGATATGCGGGGAAAAGATTGGTATTATTAACATACGTGTGCTTATTGATGCAACCGAGCGCGTAGACAAGAGGCGTTTGATGGCGCTGAAGAATTTGCTTACTTAAAGAGATTTCCCACGGATACCTACTTTCTGAAAATGACACTACCGAAATGAATCGAAGAGTAGCCTGCCGACGGGGCAGCTGTTTTAACAGCTACAAACCTTAAAACAACAATGCTTATTATGCGAATGTATTCTATCTTGTTTCTTTTTAAAATCAAAGTACATTTTATTGGAGCTTCATGCTATATTTTACAGGTCTTGTATGTGTAATGCTTCGTCGAGTAGAGGGATCTCTTTCGAAGATAACTATTTGTTCTTGTGTCGGACTTGTTGGTGTGACCGGGATAGCATTTAGAGATAAACCATTTTTGCATCAATATGTCTCAGGCAGTCAGGCACTACATTAAACTAAAACATAAACAAAAACACTCTGGATATATAAACAAATATTGAATATAATATACATTTAGAGAAGATATCTATATAATGTGTATGTTGAAAGTGCTATTTCTTTATACTCTCTATACTCGTTTATTATGTTGTATGTATCATGCAACATGAACACTTAAATTTATTTTTTCTGTGAATAATGCATGTAAACGCAACGAATTACCCTTTGAACCAATACATTTGAATTGAATTTAAAATGCTAGTTTGATACCATGGTGATTGACGCGTCACATCAGTTCAACAGCCTGCATCTATTAAACTCTTGTATATTTGTCTCTTATATTTGCCTCATGCTCTCATTGAGCATTTCGCAAACTAAACGTATCAAGATAACATCTGTGTTTTTTTTTCAGCAGAGCGTGCAAAATCAACTTCATCTTTAGTAATTCCTAGGTTCTTCTGTTTTGATTTTCCAGCATTAAATGAACAGATTATTGCAAGAAGACTTCCAAAGTTGAGTACAACGAGTTCAGTTTGCGAAAAAAGAGAAAACACTGGTTACTTACATTTTGAGAAGGAAGGAGATGACTTCCCTTGATTATAAATGGGGAAAAAGTATATAAAGGTTTAGGATTTGTCTCAATGTTTTTCATAACTCTTTAACTCCATTGACAATATCGATCTAAGAGGGATTTGTGAAAGAAAATGATCATCATGGTTGATTTACCTTTGAGTGGACTAAGGATATTCCTTGCCTTGTGTGGGGGGTTTTCTCTGGTAAGTAAATGAAGAAAAAAATATCTTTATATTTGTTCAAAAATTGAAATACAGATGGTTTGTTTGCAATCCAAAGAATTATATTTTTTGAAAGAAAATTGACTGAAAATAATGTATAAATATGGTGTTTAAAAAAGTGTTAATTTCGAGTTGCCGAGTATGCTTCTCAAACTACATGGTGGTATTTAAGTTCTGTTGTATATTTTCGTTATGAGACATAAATTAGTGATCGAAGTTATACCTAGCTCATGTAAACATGATGTGACTATTATATTTGTTCACACAATATTTTCAAGATTTCTATCACTGAAGAAGGTACATGTCTGAAGATACTTTGGTTAGCATTGCATTTTCATTACATCATAAATTATACACAATTAATACTCCTATCATTCAATGTCAGATGTATTCGATCACAATCTAGAATAGAAAGTGTATTCTTTTGGTTGGATGAAAACAATATATATGATATTTCTTCCAAAAACATATATCACTCCTAAAGGAAAATCTGATTGGTTAGAAGAATGGCAGAGGAGATGTTATTGTTTAACACGGTACAAACCATTCATGCGGAGTAATGATACTCTGTCGACCGCCGGGTTTAGACTATGCAGCGAAGCATAAATCGATCAGTGATTCAGATCGTTTTATATGTACAGCCATAACCATTGACGGTAATGCTTATACTCTGGTGAATATCTATGCTCCAATATCAAGCAAACCTAAAGAACAATCTTAATTTTATGAGGACATAAACACCTTGCTTTCTTTGTGTGTAAAGAGAATTCAATGGCACCAGTTATTCGAGGTGTGGATTTAAATTCGTTGTTTAATTCACAGTTAGACAGAGAAGAAAGAAACCCTCTTGTAGATAGCAGTACCCTCAATATCATTAACATAATTGAGGATCATGAAGTAATAGATATAAGGTGAATTCAAAACCAGTGATTACGGAGATATACATGGCGTCAACTCTCTCACACATCAACTCTCTCCTAAGGATAATTTTATAAACAAAGGATTGTTTTGAATAAGGTCCAGGGGAACCACTTCTGTTTTTACGGATGTGGTCGAGGGGCCGCCTTGGGGCCCCTGTCGGTTTGCAGGGGCAAATCCCCTGCCGGGGGACCAGCGGTCGGGCGGGACCCCCGGACGCTTTTGAATAATTCACAATTTAGAACTTTCAAGATGGCCTTCACTAGCGATAGGAATTGTAATTTTCTCCTTGTATATTTGTGACGTTCACTATCATTTTATTTTGTTAGAAATCACCCCCCTCTCTCTCTCTCTCTCTCTTCTCTACAATAAACTTTCATAGAACAGTTTTTATTACTATTCTACTTTCGTCCGAAATCTTCGTAGGCACATGTTGTGGCAACGAATCAGCAAATTAATCTGTAAGTGTACATTTAGGTTGTATGCTTATCCTTTTTTTTCTTTCTTTTCTCTCTCTCTCGTCTTCTCATATCTCCATATATCTTTACTATTTTACTTCAATTTGTCTTTCTTACTTTTTTTCCTTCGTCGCTTCCCCCCCCTTATGTAGACCGCATACAATAAAAGAGGTAGCGTCCGATTTAGAGAAACGACATAAAGCACGGTCTAATATTAATTGCTTGGAGAAAGATGTAAAGATATAGAATGATTAATACGTTTTATTCAATTTTTTACGCTGATGATAATAACGATAACAAAAATATTTAAATTTTATAGCAAAGAAGGTCACGACAAAAGAACGATTGAAATTATCGACCAATATCTCTGATAAATATACTGCATTGAAAAATCTGCCTGCTGCCATTCTCAGTTTGCAATGCGGTATAAAATAACATATCTATAATTGATCGAGCCGCCTCTCCGAAATGTCGTTTCTTTAAGAACGGCGCTACTTGATCTGGGTAAATTAGGTCATCTAAAGTGTTCATCATCTTTTCAGCAAAGACATTCGATGCAATTTTATTATTTATATTTATCAGAGATATTGGTCGATAATTTTCAATCGTTCTTTTGTCGTGACCTTCTTTGCTATAAAATTTAAATATTTTTTTTATCGTTATTATCATCAGCGTAAAAAAATGAATAAAACGTATTAATCATTCTATATCTTTACATCTTTCTCCAAGCAATTTTCTCTGAGTGAGCCAACCTATACTCAGAGAAAATAAAGTAACAGTTTGGTCCATTTACCTGAACTATAACCTTGCATATATCATATAACATTTAGTCTTTTTAAGCACATAATTGAAAAAAACAAGAATATTTTATTTGAATAAGTGGAAAAAGTGGAATAAGGTAAAATTCAAATATTAATTAAAACTTACGATATTTCTCTTTTTTTTTTGCATCTTGCTACCGTGTTACCTTCGCCTCCAGGAGTGATAAAGGAAATCGATACACTTTTATTTCATTTTGTGTGGGGCGGTCCTAACATCACAAAGAGGGAAATATCAATTAATATATATGGGGATGTCGGATTTTAAATGGTATGCATAAAGTCTATGATACAAGCTCAACATGTGAAATGGGGTTAATAGATACTTTGCTTCCAAAGGATGGCAAAGTATTGGATCGTATCTATTAGGTTCTTTTGGTAAGCATTTCGTTTCTATTGTAATTATGATGTTGACGCTCTTGGGCCATCATTGCCTCAGTGGTACATTTATATTTGGACTACCTGGTAGTCCATATCAAAACGTTTGGAGCTAAGTGGACCCTATTCGAATTGAAAAAATGCATCAGTCATGCTCTGTGCACACTAGAGATTACATATCCCGTATATCTGTGCAGCCGCTATCGTTCCACCACTGTACATTGTATTGTGCGTGGACCGTGACAGTAGCGACTTTTCGCACGGCGACGCAAGTGCTGACTACGGGTTAGCTGTGACCGTCTCCGTACTGGCTATCGTCGCGATCTAATTTGCAGTTTCGCAACTCTGAATACGCGGGAGTTTCCGCGCTTGCGTGACGTCAGAAAAGTCGTACCGCATGCGAGGCTCGCCGTTACAGTTAACAAGCGCTCTGATTAGCTGATCACGCCACCCCGTACTAGCCGCGACTCCCTACGCTAATTCGGCTGAATACCGTCGTAGGTTTGGACGCTACGCGGAAATTTTAGCACTCAGTGCGACCCCCGCTAAGATTAGCCTTGTAGAAGGCCGCGTCGCCGGTTGCGAAAACTCCCTAGTGTATAGTAGACGACGCAGTTCTCAAACTGAATCATCGAACCAAAACTTTCACATCTTGGATACGCGGGGATAACATATACCAATCTAAACGAGCCTTATATTGTTGGAAAGATAAAATTACATACAAAAATGACTTTCTCAAACTAAAAATTAGAAGAAGGCGGTATGCCAAATTGTGACATGCTATTAAAGCTCTGTCGCCCGACCCGTTGATTTTTACACAGAAAACGATCTGAAAATAACAATAAATTGACTACTTTAAAAAAGAAATCGTGATAGTAAATCATAATGAAATTGTAATTTGTTTGCTTTATTAGAAAGAACACAGTCTTTGTCGTATAATACTAGTCAAACTAGACAAAATATGTGGTCCTTTTAACAGAATGAAGATGGATGTAAAAAAAAAAGAGACCTGTTTTTCACGTCATTCTCCATAGAACATTTTTTGGTAATAAATTAAGCACTGTTCAGTGACCCAAACGTTTTGATATGTTTTATATAAAAAAGAATCCTCAGAAAAACATGTTAAAAGAAATCAGACTTAAAAAATTAAATAAGCCCCTCCATATCAAAGGTATTTTCTTAATTTTAGAACGATTATGGTTTTAATTATAGCTAGTTTAATTAAATATTTATGCTACCATGGAATGTTTTATTGACTTAAGGTTGAGAGTACTCCATTATAAGACAGTCAAAAGTTTTATTCCCACTAATGTTTGGTTCAAATGCATTGGAAAAAAGGAAAAGAGAGAATGCACATTTTGTAAAACAGTGGATTAAATACTTACTCCTTTATTTTTTTTCGTGTCCCTATGTTACTGCATTTTGGAGAAAAGTAAAACATTTGTTTTCTATTATCCACCATCCACAAAATACAACGCTACTGGAGGCTATGTATTATCGTCCCTATTATTACAGTGGATACCAAAATCAGTTAATTTATGATATTTTTGGGTAAAAAAATTATGATGCAGTGCAAAGTTATATCCCTTACACCTAATATTGATCTTTTCTCTTGGCGTTTAAGATATGTTATACAGCAGAATATTCTACAGCAGAGTATATCTAAACGAAACAAAAATCATCATACCTATCTTAAAGAGCAGAATAGAATATTACAATGTTTGAAAAGGTGCATTACATACCGTGTGGGTTATATGTAAGAAAGGCTTCCAATCATGAATGTCTCACAATATTTAATTTTTAATTTTACTGTTTTGTCATTATCATTATCATTTTTTATATATCTTGCATATATGTATATTTTTTAATCAAGCTGTTTCTTTTATATGAATGCGATCAGACAATGCAATTGTATTCTGTCAGTTTGTTTGATTCAATAAAATGATTCAAATACAAAAAAATAACTAAATGAATGGAAATGGAAAGAAGAAAATTAATGGTCGAGATTGAGAAGGTTGTGAGCAGATCAAAAAAGTTGAAAAATGAAGAGTGTGGTTCTGAAAAGAAATGTTGGTATTCCTCTGTGAGGTAATTCTAACAAGATTTTCTGAACTACAGTATTCTTTCGTTAAAAAGATTATATCTCTCTCATATCTTCCTTCATATCCCTTTCGTTTATATTTCTCCCTCAATTCCTCTGAACGCCCCCTAAGCGGGTTATTTTTGACGAAGAAATACAGGCTACAATATTGTGCTACGAAAACCTCAATTTGTGAATACTCGTTCATCATGGAAACCTACAGAGAACATCTAAGTACAAGTTTAAAGGTAGTGTTTCCCTTTTGCAGCCAACATCAAATTCTGTAGAACTTTGCAGGAATTATGAAGATGTCACGTATGTCCTATCTGTGAAATTTAAACGTTAGCATTGTCCTAGTACTCAAATTATGCAAGGAAACCCGTTTACTTTCTAGACTTCACTGTCAGACATTATTGAGTGACTGACTGACTTCTTTTTGTCTTTTTTTGGTAATATCATACATAAAATGAGCTGTAAAGGGTACATGAGCATTTTTCTACATCAATAACCCACTTCTTGTAATGGCCAAAATTAAACTGATTGAATCTTTGCGCAGCACAAAACGTACGACCATTCAGTACAAGGGTCTGAAAATCAGACTATTACTAAAATGATTGCAATCACTAAAGTCGATTCGACAACAAATGCTCGTTATTTTCCCACTAAAAGACATTTTCAAGCCCTTTTGTTTTGAGGAAGTTCTAAATTAGTATTATCTTTCAAATGCCGTTGGAATTTAACCTTTTCATTTTTTTTTGGCCAGCAAATGGGACATAGTACCTTTAAGGGGCTTACTACGAATCATCAGATCATCACGTCCGGTCGGGTGGTCACGTTACACAACCTTTCGTAGATTTGCCATAGTGTTTTCACACATAGTGTAGGGTAAATCGGTCCAGAAAATTTGTAGATGAGAGTGGTTTGTCTCACAAAAATTACTCCCGACAATTCGTGAATAAAGGGGCATTTTTTCAAAAAAGGTCAGGTAAATCGACCACCGACCCGACGCGATGACCAGATGATTCGAAGTAAACCCTTTTATGGAGTGTTACGCATGACATACATGAACAGTATATCATTAACAGTGGGTTTCTACTGGTACATTTCGCGGATTCCCCCTTGTTTATCGATTGGCGTATCCAGCCAATGATAACTTTCAGAAAATAGTGCATTGCATTCTAGAAACGAAACCAATATCAATTTCATTGCAGGGTCATTTCACTTTTCCTTTCATCCTCACCTCAAAGACGTTCATCCCCCATTAATATTAGATGATCGATAGAAAATGTCTATCCCCTCTACATTGATTGAAGAACATAATTACTAATATATCGATCTTTTCCATGGTATTCGGAGCGCATCATCTAATAACTATTATATCGAACTGTGCCATGGTATTCAGAATGGATCCTCTGGATATGAAGTTCATACCTGCTTGAATGAGCTAACAAAGGGCCTACTATCGCACGGTCGTCTACTGGGGTCTATCACTGATATTGTATAGGAAAAATGTGGGTCAAAATAATGTATGAAACATAGAATAGCGAACAAAGAGTGAGCATCGCTCTTATGACGTCAGGTGCGGGATTTATAACTGATATGATAATGGAAGTAATGCATGGAAAGCATAACAACAATCCCTGTATCAAAGACTATGATTTGGTGTATTAGGCCCACAATCAATTATATGATGAAATTCATGTCATACCTGTAGGCACTGATTTGGTTTATAAATGTTGAGGTTTTTATGAGAATGCATTTGAACTGAAGATCGTCCAAGCGAGTGGATACACTATTAGTGGTAGCATTGAGGGTCGGTGAGTTGCAAGACACCAATTAGGTCGAGGTATGTATTTTCATTTATAAGGAAAAATTTATTCACATGGCATACATGAATTAATGTTTTGTTTTACAAAATCATATTTGAAACTCTAAAAATATAAGAAAAGTACATATCTAAATATATATATACATCCTCTTTGTTGCTAGAGTGCAATATCTGAAATGAATCATTGGGTCCTCATGCATATTTCCTTTTTCTTATTCCAGAGTAATACCATTAGATATTCATTGATTTTAAAACTATTTTTTTTTTCATTATTGCAAAGGTGAAACTTTGATTGGACAAGGTTATCAAAATTCAATGCTTGGAAACATTCGAAGTAATGATGATTATCAATTACGCTTAAGTACAGCCCCGGCATAGCACCTGAAGAGCTCTCCGAACGCTGCTGACATGTGTGACATCACAGGTTGGACATGATTTGCACAAGCAGACGATGTCCCAACAATGCCTGTTTTGTCATATTCTCTTCAGTTCTTTCTCTGACTTCACTACCGTCAGGCTAAATGTTTAATCCATTGCCTCACTCTAAACCCCGCGCATGGTATTATTTTGATGAAAAATGCAGCGATAAAAAAAAATTAAGGAAACTGTCGCTTGTAAACAAAATAAGACGCCATTGTATTTTCAGCTGCATACACCGCGGTATGTTAGGAAACAAATGCCATCCATGCTATCATTCCGGGGGTTTTTCAATTTGAAAGTCTGGTTTCTTTGATTTGTAATTAACCCCTATCCTGTGTATTTACAAACAAAATATTTTAGTTATCAGAATCGGTTTCATATCCCCTTTTGAATGGTGTGAAATGCCATCACATTTATATACACTACACTCATTATAATTTGAGAAATAATAGCTTGCAATTATTATGCTCATTCTTTATTGGATGTCGTCTGCTTGGGCAGTATTGGTGCATTATGTGACGTCATTATAAAACATCGTTTTTTCTGGCGAATCTGTCATATATCCCAGATGCTATGGAGGTGGTCTTATTTGTAATTTTATAAATACGCTTTTGAAAGACGGCCCGGAGCTAAATTCTATTCGGCACTTCTTGAAGATCAGGACTGTTTCTAGAAAGCACGTAGCTATGAATACGGGCGCCGCTAGACCACTTAGAAACTGAGGGTGGGAGTGGCAAATTTGCCGACTAGGCAGCCCTAATTTTCAAAGAACCTCGGAACACAACAACAAACAAACATTTTGGAAAGTGCAATTACAGAGATTTTGTTTTTTAAAAGAAAAAACAGTCGTCAGATAATCAAATTGGGCGACAACGGATACAAAAAAAAAGATTTCAGAAAAGATGGGATGAAATAAAGTAATTTTGTTGTTGTTGCAATTTGCAGACAGTGCTAGAAAGGGGGAGGGATGTTACGCCCTTTAGTAACGGCCCTGCCTATGTAGCCATTTAATATGTGCAGTAATTAATGATAGTGTGAATTAATTATAGTGTATACATATTTCACTCCTGGATATTCTGCAGAGACGTTTATTTATAATCCACTATGTAAATATTCGTTAAGGATTAATGTGACACAGATTAGCAAAAAATAATTCAAATATCGACTAAAAAGTAGAAGATAATTTACTTCTCATTTTCTACACCGGCGCAAGTGATTTTTGTTCATAGCATCATGTAACTGTAAGTACCTTGCTTTTCAAAAAAATAATTCAAATATCGACTAAAAAGTAGAACATAATTCACTTCTCATTTTCTGCACCGGCGCAAGTGATTTTTGTTCATAGCATCATGTAACTGTTAGTACCTTGCTTTTCAAAAAATAATTCAAATATCGACTAAAAAGTAGAACATAATTCACTTCTCATTTTCTACACCGGCGCAAGTGATTTTTGTTCATAGCATCATGTAACTGTTAGTACCTTGCCTTTCAAAAAATAATTCAAATATCGACTAAAAAGTAGAAGATAATTCAGTTCTCATTTCCTACACCGGCGCAAGTGATTTTTGTTCATAGCATCATGTAACTGTTAGTACCTTGCTTTTCAAAAAGTGGAGTCAAAGAATTGTGTGAGTGCGCGTGTGTGTGGGGGGAGGAGGAGGCTCACCATAAATCTATATGGCTTTAAATGAGTTTGATGACTGAGCGCCAATCTGGTTTAGACCCAATCACTTAACTGCAACATGCTTAACAGAAATTGGCGACTTTTTATATTAGAACTTTGATAAAGGTAAATTTGTTGACGCTGCAGTCCTTGACCTTAGAAAAGCGTTTGACGTTATACCCCATGACTTGCTATTGTTAAAAATGTCGTACTGTGGAATTGATGAAGTTGAGTTGAAATGGTTTGAATCTTACGTAACAGGCAGAAAGCTATGTGTATTGTATAAAAGAAAAAAACAAGTGGCCTTCTCCGCGTTCGACCAGGAGTCCCACAAGGATCCATACTAGGACCACTTTTTTTTTGTATGTTCATGAATGATATCTCGAATCTAAATTTTAATCCACATACAAAACTCTCACCGTATACGGACGATACACCTGTATTTTAATTCAGATTTCGATGTCATGATGGTGCAGTCAATTTTCCAATCTGACATAATAAGCTCAGTAAATTATGATGAAATAATTGTTAACTCAGACAAAACAAAAATTATGTTGTTTTCATCCCGTCGGAAAAGAAATAATTTTAACTTTCAGAATTTATGAATGGGCAATTACTAAAAACTGTCACTAAACTTAAACACCTTGGTGTAATTCTCAAACGCAATCTTAATTGGACATGTCATGTTGACGAAGTAGTTAAGAAAATCATACGATCAATTGCACGTATACGAAGAAGCAAGTCTTGTTTAACTATTGAAAATTGAAACAATTGTATTTCACTCTCATACTTCCGTACATTGACTATTGTTGTACTGTTTGGGGCTCTTTAACAAAAAAAAGATATGTTGAGGATAGAAGGACGCCAATACAAATATGCGCGAATGGCTTTGAATGATGATTATAATGCACCATCATTGGGATTTCTTCACTCACTTAAATGGCAGCCAATTGAACAAAGAATAAGCTTTCATTATTTTGTTATGGTGCACACGTTACTGCACAACCTTGCCCCACAACACCTCTGTAATCTACGTACTATATTATCTAAACGTAATGTCGCCTTTTGTACTCGATATATCATTTCTTGCCAATTACACCTACCGAAACCAAGAACTTAATATATAAAATGCTCCCTCTCATATACTGCAAGCAAACTTTTTAATTCACTACCAATGCATGTTCAAATATCATCCACATTACATATATTTTAAAAACCCACGGTAACACCAGTTTATGATATCGCAAGAACTTTATTTTATATTACAAAGTTTTATCTGAATATGTCAAAGCTCTGCTGTACATATATGCTTCAGTTGCCATGTATTTAATGTATTTATCTTTTTTTATGTTGTGTTTTAACTTTATACATTGTAACATCCACTTGATACAGGGCCTCCTTGTAAAGCAGGCCTCGTGGCACTGAATGGTGCTACCCTGCGTTTTTAAAGAAGACTGAATAATTAACTTAATTAATGTCTGCTTGCTGTTGATTTGAAACAAATTGTACAAGCCTCATCGCAGGTCTTTCTCTCATCTTTATTCTATTGTTTATCAAACAATTCTCTTGCAAAAGAAATAATCTGTTTTCAGTTGTCGTTATTAAAAATTATATATATCCATAATATATGTTGTATGTGCGTTACAGGGCTGCATAGACGGCCTTTGTGTAAAACAGCAACTGGCTGTTGTAACTTTCGTGAAGAAGTAAAATGATCTGAAAAAAACCCTGAAGTTTTACGATAGATGAATCTCAATTATGGTTTAGCATCTGTGGGAAGAGTGACGGTTCGGCTGGCGGAATCTTGGAGACAGAGAGAGAGATTGGGAGAGAGAGAGAGAGGGAGAGGGAGAGATAGAGAGGGAGAGAAGACGAGTGGGAAGGCAAAGTTAAAAAAAGATACTGCCCCAATCCCAATGTCTCTTACTTCATCGCATCGTCTTTGCTTTACAGATATCTGTGCCCCTTTTAAGCTAGGCCACTGATCACAACCATCTGTTTTCTTTTTATTGGGCATCATCAGCCAAAAGTAATACAGTTCACCTTAATAAATCAACATCGTCCCCACCATCACAATCCTCATAACTATTCATAATCTTCAACACCATAAACGGTTTGTCACAATGATAAATTACATAACTGTCAAGCATGTAAAAAAAGGAAAGAAAAGAAAACACTTCACACAAGAAAGATTATCGTATGGATACTGCAATGAAACTAAACATGATGTATATCAATTTGCTCATTGCAAAATGTTGAAAATGCAATTTTCAGTATGTTATTTAATATTCCGTACAACATGCAAAGGCATATCCATAAATTGATTAGCAGGGGGTTAACCTCCTTCTGACGGGGGAGATGCAATGTACCTTTAATACCAACCCCACATTATAGAGACAAACTACAAGTTCTTTTTTTTTCTTCCTGAGCAGTCAAACAAGGGAGCTGTTGTTGACTTGATTCTATATTGGATACGCCTTTGCGTTTTCCTCAAAAAGGGTTCTTGAAAAATCTTTTCAACTTCTCAAGGGTCCTTTGCTAATTTGTAAGTTTGCGGTGATGAAGCATCTATTGATTTGATTCTTTCGTGTGTTACTATCCTAACTGCCACAATAAAGGTAATTTTAATGACGGAATGTTTAAAGCAACACATACAAGACGCAACTGATTTGTAATGTTATGAAGAACATACAGTATTATAAAGGATTAAAAAAACACATGACATCTGTATTCACATTACTTTTGTTCGCAGCAGGAACCATAGGTTAATTGTAAATTGTTTTCTTCTTCTTACTGTGCCCCTCAGATTACAAAACAGTCATACAATTTTTTTTTCTTTCTTCAAAAGTTAAATTTTGATGACAATTCGCTGTTTCGTGGGGACAAAATTGTTTCAACGCTGTAATGCCAATCATTTTTGGACGGTGATGGGGAGGGACTACGTACGGCGAAGAAAGATACACAGTTAAATTACTACCATCATTGAGGGGGAGGGGGTCTGCTCCTTGTCAACCCAATAAATGATTTTCCTGTCTTAATAGAAAATAACATTTCTAAATACGAATCATTCATGCTTCAGAAGAAGAAAAAAATAGATCATTCAATATCCAAATACACTATGTACCCACGTCCAGTGGACTACCTCCCTTTCAAAATGACTGACTGATAGGATAAATGTAAGTAGGCACGGGTAACTTGTCAACGCCCTTGTGGTAACAAATATATGTAAAGATAATCTGTGTATGTCTTGATAGGCTATGCAATGTACAAAAACTGATAACATATTATACCATCTCTATGAATATGGAATATATCAAATGACTGTAAATGACTTAAATAAAATGACTGCTCATACCTTGATTAAGTAAATCACATTTCGTGTGTGACCATAATGAATGGAAATGTTGTTTATTGCAAAACACTCATACAGATTGAATCATTAAAGTAAAATAGTTAAAATTCATTAGGAGTTCATGGGTCATACAAGACAATAATAAGTAATATTTGACAATCACAGGCTCATATCTAGTACAATCTACAGGTGAATAGTTCTTTTTTTTTACACCAATATCATTCTATATCCAAAGACATCTTCCATCCTTCTTTAACCAGATACTTCCATATATATCTTCAAATCTTGCATCTATTTACAAAAAAATCTCTTCATTTCTCTTTCTTCATTATTCACAATATATTTCATATACTGTAGTAGCATCTGACAAATTGAAAATACTGTTGCACCACAACATACATATACCTCACAATCAACTTGAGAACGCTAACTTTATAACAGAAATATGACATATATGAGTGATAGACTGGTGGGATGGACTTATCGTTTATTGAGAGTCAAAAGGGCATTAACTCTGTATAGAAAGATATGGATTAATGCCCTTCTGGCTCTCAGCGAATGGTATACTCATTTCATAAGCTTTGTCCTTCTCGCAGGGGGGGGGGCGGTGAAATGCACAATGCTCACAGAGAATTGCAATCTAATTAATTAGCTGGAATTACAAGCAACCTTCAGAACATGTTTTTGCTTCTGTTTCAATACTAACAATTAACTTCCCATCGCAAGGTCGTCTAGTGGGGTTTATTATATCTATATATATTGGAAAAATGTTTGTCAAAATAATGTATGTAACATAGAATAGCGAACAAAGAGCGAGCTGACCAAATACTGCCTGGATCACTCGTGACGTCAGGGGTGAGATTTATCACTGATATGATAATGGAAAATGAAGGTCAGAATTAAGAAAGTACTGCATGGAAAGCATAGTCTAATCAATTTCAACCAGAATATTATCATAAATTATGTATCAAAGACTATGATTTGATGCATCGGACCCACAACCAATTATATGATGGAATTTATGTCATACCTGTAGGCACTGATTCGATTACTAAATGTTGATCGTCCAAATAAGAGGTTACACTATTAGTGGTAGTATTGAGGGTCGGTGAGTTGCAAGACATCAATTAGGTCGAGGTATGTACTTTTATTAATTAACATGGCATATATGAATTAATGTTTTGTTTTACAAAATCATATTTGAAACTCTAAAAAAAAAAAAAAGCACATATCGTAAATATATTAAAGATACTATGTCCCTTTTGCAGCCAACATCAAATTATGTAGAACTTTGCAGGAATTATGAATATGTCATGTATGTCCTATCTGTGAAATGTAAACGTTAGCAGTGTCTAGCTAATATTCAAATTATGCAAGGAAACCCGTTTACTTGCTAGACTTCACTGTCAGACACTATTGAGTGACTGACTGGCTTTTTCATCTTTGGTAATAACATACATAAAATGAGCTGTAAAGGGTACATGAGCATTTGTCTACATCAATAACCCACTTCTTGTAATGGCCAAAATTAAACTGATTGAATCTTTGCGCAGCATAAAACGTACGACCATTCGGTACAATGGTCTGAAAATCAGACTATTACTTACTGGCTCTATAGCTCCTAAGTCGATTCGACAACTAATAGTCGTTATTTTCCCACTTAAAGACATTTTCAAGCCCCCCTTTTTTTAGGGAAGTTCTAAATTAGTATTGTCTTTCAAATGCCGTTGGAATTCAACCTTTTCATTTTTTGGCCTGCAAATGGGGCATAGTACCTTTAACATCCTCTTTGTTGCTAAAGTAACATTTCTCAATTGAATCATTGGGAAAATATTGTTCGTGCATATCTGCTCATTTGCAGAGTAATACCATTAACATTCTTTTCCTATTTTATATGAAATGATAACATCATTTCTAAACATCAAGAAATACAGATCATGTAATGGTAAGCGCTTTTGTCCACTAATCCTCAGTGAGTCATTAGTAGAGGTGTCGTGGTATAGGGGATATGTCACCGGACTGTGGATTACATGGTTCGCGGTTCGAGTCCCACCTCGGCACTAATGTCCTTTGGCAAGACTTTAATCTACATTTTCCACTCTCTACCCAGGTGTTAAATGGGTACCCGGTAGAATTTGAATGTTAATGTGGTTGGATTGTAAATTGGCGCCTGGCTGAATTACTCCCCAGGAAGCGCAGCGCGTGCACTATCATTAGTTGATTAGCAATTAAATCCAATGACCGGGGTAATAATATTTACAATGTAAAGCACTTAGAAAAGTTGTATTAAGCGCTATACAAACGTGACTATTGTTATTATTATTTGATTTATTTGATTTATTTGCAGATGGCGTTATCTTTCTTCGTTATCTTCGTTATTCTAAATCAACACAGCCCAGTGACTGCTTATCTAGGTGAGCAACTTAATTGGTTTCTTTTTATCACCTTTCTGTCATCCATATATTTCTATAATATTGATTATCGGCGTGTTCATTTACATTCAAATGTCAAAATATAGTTGTGAAAACAAACAAAATCAGAGAACAGTTTTGTAGAAAAAAAAATTCAGTATAATACTTTGCTACTGACTATCTAAATTGCTTTTAACAACTTCACCGGCAATATTTTGTCTGGATTTTCTAGCTCTTTGAATAACATCAATACATCAACATCACTTCATATATTTCGTCGTAATGTAGTCTTTATCGTGATCTGCTATACTGTTTTCCTTCTTATTTTGCATTTCAGAAACGGCTAATAACGTACCGGAACGAAGAAACTAATACCAACATACCAATATTAATTTCATATAGTTTGCTTGTACGATAAGGAAAAATAGCCCTATATGTATTATGTGAAGTTCTATAATTTGCCTTATTGATCATTTGGTTTTCTGGCAACCGATCGATGTAAGTAACTGAGTGATTTTTAAAATTCTCTGTTTCATTTGAGCGAATTAAATGATATTTTTTTTAACTTTTGCGTGAAATTGTAATCTACGAAATTTAATCTAAAATCTGTGATTTCTCTTTCTCTCTCTCTATCTTTCTCACTATCTTTCTCACTATATCTATCTCTCGTCTCCTCTCCTTCTGATTTCACAACCCAACTCTCTCTCTCTCTCTTTCTCTCTCTCTTTCTTTTTCTTTCTCTCTCTATCTCTCTTTCTCCGTTTCTCTCTCTTTCTTCTCCTCTCCCTCGGATCTCACACCCTAACACACTCTCTCTCTCTCCTCTCTCTCTCTCTCTCACTCTATCTCTCTCTATCTCTATCTTGCCCCTCCATCTCTCTCTCTCTCTCTCTCATTCTCTCTCCCTTTCCCTCTCTGTGCCCACACTTCGTTCATATATCTTCCTTTCATCTCTTCTTCGCATTCTCGTCTATCTGTCTCCCTGTCTCTTTTTTTTTGCGGCTTGTGAATCTGGACAAGGCGTGAATGACGGGTCGTGTTATTACTTCTCAGAAATCAAGTCAAACTTCGCCTCGTCAAAATTGTCATGCGAGAACCTTGGAATGCATCTTGTCTACATAGGATCACAGGAAGAACAAAACTTCTTGCAGAATAGCCTATCTGGTAATAATGAGAAGCATTGGATAGGTTTATCCCAACTGACCTGGATAGATGGCTCAAGCTTGGACTACAACAACTTTAACAACAACGTTTATGTCTTTAATGATGGAGGAATCTGTTTCTATGTGCACAAAGGAGGTTATTTATGGTATGACGCAAGCTGTTCCAGGTCCATATATTACATTTGTGAAAAAGAAATAGAAGACAGTGCTGGTAAGTACAGAATATTGAGTAGAACTCATTGATTTTCTGCACGTTGAGGGTCTTCATTAAAGGTAATGCAAAGTTTTGGGAAATTCTGAAATTGGATGGATAGTAATTCTTTAAATTTTTGATATATTTGGATGCCCCTGTGGATGTATTATAAGCACTAAAAAATTTAGCCCCTAAAACACTTCTGCTTTCGGGCGAATTGAATAATCAAAATTTACCGGTGCTCCCGGTAAATTTCAAATATTTCAAATAGCGCCTAAGGCCATTCCATGATAGCTGTGAGTGTGACCATGAAAATCTCAGAATATGCAGTTCTGGTATATAATTTCCAAACTGGAATAGCAAATCGGTAGATTGTAGTCAAGAAACATTGTTTTAAAGCTAAAGTAATATCAGTCTTGAGAGATCGCTATACAACATAAAGAGTTTACTATTACAATTTCATCACTTTAGACTTGATTTCAACCGCGACAACGATCACTGAATATTGTAAAATCACATATACTTCCAATATGTTCATTTGAATCAAATTCATGACTCCATACCAAAACTTTGTAATACCTTAAAGACTTGTAAAATGCAAAATATAACTTTTTATACCAGAATAATATCGTTAAAGGGATAGTTGTATGGTTATTGCTCTTATTCTTATTTATGACATTTCTGGTGCCCTTTTAGAACCTAAAATTGCTATGAAGGTAATCTTAGACCCAAAAATGCGTGAATTGAGATTGAATACGATCATACCAATTCAGCTCCACTTTCAAAAAAAAAAAAATCGGTGACCGTTAATTAATTAATTAATTAATTAATTATAACAATACAGGGGCTGGCTGGTTGTGCGTATTATAACCAACACGAAAAAGCCAACAAAAAGCCAATATTGGCATTGGCTGGAATAAAACGTATTAGGCGCTATCTCGTTTTTCAACGGCTGGTTCAAAATTACCGAATATTTGTGGGGCACCACAAATATTAGAAATGGTTATATTTAGAAATGGTTATATTATGGATATTTCAGCCGCCTCTGAACCGCTTTTGGTCAAACAAAGATGATTTTGTCATTTAAATTGTATATTCTTTCAGATTTGACACTCAGGTTTTTTTTTGTAGCGCCCTCTGCAACAGAACTCAACTATCCCTTTAAACTCATTTATAAGAAAAGTCATTAATAATCGTATAGGCACACGAGCACAGAAACGGCAGTTCCGTCTCTTACTGTTAAGTCAACTTTCTAATTATTTTTTGAGTGAGCGAAGCGAGCAATTTTGACATCTTTTCATAATGACAACGTAATTTTATGATACTAGTCAGATTGGATAAAAGTGCAATGGACCAGTTCACCAGTTGAGGAGCCTAAGTTATATAATTTCCTTGGTTTGTTTTATATTCAGATCTTGTACAGCATACAATCAAAATAATAGAGTTTAAAATATAGTTAATATAATATACGTTCCCTTATCATGATTGATTGCCTCCTCTTGCAGCTTGTACAGGCGTCCACGTTGAGAATGAGGGATCCTGTTATTATTTCTCGCAAAGCAAGTCAAACTTCGACTCGTCAAAATCATCTTGTGAAGACCTTGGAATGCATCTTGTCTACATCGGATCAGAGGACGAACAAGAATTTCTTGTGAACAACCTACCAGTTGCAAACGAGAATTACTGGATAGGATTATCCAGTGTGACTTGGCAGGACGGTTCGAGTCTGACTTACCACAACTTCGCAGCTAATTCAAAGACTCTCGATGAAGGAGGGATGTGTTTCGTTATAGATCCAAACAAGTCATACCAATGGTTGGATCACAATTGTAATTACGAGCACCATTATATCTGCGAGAAAGAAGGAGGTGAAGAAGCCAAAACTAGTCTTACATGATTTTTGACTTGAGCTGCACTGCTATATTTTTAATACATATCCAAAATGGCTGCCAAGATGGCTGACATGCAGTCCATAGAACAATAACAACCAATCACAAGAAAGCCTAAGGAGAGATAACCAATAGAAAGCCTAAGGAAAAATAGAGTGCCATGTGCCTATAGTGAGCTGGGGTGAATAGCCAATAGATATGAAGAGTGTGTGAGTGTGTGTGGTGCTATGGCAGGTAATGTGAATGAGGATGAATGAATAGGGACAGAACAATAGAAGCCAGACATCAGACAATGAATGTAGGTCAGGAGTGTGCTGAAGCATAACAGAGTGCTGAGAGGGGAAGCTAAATGTAAAATAAACATGTAACCATTTGGATCATTAAAATTTAAACCTTACAATACTGATGATCCAAAGCAGTTTTTTTTTCAGTGATATACAGAAAATTAAGTACTTACATTCAGTTCATTCAATGCATCCAGAATAAACATGTAGTTGTCTTGGATGTTATGACGCATTTTTTTCTTTCTGCCTAGCCAGTCATTATGATGATATAACAAGTTTTTTAACCGCCGGATTTCAAGTAAAGAAAATGTTTCAGAAACTTTCACATGGCCGGCACTAAATGTTCCCAAATCTGATATAACAATATGAACAATACCAAAAGAGCACCCGAAATAGGCCAAAAATGCGATTACGGGAGCGACTTTTCGGAGGAAATGGTCCAAAATCGCCCCCAAAACAATTTCCGCACGACTACGAGCGGCCGCTATCTCCTAGCGCCACCGCTACGGCGGCCGGCCTGCTTGCAGAGCGGAGATCGAGAGCGCGCGAGCAACACTGTCACACCGTTTCAAAGTTAGACTTAATTCGTTATGAAAACTTCACTTTGAACAACGATTATCAAAATTGAATTCATATAAACTATATAAAAATCGCGGCAATCATGATGGAAATAGATCACAATTTCAGAGTTCCGCGCACGAAGTCTTACCGTAAACGGTATATGGACCTTGATCATACCAGCATGCAGATGTGCGGTAAAATAGGGACTTTTCACACACTGGTACAAAGCAAATGGGAGACAAATACAAAATAATTTTGAAATATTTACTTTTTAATGCTGCCCTCCAAAATCATACTATTACCGTGAATGACCGTAATAAATCAGTTCTGTAATTTTTAGCTGATTCACTCAGCTCAATATCATGTAGCCAAACTGAAGAAACCGCCGCTGATTTTCCTCCGTCGTGTCTTGTTTCGCTATCGTTTAACGAATCGTCTAGTTTCGGTTAATGACCCATCAAAACAAATTCGACCGCTAAAAACTCGGTCCGTTTTAGGGTTTTTTTACGAACCCGGTACATGGTAAGGTACGTACGGATCGAATTATTTACAACCGAATTTGTGTATACGATTTTACACGGAGACTCAGCGCGGCGACCAAAAAATGCACACAATGAATACGAAGTGGCTGAACGCCAAGATTGACATTAGGCTTCCTTTTTTAATTTTCAAAAACAATTCTCAGACATCGGTGAGTTGAAAAGATTGTATTTCAAGTTACTGCTATTGAGGTGTCATCAATTGTCACTAAAGTACCGAGTTTTAGTGAATTATGGTGAATTTTGTACAGTGGTGTTTAAAGGTAACATTGTTCAGATGATAAAAAATGGTGCTTATAATAGGTAGTGTTTTCAATGCTAGATGAAAAATTAAAAATAATCTGAAAGTTTGAGTGAAAACAGATCATTATTAATGATAAAAAATTGGGGGAAACTGATCTGATCGATTCCTTAATAATCCCAACTATATTATTACAATTTAATTACATTTTAAGTGAATGTAAATCGTCACAAAGCAATGAATTGGCATATATACCATTCCAGACATTTAAGTGTTGACAGATCTTTTTTTAAATCCTGTATTATGTGTTATTTTCATGGAAAAACGGTTGGGAAAATTCAAAAATGGTTGGGAGAATTTATTGTTAGAGGGTGTCGCACAATGACGCCTTCAAAGAAAACCATAAATATCTGTGTGGCTCCATAATTTTTCAGTATTTTTTGCATATTAGAGGGTTATTACAGTAGATGGAATATAATAAGTAACAATTCATACAAAAATTGCGCATTTTTTCATCAACCTTCAACAATGTTACCGAGTCACTTTAAATATGTTGAGAATCAAAAGAGGTCGTCTGGACAGAAATTGACAAAAGTAGCCCCCGAAAAGAATAGCCTCTGATATGGAAAAAGTAGCCCCGTGATGGCTCTAAAATAGTTAACTAAAGGTACCGTATTTGATAGTCGCTTATATCAACATGGCCATGGAATTATTATTTAAAGGTTTTATATCTCAATTCTAAGTTCTTACTCATTTTTATGTATAACGATGCCTTGGCAGATAGTACTGTGCTACCATTGCTGCGCAGTGTGTACTTTATAGTGTACTGCTTGACTAATGAATAAATAAATAAAAGTTAACGGTTAACAAATAATTTTAAAGAATAGCTATTTTCTTTAATTTTGGAAATGGCTCCCGGTCCTAGATATTTGGATCCCGGTCTGCTTTGACTTACGGAAAGGCTTGTGCGTGGCAGTCTCCCCCCTTATATCCAGAGTTATCATGTGTTTGGTTAAGTTAAGGGGGGGTTGACCCAATGACGATGCGGACCCTGCATGTGTGGGTCTGGACACATGATGGCGTTTTTCTATGCACACCACATTTTCACTTGGCAGCCCAAGGAGTGGTTTAAACCCCCTAACCCCCTCCTCGTAGTAGATCCGCCATTGCGTAGCGCGTGTGAGCACTATTTTTTGGCCCCCGGAAATGTGAAAATCGCGCAGACCGTTATTTTCGCTCAGTGGGAGGGGGGTAGTGTGAGCACTAAGTTTAAAAGAACTAAAACCCCCGCCCCCTTGAGCAAAATAAAAAGGTGAATTTGTGGTTACTATCTTTTTGGGGGGGGGCCAGGAGGGGGGGGGCCCGAGCCCGTCAGGCTACCCCCGTAGATTCGCGCCTGGTTACACTTGATAACAAGAGTGAATCAAACATTTTGTTGTCGATGATTAGAATTTAGATGGTAATAGTAGGCAAATGATATTAGTAAATAATGATAATGATATTTATAAATATAGGATAGTTGTTTGAAAGAAAACGACACGGATTTCGAGACAATTATTTTGATCCATGTCCTATTTTTCTCTCTTTGTCTTGAAATTTTCATTGATTGTTACACTTACACCTGTAAGATTCCTCTTTCATTTTGCTTACCTTATCTACATGTTCAACAAATAATTTGTCTAAAGGGGTATACTTCATGGCAGCTCTTTACTAAATCACTACTTCACAATGTATTCGTTAAAAGTCAAATCTATATTTGTGATTTTATCTTTAACTTTAAAACTTTTGAAACAGGTCACACGAGCTCCAAAAACTTCCGACTACTGGCCAGCAATGTCGCCCTCATCGATGCCTATGTTCTGTCATCATACACGGTTTCGTCCATCATCGAATGCAGTCAGTTGTGTCTTGCTGATATCCGTTGCTCGTGTTATACTTTCATCGCCTGCGATGGTTTGTGCTTACTCGGCAAGGAATGTCTGGCGACGTCTACATACGCTTTTGAAAGACGACCCGGAGCTAAATTCTATTCGGCACTTCTTGAAGATCAGGACTGTTTCCAGAAAGCATTTAGCTATGAATACGGGCGTCGCTAGACCATTTGGAAACTGAGGGTTGGGGTGGCAAAATTGCCGACTAGTTAGCCCTAGTTTTCAAATAACCCCGGAACACAAAAGCAAACAAATATTTTGATATGTGCCGACAGAGATTTTTATTTAAAAAAACGGTCGTTAGCCGATAATCAAATTGGCCGACAACGGGTACAAAGAAAAGATTTCAGGAAAGATGGGCAGAAAAAGGTCATTTTGTTGTTGTTGCGATTTGCAGACAATGCTAGAAAGATTCCACATTTCCCAACAGAAAATCTTAAGGGGAGGGATGTTACCCCCTTTAGTAACGGACCTGCCTATGTAGCCATTTAAAGGCCATGCGCAGTAATTAATGATAGTGTGAATGAATTATAGTGTGTACATATATCAATCCTGGATACTATGCAAAGACGTTTATTTGTACTGAATCCACCATGTAAATATTCGATAAGGATTAAATTGACACAGATTGACAAAAAATAATTCAAATCGTGGCTAAAAAGTAGAAAATCATTCACTTCTCATTTTCTACACCAGCGTAAGAGATTTTCTTTTATAGCATCATGTAACTGTTGGTACCTTTGTTTAAAAGAAGTGGAGTCAACGAATTGTATGAGTGCGTGTGTGTGTGGGGGAGGCTCACCAGAAAACTATATGGCTTTAAATGATTTGTTTTTAAAGAACATTCTACAGAAGGTCTTATGACTGAGCGCCAATCTGGTTTTAGACCCAAGCACTCAATTGCAACATGCTTATAACAGAAATGTGCGACTTTTTATATGAGAACTTTGATAAAGGAAATTTGGCGCTGCATTGCTTGACGCAGCGTTTGACGTTATACCCTATGACTTGCTTGACGAAGTTGAGTTGAAATTGTTTGAATCTTATGTAACAGGCAGAAAGCTATGTGTATTTTTTAAAGGAAAAACAAGTGACCGTCTCCCCGTTCGAACAGGAGTCCCACAAGGATCCATATTAGGACCACTTCTTTTTTGGTATGTTCATGAATGATATCTCAAATTTAAATTTTAATCCACATACAAAACTCTCACTTTATGCTGACGATACAGCTGAATCTAATGTAGATTCGATGTCAAGATAGTGCAGTCAATTTTACAATCAGACATAATTAAGCTCAGTAAGTGGTTTTTAGATAATGGAATGATTGTTAACTCAGACAAAACAAAAATTATGTTGTTTTCATCGCGTCGGAAAAGAAATACTTTTTATTTTCAGATATTTATTTATTTAGATTTTTATTTATGGATGGTCAATTACTAGAAAATGTCACTCAACTTAAACACCTTGGTGTAATTCTCAAACACAATCTTAATTGGGCATGTCATGTTGATGAAGTAGTTTAAAAAATCTTTCGATCAAATGCATGTATACGAAGAAGCAAGTCTTGTTTAACTATTGCATATTTGAAACAATTGTATTTTACACTCATACTTCCGTACATTGACTAGTGGTGTACTGTTTGGGGCTCTTTATAAACAAAAAAAGATATGTTGAGAATAGAAAGATGCCAATACAAATGCCCTCGAATGGTTTTGAATGCTGACTATAATGCACCATCATTAGGACTTCTTCACTCACTTAATGGCAGCCAATTGAACAAAGAATAAGCTTTCATTATTTTGTTATGGTGTACAAGTTACTGCACATCCTTGCCCCACAATACACCTGTCATCTATATACTGTAGTATCTAAACGTAATGTCGCCTCTTGTACTCGATATATCATTTCTTGCCAATTATACCTACCGAAACCAAGAACTGAATATATTAAATGCTTCTTCTCATATACTGCAATGGAATTTTTTGATTCACTACCAATGCAGATTCAAATATCATCCACATATTACATATATTAACAAAACCTACTGCAACACCAGTCTATAATTATGATATCGCAATAACTACAGCCAATTGATTTAATTGTATATTACAAAGTTTTATCTGAATCTGTCATACCTCTGCTGTACATTAATGCTTTAGTTGTCATGTATTTAATGTATTTATCTGTCTGTTTTTATGTTGTGTTTTAACTTACTTTATACATTGTAATATCAACTTGATGCAGGACCCCCTTGTAAAGCAGGCCTTGTGGCACTGAATGGGGCTACCCTGTGTTTTTAAAGAAGACTGAATAGATAAATAAATAAATGTGTGCTTGCTGTTGATTTGAAACAAATTGTACGAGCCTCATCGCAGGTCTTTCTTTCATCTTTATTCTATTGTTTATCAAAACAATTCTCTTGCAAAAGAAATAATCTGTTTTCAGTTGTCGTTATTACAAAAATATATATAATCATGATATCTGTTGTATGTGCGTTACAGGGCTGCATAGACGGCCTTTGTGTAAAATAGCAACTGGCTGTTGTAACTTTCGTGAAGAAGTAAAATGATCTGAAAAAACCCTGAAGTGTTACGATAGATGAATCTCAGTTATGGTTTAGCATCTGTGGGAAGAGTGACGGTTCGGCTGGCGGAATCTTGGAGACACAGATAGAGGGATTGGGAGAGAGAGAGGGAGAGGGAGAGGGAGATATAGAGAGGGGGAGAAGAAGAGTGGGGAAGGCAAAGTTAAAAGAAGATACTGCCCCAATCCCAATGTCTCTTATTTCATCGCATCGTCTTTGATTTCCAGATATCAGTGCCCCTTTTAAATAGCTAGACCAAAGCTAGGCCACTGATCACAACCATCTGCTTTTTTTTTTTTATATTGGGCATCATCAGCCAAAAATGACAGAGTTCATCTTAATAAATCAACATCATCCCCACCATCACAATCCTCATAACTGTTCATCATCTTCATCACCATAAACAGTTTGTCACATAAACTTCTCCTTGAAGAAACACAGCTGTATGAATATAAACAAGTTTTAATGCACACCAAACAGAATGATCTGTAGACTTGTCACAAGAAAATGATAAATTACATAACTATCAAGCATGTCAAAAAGGGAAAGAAAAGGAAAGCATCGAAAATAATATCGCTAGTGATATTCGTTTGTCTCGCAATGTGGTCAATAAGGAATCTAAAAGATCTCGACGTCGAGATCTTTTAGATTCCTTATTGACCACATTGCGAGACAAACGAATATCACTAGCAATATTATTTTCGATACTACATCCGCAATGAGTAATATATTCAGCATTAAAAGGAAAGCACTTCACACAAGAAAGATTATCGTATGGATACTGCAATGAATCTAAACATGATGTACTTCAATTTGCTCATTGCAAAACGTTGAAAATGCAATTTTCATTATGTTATTTAATATTCCGTACAACATGCAAATGCATATCCAGAAATTGATTAGCAGGGGGTTAACCTCCTCCTGACGGGGGAGATGGAATGCATCTTTGATACCTGCCCTACATTATCATGATGGAGACAAACTACAAGTTCTTTTTCTTTTCTTCCTGGGCAGTCAAACAAGGGAGCTGTTGTTGACTTGATTCTATATTGGATACGCCATTGCTTTTTCCTCAAAAAATATCTTCAACTTTTCAGGACTTCTTCAGAAACTTGTGCAATAAAAATATTGACAAAAGAAAAATCAACTGTTTTGGATAACAAATTTGAAAATGGCTGAATAATAGGAAATGTAAGTAGGCACGGGTAACAGCTTCAACAACTTGTGAATGCCCTTGTGTTAACCAATATAATTATGTAAATATAATCTGTGTATGTCTTGAAAGGCTATATATGCAATGTACACAAACTGATAACAAATTATACCATCTCTATAAAATATATCAAATTACTGCATTAAAGAAATTAAACAAAATTACTAGTGCTTATACCTTAATTAAGTAAATTACATGTCGTGTGTGACCATGCTGATGAATGGAAATGTCGCTTATCGCAATACACTCATACAGATTAAGTCATTAAAGTATAATGTCAAAAATTTATCAGGAGTTCATGGGTCATACAAGACAATAAAAAGTGATACTTGACAATCACAGGCTCATATTTAGTACAACCTACAAGTAAATAGTTCATTTTTACACCAATATTATTCTCTATCCAAAAACATCTTCTATCCTTTTACCACCAGATACTTCCATATATTCCTTCCAATCCTGCATCTTTTTACAAATATATCTCTTCCTTTCTCTTTCTTCATTATTCACAATATTTTTCATATAATCTTGAAAGTTATAGTAGCATCTGGCAAATAGAAAATACTGTTACACCGCAACAAAAAAATGTTCATTATTCACAATATTTTTTGCTCAAACCTTAACTGACCTGTTTCTCTCATTTTTCTGCTTCTGTTAAATCCAAAATTAATATCAAAGTAGACTTCCCCTTCAAAATTAAAAAATAATCAGCATATCTAATATTTGTTTTCCCTCTGTTGCTTACCTTCAAACGTTTCAAAGTTTGTGAAATCGAAACGAACATACCTAATCTGAGTAGTGGGCCGGTAAGCCAGGGTATTTACATTTATCAATCTTCTGACAAAGAGAGCACAAATCCAAACCCTCGGCATAGAACGGCGAATGCAATGCTGCCATCTACAATCCACCACGCACCCCCACACACACCATAATGACGTGATTGCACACGGCGAGGGCGTAATCATGTTTAATATGTACGTGTGTCAGTCACATCATCCATTTTTTTTAATTGAGAGGGCAACGTACGATTATTTCCGTGGGTCGATAGATAAAATATATTGGGGCTATTTTATGTTTTGTTGTTTTTAATCATTTTTTATTGCACACACACATGAATGGGGGGGGGGTGTGTGTTAGGCTAATTTGGTGCAGCACACAAGACGGCAACAAGGATGGGATCACGCATAGACACAAATCGAGAGAAAGAGAGACAGAGGCAGAGACAGACAGAAAGAGACATAAAGAGACAGAAAGACAGAAACAAAACAAAGACACAGGAAGAGACAGAAATTTCGACACAATAAGAGAGACAGGGATAGTGACAGAGAGAAAGAGAGATACAGAGACACTTACAAAGACAAACAAATAAACATGAAAGAAGAAATACAGATAGGGTCACAACACCATGGCGAAAAGGAGAGAAATGTGGAAAGAGGGAGAGATAAATGCACTCCATTAGTGGTATGTTAAGTTAATTAACAAGATGATCACACTAGTAACTCTATTATAGTGCTACACAACTAACTGGTATTGCTATTGTACACGACAAACCACCAATAACCATGGCAACTACTGGCAACAAACCAACCACCCTACCTCCTCGGTGTAATGGTCAGCGGGAAGGGGCGGGTAATCGCATACATCAATCTTCTTGCAAAGGGCGTAAAGGTTCATCTAATATCTCTGTAGAAGGTGGACTGTAAGGCTTCTATCTGATCAATTTACACACAAGCCAGGGAGTGTGTGTGTGTGCGCGCGTGTGTGTGCGTGTGTGTGTGCGTGTGTGGGGTATGGTGGCAAGGGGGCGAGGAAAATAAAATACGACACTTTAGAGCTTTATTCATCGTCCAGGGAAATTCGGAGGAGTGTAAAAGGCGAGAATTTAAAGTATGGAGTGTAATGACAGCATTTTATGGGAGTTTAAGTGATATTCTTTTGGAGAGTTTTACACACGATCGACATTTCATATTTCTTCAGTTGCATATATAATGTCAAATGAACAATGGCTTAAATACATAACTTCACAATCTATGCAATTAAAAAAGGAAAAGGGCTTACTACATATACAATATGCATATAAAACAAAGAGACACAGTACTTTTTTTTTAAAAGGTGATAATTATCTGAAGTTCGATTTTATGAGAGATCCAATAGAATAACAAAAACTATGTACATGTACATCTAGAAGATATAGTATATTTGGATGAACTCCATTCAATCATTTGTAGTTTGTTTTGGTAATATTCTAAATTCACTATTGGAAAAGAAAGTTAAGCACCTGTATGACCTCCTCTGCATTGAAGATCACAGAGAGAAAGAGGAAGAGGAAGAGGGAGGGATGAAGAGAAAGGGGAGAGGCAGGAACAGATACAGAGTGGATGACAGAAAGATATGTACAAGCATACTTGCATGCCTTGTGTACCAAAATATAAGAGAAAATCTTGCAATTATAATGTTTAATATGTTTAACCCTAATAAGGCCGGGCTATTCGAGTTCTTAATACGGCCGGGGGCCATTATGGCCCCCCCTTAAGATCTCGGCCGTGAAACGGCCGATCGCCGCGAAAATTTGCATGCATGTCAAGTGAAGTGTATAGAATACTATAGCAATTTTAATTTTTTGAAAAAATTACTCATTTGCATATTTATGGTAAATTATGCAAATAAGGTCAGAAAATTCATATTTTTACCTATAAATCATATATTCTTCATATTTAAGCTTTCTTTTCCACTACATATATTTTTTAGACCATTTGGAATAATAATACGAAAAAAATTTGGAAAGCTAGGTTATTTCTTATGTTATCTCTTGTTTTGATAATTTCTTATGTAATTCATTGTTTTTTTAACTTATGTATTTTATTGTTTTTGTTGTTTTATTTCATTTCTAACTATAATTTAACTATTTTGACCCCAAAACAAACACCTAAACTTTAAACAAGACCAAATAACCAATGTTTTATCTCCTTTTAGGAAAAATGATATTTCCATATGTTTTGTACACAAATCACGAAAATGAGCGATTTTCGGGCCGACATGTAAAGACAAAAGGTCACGTAACTTTGTAACGGTAGGTCCGATTTTCAAAAAATTGTTTTAAAAGATGCGCAAGACTCGAAAGAATAAAGTCATGAAGCGGCGGGGCGTCATCCGTATGCGTTCCCGAACAATCAGAAAAATCGCGGAGGGGCCATGATGGCCCCCGGCCTTATTAGGGTTAAAACTTTGAAGGCCAACCGTTGCTTGTATGAACAAAAAATTTAGTTTAAAAAATGTGCACTTTCATATGACCAAGATAAATTCTGTATCATGCATGAGTTTACATTGGCTTTTCCTTGAAAATTCAATATAATAATCCCGATTTAGAAAGGATTGTGAATAGAAAACACAATCTCAATTACTACTTTCGAAAAAATCAACCTAATGCAATTTCAATAGCCTTGTGCGTCACCTATTGAAATTTGCGAACATGACAATACAGGATATAAATTATCAGAGATAAAAACTACGGGCCAGCTTGCTATAATACAGGTATCACGCAGCTTATGACCACACGGATGCTGGGAAGTTGTACTATGTAATATGTTAGTTAGATTATAATATTTATTTCCAACTGGAAGGTAAATTATATAAATCAGATGAAAAATGTATATTGTAATGATGAGGCTGCAAGCAATGCAATGTGGTTTTAATGCTTTTGCTTGAAAGATTTTAGTAATATTAATATATTGTAATATCTGAGGCTGCTATAAATTCAATACGATGTTTATGCTTCCTCTTCATAGTGTAATGAAACGAATAAAAATTATTCAACAAAAATATATTGTATTGTTTGATGCAGTTATCATTTCATTAAGATTATAATGCTTTTGTTTTAAAGATCTGATTTAGAAATGAAATAAATATTTATTCCAGTGTAAGAATTTCAATTAATATTTAAATGATGAAACATGTACTATACACTTAAAACGTGAAATATGAGTTTTCCATTGGATGTTTATGACAATAAAGCAATGACATCAATATGCACATATTCATTTCATTTTAACTACATGTACCTGTATGTTAGATGTTAAATTTCTCAGTATTCAATTCGCATGTATTGTCCAGCTATTAACTCTTTGTGCATTTTTTTCGCAACCGGTGCACCGACGCGTCGGCCCTGCGTTTCGTTCGCATCTGTGCACAAATCACACTACGTGCTATTCATAAACAAATTAGATACAATTGCACATTCGCATCGGCCCCATTATGCATTGTTTGTGTGGTTCATACACTCACCGATCGCAAATGTGACTTCATAGTATAGCTTGTCATAGGATATTTCGGAGTAATTTGGCGTTTTTCTTTGCATTTACTTTGTAATTGAATCATGGCACCTAGACCGATATAAACATGGATCATCAGTATATTGACCCAGATTTATGTAGGGCAGGTACAGTATATTCACTTTCAAAATCAGTGTTACAAGAAACCCATTGTATCATCTTGGAAGCGAACAATAGCAAAAAGACAATACATACTCATAGGACAGGATACTCAGGAAGCCCGATCAATATTTATATTGTTGTGTCTCTGATTAGTCTAGCACCTTTTTGAAAGAATGCTCAGTGCATAAAAGCTCGGGGGCCTTCCCTACATTCCCTCCCTTTGCTTTCTGTTATATAGGCGTTTCTTATGTTGATTTTGGTATCACTGGAAAGCTTATTGAATCATATGTGAATATAAAACACTTGTCACTAACGTAGGAACAAAATAGACTGCCAAAGTCTTGTTGAAAAGTACAGAAGTGAACGTATATTTACATACGGAAAGTACATGTTTAGAAAAAAGTATCATACAGGCAAAGAACACTAATATACCAAATGAGTTTGATATGATAAGAAATCTAATATAAAACTCTAAAAATGTGCTACACAACATTTATCTTCAGAATGTTCAAGTAAAAAGTTATAGCCCTCTGAAATTAGAGATACCTTCTTTACGCAGAAAAAAAGTGCACGCTGCAAATGAATGCAACGCACAGGGGGTTTACGGGCAAACGCACAAAGAGTTAAACTCAAGCAATTGATATTTTTATATAACTATGTTTGTGATATTAAATTTTACTCTACTGTGTACATGTATCATACAGTCTTTTTTGTTCAAGAAAAGAAAGACATTGGAATCATATTAAATATACCAATTATAAACACAGAAACATGAAATATTCATTTGTATAAAATATATCACATCCTGAAGGTAGTTCATTTTACAAACTAAAAGGTGAAACACCTTTCTTCATAATTGTGAATATGTGTGGTAGTTACAACAATATCATGTTCTCGCATTCCTCTTAAATGCAAACCCATGCTTTCATTTGAGAGTAGTACCTCATGATTATGCGCGAATTTTAATCAGTCTTTACTATTTTTTTAACAATTCATACACAAACAATCAAATAATTTTAAAAATTCTTTAGTTGTTGCATTGCAAGTGAATACTATTCACTTGCAATGCAACAACTAAAGAATTTTTAAAATATTCACTTGCAATGCAACAACTAAAGAATTTTTAAAATTATTTGATTGTTTGTGTATGAATTGTTAACTATTAGTTATCAATAGTTCTGAGTCTTTTGTTTATATTTTTAACATAACTTGTTGTCTTACATATTTATGTCTCTAACAAAAAAGTCCATACGTAAACAAATTGTATGTTAATGAAACATTAATTTACAATATGAATTTATATGAAATACATTTTAAATTTCATAATTTGATACTTGTGAATCTATATGGGTGCTGTTTACTTCATGATTTGTCTTTCAATTTTTGTCTCTGTGAGTTTCTTTTATTATAACAGAAATTGTTAATCTTTTGAAAATTACTCAAAATTATGCATGCTTCTTCCTAAATGCCAATTTTGTTTGTATTATCTGTGGATGGAACAACCTTTCCATACATAAGTTTCTGCTAGAGTTGCTAGACATTCAAAAACGCTGCTTCATCTCAAATAACCACCCATTGGAGAAATTGCTCGTTTCTCTCACATTGACCAACTAACCATCTGGCAAAGTTCAATCTTCTGCCAATGTCTCCAGGAAAAAGTTGACGCCGGACGTGAATGTCGTATGGATCCTGGTAAAGATCTAACCGGGTGATGCGGTTAAACGTTGCTGAGGGTAGTCCTAACCAGTTCCGTCTGGAACTGTTGCTTCTAGGGTGATTGGTGAGTCTCTGTCTCACTGCTTCTATGGGTAGGATATGAGTTACTCTTTATAATGACATTATTTCATGACCACAAAGATTGTAACTTTTTTATATGAAGCAAAGTTGGGTACACTGTATTTTTTTAAAATACGTACTGTATATTTAAAGGTCTCATTTGGCCCACCATGTTGAAAGTGGGTCCAATTTCTCCTATGGAACGGAATAAATGAAAGTCATCTCTCGTTTTCAGAGGGAAAAGCATGTAGTGGCCTACATAAACAAAATCGTTGTTAATTTGAATGTACATCTTTAAATACGAAATTGACTGCGCATACGCGAATTTTAATGCCCGAGATCACTTTTCGGCTAGTACCAACGAAGTTGAATGAATCTTGTCGCACGCGCCAGACGGACTGAATTTGAATGATACAAAGTCATGTGCGGCATTCCTTGTTCGATACGATAAACGGAGCGACTGAAGTGCATTTTTGAAAGACAGTCTCCGCCAAAAATGGCGTTTGCGCTAAATTAGATGAATAGAACGATTTATAAAATGGACTGAAGACACTGCAAAATCAACCGGGAAAACCTATATCATCCTCACTTCCTCATATATTTTTCTATATCTTAGATTACTTTTCCCCTGCTCCTCCTCTCTATTCTCTCTTCAAAGTCGTTGCATCTCAGTCCCTCTTTTCTCGTTTGTATCCTTGCCTTTGTCTCTATCTATAAATTTATTTGCTTTTCAGTGTTCCATGTTCCTTGTAAACTATCCTTGAAAAAAAATAGCTACTCCTCCCTCTTCTCTTTCATTTCTCAAGTCCGTTATTCCGTAACTTTAGTCGATCAGGTGGTCCATATGTTCTCTCTCATCTGCTCTATCTCTCTCTCTCTCGCACTCACTCTGAATCTCTCAATCTCTCTCCACACCCCATGTATCTTTTCGAGAAATGAGTTTCTGTTTTCTATGACTAGCTAGGTAAAAACCATTCCTTGTAAATGGTAATGTGAAAACCACATTCAGTTTTAATTCACTTATGAATTAATAATATGAAAATATAATAATTATCGAAACGCCACAACCGAATGGAAATGCATTATTAATCATTCATGCTCCGTTAATACACTGAAGTAAACTGTAACGTGGTACACAATCATACACAGAATTACTGTGGTGCATAATAATCGAAATTTCGTTTGAATTGAGTTGAAGTGAAGATTTTTTTTTTAAATTGCGGGGAAAGAAAGGGTATTTTTAGCATGTTGCGTGCAGTTATTGATGCATCTTGATGTATCTTTTTCGAGAAATGAGTTTCTGTTTTCTATGACTAGCTAGATAAAACCATTTCTACTGGGCATCCTTGTAAATTATAAAGTGGAAATCACAAGCAGTTTTAATTCACTAATGAATTAATAATGAGAAAATAGAATATACATGTATATTGAAACGCCACGACCCATTAGAAATTCATTATTAATCATTCATGCTCCGTTTATACACTAAAGTATACTGTAACGTGGTACACACTCAAACATAGAATAACTGTGGTGCATAATAATCGAAATTTATTTGAATTGAATTGAATACAATTTAATATCAGTGCTTTGTCAAATCATGTCTTGCCTTCTTTAAATCCTTCCCGTCACGTCTTTTTTACGCTCTATATGTATCTTATTATAATTATGGTCGCTACCCCTGCAGTATGCACATCGTGTGCGCTCTCTCTCTCTCTCTCTCACTCTCCTTTCTTCTCCTCTCCACCCACCTCTCCTCTCTTTTTCTTTACTCTTCACATATGCAGCAACATTTTCCATTCTTCCATTTCTCTGTTTCCTTGCTTTATTTTCTGTTGTCTTATATATTTTTCTATTATTATTATACACGTATGTCTTATCTGTCAGTCGTCATTGTCTCTTTTGACCTTTCCAGTATTAACCATAAAAGTGTCGTAACAAGTTTTTTTCAAATTACGGATATATAATTGTATTATTATTCTGCCACTTTTTGGTAATATATATATATATATATATATATATATACAGGTGTATATATATTTTTTTCTTTTTCTTTTAAGTCAATATATTTACATGTTACAAAAATTATGTTTGTCATTTTTTTGAGGGATCCACATTTTACAAGCTCTGCTTTTCAGTGTATCCCTCCATTTCCACAGGGTTATCTTGAAAAATCTCTTAAAAAACCATTGTACTGGATATTTATGTATACTTTCTATTTCACAATTCTAAACCATGTAAAATGTATTATATTATTGAAAATTTAATTGTATACTGATTTCTTGTCAAAATTACTGTTCTGTTGGAAATGAAAAAATAAACTGAAACTGAAACTGAAACTGAAAGTGAAGATAATTTGTTACGCGGGAAAAGAAAGGGTATTATAAGCATGTTGCGTGCAGTTATTGATGCAGCCGTGTGCGTAGACACGAGGCGTTTGTTGGCGTTGAAGATTTTACTTACTTGAAAAGATTTCCCCCGGATACCTCCGTTCTGAAAATGATACTACCGAAATTAATCGAAGAGTAGCCTGCCGACGGGGCAGCTGTTTAAACAGCTACAAACCTTAAAACAACAATGCTTGTTATACCAATGTATTCTATCTTGTTTTGTTTTTTTAAATCAAACATTTATTTGGACCTTCTTGCTATAGTTTACAGATCTTCTATGTGCAATGCTTCGTCGAGTAGAGGGACCTCGTTCGAATTTGGTAATTAAAAGATTTTACTCTCTTTTTCCCTGGCAGCCGACAGTTGCATTTCGAAGACTGGTTTAACGAAATTGCATTTAAAGGGCAAGTCCACTCCAAAAATAACTTACTTTCAATAAATTGGAAGCAAAACAATCAGACTAACCAATCTAAAAAAGTTTGAGCAAAATCGGATAATTAATAAGAAAGTTATGAATTTTTAATGACATTAAAAACTTTGAAAATAACTAAACAAATTGGCAACTCACTCATGAGTCTGTGACGTCATGTCCTCACTATCCTCTAATTATTTTCTTTATATTGATAACATAAATTTCCTATTTTCCCCCTCAGAAACTTATTTCTTCACACCAGCATCCAAGGTAGATTGATAGTAATATAATAGTGATAGTAAAAATTGAAGAAAAAAAATTTCACCACCACTCCCCTCCCCCCTTGAGCGCCAGGGGAGGGGGCCCATCTTCTTTTTTTCCCAAAAAAGGGTGTTTTTACATGTTTTTTTTCTAGGGAGGCCGGGCCCCGGCTCCCCCTGGATCCGCCACTGACTGGTGGAAGAACAAGTGATGATCCCCCTGGAGGTGCATGAGACAACTACTACCATAGTCTCTTATTTTCTTTAACTTCTACCTACTACTACTCTTTCAAGTACTACTACTAGTGAACCGAGAGAGGACATGAAAGATTGCAAAGAAGAATTGTGTTTAAAGACACACACAGAGATATAGAGAGAGGGGGTCGATTGAAAAGAAAGTACTGATATGTTAGTCAGATAACCAAACTGATTCCAAACCGACTCCAAACCGACTCCAAACTGGTTCTGGTGTCGGACTTGTTGGTGTGACCGGGATATCATTTAGAGATAAACCATTTTCGCGTCAATATGTCGCAGGCAGTCAGGCACTACATTACACGAAAACATAAACAAATGTGTGTTTGACTTTGATACCATGGTAATAAATGCCTCACATCATTTCAGCAGGCTGCATCTATTATTAAAACTCTTGTATATTCATCTCTCATTTGCATTCCTCCTGCTCTCATTGAGCATTTCGCAAACTAAATTTATCGAGATAACAACGGGGTTTTTTCAGCAGAGCGTGCAAAATCACCTTCATCTTTAGTGATTCCTAGGTTCTTCTGTTTAAATTTGCATGCGTTAAATCAGCAGATTATTGGAAGAACACTTTCAAAGTTGAGTAAACGAGTTCAGTCTGCGAAAAAAAAGAAAAACACTGGTTACTTTCATTTTTGGAAGGAAAGAGATGACCTCCCTTGATTCTAAATTGGATATAAAAAAAAGTTGTAAAGGTTCGGGATTTGTCTCAATATGCTTCATAACTCTTTAACTCCATTGACAATATCGATCTAAGAGAGGGATTTGTGAAAGAAAATAATCATCATGGTTGATTTACCTATGAGTGGACTAAGGATATTCCTTGCCTTGTGCGGGGTGTTTTCTCTGGTAAGTAAATGGAAAAAAAAATCTTTATATCTCTTCAAAAATTGAAATACAGATGGTTTGTTTGCAATCCAAAGAATGATATTCCTTGAAACCAAAATGACTGAAACCAATGGAAATGATGTTCAAAAAATTGTTGAATTTTATTACTTTCTATGAATAATTGTTAAATGCATAAATAAAATATTGTATTTTTATGGAAATTTATGTCCCCATTAATGATGTATGTCCTTATTCTGTTGTTCATTCATTTTCTCTTCCTTCTATTAGTCGTATTCGTGCTTCAAGTGTTTTGCTTTCTCCCCCTCTCTTCTATCTTTTCTACCATCCATCTACTCTTTACCTTTATATATCAAATGGCATCTTTCTTTTTATTTAAATATTCTTTTGTAAAAATGTGATGCCTCAGTTGTAAAGGGCATTTCTGAATTTTCGTATTTTTTGTTGTACTTGTATTTGACATGCTTATAAAGTTGTATATCCTTAATCAGGACCGTGATTAAGAAAAATACAGTGTTGCTGATGTTTTATCATGAATAAGTAGGTTTCAATAAACAAATCGATCAATGGAAAAATGAATGAAAGTATTCACAAATTGAGGCTTTCGGTAACCCCCATGCCCTAACCCTATTGTTGGTATTATTCGTTCGTCAAAAATCCCGCATATGGGCCGATTAGAGGAATTGAGAAGGACGTATAAAGGAAAGGAAAAGAATGGACGAGATGAAAATGAAATGGAGCTTTATTTAACACTTACACGAGACTAGTTTTGGTTTTCGTGTTCGGTTTTTGTGTGTACACCATAAATGAGGTATTATATTAGAAACTAATGTCTGCACATATACTGCTATGCCACAAGCATTATTGTTTTGGACAAAACTCTGAAAATGTTCTAGACTACAGCAAAGTGTGCTTAAGAAACTAACAATCGTCATTTGCAGAGATATTTTGATTGATGTTACTGTGGAATATGATTAGTTCATTGAGACATAGGTTGGTCTATGTGTATAGGATGGTTAGATAATTGTGCCTTTTTTCCTTATAAAGTGCAGTGTGTGTATTTATTTAAAAAAGAGAAGATCCACTTTCAGGTAGATCAGTTTTAAACTAGGTTTCGAGTTGCCGAGTGTGCTTCTCAAACTACATAGTGGTATTTAAGTTCCGTTGTATATTTTTGTTGTGGGACATAAATTAGTAATCGATGTTATACCTAGCTCATGTAAACATGATGTGACTACTATATTTGTTCACAATATTTTCAAGATTTGTATCACTTAAGAAGGTACATTTCTGAAGATACTTTGCTTGTTCAAAGCATTGGGTTTTCATTACATCATAAATGATACACAATTAATACTCCTATCATTCAATGTAAGATGTATTCGATCACAATGTAGAATAAAAAAGGGTATTCTATTGGCTGGAGGAAAAAAGTAGATATGATGTCATTTTTTAACACGGTACAAACCATTCATGCCGAGTAATGATACTCTGTTGACCGGGTTTAGACTATGCAGTGAAGCATAAATGTATTAGTGATTCAGGTCGTTTTATATGTAAAGCCATAACCAATGGCGGCAATGATTATACTCTGGTGAATATCTATGTCAGGGCTCAAAATACAAATAAACACACAGGAATCTTAAAGGTTCGACTTTCACTTGAAATGGGTAATATAAATGCAGTTTATAATCATATTGCAATCAATGTATGTTGTGATGATGTACATATGCTATTATTGTAATGTGTATTTATTTTTGTATTATGTGTATGTACAATGATTGTAAAACCAGTGAAAAAAAGAATTTCCTTAATGGACAATAAATGGCAATTCAATTTAATACAGATCATATAATGGTTAGCGTTTTCGTCCACTAATCCTCAGTAAGTCATTAGTAGAGGTGTCGTGGTCTAGGGGATATGTCACCTGACTGTGGATCAATGGTTCGCGGTTCGAGTCCCACCTCGGCACTAATGTCGGTTGGCAAGACTTTTATCTACATTTGCCACTCTCCACCCACGTGTTAAATGGGCGACCGGTAGGATTTAAATGTTAATGTGGTTGGATTGGCGGAATACGTGTACACTAACATGTTTTGATTAGCAATTGAATCCAATGACCGGGGTAATGATAATTACAATGTAAAGCGCTTTGAAAAGTAGTATTAAGTGCTATACAAATGTGACTCTTATTATTATTATTATTTATGTATTTATGCAGATGGAGTTATCGTTCTTCGTTATCTTCGTTATATTAAACCAACACAGCACAGTGACTGCTAATATAGGTGAGCAACTTGGTAGGTGTCTTCTTACCACCTTTCTTTCATCCGTATATTTCGATAACATTAATTATTTTTGAGGGTCGATTGATGTGTTTATTTACATTCAAACATCCAACTATAGTTGTGAAAACGAATAAAATCCAAATACAGTATTGTTATTTGTCTACAGTATAATACTTTGCTACTTATTATCTAAAGTTATTTTAACAACTTCCCCGCCAATCTTTTTTGTCTGGATTTTCCAGCTCTTTGTATAATAGTAATTTATCATCCATCACATTTTGTCGTAATTGATTCTTTATCATCGTCTGCCATATTGTTATCCTTCTCTTTTTTGTTTCCTTTCAGAAAAGGCTGAAAATATACCGGAAGAAACTAATAACACCATATCATTATTAGTATGAAATAGTTTGCTTGTAGGATAACGGAAAAAAGCCCCTATGTAATTATGCGAACTTCCAAAAATTGCCTTAATGATCATCTAATATTTTCTGGCAACCGATTGTTGTGATTTTTTTTAATGATCCGTTTCATTTGAGCGAATTAAAAGATAATTTTATGTATGGTATGAAAATGTAATCTATGAAATTCAATCTAAAATCTATGATGTTTATTAGATCAATCACGCTCTCAATCTTTCTATCTTTCTCTCTCTCCCTCTATCTCTCTCTTTCTATCTTTCTCCCTTTTCTCTCTCTCTCTCTCTTCTCCTCTCTATCTCGCCCCTCTCTCTTTCTCTCTCTCTCTCTCTCATTCTCTAATTCTCTCTCCCTCTCCCTCGCTGTGCCAATACTCCCTCCACATATCTTCCATTCATTTCTTTTTCCCATGCTCGTCTATCTGTCTCCCTGTCTCTCCTTTTTTGCAGCTTGTAAATCTGGTCAAAGCGAGAATGACGGGTCATGTTATTATTTCTCAGTAAGCAAGTCAAACTTCACCTCGTCAAAATCGTCCTGCGAGAAACTTGGAATGCATCTTGTATACATAGGATCGCAGGAAGAACAAAACTTCTTGCAGAATAACACATCTGATAACGATCAGAAGCATTGGATAGGTTTATCCCAACTGACCTGGAGAGATGGCTCAAGCTTAGCCTACAACAACTTAGTAACATGTCAAAACAACTTCGCATTTGTCTTTAATGAAGGAGGAATCTGTTTCCGAATAAATCCCCAACATTATTGGTATGACAACAGCTGTTCCACGTCGTACTATTACATTTGTGAAAACGAAATAAAAGACAATGCTGGTAAGTACAGAATATTGAATAGAAACTAATTGATTTTCTGCACATTGAGGGTCTTCATTTTCTTAGTCTGTAAAAGGAAAAATATAATTTTGTCTACCAGAATAAAATCGTTAAACTTATTTATCAAAAATCATTCATAATCATAAGCGCACGAGCACCGTATTAACGGCGGATCCGTCTCTTACTGTATAGTCAACTTCCCATTATTTTTCGAGTGAGCGAAGAAAGCGATTTTGACATCTTTTCATAATGACGATGTAATTTTATGATACTAGATTGGATTGAAGTACAATGGATCACTTCAATGCCCAGGTTCGATGATTTCATTGGTTTATTTGATATTTGATTGTGTGCATAGCACACAATCAAAATAAAAGAGTTCGGAAAATGTGTAGGCCTATATGATATACCCCTTTTCATAATTGTCTCTCTTGCAGTTTGTACTGTTGGCCACACTGAGAATGACGGATCCTGTTATTACTTCTCGCAAAACATGTCAAACTTCGACTCGTCAAAGTCATCCTGTAAAGACCGTGGAATGCATCTTGTCTACATCGGATCAGAGGACGAACAAGAATTTCTGGTGAACAACCCAGCCTTTGCAAACAGGAATTACTGGATAGGATTATATAGTGTAACTTGGCAGGACGGTTCGAGTCTGACCTACTCCAACTTCGCAGATGATTCAGAGACTCTTGATGAAGGAGGGATGTGTTTCGTTATACAACCAGATAAGTCATACCAATGGTTGGATGATAATTGTGCTGATGATCACGAGCACAATTATATCTGTGAGAAAGAAGGAGGTGAATATGTACTGATGATCCATAGCAAATTTCACAATATCAGTTGATTTAAATCAATTTTCATGGTGTTTTTTTTCAGTGATCTACAGAAAAGTATTTACATTCAGTTTATTCAATGCATCCAGGGTATTATAGTTGTCTTGTATTTTATGAAGAAAATTATTTTCCCGCCTTGCAAGTCATTGATTATAAAAAAGTTACTTTACACACGAATTGCTGTTTGAAGGAAAACGACAAGGATTTCGACAGAATTATTTTGATTCATGTCCTATTTTTTTCTGTTTGTCTTGGAATTTTTCATTTATTGTTACACCTGTAATATTCATCTTTAGTTTTGCATATTTGGGGGACTTGTAAGCTTACCTTATCGAGTTGGCTCAGTCAGTAAAGCTCCGCCTGTCGAACCAAAGATCGTGGGTTCGAATCCAGCCCAGGCGGATGACTGAGGCCTGCGTTGTGTGTTAACGTGCCCCTCCCCTTGTTTCATAGACGCAGGCTGTGTTAAGTGGAAAACACTCCGACCCTCTGATAAGACGGTAAATGGAGGCCCAGTGTAGAGGAGAGTCACCACCTTTACACGTTAAGAACCCACTGCACTATTCGTATAAGAGTATGGGGAAACCCCGGTGTAGTGGTCCACCTGTACACCCCCAATCAGTTATACCGCCGGTAGGAGAGAACCGAGGGTTAGAGTGATTCAGTTCGCTTTAGCCTCCCAGGCACAGGTGACGCCAAATAATAATAATAATATACCGTACTTATATATCGCATAGGCCTATCACAATATGTCTCTATGCGCTGTAAGAAAGAGTAAGAAGGAAAGGTGGATAGAGTAACATAAGAAGAGTGAGATATGCTCAACATACTTCCTCTCGTTAACATTGGAAAGTATTTTTGAAAAGAAATGTTTTAAGACGCGCCTTAAAGTTGTCAACAGTATCACAGTTTTTTAGATTTTCTGGTAGGTTATTCCAAAGTTCGGCCGATGCAACCTGAAAAGAGCGAGACCCGTAGAATTTAGTATTTATTTGTGGAATGGTGAGGAGAGACTTTTGGGAAGATCTGAGGGTACTGTTTGGAACATATAGGGTAAGTAATTCCGTTAAATAAGTAGGAGCTAATCTTTTGAGGCACTTAAAGGTTAAACAAGGATCTTGAACTCAATTCTAGCACGGACGGGTATTAAACCAGTGTAGTTTTCAGAATAGGGGAGATATAATAATAATAATATGTTTGAAGGGGTATAATTCATTGCAGCCCTTTACTATATCTCTACTTCACAATGAATTCGTTAAAAGTCCAACTCATATTTGTGGTTTTATCTTTAACTTTATAACCTTTGAAACAGGTCACAGGAGCTTCCAAAAATTCCGACTACTGGCCAGCAATGTCGCCCTCATCGATGCCTATGTTCTGTCATCATACATGGTTTCGTCCATCATCGAATGCAGTCAGTTGTGTCTTGCTGATGACCGTTGCTCGTGTTATACTTTTATCGCCTGCGAGGGTTCGTGCTTACTCGGCAAGGAATGTCTGGCGACATCTACATACGCTTTTGAAAGACGACCCGGAGCTAAATTCTATTCGGTACTTCTTGAAGATCAGGGCTGTTTCTAGAAAGCACGTATCTATGCATACGGGCGCCGCTTGACCACTTACTGAGGGTGGGGGTTGGCAAACTTGCCGACTAGTAAGCCCTAGTTTTCAAATAACCCCGGAACACAAAAACAAAAACAAACATTTTGAAATGTGCCAAAAGAGATTTTTTTTTAATATTTTAAAAAACGGTCGTCAATCAACATGGCCGACAACGGATACAAAAAAAAAGTTTTCAGAAAAGATGGGGAAAAAAAAATCATTTTGTGGTTGTTGTTGTTGCAATTCGCAGACAAAACTAGAAAGGTTCTACATTTCCCAACATAAAATCTTAAGGGGGAGGTTTGTTACCCCTTAGTAACGGCCCTGCCTATGTAGCCATTTAAAGGCCATGTGCAGTAATTAATGATAGTGTAACTGAATGAATTATAGTGTGTACATATTTCACTCATGGATACTCTGCAAAAACGTTTATTTGTAATCCACTATGTAAATATTCGGCTACGATGAAATTGACACAGATTGACAAAAGATAATTCAAATCGTGGCTAAAAAGTAAATTAGAAAAGAAGTAAAGAAAGCTATGTGTATTTTATAAAGGAAAAACAAGTGACCGTCTCCCCGTCCGACAGGAGTCCCACAAGGATCCATACTTGGACCACTTCTTTTTTTGTATGTTCATGAATGATATCTCGAATCTAAATTTTAATCCACATACAAAACTCTCACTTTATGCGGATGATATAGCTGAATTTAATTCAGATTTCGATGTCAAGATAGTGCAGTCAATTTTACAATCAGACATAATTAAGCTTAGTAAATGTTTTTTTTTAGATAATGGAATGATTGTTAACTCAGACAAAACAAAAACTATGTTTTTTTCATCCCGTCGGCAAAGAAATACTTTTATTCTTCAGATATTTATGAATGGTCAACTACTAAAAACTGTCACCAAACTTAAACACTTTGGTTTAATTCTCAAACACAATCTTAATTGGGCATATGTCATGTTAATGACGTAGTTAAGAAAATTGTACGATCAATTGCACGTTTACGAAGAAGTAGGTCTTGTTTAACTATTGAAAATTTCAAACAATTGTATTTTACACTCATACTTCCGTACATTGTCTAGTGTTGTACTGTGTGGGGCTCTTTAACAAAACAGGATATGTTGAGAATAGAAAGATGCCAATACAAATACGCTCGAAAAGTTTTGAATGCTGACTATAATGCACCATCATTAGGACTTCTTCACTCACTTAATGGCAGCCAATTGAACAAAGAATAAGCTTTCATTATTTTGTTATGGTGTGCAAGTTACTGCACATCCTTGCCCCACAATACATCTGTCATCTATATACTGTAGTATCTAAACGTAATGTCGCCTCTTGTACTCGATATATCATTTCTTGTCAATTATACCTACCGAAACCAAGAACTGAATATATTAAATGCTTCTTCTCATATACTGCAATGGAATTTTTTGATTCACTACCAATGCATGTTCAAATATCGTCCACATTACATATATTTCAAAAAAAATATACGGCAACACCAGTCTATATTATGTTATCGCAATAACTAAAGCCAATTGATATAATTTTATATTACAAAGTTTTATCGGAATCTGTCATACCTCTGCTGTACATTATTTTATGCTTTAGTTGACATGTATTTAATGTATTTATCTGTTTGTTTTTATGTTGTGTTTTAAGTTTATACATTATAATGCAGGCCTTGTTGCACTGAATGGGGCTACCCTGTGTTTTAAAAAAAGACCGAATAGATAAATAAATAAATGTGTGCTTGCTGTTGATTTGAGACAAATTTTACGAGCCTCATCGCAGGTCTTTCTTTTATCTTTATTCTATTGTTTATCAAAACAATTCTCTTGCAACAAAATTAATCTGTTTTCAGTTGTCGTTATTAAAAAATATATATAATCATAATATCTGTTGTATGTGCGTTACAGGGCTGCCTTTGTGGTTGTGTAAAACAGCAACTGGCTATTGTAACCTTCGTGAAGAATTAAAATGATCTGAAAAAACCTGAAGTGTTACGATAGATGAATTTCAGTTATGGTTTAGCCTCTGTGGGAAGAGTGACGGTTCGGCTGGCGGAATCTTGGAGAGACAGAGAGAGGGATTGGGAGAGAGAGAGGGAGAGGGAGAGAGAGAGAGAGAGAGAGTGAGAGAATAAGAGTGGGGAAGGCAAAGTTAAAAGAAGATACTGCCCCAATCCCACACCAGTCCTGTCTCTTACTTGATCGCATCGTCTGTTTTGCATTACATCCACTTTGTAAGATGGATGCCCCTCTCGCTTTCAAGATATCAGTGCCCCTTTTAAATAGCTAGACCAGGGAGATCTCCCTGGCTAGACCAAAGCTAGGCCACTGATCACAACCAGGGGGATGAAAGGACTGGTTTTTTTTCTATTGGGAATCATCAGCCAAAAATGAGAGAGTTCACCTTAATAATTCAGCATCATCCTCACATCACAATCTTCATAATTATTCATCATCTTCATCACCATAAACTGTTTGTCACATAAACTTCTCCTTGAAGAAACAAAGTTGTATGAATACAAACAACTTTTAATGCACACCAAAAAGAATGATCAGTAGACTTGTCACTAGAAAATGATAAAATAAATAACTGTCAAGCATGTCAAAAAAGTAAAGAAAAATAAACACTTCACACACGAAAGATTATCATATGGATACTACAATGAATCTAAACATGATGTACTTCAATTTGCATATTGCAAAACGTTGAAAATGCAATTTTCATTATGTTATTTAATATTCCGTACGACATGCGAAGGCATATCCAGAAATTGGTTAATTAACCTCTTCCTGACGGAGGAGATGGAATGTACCTTTAATACCTGCCCCACATTATGGAGACAAACTACAAGTTCTTGTTTTCTTCCTGGGCAGTCAAACGAGGGAGCTGTTGTTGACTTGATTCTATATTGGAAACGCCATTGCTTTTTCCTCAAAAAAAGTTCTTGAGAAAATCTCTTCAACTTTTCAGGACTTCTTCAGAATACAAATATTGACAAAAGAAAAATCAACTGTTCTGGATAAAATGGGTCCTTTGCTAATTTTTTTAGTTTGCAGTGAAGAAGGATATATTGATTAGAGTCTATCATTTGTTAATATGCTAACTGCAACAATTAAGGTAATTTTAGAGACGGTATGTTTAAAGCAACATAAACAAGACGCAACTGATTTGTTATGGTATGACGGACATACAGTCTAATAAAAGATAACAAATATATGACATCTGTTTTCACATGACTATTGTCCGCAGCAGAAGCTTTCGTTAAATGTGCATTCTTTTCTTCCTCTTACTGCGCCCCTCAGATTACAAAACAGGCACATAAAAAACCACTGCTGTAATGCCAATCATTTTTGGATGGCGAAGGGGAGGAACTACAGCACAGAAGGATGCAAAGTTAAATTACCATCATTAGGATGGAGGGGGTCTGCCCTTTGTAAACCCAAGTGATGATTTTTTCTGTCTCAATAAAATAACAGTTTTGAACTTGAATCCTTCGTGCTCAGAAATAAAAATAGATCATTTAATGTCCAAATACAGTGCATCAGAGTCCAGGGAACTACCTCCATTAGAAAATGGCTGAATGATAGGATAAATGTAAGTAGGCAGCTTCAACAACTTGTGAAAGCCCTTGTAACAACTAATAATATGTAAAGATAATCTGTGTATGCATGTATTGATAGGCTATGCAATGTACACAAACTGATAACATATTATACCATCTCTTTAAAGTATATCAAATGACTGCATTAAAAGAAATTATACAAAGTGACAGCTTATACCTTGATTACGTAAATCACATTTCGTGTGTGACCATGATGAATGGAAAAGTCGCTTATTGCAATACCCTTATACAGATTGAATCATTAAAGTATAATGGTGAAAATTCATCTAGAGTTCATGGGTCATACAAAACGATAACAACTAATATTTCATAAGCTTTGTCCTTCTCGCGGGGGGGGGGGGTGAAATGCACAAAGCTCACAGAGAATTGCTGTCTAATTAACTAGCTAGAATTACTAGATCAGGAAAAAACTTTTGCCAAGATCACAATGAATTTTCAACAGTAGAATTCAGGGCTATGAATTCATATTTTCAATGTAAAATTGGGTCTTACTTACTTGAAATGAATTTGATATGAACTGAAATTTCAAGAAAAACCCTCCCCCTTCTACATGTATTACTAGAATTAAAAGATCATGAATAAACTTTTTACAAAGATCATAATGAACTCTCAAGTTTAGAGTAGAATTTCGGGCTATGAATCCCTATTTTCAATCTTGTAAATTTGGTCTTACATACTTTTTGTTATTCCATGGGAGGCAACGACCTTCAGAAAATGTTTTTGCTTCTGTTTCAAAAGTAAAACTTGATAAGACCACATCAGCTTTTCAAAGCACTTTCACAACAAATTACATTACATCCACTAATGCATATATCATTGAATGCATAGCCATGTAGCAAGACAGCAACAGAGAGAGAATCACATTTAGTCTTAGCGGAAAGGTACACAATTTTACTTTAATTCCTAAATGACTAGACTGCCAAGGCTTCAACTGTACATGCAAGGCACAGATAAACAAATTACATGTACTTAATAATGTACAATCCATTCAAGTAGGTTGTCCTGATATTGTATCTTTCAGTTCATCGTTCAAATGCCCTATACATTTTCTAATACATTGTCTGTTTAGAGCCAAAAGGCTGTTAACTCTGTTTTGTTTATTTGTTTGTTCGTTTGTCTGACCTGACTGCTAAGGTAGCATGTGTTTGCTTGTAAGTAGGCCACCAAGGGACCGACGGCTTTAAGTCCTCTCCGACGGGTTTGGTAATGAGGATTAATGTCTTGCCAAAGGGCACTATAGTGCATTGACTTGGTTTCGAACCCGGGACTTCCCGGTTACGAGACTACTGTTCTACCACTGAGCCAATAAAATTATATGAGTTACTTTAATATTGCCCTTCTGGCTCTAAACAGCTATAGGTCTCGCCCTTGCTACACTTCACTTCATTTCAAACATGCCCCATGTCATAACATTTCATTCACAGCACACAGCTTCAAGCCACTCATATTCAAAACTGTTTGAAAACTTGATCCTGAGTTCTACGCATAATTATTTCCAGTTCAATTCATTATATTTTACAACATTCAGAGAAGAATCGTGGAAATGCGCACAAGCTTATTATACAGGTGGAAAAGGAGGTGAAGAAATACATTCAGAAAATTCCATGAAATTCTAGGAAATCGTTTAAAAAATAGGTATTTCACACAAGTTGTGACTACAAATGACAAATTATAAAATTACACACTGTTATAACTTTTATTCACTAAAACATAATAATTTGTATGATTCAAACACAAAATACTAATATCATCCACTCTCTATGATGTATTTGAAAATTTCTCTCAACACCTACAGGTTATAATCTGAGTGATTAATAAATAATATTCATTTATGTTTATATCCTATAACATTAATTCCTGCAGCAAACTGTATCTTCCACTGACAAAGTTTGTGTTATCACAACAGAATACTCAACATTTTCTGATATACACAATTCTACATGACTGCATCTAAGCAGCAATGTTTATGTCATCATGTGCAACATGCCTGTCCATCCAGACCTCATGGGATCTCATGCCACACTTCTTAACACATTGACTACCAAATTATCCAATTCCATGATTGAGATACAGGTTGTGGAGATACTCCTAAACATAAAAAACAGAGTCTAATAATATTTGATTAACTTCATGCATATGAAAATGGATAATAGATTAGTTAATAACCAGGGACTCTAATTATGAGCAGTGCATGAAGGGTAACAAAATATGACTATATTTTTCTCACTAATATAAAAGATTCCATAAGCGTGTAGATGAATTTCTGAAATTAATACAATTTGCTATTTTGTTAATAACCAGGATCTCTAAATATGAACATTGCATGAAGGGTAACAAATTATGACTATATTTATCTCACTTATATAAAACATTCCGTTAGCGTGTGGATGAATTTCTGAAATTAATACAATTTGCTATTTTGTTATTTGTGAACAATGGGTGAGGTGCATATTCATGTAACCAAAAATACGTTTCAGTTTACATTCCAAAGTGTGAAAATACACAATCTTAAATATATATTTTGGTAGTGGATGCATGAAGAAATGACAGTTTGGTGTAAAGAGATCTTTAATATCAAAATCCCCTGTCATGTTCCAGAGGAAATTTGTACTACAAACATCCCATACAGACTTAAAATTTAAAAGATTTTTTCGGTAAAAGTTGTTTAAAAACAGGGAGGCGATAGTCTCACCTCCCTGGTAAAAAAAAACTGATCCATTTCGACTTGATGTCCGCATGAAAGGTCTCAAAGGCAACAAGACTGTGAAATCATACTTTAAAGTCTGTACTAAGATTACTGCGAGTATTTTCAAATTAATCTTTCCCTCAAACCATGTTAGTTTTCATGGTATATTTTATATATTTTGATATTTTTGATATTTTGATATATGATTATATCAGAGACTATTGTCATTTTGAATGTTTGAAGAGACATATTTGCTTGACAACTGTGAAAAAATACTGCTATCATTTGATAATTATATTTTTACAATCGAGCTATAACCAAACCACTGTAACCAAATATTAAACCTCTATTCCTGTAATGAATCTGAACTTCTCTATTTACTAATACCACTCAAAACCTGGACGGGAACATCAATATTTCTTTCTCTCTTTCTTTCGATCGGGAAGCTCAAAGGATTAACTTGCTTTTTCTTTGTCTTCTAGCTTACTTAATATACAGTGGGGGACATAATTTCAATTGCAAAATCTGGAAAAAGAAACTTGAAACATTACTTTGTTGCATGGGATTGAATTCCGAAGCAAACAAAAAAGAGTCTAAAGTTGCTCACACACAAAGTTTCATCATAAAATAAACAGGGCAATCCCTTCAAAGTGCATCAAGTCTCACGATTTATCTAAATTAATGTTCATGTTTTGAAACGTATACGCAGTAGGTCTACATCCCCACGGTGACTTTATACATAACAATGCAGTACAATTTAAACCAAAAACCACGTAGTCCCAACCTAAAGAGAATGGTGCAATGCGAGAGGGAATAAAAGGTTCATCCTTCGATCTGCACCTTCGATAAAACCCAGTGCATGTATGTACAATACTTGACTCGCAATGACCCAAAGGCTATAATAAAAGATGAATCACTTGTCCAGTATGTCGATAACAAAAATGTCAATGTAATTCCCACAGAAGTATACACGTTTTATTATACTACATTGTATTTGAGAAATTGCCATTTTACGTTACAAGACTCTGAGTAGGCAGAGCATGTTAATGAACACATCACTCCAAACTATTAAGTGCACTGTCATAGGCCTACATTGACGACTCTGAGTAACAGCAAATACACAGAGTTTGACCAACTTGGATTCATTTAATCACAACATGGCATATATACTCTTTTGTTTTGTGCTTGCCCAACAAAGCATTGGCGTAATGCCCGAATCGCAAACCTGGTTGGCTACACCTCTCCTAATCAATGCGGCTCTGATCAACAGCTTGCAAGGGCGCCCTCAGATGACATCAATAAATGACATTTCAAAATAAAAATGATATTGCCGATGAGTAACGCAAGTTTTTTGTGACAACATTCACAAGCGGGAGAGAGAGAAACAGAACAGAAAATGAACTTAATATTGTACATCAGATTGGAGTATGAGGATCTCAAGCAATATTATTAACAAACAGATTTTATGGGTTCTTTTTACTTGTTATGGATACGTCCGTTGAAAAAAAGTTATAGTTAAAAACTTGTTTAGATAAGGGTTGCCCTCGGTTGCGAAAATAGAAGAAAAAGGAGAACAAAAGATAAAGGGGGAGAGAGGGAGAGAGGGAGGGAAGGAGGGGAGAGAGAAAGAGAGAGAGAGAGAGAGAGAGAGAGAGGGAGTAGAGGTGGGGGAGAGAGAGGAGTGGGATAGGAGGAATGGTGAAAAAGTGATTAACATGCTCAGGCGCGTACGCAGGGGGGGGCTGGGGTTAAAAAAATTGGGCGCTAAAGGGTGAACAAAATATTGGTCGGTATAATTTGCCCATTTTCGGGACAAAAAAGGAATCTGACCCCCGCTTATTCAGCGGTTGGCTAAGTCGTTGCGAAATTTTCGGCGCGATTTTCAAATTTTAACCCCCCACGTTACTGAACATGCTATACAAATCATTAAAAAATAAACGGCAGATTAAAAAAATAATTCATGTAAGCCTTAAAAACTGGGTTCAACATGCTTGACTGTAATCATGTTCAAAGCTCTACTGACTGTATTTGGCGCGAGCGCTATGAAGTATGTGCCAAAACGCGGATGAGCTCGAGGAGGGCATTGCACAAATTTTCAAGGACGAAACAATACTTCGTTGTGAAGTTATAGTCGCTAAAGGGGGAAGAGTCGAGGGACATGTTGATGAAAAGACTAGGAAAACCACATTAAAAATGCTTGCCCATAATGTCTATGTTGTAGGGCTGTAGGCTACTGGATTTGGGGGCCTTTTTGCAGTCATAACGGATGGGCTCAGGAAGGAAATTGTAGCATTAGCGTGTCGAGGGCTGAACCGATCCGTTTTCTTTGCTTCTTTTGTTATTGTTTTTATACCCTGTATTTATGTACAAATATCATTGATAACTAGCTCACTGTGCAGGGGCGACGGAGCGTCTTTCAAAGTGGGGGAACCTCAAAGCAAAAATACGATTTTTAGACATTGGTAGGCCCTTATACCCTACATTGTGATTAGATTATCAGCGATGATTTCAGGGTTTGTTTCTCTCTGTACATGGTCCAAGATACTGCTTTAAATAATCATCATACTTTGCAGTTGGGTGTAATGATCTGAATATTTATTTGTGAGCGAGCGTAGCGAGGGAGCAGGAAAACGAATTGTGTGGTCGCAGTGCGAAAATTTTGATCATAATTATAAAGAGGAAGAAACCAATCCTAATCATGAAAGACTGAAAAGTTCTTTAATAAGAAAAAAAATTATCTTAACTTAAAATGCGAGCGAGCGTAGCGAGCGAGTTTTGGGTGAAATTGAAAAAAATTTGCTCTTAGTCGCTTTAAATGAGTAGCACTCATCAAAAATGAAAAGGGGCACTTATCATAAGGAGAAGGGACATTTATTACAAAAGAAAAGGGCACTTGTTAAAGTAAAATGGGCACCTCTCAGATTTGAATAGGGGCAATTATCATCGTTGAAGGGGTCATTTATCTGAGGTGGTAATTAAGAGGCACTTAAAAGAATGTGGAACGGGCACCTATTAGAATTAAAAAGGGGCACTTATCTGAAGTAAAAGGGGCACCTTTCCTATGTAAAAAGGGGCTCTTTAGGGTACTTGGAAAAGTGGAGGGCACTGTGCCCCCGACTCCGCTGCCTCTGTCACTGCGAGATGGAGGAATAAATGTTGTCGACTTCTTTGTGCACCAAACTCCTTTTCTTACTTCATAGTAGCTGAACAAGATTGTATATCACCTAATTTTATGGCAAAACTTTTCTGAAAAGTGGAAGAAAAATTATGTAAGGAAAACCCAGAAGCTCAAGGGAACTCTGCCCCCCTGGCCCTGTACTGCACGCCGTTAGACGCTGCATGTGCTCGCTTCGTTCTACTCGGACCCAAAATATTGTGTCGGCACCTCATCACAAATTCCTGCACACGCCCATTGTGGGTAGGAAATAGAAATGCTTGACGAAAGTTATTGCCTTTTTTTGTTTTGTTCACAAATAGAAAATCAAGATCCATATACTCGCACATCAAAGTGCATCCTTCCCCCTTTCTTGCTTTCTTCCTTTATGTCTCTGTCTCTATCTCTCTCTCTCTCTCTCTCTCTTTCAAGTACTCGATCCCTTTTCTTTACGTCTTTTTTTTGTTTTTTGTTTTAGACCCTAGCGACCTTGCAACTCAAATCTTACAATTTTCTATCCACTCAGGTTCCCATACAGTCGATTGATATATTGGGTACTCTATTAGAGTACCGAAGCTGTGACGTCATAAAAATCTATTTTTGGAATTTCTCAATTTTTTCTTCATTTTTCGAAAGAGCACCAAAAATAATGTCCAAATGTCGAAAAACCAATTGAATATGTTAAGTATTTGCCGAGATATGACCATCTGAATAAAAAGATTGCCTATGGGAACTCAGTGTTATATTGCTCTGGCTCATAACGTTAGGAGCCAGAGCAATAAAACACTGAGTTCCCATAGGCAATCTTTTTATTCAGATGGTCATATCTCAGCCAATACTTAACATATTCAATAGGTTTTCGACATTTTGACATTATTTTTGGTGCTCTTTTGGAAAATGAAGAAAAAATTGAGAAATTCCAAAAATAGATTTTTGATGACGTCACACTTCACCACTCTATATGACTGTGTACTTTAATTGCTGCATCCCTTACCCCATCCCCTCCTCCCCCTCTGCAAAGTCCCCCTGCATGCAGCCTCCTTCCTCCTCTCCCCTCCGCCCCATCTCGATCCTCCCGCCCCCCCCCCCTATTTATGCCAGAGGCGAATCTTTTGTTGGAGTATCTGTTTAGACGAGACAGATTAAATGTAGAAATTGTAAGAAGCCAGGACCGCAAGACTTTACAGCTCGTCTACAGTAGACTCAGCTCATTCTTGTTTTCGGACTAGCGCTGAGATTGCGTACGGGGTATAGGTACGGCGTGCCATCGATTGCATTCTTCTCACCGTAGCGAGAGTTGCTATGATATATGCGGATCGCCGGAGCTGGAGCTGAGCTAAGATTGCAATCCAACTTTCTTCCTAACATAACATTCTCAGAATCTCAGTCTTTCAGTAGAGTCACTTATTAAATCAGGATCAAACACTTACTCAGTAAGCTGGGCTACAGACGTATTTAGTTTAGACAAGTGTTGATGACTGTCGTTGAAGTTGTGGCAAGTAGAAGCTGAGCTGAGTCGCCGAGACGAGCCCTGAATCTGATCTTACCGTCAACCGCCTCCTCGCTTCAGCTCGGGGAGGAAGAAGGGAGAGAGATAGTCTAGTACTGAGTTCAGTGAGAGAGCGAGTGCAACCACTGCACTGCACTGCACGGCACGGCCCGGGTGGGTATTTATATCAAGTGTTATTCTAATATTCTGACGTTTTGTAAAGCGTCTTTTGACAGCTTTGACTGTGCTGATACATCTGTCTAGCCTCTACAGCCTACAGCCCGGTACAGCCCGGTACAGCCTACAGGCTCCTCTAGATCTAGTGGTCTAGTTAGTTAGTAGTAACTCCAGGGAGCTCTGCCGCCGAAGGCGTCGGAGCTGGTTGGACTTGTAGTATTTCACTATTTGTAAGTTGTAGTGTACTAGACCTACTAAGTACTAGGCCTACTATAGTACTATTTTGTACTTTTATTGTAACGTTAATTGTACGCCGGACGTTGGGTCACATTTTTTCGAAATGTAAAGAAGTACAACTAGTCTACAACAGTACAAGTAGTAATTACAATCTTGACTTACAATGTTGTTCGACTTCTCTGGCCGATACCGCATGCATTGTACTTTTTCTTCGCCATGTTGAATCAACGATAAACAACATGGGATGAATTGGGTTAGGACAAGGAATCACCCTTTTTCCCATCGAAGACTTCTTCAAATTATAATTTCAAGTGGTTGGAAAGATGTACAACTGTACATGTACAGTATGCTCGAAAGAAATTGGGTTCTGTGCGATTATCAGAGTTTTTGGGAGGACTCTCCTCAGTCTCCTGTCTACTCACATACATGTACAAAGCACTTTGAAATTGGTCAAGAATTTAACTACAAATGTGGAAATCTGTTGCTGGAGTGATAGAGCTGTGCATACCTTCCACGTGTACCTGATTTATAATGACCCAACATGTGATTTACTGGATTAGTGGATTTACATTACATGTAAATGATGTATGATGTAGACTCTAGGCCAAGTAAAAAAAAATAATGCGTTTCTCGTCCGGAATTTTTTAAAGATCAGTGAGGGAGGCCCTTACTCTTACTATTCGTTATCTTTTGATTTTTTGTTATTTTATTTCAAGATGGCCACCATTAATGAAATGGCTGCTGAGGCAAAGCTTTTTGATCATAGACTATATTATTGTATAAGATCTAAGTAAAGTGGATGATATTTTATCACAAACACACCTGAAAGTTTGTCTTCAGTTCGTCAAATCAGAAACAAAAATCAGAAATTAAATGATTTTCTCTCTCTTTCACAGACACGCACTAAATACATGCAGTGACTAAAGGTTTCTTCTCTTTGTCTAAACAAGGTGTAATACTAATAACTACTTACTGCTACATATGTACATACATGTACTATCAGCAACATTTTATAGGGAGTGTAGCATGGCAAATACTGGTTAACGCCATCTACATGTACGTCTTCTTTTGGACAACTGCACGTAAACGAATGGACTTGATTAACGGAAGTCAGTGAATTAATCTTTACAATACATTGTCAGCGCACGCTAGCGTTCGCGAAACAGACCAAAGTTCTTCTCACGCTTCAGTTTCGCGTATGTTGCACGCATGTGAATGCTGCGGTCGCGTCGGCCGTAGTCGTATTATACCCGATTGGCCCCGAGTCAGGCCACGGGAAAGACACAGTCTCGTCATGCTACAGTCCCTTTAAGCACACATTTCTATACCTGACAATTACAAGGTTTTTAGAATGCTCTGAGGTAGCGCTGACCTCAAGTATAACTATGATTTCTAAACAAAACTTCTTTTAAATTTAACTAATATTGAATCGGCACCAAAAATCGGTGCGGTGGGCACGAGAAACACATAATTTTTTGTTACTTTGCCTTACAAGAATGTTGACTTCTGACGCAAGTTTGCAATGTTGATTCTGCCGGAAACACAATACACAGGGTGTATGGGAAAGTGGTTGATTTTGCATTGCCAATTTGATAATTACTTAAATGAAAATGTCGAGTTCTTTAGTGTAGAAAGGCGCGGGAGTGTCACTGAATACAGCATACCCCCCGCAAGAGTAAATATCAATCTAAATTTTCTCAACAATTCACTCATGATAACAGTGTCTGTGCATGTATAAAACCTCAGATCTGGGTGTTTCTAGGATCTCAATTTACGGTCTGACAAAATTATTTTCTTGCTTTCATTTGTGTGTGTGTGTGTGTGTGTGTGTGTTGACATCATGTTTTTAGAACCAGATTTAAGCTCTGGAGAATGAGGGGGGAGAGGATCTGACAACATTTTGTCTGTCATGTACATGTATAATGTGTTCATGTGCCTGTATTTCTATGACAGGGCAATGTATTTGTTTGAATCAAAGTGATGCATGTGTGTATCAATTATGGTTATATTATTCTAGATTAGAAAAGTATCAATTTATGAATAATTTTTGTGTTTTTTATTTAATAATATTTATTTTAAATCCACTCTAATGCATACAGGTATGTCAATTTTTGATTGACAAAATGAAGGGATGCTTGAGGTACAATTACATGTACACCTGTACATTTATATGTACATTCTGTAGTACATGTCATGGACAGTGACCATAGTTCACGCTTGACCTAAGTTCGCTTTCTCAAAATATTGGTAAGAATTCGAAAATCTAATATCACCAATGGAAAGAGGAACGTAAAATTACCCGGAGACGAAATTTTCTTCGTGCAAAATTGTGAAAATATTTACAAAAGATTGGCAAATTTTGCAGTCATTTGCGTCCATCCGAAAAATTATCAACTTACCGATAAGGGTCTGGAAATCTTCATTTTGAGAGCAGATATCCTCAAAATCGTAAGTAAAAAGTGGTACCAACTGATTGTATGATATCTTGCCTTGCAAATTATGATATTACCTTAATTTTGATGGATCGCATTTTTTGATAAATCAGCTGTAAACCCCTGTGCGCGAAGTAAGGTTTTGTTGCAGCGCGAACGCCAATTCAAAATCAAATTTTTAGATCGCGATATCTCCGGAATCCTTTGACGATACATTTTCTAGTTGAACCAATTTGTAGTAAAAACATTTGCCGTCCATTTGGTAATAATTAAAATAAATGAATTTGTGTAGAATATGAGAAATCATAGATCAAATATCACATTTTATAATATTGTCAAAATCTCTGCAAACTTTGGTCACCCATTCATTCATGTTGTACCTCAGTACAATGTACAATGTACTGTACATGCATACATGGTATATACAGTACATGTTTACTATATATAGTAAATAAAAGCTCTTCAATCTTCTTCTCTAGCCCCAAAATAAATTTGCTTTTAAGTTTTAAAAGCAGAAAAATAGGGGGGAACATGGGGGAAATAGGAGAAACAGATCTAAACAGGTTTGAGGAAACTCAGGAAAGTAAGAAAGTTATGATACAAATATTGAATTAAAAATCTCCTTATTTTTCTGGTAGTTTTTTACAGATATCCCCCAAAAAGAAAAAAACATACCTTTTGAGTTTTTAACTTGTGATAAACCTTCAAAGAATATTGTGCATTTACAGTTGTATGCTATTTGCAATTATAAGGAAGAATGAAGTAAAGAAATTAGAGAATCTTTAGAAAAAAAGAAGTTATTTGCATGATTTGCATCAAATATCATTATCTTTGGGATACAGCAATATTCTGTACATTTACGTATGTACTGTATACAAGTACAGTGTAGTGGTGTACAGCATGTTAGAATTGTCAATATTTGTTTATTATATATTTTATCTACCTTGGATTCCAAAAACACTTTTATATCTCACACCATGCTGAAAACAAAATCAGAGAATGGATGATCATTTTTTTCTCTTGACCTTTAAGAATGCTGACAGAATGAGGCCTGAGGTGCTTCATCATTAGCGCTGGCTTGAAGCTAGTTTGAGTTTTATAAGAAATTCAATCCTATCAACTTTTCTAAAAGATTTGTGCTACGTTGTTGTTCCCTCTTTGCATTGATCCTGTATGTACATGAATGATACCGTATCAGCATCAAGTCATTTATAATTAAAGCCAAGTAAGGAGCATACAGCAGACATTGAGACATAAGTTTTATAAGAGCTGACACGACATTTGCTCCTGCAACTTTTGATCTGAACTTGCTTTTTCATCAAAGGTATCAGGTTAGATTTAGGGTTGCAACTAGGTAGTTGCAACTGGGTTTTAGGTTACCGATAGGTTTAGGGTTGGGGTTAGGATTAGGTATTGTATTGGGTCCAAAGTTGAAGTTAAGAATTTGGACTTTGGTTAGTGTAGGACTGAAGGAAGTGACGTGGAGCAATAGTAGCAGTTCAGCAAGTGTTTACAAACCTTTACATTTATATACTGTATGTACACGTACATGTATACAAGTACATGTACATGTGGCAATGAACAGAAAGACTGTGGCAATCTATGCACCTGGTGCAGACTTGGGATTTAGAAATATGTCAGAGTATACAATGTAGTGTGCTTTTTGTGATGGGGCTAATTCCCCTGTGCCAGAATTATTTCATGCATGTCATATCAGATCATTAATTGTTTATTTTTCCAGTGTACAATTGTACATACCGGTACTGTACATTGTATGTTTGACGTGGATACATATTACATACATACATTTTTTGTTGTTGCTTGAACATTGAATGTAAAAGGCTTGAATTAATTAACAAGAAGAGAAATAGGATACAAAACATTTACATTACAGTACATGTACATTCTGTTGAATAGTGCATAATTGCAATTGACTACCGGTAGTTGTAATATTTCATATCGGGCTATTTTGAGATCTGGAGCTAATGAAAACACACCTATTGAGACATCTGTTCCTCAAGGGCTTAGCAAGAAGTTCTATTTATTGAGAGGCGGCCCACGTAAAGACGTTTCCTCTAGGCTTTGTCTGAAGGAAGTCAGAATTGTGAGGAGAATTTCCTCAGAGAGTGGTGACCTAGTCTTCAACAGCTCTGCATTATTAGAAAATAAGGCAACTACATGGACATACATGATCTACATCCACAAATAATCTCCTTCATGGCAACGGAAAGAAAACTTTAAAGCAAAGTATAAATACATGAGTGTGTACATGTAGTTTTGACATAATGATACAAATTTGCATGTCTTAAATGTATCATCAAAGAAATCCATGTATTTGTACTCGTATAAATGTGCATGTAGGGTTGTTGGATGAGCCTACTTTTCTTGGGTTTGCAACCTGTTGGAAATGATTTGATTTTGCCCATCTCATGATTAGTATCCACAGGGTTAAATTTACAACTATTGGTATTTGAATTTTAAGTAAAGTGTTCAGGGTTACATGTACACCATTACCATGTAAAGGAATACAGTGTAAGAGCCATGAAAAGGGCTGGTGAGATCTGCTATGAGCTCTTGGATTTTTGATGTTTTGATCAGCATACATGCTCTGATCGTATTGGTATTTGGTGTATATTTATAGGATCTGTGGTCAGCTTGTGTTTTCATGCATGCCACGGAACATCGATATTGAAAGAGATGTACTTCCTCGTCCATCATGTATTTGTGCATTGATGCAAACTTAGGGTCTGCACAATGGCCTGTGCAATGATAAACAAAATATTTTGTGACCACGTTGACCATGTTGACCATGTGCAGCCAACTTACGCAATGTACATACAGTGGTAGGCCTACATGAAAATGCATACATTAATGTTTTTGCCTACATGTATTCATGTACTGTACAAGTAAATATAGGACTACACATACATGTACAGTGTACTGTAGCATGGTAGCAAACCACATCATACAGTCATACAGTCATGTTATGTACATTTTGTTGCCATGAAAATCAGTGGAGAAATCAGTTGTTGTCATCCTGAATGACCAAGGGGGAATAGATGAGCTAAAATTTCAGACAAAGTGATCTTGGTTAAATGTTTAAAGAAATTCTTGTCTGGAATACAGTGTAATTGACATATTTATTTGAAATACAGACTCACATACATACATGTATGTAATAAGGGGTATTTGTCCTAAAAGTGGTGTTAGATAATACATGTATATTTGCATCTTTACAGGGAGAAGAAAATAAAAGATGACATTTGTTAATTGTTATGCTTTTAAAAATCTATACTTTGTGATTATTAGGATACAAAATTACAAATGCATGCACAATACCTATATTGTTTAAAAACACAAGAAAGTTCTCAAATGACCTACTAGTAAATGTAAATGTAAGTATGTTTTGGCATTGGAGAGCAATACGTGATGTGGGTACAGTATTTACACAAGCATTTCTATGGACGGCTGTACAGTGTAATGTATGAAGCGGTGGATTCCTCTCACCCAATCCATTTACTAATACATGTACCTTAGTCCCCATGCATGATGCCAGTGGTTGCTATGGCGATGGCAAGCATTTCATTAGCGAGTTTTAGATCGAGACCTGCATACACAATGCATACATGTACAGTCTACACCGTGTCTTGACTACATGTATAGTATAGAACTGCAAGAATGTTTTACTCAGGCTTGATATAATTTGGATTACCGGTATATATATTGATGAATGTGCTCTTCAATGTGAGCTCAATTATTAATCCCACAAATTGTATTGCCCATGCAAAGTACATTGAGAGAGAGAGAGAGAGAGAGAGAGGGGGAGGGGAGAGGAGAGGAGAGGAGAGAGAAAGTGAGGGGGAGTGGAAATAATGGGGAGGTAAAAAGAATGATGAAGCAAAGACATGTGAGGTAATTGTTACATATAGTTTTAGATATTGGGTGGGGAGGGGGTTATAGATAAATGTAGAGAGAACAAAAAATGCAATACCAGAAATAAAAATGAGCATGAAACAATTAGAAAGAGAGAGAGAGAGAGGGGGAGAAGATACAAAAGAAAACAATGGTCATTTTTCACAATCAAAATATCTATTTTGTTGTTGTCGCCATTTTCTCTATATTTTTATGGTATTTTGTAGGAAACTAGATGGATTTTCTTCTATTTTCTTTATGTATAAAAATGGAAATAGACCCCCAAAAAAAAAAAAAAAAACAAAAACAAAAACAAAAACATATTTTAGGCTAAGGATTTGGAATAAAAGATAGATGAAAATTTATTCAGAATTGATAAAAGTATTTATAAAGAGAATCTGTAATGTTTTTCACTACTTTTCAACTAGTTTTAGACTATTTTATTTTGACTAGGGAATACACTGTAATACCGGTATGATACTGTATGCACATGTATAATGTACATGTACATGTACATGTACTGTATGTGTAAATGTACAAAGTGCAAACATGTACATGTACATGTTCAATATACATTTACAGAGTAGGTGAAAGTATTGAAATATACATTTTCAGATGTTTTGAAATGAAGAGGAATGGCCGGGAGGGTTTACTACATGTATGTAGATACATGTATGTATCAAAACAAAACCAAAGAAAATGAAGATTAGAGAGAGAGAGGGAGAAATATGATTTTTGTTTATTTTTGAGAGATAGAGAGAGAAGAAGAGAGAGGGACAGAGAGAGAGAGAGGGGGGGTAGAATGTGTGAGAGTGAGAAGAGAAATGAAGAGATGCACAACATCAAAATTGAATAAGATTTGTGGAAAGCTTCATGACATTGATGGGTGAAAACTTATTGAATATGACTTGGTTGGAAGAAGCATTTATTGGATTGAGAGGCAGATACTCTACTCTATCTGCCCTTCGATCCTTGACAACTATGGAATTACTTACATACATGTAGGTGTTGGAAGTCATTTGTGGGCAGCAAATCAAATTATGACTCTGTGTGAGATCCCTGGACGCTTTTCGATTCACTTGCAATTTGCATTGTACATGTATATCTCTTATCCCCCCCCCCCCTTTCATATTTACTGTTGAATGAGCTTGAATCTACATGTAGAATCAATCCTATCTAAATTCTATAGTATGAAAAATATCAGGATCACTTTGCTCTGCTCTTAGTCTGGATTTCTAGACCTGTCATATTCACTGTTGAAGGAGGTTGAGTCTGGAATCAGTTCGATCTAAAAGCTAATATGAAAGGTATCAGCATCACTTTGCTCTACTCTTAGTCTGGATTTCTAGAACTTTTATATTCTCTGTTGAAGGAGGTTGAGTCTGAAATCAGTCCTATCTAAAAGCTCATATGAAAAGTATCAGCATCACTTTGCTCCACTCTTAGTCTGGATTTCTAGAACTTTTATATTCTCTGTTGAAGGTGGTTGAGTCAGGAATCAAAGTTAATATGAAAAGTATCAGGAACCCTTTGCCCTGCTCTTGGTCTGGACTTCTTGACCTGCTTCTAGAGGAGGAAGAGTGAAGAGTGCAGAGCAACTGTTTGTGCAGTGTCCATAAATTGAATAGTATTGATCAGCACAACACCTGTACCTATTACAGATGAGAATATGTCCTTGGGGATGGCAGGAAAAGAAAATCGGAAGCCTTTTCAATATTTTTCATTGCAGAAATATGCACTCGAACATTGTAGTCTGTGTACACCTCTAGGCTCTACAACAAGCATTGATAGGTTTGCTTATCATTTTTATCTTGCAGAATCTTGAAGGAGGCGTGTGACTTCTCGACTCATTTATCGGCAAACAGCAGGCCATCAATGAAGAAACGTTGAAAATTGTCATCAGCGACTTCAAGAAACCATGGCTGACTATGAGCAACCCAGTCGTAAGTGACCCCCTTCTTTTGGTTGTTGGAATACAAATCTGTATTTTTTGTGGATGGAAAATGTCGGTAGTCAACTCTATGTTTATGCTATTTGTCGTAAAGTGCTCAGGAAAGGGAAAAAACACCATTCGGTTGAATAAATATACATTTACATTGTAGGCCTACATATGAATAAAGAGATGATTGGTAATACTACTCGAATAATAGCAAGGAATACAGACTCGCTAAACTCTTCGTCTTGCCCTCATCAGAGTAAATTGCAAGAATGAACAGAAAGCTAAAAATCAGACATTATAAAGGATCAAAGCATGAAAAAAAAAAATGTGCTGTGATTGGCTGTTGGAAAGTAGGCATAATGCCAGCCTCACCACATGAGGACTCTTGCGATATTCTAGCTATATGTAGCATTCCTACAGCCCATTTTCATTACGCATCTGGGATTACATCTACTTTCCAGCCGCCAATCACAGTCCATTATTTTTCAAGCACTTTTTTTCCTTTAGCTTCCGCTTATATTGTCCGATTTGGGCTCTCTGCTCATTCTTGCAATTTACTCTGATGAGTGCAAGACAGAAAGCTTTAACATGTCTGTATCCATTGCTATTCTTTAACATGTACATGTACCTGTAGTGTCTTTCAATTTTCAGATCCTTTGAAAGTGGTCTTTAGCTAGATCTCGTAAGACAGGTTCAAGAGATGCAGAGAAAGGTCTTTATAGACAGGTTTTCTGTATGTATCGCTTGTGACATAGACAAGTTTGACTGTACTTAGATTTGTACATTGGGCCTCATGAGTAGTCACGAGAAAAGATAATTGTGCTGCAACATCATACAATATCCACTTTGCTTATTAAATGATATTCCATTTGGTTGTGTGTATGATTGTTTTCTTGACTTGACTCTTCTTCTTTGTAGAGCTTTCCCACGAGGATCCGGCCATGTATGCAGAGCTAGGGAATTTTGCTATTGAGAAGAGAATCGGAAAGGGGCAATTCAGTGAGGTGTACAGGGCAAGATGTCTCATCAACGACAGGGTCACGGCACTCAAGAAAGTCCAGGTGAGGAAGAATGACAATCATAACCATAATAATAATAATAGTGGGTTCTTGTATAGCCCACGTGTTTGTCAGAATTGACACTCCTGCTGCTCCACAATCATTATCTCGGCTTTAACATGGCTGCCATTACGGCGCTCTAGCATTTCAAGGAATTAATTCCTGTCAGGTACCCATTTACATGTACATCACCTGGGTGGAGAGTTGCAAATGTAGATTAATGTCTCGCAATAGGACATTAGTGCCTTAGTGGGCCTTGAACCAAGAACCGTGTGACCCACAGTCTGGCGACTTGACTAGACCACCACACCTCCTCATGGAATCATGAATATGAATAGACATTTAACAAATATTTTACTTGATATTTTGTTTAATCCACGCTCTAGTAAGGTTTAATCACTTATCAGTTTAATACGGTAATCGGAAATAATAAAATATTAATGTTGATGGTCGGTAAAGTATGGGACAAAATAGCCTGGACTTGCCCATTATTTAAATGATCATATTGAAGCAATGTGACAAAACAAGGAAAAAATCATCTGGTAATAAATGTCCAGATTACCAATTCGCTTGAAATCTTCCAATGTTATGTTTCCAATTTTCAGAATAGATTAATATACACTGAAACGAACCTTGTTTAGAACAAGCTGCTTTGGATGAAGGAAATTACATTTTTATATTGAAGTTTCGCTTTATCAGGGCTCAAAATGTAAACAAAGGGGAAAAAAGAAGGAAAAAAAAAAATCAAAATGAAAATACAAAGAAGCAGGACTGGCCAATTTACCCTGTTGTAATGAGAGATTATTATAACCAGTGTTCTTATAAGGTTCCATTGTACAGTTTTACTTCAGGAAAAAAAAACAGGAGAAAAAATGTACCTGCCCAAAAGGCTGCCATTTAAACATGTAATTTTGTCAGCATTTTTTTTTTATTATTTGAATCTTGTATTGAATTTCCTTTGCACAGATATTTGAAATGATGGATGCAAAAGCAAGGAATGACTGTATAAAGGAAATTGATTTATTGAAGGTAAGATTTGAAACACTTTCCTATTTTTTTTAATTTGAAAAGCTTTAATATAAAGCTTGTTGTTTTTGTAGAAATAAAATAAAACACTCATAACTCTGACATACAATGAATCTCATATAATGTTAATATACATGTTTGTGAATTCAATTGTATTCAATATAGATAGGCATAGGACGCCTTTTAGAAGAGACTGACAATTACATACGGTACATTTATATGCACTCAGATAGAAACTAAATGTATCAAATTACATCCCATTTTTTTTCTTTTAAATATAATGGACTACATTATATTGAAATAGGTAAAAACAGCATATACACTCATAGTTCAATTACTTTTTGATAAAACTGAGTACACCTTAGATAACGAATTGCAATATACTTTAAAACATTGGCAAAATTTTAACTAATGCAGTTATTGATGTGTTTATACTGAACCTTTAGATTTCAAATGTGAATTGTGTATATAAATTTACACATGTACATGTAAGTAAATTACACTGAATTGGGAATGTTTTGTCTAGTTTCCTAGAAAAGCTCAGCATTCGTTTGCGTTAGACTGTTGAAGTGAAACGAGAAAATCATTCTTTTTTTATTTCCATTTCTTAGTCTTTTTTCTTTTCTTTTTTACTTCACTTTTTCTTCCGTTAGTCTTTGGACCATGATCATGTGATTAAATATTTGGCATCGTTTATTGAAAACAATGAGCTAAACATTGTACTAGAGTTGGCTGATGCAGGAGACTTATCAAGAATGATTAAGGTAAGATGAATTTCCCTATTACGTGTATGTGCTCATTTTATTTTCTGCTGAGAGCTGGTGAAGCAATAATTAATTGCACTTTATAGAGTTGTTAGCAGACAATTTTCTTGATGGATTGTGTAAGTATTTTTTGGAAACACTATAAATAAAAATATATATAATGTCTGAAAGGTGAATTGTAAAACCAGAAAGTTTCATGATTTGCAAAATTCTGCGTTCTGTCAATTACGATTCTTGTATTTTGTGGCATGAAACAAACTGCAACCTGTATCAAAAGTTTCATGCTCGCAAAATTGTTGGGTTTTATAGTAGTTGCATTTCTTTCTCTCTTTTCTTTTACACCATCTTGAAGAATATGACAGAGAAATTGCAGAATGCTTACTTTGAAATGTCAAGTAATTGTCTTGACAATGTTAGCTTATCCCAATTATTTATCAATTTCCTGTTGTTGTGTTCTACATGGAATTACCTACCCTATTCTGAGAAGACAAGCATTTTATCTGTTATAAGCAGAGTCATTCCTTGATCCCGTTGTATCATCTTGGGGTTTGGATGGATGTCATACTTGAATGCCAGAGTGCATGACATCATCTTATTGCAGTGGGACTTCCCCCTTATCTCGACTGTATGAGGAAGGAATTCATCGGAACCCCAATCCCATGTGGGGGCTCGCTGACTGTCTCAACAGGATATTGGAATTCTCTCCTAATAAATCTGGGATGTGAAAGTCGGTCTGAATCGAGTCTGGAATGGGCTTGGATGTGAAATCGGGAGAGAAAAAGGGGGTTGGAGAGGAGTTCATTGTGATGGATGATGTGACTTCTCGGTAGGAAACAAGAGAGATTAACTCCAGGTCATTCAGGGGTTACAGCGTTAGGTTCATGTAGAGGTTAGGTTCAGAAGCCCAACTCTAATAAATGTAAATGTAATGCAGTGTTTCATTTGACTGCATTCCGTTTGATTTTGATAAAACTCCTCATTTGGTCAGTTTAGAGTCAACTATTGTACATATGGGCCCTGTTTCGTAAAACTTGTTATCAGTAACAAATTTTTATGACGGATTTGCTCTAAGCCAATCAAATGCGCAACAATTTCAGTAGCTTATAACAGGTATTGTAACATATTATTGATAACAAGTTTTATGAAACAGGGCCGTGATCTGTGTGCTCTCTTTTTTTTTTGTTGACCTTCCATTTACTTATCAGTTATGATGCCCATTGTTTCTACCCTTCTGTTGCCCCCTATCTCTACCTCTCTTATCCCTGTCTCTCTTGATGTCATGTCAGCTGTACATGTTTACTCTAATCTACATCCCTCATCATTTCCTTCTTTCTCTTCATATCTTGCTTTTCCCCACTTTTCTTTCCTTTTATACCTTTTTGCTAATAGTTTTCTTTTTCTTCTAGATCTGATAGACTTTTTGCTGTATTGTCCTGTTTTTTTAGTCTTTTATTCATGATTTATAAGGCTGATTATGTGTCTGACACCCACAGTTATCCCCCCCCCCCCTTGTTGGTGTTTACAATTATGTTGTTTGTTTTTTTTGTCTAGTTTGTTATCATGTTTATCCTATTTTGATCTGACACCCACTATCATTATTCCCCTTTTCGATGTTTACTATTATGTTTGTCGTCGTGTTCTATCCAATTTTGACTGAACATGCTATTTTCTTCTATGATGTAGCATTTCAAGAAGCAGAAGCGGTTGATACCAGAGAGAACCATATGGAAGTACTTTGTCCAGCTTTGCAGCGCACTAGAACACATGCATCAGAAGAGAGTCATGCACAGAGGTATCACTTTAACTTTAAACAAAAACTGATTTAAATTTAGATTTACATTGCAAATAGAAAATAGCCTTTATCAGACATTGACATTCAAAAGTTGTGAAATATCGTAGAGGTTGCAAAAGTTTGAATCGATAATAAGAAGTTGATTTTGATCATGACAAAGCCAAAGGATCTTAATTTTTCCATTAATTAATCATCTTGATATTAAAGTGTAATAGTTAGGAAGAGCGAGTATTCTACTTTCCAATTACCATGTCTAGGGTTGGTAAGAACACATATTAAAGTGTTTTAATCATTTACTTGCAAGTGGAAAGGTGTTGCATAAAAATATAGGTATTGTCTCTTTTGTTAGTAGTTTTTTGTTCTTGATACTGTTACTATAATCATTAATTACAATAATTACTATTATCATTTAACAATGAAATTCAAAGAACAACACAATGGGTATGGGGAACTAACTCAAGCTGTACTGTGATGGACGTATTTTGTATCTTTGCTACACAGATATCAAGCCTGCTAATGTATTCATCACTGCCGATGGTAAGGTGAAGTTAGGTGACCTGGGTTTGGGGCGTTTCTTCAGCTCTAAGACCACTGCTGCACATTCCCTGGTTGGCACCCCGTACTACATGTCACCCGAACGCATCCACGAGACGGGATATAACTTCAAGTCAGATATCTGGTCTCTTGGCTGCTTGTTATATGAGGTAAGATGCTGTTTTCATTATGACTAGGACCAGTATCATTTCTGAGTTGCGTAGCCCTTTTGTATTTTTTTAATATCAGCATAATCCTATATTATTACTTTAACCCTGATAAGAAAAGGAATATAAGGCAATTGCTGTTGTGAACTAGATAAATACGGCAAGATCTAATCTGTCCCTTGGTCATAATCACAGGAACTTTGTTTCTAACACAATTGCAACTACTCTAAAAATAATTATTGAGGGGCCATTTCAATACCCTATTGAACATATCCCATAGAAATCATGCTCGGATTACGTTATACCGCCTTGTAATGTTCGCACATTTCAATAAGTGACGCACAAGGCTATTGAAATTGCCTTAGGCTGATTATTTCGAAAGTAGTAATTGAGATTGTGTTTTCTACCGTATTTGCCGGCGATAAGGCCGCAGCGCCGCATAGGCCGCACCCCCGATTTTGACATTTCATAGACTAAAAAAAATTAAAAATAAATTTTTTAAAAATTATTTTAAAAAAAAAATGGAAGGAAAAAAAACCAAACAGACCAAACAAAATTATCATAAATTTCTTGTAGAAAACTATTTTTTCTACAAACTGATACCAAATTCATCAATATTTTTGTAAAATTTACAGTAAAAAAGTTTACCGCAAAATTGATCGTAATTTAGCAAATCTTCATTGATTTTTAAGTTAGTAATGTATCGCAGGCAGTTTTGGTATCCTATTTATACCCCTACCTACGAAATTGTGTGAAATGGATACGAAGAAAACAGTAAGAAAACAGACTTCGTCCGGATGCGCAGTTGCGTTACGCGTTAGCTCCGTAACGGTCCCTTCTTTTAGCAATGCAATGGCATGGACTTAACTCTAGATCTACCGGTAGAATTTGTTAAAAATAGGTAATGAAGTTTATTCACGAGATCGACAAAACTTCATGTCAACAATGCAACATAAAATAGTCGGTAAGATGTGTGGAGTTAATCTAGAAATGTCCTGTACCATTACTGGCATAGATCTAGTCATTGTACCGTTGGGAGTTCCATATGTACGAAATTACGTGCTGTTTTAACAGCCGATTTTTTACTGTTGCGGATTGACCGCACCCAGACTTTTTGATATTTTCGGAAGAGAAAATACTGCGGCCTTTATGCCGGCAAATACGGTATTCACAATCCTCTCTAATCAGGATTTATTATATTGAAATTTCAAATTATAGGCAATGTAATTTGATGCATGATACAGAATTGATCTTAGTCATATTAAAGTGCACATTGGTTTGACTAATTTTTGTTCATACAAGCAACAATTGACCTTTGAAGTTTTGTATGCATGTATGCACATATATGTGGCATTCTATTAAACATTGGAATTGCAAGATTTTCTCTCATATTTTGGTACACAAGGCATGCAAGTATGCTTGTACATATCTTTCAGTCATCCATCTTGTATCTGTTCCTGCCTCAACCCCCCCCCCTCCCACCCCCTACATGTATATATCTCCCCCCCCCCCAATTCTCTCCTTCTCCCTCTTCCTCTCTGTGACCTTCAATGCAGAGGAAGTCAGACAGGTGCTAAACTTCCTTTTCCAATGCTGAATTTAGAAAATTATCAAAACAAACAATAAGTGATTGACTGGAGTTCATCCGAATTGCTCTTTGTAGCTCCTAGATGTACATGTACATAGTTTTTGTTATTCGATGGGAGCTCTCATAGAATCGAACTTGAGATTATTTCTTGTATTTCAATTTTTTTAAGCATTGTGTCTCTTTGTTGTATTTGCATATTGTATATGTAGTAAGCCCTTTTCCTTTTTCAATTGCATAGATTGTGAAGTTATGCATTTAATTCATTGTTCGTTTGACAGTGTACATGCAACTGAAGAAATATGAAATGTCGATCATGTGTGAAACTCTCAAAAAGAATCTCACTTAAATTCCTATGAAATGCTGTCATTACTCTCTAGACTTGTTATTCTCGCCTTTTACACTCCTCCGAATTTCCCTGGACGATGAATAAAAGCTCTAATGGCCTCGTATTTTATTTTCCTCGCCCTCCTTGCCACCATACCCCCCCCCTGCCCCCCCCACACACACACACACACACACTCCCTGACCTGTGTGTACATTGATCAGATGGCAGCCTTACAGTCCCCCTTCTACGGAGATAAGATGAACCTTTACGCCCTTTGCAAGAAGATTGATAAATGCGATTACCCGCCCCTTCCCGCTGATCATTACACCGAGGAGGTAGGGTGGTTTGTTGTCAGTAGTTGCCATGGTTATTGGTGGTTTTTGTGTCGCAATATCAGTTTGATGTGTAGCACTATATAGAGTTACTTGTGTGATCATCTTGTGTATTAACTTAACACACCACTAATGGAGTGCATTTATCTCTCCCTCTTTCCACATTTATCTCCTTTTCTCCATTGTGTTGTGACCCTATCTGTATTTCTTCTTTTATGTTTATTTGTTTGTCTTTCTATATCTCTCTGTATCTCTCTCTCTCTCTCTCTCTCACACTCTCTCTGTCTATTTAATACTCTCTCTGTCTTTCTTTTTGTGTATGTCTCTCCGTCTCTCTTTTTGTGTCTGTATTTCTGTCTTTTTCTGTGTGTCTGTCTCTATATTTGTGTCTGTCTTTCTGTCTCTCTCTTTCTTTCTCTCTTTCTCTCTATGTGTGATCCCATCCTTGTTGCCATCTTGTGTGCTGCACCATATTCGCCTTACACCAACCCCCCAAAATTCATGTGTGTGTGCAATAAAAAATTATTTAAAAAAACATTTAAAAAAAAACGAAAATACTTTATCTGGCATTTGAAAACTAACTATCTACTCACGGGAATAATCATACAACCCCCTCTCAAAAATATAATATTATTTGTTGATGTGACTGGCACACGTACATAACAAACATGATTACCCCCTCGCCTGGTGCAATCATGTCATTATGGGGTGCGTTGGGTGCGTGGTGAACTATAGATGGCAGCATTGCATTCGCCGTTCTATGCAGAGGGTTTGGATTTGTACTCTCTTTGTCAGAAGATTGATAAATGTGAATACCCTGGCTTACCGGCCCACTACTCAGATGAGGTAAGTTCATCTCAATTTGACAAAATTTGAAATGTTTGAAGGTAAGCAACAGAGGAAAAATAAAAATACTAGATTTGCTGATATTTTACCTTTAAAGGGGAAGTCTACCCTGATATTAATTTTGGTTTTGATAGAAGCAGAAAAATGAGAGAAACAGGTCAGTGAAAGTTTGAGCAAAAACCCGATTAGAAATAAGAAAATTTTTGAAGGTGCGATCAATCAAACATGAATTGGCAACTCTGTAACCTACCTTGCGAGGTCCCCTCCCATTTGGCCTTTACAAAAAACTTCAAAAATTCACATTTTCCCTTGAAATTTGTCAATCATACATTCACCCTAAATATAATTATACAACCCCTGCATGAAACAAATCTATTCCATCATCAGTAACTTCAACAATTCATAACTCTATTTTTGATCGGGTTTTTGCTCTAACTTTCACAGACCTTTCATTTTTCTGTTTTTATTAAAACCACTTGAGATCAGGGTGGACTTCCCCTTTCCTTTAATAATTTTGAGAACTGGCTTATGTTATCAAAATTGTGTAGTCCTGGAATCATTTGTTTTTCACAAAATACTTTCCATTGCAAATATATCAGGCAGTGTCCACTGTTATACCTTTCCTAAGTAGCAGAGATGCTATATTTTCAGATTATATAAAGTCCATCTATTCAAAATTATTACCTTGTTACTCTCATTTAATACCTGTATTTATACTAATTATGCATGTACATATATTTTAATATTGTCATTAGTGTAGTGTTATATCAGTTTTCAAAACCATTTGTTTCTAACTTCATCTACGGTTGTTGGCAAAAATTCCTAAATTTCCAGAAAGTAAACAAATATTGAATTGATTGATGGATTGATTGAGAGTAATCCTATTTGTCCACATGTGTAGTATGAAATATTGTGTGACTGCAGTCGAATTCTATTTATTAATTTATTCCTTATTGCACTAACTTCTTCCTCATGTAACAATGATAACATAATACATGCATGAACAGTTTAGGGCATGCATGCTGTGATGTTCTGTGTACAAATTTTAGTTAAACATTGGTGGAGGGATGAGTTAAATTTATATCAACTCCAAATATACTTTTTTAAGTTTTAGGTAGTTCTGACAAATATCGATTCAAAGGTGTTTTCATTCGATGTCAAGATAGTGATAAAAAACACTTATGGGAACTTTAGATCACATTAAATTGTATAGTGTATTTTAGCCTTGCCCCAGAATTCAATTAAATACTCAAGAGACACAATTCTCTTTTGCCATTCTAATCAATGATCTGAGTGATACATATGCTTGAAAATTGACAATTTGACAAAAGATTTGTGCTTGATTCAGTCATTTTTTTTCTACCCTCAAAAGGTTTTACTTTACTATTACATTTCGTCTGTTGAGAGCCACTCAGAAGGGCATTTACTCTGTGTTAAAGTTTTCGAGTTAATGCCCTTCTGGCTCCAAACAGAATATATATTCATTTAACTACATATAGCTTATGATTCACACCTTTAATAGTTCCATTTCTGTCTTGTCTTGTAGATATTGAATTTGTGTGAAATGTGCATGTGAGGATTAATACTTACACAACCCTGAGTAGCATTTGTTGGTTCGTTATAGTAATATGGAGATTATGTTTATATATTTATTTATGTACTTATTTATTTATTTTTTCATTTCAATTTGTTTAAACTTATTTATTTAATTACTTATTTATTTATTTATATATTCATTTAATTATCTCTTAATTTATTCTTTTTTTTTCAATCTTAAGTAGTAAAGATACATGTAAGCCTCGATCGTATTTAAATTACCCTCATATTTTGATGTTTGTGTCAATCTTATTGAGAATATGAGTTTATGAATGAATCTTTAAGAAACAGGAGTTAAACCTATGACAAGAATTTGAAAATTTCTTTTTCTCTTTCAAACAACCAACTATGAATTTGAAAGAAAAAAAACAACATTTTGACAATGTTAAAGTTTATCATCTATAGAAAGAAATGACAACAATTTATTTTTTGATTATTTTATAGTCCACAGGGCATATTGAGTTATTTCAATAATTTGTTAGCTCTCTGTAGCTCTCTCTCTCTCAGACTTGTAATCGCATGGAATCACACCAAAAAAAAATCATTGAATAATTGAAATAAGGAATCTTAAAGTTCGATATAAGATGAGCTAATGCCTTTTTCTTTCCTTTATTGATATTATTTTCAGCTGCGTAACCTGGTCGCAATGTGCATTCATCCAGACCCCAACCTGAGACCAGACGTCTCCTACGTCCTGGAGGTGGCTAAGAGAATGCATATGCAGAGTGTCCAGTCAAGTTAGTCTTCTTGCAGCCCCACCCCTTCCTTTCCACGTCCCCATGTATGTACTAACTACGATATCCCCAACCGTCTTGCGTAGTGTGATGAGTATTGAAGGCAGCGTGCATCGTATACAGGGTTCATATCTCTGTCACACCACCACCAAACCAACTCCAAACTGACCGATACGTGGTCCTTCAGATCAGGCACTGTACTGTTTTGTTCGGTCTGTTGTCGGTCCCATTGTTGTGACTAGAGGTATCACAGAACACATGGTTGCACAGAATGAAGAGCTTTCATTGCATAGTAGCAGTAAGTCGAGTGCATTACACATCTGATCCTGGTCTAGAGTATCCTCACCCGTTGACTACTTGTAGGGTCAGTCCCGTTCAAATGATAACCATAGCTATTAAATGTACTATAAAATCGGGTCTCCTGAAGCTTGTGTGGAAAAGGTAGTCGAGACCCCACCAATCAGAGATGCTGAAGGGTCATTAGCATAAATCCATGGGCTGGAACATGTAACGTTGATATCGGTCAATCTTCGTCATGAATTTCAGGAGCCTGATTTGATTGTTCTAGTTAAAAAGGACTAGCCTTTTAATTCTGGAACCATTAGTTTTCCTGGGCAATGGGTGAAGAGGCTTTATGTTAACACATTGCCTACTGAACCTTGGTCGCCCCTGTATTAAGCCTATGGCAATGAATGAATTCAGTAGTCGACTGGTTAACAAGTCAATGTAAACCAAGTGATTTCCTTCAAAACGTCAGAGGCCACACTTACCCTAAGAATCATTCTGTTTTACAAGGTTCTTTGTCCAATAGTGCACTTAATAGTTTGGAGTGATGTGTTCATTAACATGCTCTGCCTATTCAGAGTCTTGTAATGTAAAATGGCAATTTCTCAAATATAATAGAGTCTAATATAATGTGTATACTTCTGTGGTGAATTACATTGACAGTTTTGTGATCGACATATTGGACAAGTGATTGGTCTTTGATTATAGCCTTTATAGGGTCATTGCAAGTCAAGTATTGTACATGTACATGCACTGGGTTTTTATCAAAGGTGCAGAAGGAGGAATCTTTTATTCCTCTTGCATTGCACCATTCTCTATAAGTTGGGACTACGTGGTTTCTGTCCTGTTTTGTAATGTATGAGGTCAACCTTGGGATGTAGGCCTACTGTATACGTGTCAAAACATGAACATGGAGTTAGATAAATCGTGAGACTTGATGCACTTTGTAGGGATTCTCTTGTTTATTTTATGATGAAACTTTGTGTGTGAGCAGCTTTAGACTCTAATTTTTGTTTCGGATTTCAAGCCCAACAAATTAACATTTCAAGTTTTTATTTTTTCCAGATTTTGCAATTGAAATGATTCCCCCCACTGTATATTAAGTAAGCTAGAAGAGAAAGAAATAGCGAGTTACTCATTTGAGTTTCCTGATCGAAAAGAAGAGAGAAAGAAATATTGATGTTTCCGTCCAGGTTTTGAGTGGTATTAGGAATTGAGGAGTTCAGATTCATTTACAGGAATAGGGGTTTAATATTTTGTTTAAATGAGGATTGCAACAGTGATGCTCTGTATAGCTTGATTGTAAACATTCTTATCATATAATTATCAAATGATAGCAGTATTTTTTTACAAAACTAAAATGGTTTAAGAGAAAGATTAATTTGAAAATACTTGCAGTAATCTTAGTACAGAATTTGAGGTATGATAACTCGGTGGTGTTGCCTCTAAGACCTTTCATGCGGACGTTTAAATCTAAAAGGCTCAGTTTTACCTACTTTTAGCAACAACAAAAAAACAAAAAACAAAAATCGTTATTGTTTTTCATGTAAAAACTTCAAAAATAGACCAAGTCTTAATCATTAGTTTGCGTAATGGGTTACAACCTTTCAGACTGCTATCTTTTGAATTTTAAGTCTGAATAGGATAATTTTAGTACAAATTTCCTCTGGAACATGCCAGGGGATGTTGATATTAAAGATCTCTATACACCGGACTTTCATTTCTTCATGCATCCACTATCAATATAATGTTGAAGATTTATATATTTTCAGACTTTGGAGGGTGAAATAAAAAACTTATTTTGGTAACAGGAATGTGCGCCTCACCCATTGTTCACAAATAACAAAATAGCAAATTGTATTAATTTCAGAAATTCATCAACACGCCAATGGCATGTTTTATATTAGTGAGATAAATAGTCATATTTTGTTACCCTTCATACACTGTTCATATTAGAGTCCCTGGTTATTATTAACTAATCTATTATCCATTTTCTTATGTATGAAGTAAAACGTTAATCAAATATTGTTAGACTCTGTTTTTTATGTTTAGGAGTATCTCCACAACCTGTAAACAAATAAGGGAATTGGATAACTCAGTAGTCAATGTCTTAAGAAGTGTGGCATGAGATCCCATGAGGTCTAGATGGACAAGCATGTATTGCACAAGATGAAGTGAAAATTGCCGCTTAGATGCAGTCATGTAGAATTTTGTTTATCAGAAAGTGTTGAGTATTGTAATGTGAAAACACAACTTTGTCAGTGGAAGATAGAGTTGCTGCAGGAATTGATGTTGTAGGATATAAACATGAAAGAATATATTTATTAATTATTCATATTAAACATGACAGTGTTGATAGAAATTTACAAATACATCATGTAGAGAGTAAGTGATATCAATATTGTTTAAATCATACAAATTATTTTTTCCTGTGATATAAAGTTATAAGTGTATAATTTGTCATTTGTAGTCATAACTTGTGTGAACTACATTTTTTCATTGATTTCCTTGAATTTCATGGAATATTCTGAATATATTTCTTTACTTTCTTTTCCACCTGTATAATAAGCTATGTGTGCATTTCCACGATTCTTCTCAGAATGTTGTAAGATATAATTAATTGAACTGGAAATAATTATGCGTAGAACTCAGGACCAAGGTTTCAAACTGTTTTGAATGAGTGGCTTGAAGCTGTGTGCTGTGAATGAAATATTATTACATGGGGCATGTTTGAAATGAAGTGAAGTGAAGCAAGGGTGAGACTGATAGCTGTTTAGAGCCAGAAGGGCAATAAATAACTCGTATAATTTTATTGGCTGAGTCGTTCAGCAGTGGTCCCGGGAAGTCCCGGGTTCAAAGCCAAGTCGATGCGCTAATGCCTTTTAGTAAGGCATATATCCTCATTACCAAGTCCGTCTGAGAGGACTTAAAGCAGTCAGGTCAGACAAACAAACAAACAAATAAAGAAAACAGAGTTAACAGCCTTTTGGCTCTGAACAGACAATATATTAGAAAATGTATAGGGCATCTGAATAATGAACTGAAAGATACAATATCAGGACAACCTTCTTGAATGGATTGTACATTATTGAGTACATGCAATTTGTTTATCTGTGCCTTGCATGTACAGTCGAAGCCTTGGCAGTCTAGTCATTTAGGATATTAAAGTGAAATGTGTACCTTTCGACTAACACTTAATATCTTTAATGTGATTGTCCCTCTTGCTGTCTTGTTATGGCTTTGCATTCCATGGTATATACATTAGTGGATGTAATGTCATTTGTTTGAAAGTGCTTTGAAAAGCTGAAGTGGCCTTCAAAGAGAGTTATAGTGTGTTTTACAGTGTCAAAATGGGTTATACTACAGCCTGTGTGTATTTTCACTAAAGCCTTTTTTTTATATATCCATTATGATAAAGAATCATTGAATGTGTCAAATTGGATTATATATTGTGGATCATCCTAGTAGGTACATCAGGTCATAATGATACTAATATTTTGATGGTATATGGCAAGGATATTATCATTCTTTAATGGTTTAAGTCAAGCCAAGTACCACCACTCATTTGAATATAGATGTAATGTGAACTTGATGCTTGTAATAGCCTGTCTACATTATTTCAATCAATGAGGACATTCAGCCGGTAATATAGTCCTATTGTTAGACATAGATTTAGAGAGCATCTTCCTATTGTCTTTAATATTGGGTTTCTTACATTGTTATGTTTTCTGATGAAGCTTAACCCCTTTATTGCCCAGGATGGTATATGCTGTCCAAGAATGTAGATACTGTACAATTCACATTAAACAATTTTACTATTGAAACAGAAGCAAAAACATGTTCTGAACGTTGTTCCCATGGTTTAAAAAAAAAAAATGTAAGACCAAATTTTGAATTGAAAATAAGAATTCATAGCACCAAATTCTACTGTTGAAAGTTCATTATGATCTTGGCAAAAGCAAAGTTTTTTTTATGATCTTTTAATTCTAGCGATAAAGATGGGGCTTGATTAGATTGCAATTCTCTGTGAGCTTTGTGCATTTCACCGCCCCTGCAAGAAGGACAAAGCTTATGAAATGAGTATACCATTCGCTGAGAGCCAGAAGGGCATTAATCCATATCTTTCTATACAGAGTTAATGCCCTTTTGACTCTCAATAAATGATAAGTCCATTCCACCTGTCTATCACTCATATATGTCATATTTCTGTTATTAAGTTAGAGTTCTCAAGTTGATTGTGAGGTATATGTTGTGGCGTAACAGTATTTTCTATTTGTCAGATGCTACTATAACTTTCAAAATTATATTAAATATATTGTGAATAATGAAGAAAGAGAAAGGAAAAGATATTTTTGTAAATAGATTCAAGATTCAAGGAATGTATGGAAGTATCTGGTGGGAGAAGGATATAAGATTTTTTTGGATAGAGAGTGATATTGGTGTAAAAAAATTAACTATTTACCTGTAGATTGTACTAAATATGAGCCTGTGAATGTCAAGTATTACTTTTTATTGTCTTGTCTGACCTATGAACTCCTGATGAATGTTCACCATTTTACTTTAATGATTCGATCTGTATGAGTGTATTGCAATAAGCGACTTTTCCATTCATCATGGTCACACACGGAATGTGATTTACTTAATCAAGGTATAAGCAGTCATTTTGTTTAATTTCTTTTAATGCTGTCATTTGATATATTTCATATTTTATAGAGATGGTATACTATGTTATCAGTTAATGTGCATTGCTAGGTCTATCAATACATACACAGATTATATTTACCGGTACATATATTAGTTACCACAAGGGCATTCACAACTTGTTGAAGCTGTCGATTACCTGTGCCTACTTACATTTATCCTATCAGTCAGCCATTTTCTAATAGAGGTAGTCGCCTGGACGCTGATGCACTGTATTTGGACATTGAATAATCTATTTTTCTTTCTGAATCATGAAAGATTCGTGCTTAGAAATGATATCCTATTGAGACAGGGAAATCATCCCTTGGATTGACAGGGGCAGACCCCTCCCCCAACCCCTCCATGATGATGGTAGTAATTTAACAGTGTATCTTTCTGCGCCGCAGCTCCTCCCCTTCGCCATCCAAAAAGGAATGGCATTACAGCATTGGAAATAGTTGCGTGCCCACGAAGCAAAGAACTGTCATCAAAATTCAACTTTTGAAAACCTTTTTGTTTTATGTGCCTGTTTTGTAATCTGAGGGGCACTGTAAGAGGAAGAAGACAGTGCACAATTAACCAATAGCTCCTGCTGCGAACAATAGTCATGTGAAAACAGATGTCATATATTTGTTATCTTTTATAAGACTGTATGTCCTTCATACCATTATATATCAGTTGTGTCTTGTTTGTGTTGCTTTAAACATTCCGTCATTAAAATTACCGTAATTGTGGCAGTTATATTATTAACGCATAATAGACTCAAATTAATAGATTCTTCTTCATTGCAAAATATCAAATTAGCAATGAGGTCTTTTATTCCAAACAGTTGATTTTTATTTTGTCAATATTTTTGGTTGCATAACTTTCCGGAGAAGTTCTGAAAAGTTTAAGAGATTTTTCAAGAACTTTTTTTGAGGAAAAAGCAATGGCGTATCCAGTATAGAATCAAGTCAACATCAGCCCCCTTGTTTGACTGCCCAGGGGAGAAAAAAAAGAACTTGTAGTTTGTCTCCATCATGTGGGGCTGGTATTAAAGGTACATTCCATCTTCCCCCGTCTGGAGGGGATTAAACCCTCCTGCTAATCAATTTCTGGATATGCCATTGAAGGTAGCATTGAATATTCAATTACATAATGAAAATTGCATTTTCAAGGTTCTGCAAAAGTGCACATTAGAGTTCATCATGTTTAGATTCATTGAAATATCCATACGATAATCTTTCTTGTGTGAAGTGTTTTTTTTTTTCTTTCCCTTTTTGACATGCTTGACAGTTATGTAATTTATAATTTTCTTGTGACAAGTCTACTCATCATTCTGTTTGGTGTGCATTAAAACTTGTTTATATTCATACAACTGTGTTTCTTCAAAGAGAAGTTTATGTGACAAAACGTTTATGGTGATGAAGTGGGATGAATAATTATGAAGATTTTGATGGCGAGGATGATGTTTGATTATTAAGGTGAACTCTATTATATTGGGCTGATGTTGCTCGATATTCAAAAAGCACATGGTTGCCATCGGTGTCGTAGCTTTGGTCCAGCTATTTAAAGGGGGCACTGATAGCTGGAAACCGAGAGGGACACCCATCTTACGAAGTGAATGTAATGCAAGAAGACGATGCGATCAAGTAAGAGACGGGTGTGGGATGGGGGCAGTATCTTCTTTTAACTTTGCCTTCCCCTCTCTTCTGCTCTCCCTCTCTCCCTCTCTCTCTCTCTCTCTCTCTCTCTCTCTCTCTCTCCAAGATTCCGCCAGCCGAAACCGTCACTCTTCCCACAGATTCTAAACCATAACTGAGATTCATCTATCGTAACAGTTCTTTTTTTTTAAATATCATTTTATTTCTTCACGGAGGTAACATCAGCCAGTTGCCGTTTTACACAAAGACCGTTTAGGCAGCCCGGTAACACCCAAACACTAACACATAGTATGATGATATTAAAAAACTAGCGACATCTTACAGATAACATTTTCTACATGAGAATTTTTTTATTTATTCATTTATTCAGTCTCCTTTAAAATACAGGGTAGTTTCTTCAGAGTCACAAGGCCTGCTTTTCAAGTGAGCCCTGTAGGCGAGTGACAAAGTACATGGTAAAATTACAAAAAATATACATACATATACACAATACGTGATACACAGTTATTGCCACTAAAGAAATTAAGTACGTTAACACAGAACACCTTTCAGTTTGAAAAGACGAACTACATAAATTCAAGCCAAATAAAGCCAGGGCATACAATCATATTGTTCACAAGTCTACATAAATTAATATACTAGCACTGATACTATAAAATCAAACGAAGATTAAAACGCACTAAAAGATGAAATTTCAAGTCGGATTGAAGGGTTTAAAGAAAAGTGTGGGTAAAAAGAAAAACGGCTGACTATAGTGGATTGCACAATAAAAGACAGTATAAGCACACAATGGGCAGTTTAACAAGACTAGAAGACAATAATACACGTTTCAGTTTGAAAAGACAAACTACTTAAAATTGAGGCTTGATTAAAATTAGCCAAATAAAGCTAGGGCATACAATTATATTGATCAATTAAACAAAACAATTTCTCATACATTGATAAAATCAAGCGAAATTTTAAACACTCTAAAAGATAACAATTTCAAGTCAGACTGAAGGGTTTAAGAAAAAGTGGTGCTAAAAAGAAAACAGCAGATTAAAGTGGATTGCACAATATAAAGACAGTATAAGCACACAGTGGACAGTTTAACCAGACTAAAATATAATGATACAATCAAGCAAGCAAAGGAACAAACGCAATGTGTCAGCCCTCGTTGAAAGTAGAGAAATCCATTATATATATTTTTTTTTCAAAGAAGAGACTGATAATGTCGAGTTTGATTTTTGAAAACTTGCAAAGATGATGAAAATGGAATAGCAAGTGGTAATTTATTAAAGTGTGAACATGCAAAGTATGAAAACGAGCGGTTTTGAAAATCTATTCGGGGTTTGGGTATGAATAATGGGCTATTGAGGGCATATCTTGTAGGGTACTGTGCTTGACGTCTGGATACAAATGTATTTAAATGCAGTAGAGCAAGATCGTTTAAAACTATGTAAACGTTTACACAGCATTGGCACTTTACTCTTTCTTCAACATTTTGCCATTTAAGTTTATACATGAAAGTAGCACTCGACGTATTAAAATCAGCATTTAAAGCCACACTGCACTACTAATAGTTACTTGCGCCCTCTATACATCCAACAATGCCTAAGCGGTATACCTGTTGATCCCCCATGATGCCCTTTTTCTTATGTTAATTGAGAGCTGATTTGATGAGATAACCACCTGCCAGTGACCTCGCAGGGAGGTCTAATCCCTCTATGCCAAAATAGTGCAGAGGGGCTTTAAAACTAATCTTGCATAATTATTTTGACTTCTTTGTAGTTTTGTCATATATTTTTTTGTGTACACGAACCCCATACACAACAGCAATAGTCTACATAAGGTAAGACAAGTGAAAAGTACAGCTGAATCATGTCTTGCCTCGCAGTCGCCAGGCATGATCTGATTCTTCGTACGCATGCTACAGTACCCGATATTTTCCGGACCAAACCATAAATATGGAACGACCAATTAATGGGACAGTTGAGTTCTTGTTTAAAACCGCAAATGCCTTCAAAGTGCATTGTTATTGCTCTTTTCTTATTTATTACATTTCTAGTGCCCCTTTAGGACCTAAAATTGCTATGAAGGTAATTTTAGACCCCAAAATGTGTGAAATTTAGATTGAGTCCGATCATACCTATTCAGCTCCACTTTGAAAAATATACAGGTACCGTTAATTAATTAATTAATTAATTAATAATAACAATACACGGGCCGGCTGGTTGTGCGTATTATAACCAACACGAAAAAGCCAACAAAAAGCCAACATTGGCATTGGCTGGAATAAAACAAATAAGGCGCTATCTCGTTTTTTCAACGGCCTGGTTCAAAATTTTCGAATATTTGTGGGGCCCCACAAATATTAGAAATTATTATATTTATGGATATTTCAGCGGTCTCTGAACCGATATTTGATCAAACAAAGATGATTTTGTCTTTTCAATTTTATGCTCTTTCAAATTTGACACTCAGTTTTTCATTATCTCACCAAAAAAATGTTTTGTTTAGCGCCCTCCATACCAAAACTCAAAACGTTAAAGGTATAGACCACTTCTGGTCAGGCGATTGCATTGTGAAAGAAACGTTGTGGTATCGATCAGAGAAGGTTGATCATCTAGCACATAAAGTATTGGTGTGTACTGCAAGGTTCTGGAATCATCAACATGATAAGAAATTTGGCCCATGCAGTCTTAGTATATAAAGTTACAAGCACTGTACACAGAAAGATGTATATGGGACTATATACGCGATCGCGATATCTATCCATTGCAGTCCGGATCGATATGATAATTCACCAAATATATCAATTAGTAGGCGGTTTCCCGGCAAAATTTGTATCATCACGTATTAGTCAAAACATATTCTTTCGCATGATTGGTATTAAGAGTTTCCGTTTCATTTTTTGGGAGGGGCGTTTCGAAAACTGGTCTATACCTTTAAAGCACAGTATCTTAACAAATACAAATGTATATATATATATATATCAATAAGTATTGATTACAGGTATATACTTAAGCTACAAACTATTCTACGTATCTAAGATAGTATATGTTTGTGTGTTTAAATACAAAGCCTAAACTTTTTATGAATAAGCATTCCTAATAAAATAATACAATAATGTATCATACACTGTCTAAAAATATAGAATATATTATCTAATGAAAGGCAATAACCTTGGCTAAAAGGTAAACATAGTTATTCTATTAACATTTGTGCTGTTAGAGTACTACGAAAACAAGAAACTGAAGATATTTCCCGGACAGATAAAGGTAAATCATTCCAGAAGCATTCGCCTCTGTATGACACAGAAAATATACCTTGCGTCCTTACTTTAGGCATACTTGACTTTTTATTTTCTCTATCTGTGCTCTACGATATAGCAGTACTGAATAAGGGTCTGAGGCAATTTATTATTCAATAATTGATGCATACAAACACAAACAGATAGTTAATGTAGTTGATACACATTCATCAATTTTAACTCCTGGAATATCGGTTTTGAATGTGCCCTAATGGGACTAAATGTTATAGCTCCAAGTGCCATCTTTTGGCTTAATAATAAATGTTTCATATTAATATCATAATCGCTTCCCTAAACCTCAATTCCCTTTGTTATATATGTGGTTGAATTAATGTTTTATACAATATAATAAAATATTCCTAGATACAAATTGTCTTAATCTATACAAAACACCAACATTTTTCCCAATACACATATCTACTCTTTCAATATGAGATTTCCAAGTCAAATGTTGATCTATACGGATTCCTAAGAATGATGCAACATCAACCTTATTTATTTCGGTGTCGGCTATTTTCAATACTGCTTGAAGTACTACTGGTTGTCTACCCCCTCTTGTAAGTAAGTAATTAGTTTTTAAACAAATTTACTGTAAGTTTATTCATTTTACACCACGTGGACACCTTATAGAGATGCCTATTAAGTACATCAATATCTTTTACATTTAACTTTAGTGGAAAAACTGGAAATGTATGAAACAAGTAAGAATCATCAGCAAAAAGTCGAAAAAAGCCATTTTATCAGAGCATCCAGGTTATTTTGTAATGTTTGTTGAACTTGAGCGACATTATTCCCTTTTGCAAATATTGCAGTGTCGTCATCGTACAGAGATACCTTTGACATGTTGGAAACTAAGATAACAAATATCATTGATAAAGATGCTAAATAATAACGGTCCCAGTATCGACCCCTGGGGCACTCCTGTTTCAACAGGTAAAACATCACTCATTACGCCCCGATAGTCTACACACTGCTGCCTATTAAATAAATACGAGGTGAACCAAGTTAGTTCGGTATCATAAATTCCATAGTACGATAATTTCTGTAATAGAATATCATGGGGTATAACATCAAATGCTTTACTGAGGTTTTAAAATATTGCTCCTGTAATTTGGCCTGAATTCATATTATCTAACAAAACAAAAAAATCACATATCTCGGCCAGGCAAGTTGCAGTAGAGTGTTTGGGTCGGAAGCCCGATTGGCAATCAGACAAAAGAAGATGTTCGTTCAAATAGTGATACAATTGTGAGTGAACTTTCTGATTTGATCTTTTACTTTAAAGATACTATGTCCCTTTTGCAGCCAACATCAAATTCTGTAGAACTTTGCAGGAATTATGAATATGTCATGTATGTCCTATCTGTGAAATTTAAACGTTAGCAGTGTCCTAATATTCAAATTATGCAAGGAAACCCGTTTACTTGCTAGACTTCACTGTCAGACACTATTGAGTGACTGACTGGCTTTTTTTCTTTGGTAATAACATACATAAAATGAGCTGTAAAGGGTACATGAGCATTTGTCTACATCAATAACCCACTTTTTGTAATGGCCAAAATTAAACTGATTGAATCTTTGCGCAGCACAAAACGTACGACCATTTTGTACAATGGTCTGAAAATCAGACTATTACTTACTGTCTTGGTAGCACTTAAGTCGATTCGACAACTATTAGTCGTTATTTTCCCACTTAAAGACATTTTTAAGCCCCCTTTTTTTTAGGGAAGTTCTAAATTAGTATTATCTTTCAAATGCCGTTGGAATTTAACCCTTTCATTTTTTGGCCTGCAAATGGGACATAGTACCTTTAAGCTATTAAAATAATAAAATAAAAACAATAATTAAAATAATTAAAATACTTTTTCTAGTTTGAGGTCTTAAAAATAACGTCTAGGTTATTAACGAATTCCCTCTTTCATGAGACATTTTGCTTGGAAGTAAATCATTTATCACCTTCCAAGTTGTCCGAAAATCGTTGCTACTTTACGTAAGCTTAAGCCTCGGTCACAAATGCCATTACGAACTGCTACGAACGCCGTACGAACGATTTTCAGACAATGGAAATTCGGGAAGACAATGGAAAACCGGGGGGTTGCTGAAGATAAGGGTTGATAATTGGATTCCGGTATCTTATGCTACGGTCACAAAGGTTCGTACGAACGATAATTTCGTACGAATCTCCCTGTTTTTCCATTGTCTTCCCGAATTTCCATTGTCTGAAAATCGTTCGTACGGCGTTCGTAGCAGTTCGTAATGGCATTTGTGACCGAGGCTTTAGCTTTCAAATGGTCGAACTTCTTTTTGTTGAAGTCCCACTCGGCCCAAAGTCAAGTGTTCATAGTTAATCCAAGGAGATCTATTAATCTTTCTCTTCACTGAAATGTACGGAGCATATTTGTTATTAAGTTAAAGCATCAACGACGAAAAAAGTTCCCATAATTTTGATAAATAATAAAATAAAGATTATGAGGGTTTAAATTCACCAGCAAGCAGACATGTAGAGAATGTTCTATTTTTTTTCAAACTCATTTATAGTCATATACATTTCTGGTGATACCCCCACAACACACACACACACACCCACTAGAACAATTCTTGGATTCGACTTCTTAAAAAGCAAGGTACTGACAGTTACCCGATGCTTTAAAAAAATCACCTTCACTGGTGTAAAAAAAGAAAAACAGAAGTGAATTATCTTCTATTTTTTGCCACGATTTGAATCATTTTTTGTCAATCTGTGTTAATTCAATCCTTACCGAATATTTACATGGTGGATTCAGTACAAATAAACGTCTTTGCATAGTATCCAGGAGTGAAATATGTACACACTATAATTCATTCACACTATCATTAATTACTGCGCATGGCCTTTAAATGGCTTCATAGGCAGGGCCGTTACTAAAGGGGGTAACATCCCTCCCCCCTTAAGATTTTCTGTTGGGAAATGTGGAATCTTTCTAGGATTGTCTGCAAATCGCAATATATATATATATATATATATATACATTTTTCTTTCTTTCCTTTTTTTCTGAAATCTTTGTATGCCTTGTCAAATTTGATTATCTGACGAGCGGTATTTGTTTAGCTCCATTTGCAAACTTTCAAATATTTGTGCCTTTTTGTTTGTTTCTTTGTTTGTTTCTTTGTTTGGTTGGTTAGTTCTTTTATTTTTTTGTTTCTCTGTTTTGGGGGGTTTTATTTTGCATTTTGGGGTTATTTAAAAATTATGGCTAACTAGTCGGCAATTTTGCCACCCCCACCGCCAGTTTAAAAGTGGTCTAGCGGCGCCCGTATGCTACGTACATCCTAGTCCTAATGCTTTCTGATGGGAAATGTGGAATCTTTCTAGGATTGTCTGCAAATCGCAATATATATATATACATTTTTCTTTCTTTCCTTTTTTTTCTGAAATCTTTGTATGCCTTGTCGGCAAATTTGATTATCTGACGACCGGTATTTGTTTAGCTCCATCCGCAAACTTTCAAATATTAAATTTTGTGCCTTTTTGTTGGTTTCTTTGTTTGTTTCTTTGTTTGGTTGGTTAGTTCTTTGTTTTTTTTGTTTCTCTGTTTTGGGGGTTTTATTTTGCATTTTGGGGTTTTTTGAAAATTATGGCTAACTAGTCGGCAATTTTGCCACCCCTACCCCCAGTTTCAAAGTGGTCTAGCGGCGCCCGTATTCATAGCTACGTGCTTTCTAGTCCTGATCTTCAACAAGTGCCGAATAGAATTTAGCTCCGGGTCGTCTTTCAAAAGCGTATGTAGACGTCGCCAGACATTCCTTGCCGAGTAAGCACGAACCCTCGCAGGCGATAAAAGTATAACACGAGCAACGGACATCAGCAAAACACAACTGACTGCATTCGATGATGGACGAAACCGTGTATGATGACAGAACATAGGCATCGATGAGGGCGACATTGCTGGTCAGTAGTCGGAAATTTGTGAAGCTCATGGAGTGCGTGTGACCTGTTTTAAAGGTTATAAAGTTAAAGATAAAATCACAAATATGAGTTTGACTTTGAACGAATTCATTGTGAAGTAGTGATATAGTAAATAGCTGCAATGAATCATACCCCTTTAGACAAATTATATGTCGTTGACATTGAAGATAAGGTATTAGCTTACAAGTCCCCACAATATGCGAAATGAAAGAGGAATCTTACAGGTGAAACAATCATTGAAAAATTCCAAGACAAAAAGAGAAAAATAAGACATGAATCAAAATAATTATGTCGAAAACCGTGTCGTTTTCCTTCAAACAACTGTCATATATTTATAATTTTTACTAATATCATTTGCCTACTTATATTACCATCTACATTCTAATCATCGACATCAAAATGCTCGATTTACCCCTGTCATCAAGTGTAACGCATACGGGTTGTAGGGTTATTACCCGTAAGTAATGTAACTGATACACATGCCCGTAATTACACACGAGGCGTTATTTCCTTCACGTGTTACTGCGTTAGTGATTTGTTTGGTCTTTGACGCGCAATGGGATAGATTAGTTAGCGTACTAGTACATGTACAAGGAAAGTAAGTAAATCGATACAACGCCTTGTGTGGAACGGACATAAACCCAGTTGTGCAGGCCGGTGTGTGTGTGTGCGAGTGTAAAGGGGGAGACTGACACGCATTAAAACAAATCATTAACCTCTGTCCCGAGGAGAGGAGTGACGTGTAGTCGTAGTTATTGTCTGGGTTGTGTGCGTGGCCGTTGTTGCAGGAGTGGTGTTCGTTGCCTGTTCAGAAGCAAGCGAAGCAGCATCTGTTGATAATTGCCCTGTTGATGTTGAGGATGCTTGTGATGTTGGTGTTGTTGATGCTAGACTGCTTGTTGTCTCACTGATCGCATCTCCGGTTGTTGACGAAGGTTGCGTAGAGCCACTCGTTATTACAATATTGTCAGTCTGAGTAGTGGAACTGGACGGTTCGGATGACGTCATTTGATTTAGTGTGATTTGGATTGAACCTTCAGAAGAAGTGGCAGGACCTGGTGTTGTTTGCTGTACAGAACTTGTTTGGATACCTTTACACGTTGAAGTAAATAGTAGCGAGATAGTTGTAATGCAAAGGATGACAAATCTCAAAATTATAGATGAAAAGTAGGCATAGAACATTTTCTTTACTTTGAATTCGTCGGTAAAATAATTTTCTTCATCATCAATGACTTGCAAGGCAGACAAAGAATTTGCTTCATAAAATCCAAGACAACTACATGTTTATCCTGGATGCATTGAATAAACTGAATGTAAGTACTTTTTCTATATCACTGGAAACAAACTCATGAAAAACCATGAAAATTGAATTAAATCAATTGATATTATTAAAACTGCTATGGATCATCAGTATAAATTCACCTCCTCCTTTCTCGCAGATATAATGGTGCTCGTGATTACAATTGTGACCCAACCATTGGTATGACTTGTTTGGATCTATAACGAAACACATCCCTCCTTCATCGAGAGTCTTTGAATTAGCTGTGAAGTTGTGGTAAGTCAGACTCGAACCGTCCAGCCAAGTCACACTGGATAATCCTATCCAGTAATCCTCGTTTGCAACGGGTAGGTTGTTCACAAGAAATTCTTGTTCGTCCTCTGATCCAATGTAGACAAGATGCATTCCAAGGTCTTCACAGGATGATTTTGACGAGTCGAAGCTTGACTTGCTTTGCGAGAAGTAATAACAGGATCCGTCATTCTCAGTGTGGCCAACGGAACAAGCTGCAAGAGGAGACAATCATGAAAACGAATATAATATATACACATTTTTTCAAACTCTTTTATTTGATTGTGTGCTGTACAGGATTTGAATATTAAACAAACCAAGAATTATCGAACTTGGGCACCTCATATTCGGGCGGTGAAGTGATCCATTGTACTTTATTCTAAACTAGCCTAGATTGGATTAAAGTACAATGGATCAATGGATAATGAGTATCATAAAATTACATTTTCATTATGAAAAGATTCAAAATCGCTTGCTTCGCTCCCTCGAAAAATAATGAGAACGTTGACAGACGGATCCGCCATTACTGTGCTCGTGCGCCTATGATTATAAATGATTTTTGATAAATATAAGTTTTAAACAAAATTATTCTAGTGGACAAAATTATTCTTTGCCTTTTACAGACTTAGAAAATGACCCTCAATGTGCAGAAAATCAATAAGGTTCTACTCAATTTTCTGTACCTACCGGCACTGTCTTCTATTTCATTTTCACAAATGTAATAGTACAACTTGGAACAGCTGTCGTAATACCAAAAATAATTGTAATCTCTTTCCATCCGGAAACAGATTCCTCCATCATCGAAGACAGGACTATTTGTGAAGTCGTTGTTATCATTTTTTCATTCTTTCATGCTAATATGGGTCTACCGTATATTGTTATTATTTATTCCGGTATATTCTTTAGCCTTTTCTGAAAGGAAAACAAATGAGAAGAAAAACAGTATGGCAGACCATGATAAAGAATCGATTACGAGAAAATGTGATGGATGATATATTATTATTATTATACATGTACCAAGAGCTGGAAATCCAGACAAAAGATTGCCGGGGAATTTGTTAAAAGCAATTTAGATAAGTAGCAAAGTATTATATTGTGGACAAAAAAATATGTATTTTTCTTTATAATACTGCATGTGCTTGGCTTTTTATATATTTTCACCACTTTATTTTGACGTTTGAATGTAAATAAACACCCCTATCGAGGCACAAAAAAAGTCAATGTTAAAGAAATATATGAATGAAAGAAAGGTGATAAAAAGGAACCAATCAAGTTGCTCACCTAGATCAGCAGTCACTAGGCTGTGTTGGTTTAATATAACGAAGATAACGAAGAAAGCTACCTCCATCTGCATATAAATCAAATAATAATAATAATAATAGTCACATTTGTATAGCACTTGAAACTTCGTTTCTAAGCGCTTACATAGTAATTATCATAACCCCGGTCATCGGATTCAGTTGCTAATCAACACACGATGGTGCACACGCTCCGCTTCCAGGGGAGTATTCCGCCAGGCGCCAATTTACAAGCGCACACATGCCAATCCAACCACATTAACGTTCGCATCCTACCGGGTGCCCATTTAACACCTGGGTGGAGAGTGGCAAATGTAAATTAAAGTGTTGCAAAACGACATTAGTGCCGAGGTGGGACTCGAACCATGTGATCCACAGTCCGGTGACATATCCACTAGACCACGAGACCTCTACTAATGACTCACTGAGGATAAGTGGATGAATGCGCTTACCATTACATGATCTGTATTAAATTGAATTGCCATTTATTGTCCATTCAGGAAATTCTTTTTTCACTGGTTTTGCAATCATTGTACATGTACATAATACAAAAAGAAATACACATTGAATACAATAAGAGCAAATGTACATCATCACAAAACATAATAACTTTCTGAAAATAATCATAACATTGAAAACGGAACAACATTTATACATTGATTGCAACATAATTATAAACTGCATTTCCATTTCCATTTCAAGTGAAATTCGAACCTTTAATCCATACTACATGTACTAATGCTCGCTCTCGCTAAATTCTCATTTCATCCTCGGGGGGAGGCAAGGGCCTTTCAGCCCCCCCCCCCCGATCCACACGTTGTTGGCGGGATTAATCGCAACTGATCTCCCCTTCTTTTCACCCTTTTCTTTTCTTCTTCCTCTTTTTTGGTTCCACTTTAGCTCTCCTCTTTACCTTTTCCTTCCTTCTCTCTCTCTTTTTTTTTGGGGGGAGGTAGAGGCAAGGGCCTTTCGGCCCCCCGATCCACACGTTGTTGGCGGGATTAATCGCAACTGATCTCCACTTCTTTTCACCCTTTTCTTTTCTTCTTCCCTTTTTGGTTCCCTTTTAGCTCTCCTCTTTTCCTTTCCCTTCCTTCTCTCTTTTTTTTTTTGGGGGGGGGGAGGTAGAGGCGAGGGACTTTTGGCCCCCCGATCCACAACTTGTTGGCGGAAAAATTGCAACTGATGTCCCCCTTCTTTTCTTTTCTTCTTCCTCTCTTTTCCTTCCCTTTATCTCCTCTTTCCCTTTTTTTTATTTCCCTTCCTTCCTTCTCTCTCATTTCTTTGATGGGGGAGAGGATAGGCAACAACCTGGAAGGTAAGGCCCTTTGATCTCCTTCTTTTCCCCTTTTCTTTTCTTCTTTCTTTCCCTTTCTCTCCTCTTTCCCTTTCCCTTCTGTTTCTTCTTCTTCTTCTCTCTCTCTCTCTCTCTCTTTCTCTTTTGTTGTTGCTGGGGGGTGTTACACCCACAAATGTAATAACGCCCACAAATGTAATAACGCCCACAAATGTAATAACACTTTACCCACAAATGTAATAACACCCACAAATGTAATAACACTTTACCCACAAATGTAATAATTTTCACCCACAAATGTAATAACCACTTTACCCACAAATGTAATAATTTTGAATCACCCACAAATGTAATAATGACTTTACCCACAAATGTAATAAATTTGAAGGGATATTTTGTCGAATTTGTTCAAAACTAAAACCCTGTAATAAAGCATGGGTATAGCGCGCAGTCTTTACTCCAGACCCCGTTATTTCAAAAATTTAAAAAATCTTCAAAACTAAGACCCCATAATCCTTTTCCTGTGGAAAAACATGAGAATCGAGCGTAGTCTTTCCTCCAGACCCGGTCATTTCAAAAATAAAAACAATAAAAACAAAAAGAAAAAATTCAAATCTAAGACCCAACAATCCTCCAAACTAAGACCCTGTAATAAAGCATGGGTTTAGAGCGTTGTCTTTACTCCACACCCGGTTATTTCAAAAATAAAATAAAACAAAACAAAACAAAACAGCTTTAAAACTTCTTCTTTTTTTCCTGAACTGGCGGTGGTCAGTACTAAACCGGAACCGCAACCAATGGCTGCAATTCGTTGTTCCGTTTATTCACTCACCATTTTTTGTATTATTTTAGCACTTGCACAAGTCACTGCACATGCACCCACGCTGAAACTATTGTTTACATTGAGACTAGTACGAAATGAAACACTTTACATGCTTAACGTTACATATCAAACAGACTTTATTATTCTATACAATATTCAAATCATTACATGGGCCCATCTCTTAACCCTAATAAGGCCGGGGGGGCCATCATGGCCCCCCCTTCCGCGATTTTTCTGATTGTTCGGGAACGCATACGGATGACGCCCCGCCGCTTCATGACTTTATTCTTTCGAGTCTTGCGCATCTTTTAAAACAATTTTTTTGAAAATCGGACCTACCGTTACAAAGTCACGTGACCTTTAGATGTCGGCCCGAAAATCGCTCATTTTCGTGATTTGTGTACAAAACATATGGAAATATCATTTTTCCTAAAAAGAGATAAAACATTGGTTATTTGGTCTTGTTTAAAGTTTAGGTGTTTGTTTTGGGGGTCAAAATAGTTAAATTATAGTTAGAAATGAAATAAAACAACAAAAACAATAAAATACATAAGTTTAAAAACAATGAAATACATAAGAAATTATCAAAACAAGAGATAACATAAGGAATAACCTAGCTTTCCAAATTTTTTTCGTATTATTATTCCAAATGGTCTAACAAATATATGTAGTGGAAAAGAAAGCTTAAATATGAAGAATATATGATTTATGGGTAAAAATATGAATTTTTTGACCTTATTTGCATAATTTACCATAAATATGCAAATGAGTAATTTTTTCAAAAAATTGAAATTGCTATATTATTCTATACACTTCACTTGACATGCATGCACACTTTCGCGGCGATCGGCCGTTTCACGGCCGAGATCTTAGGGGCCATAATGGCCCCGGCCGTATTAAGAACTCAAATAGCCCGGCCTTATTAGGGTTAACTATTTTATTTGAAAATTGTATATTGAACTTATTGACATGAATTTTGATTTAGTAATTAATCAAGATGTAACAGAAAATGAATCAACATATTATACTACCGACGATTTTAACGCTGCATTTAACTCAAATAATGATGACCATAATCAACAATCCCTTAGTTTGTTGCATATTAATGCTAGAAGCATGAATAAAAACTTTGATTCTATGGATTTATTTTTTTCTTCCATACAACATTTTCCGTTTTCCATAATAGGGATAACGGAAACATGGTTGAATAATAAATCACCTCCTTTATTTAATATTGAAAATTATAAACTAATTAGAGCTGATCGTAACTATGGACGAGGGGGTGGAGTAGCCTTGTATATTCACGATTCCTTAACATTTAAAGAGAGACCCGACTTACATGTAGATGGCTCCGAATATATTTTTATTGAAACTATAAATAAACAAGCTAAAAATATACTTGTTGGAGTAATGTATAGACCACCCCATATTAATATAGATATGTTCGTAGATAAATTAGAAGAAAGTCTTTCTTTAATATCGCGTGAAAATAAAATCATATATCTTATGGGGGATTATAATATTAATCTACTTCCACCTGCATTGAATAATATTGGACTTAGGTTACTAACTACACTCTCTTCTTATTCCCTCTATCCACATATTAATAAAGCTACCCGAATAACTAATATAACTGAAACTTTAATAGACAATATATTTTCGAATATTTGTAATGAAAACACTCAGAATGGAATATTATATTGTGATATTTCTGATCACCTCCCCATATTTGTTATTTCCCTACAATTCAGATATCTAAACACGAATCAATGAAGTATATATACGTTCGAAAAGAAACGGATGGTAATATTCAGAGCTTTCGGGCGGACTTAGCATCAGAATCTTGGGTTGATGTTTTTAATGTAGTAGATGCTAATGCTGCATACGATATATTTTTGAATAAATTAATGTATTACTATAACAAAAATATACCTTTGGTTCGAATTAAGTTAAATAAAAAAAAGGCTAAGAAACCATGGATAACGAGGGCATTTACGATCGATTGCGACTCGCAATCGATTATATAAAAAGCATTAAGAAGTAAAGATAATATTGATTTAGATAAATATAAAAATATAGAAATAAGTTAACATCAATTATTCGGCTATCCCGCAAATTATATTATTCAAATAAAATTTCAAGTACTCAAAACAATAATTCACTTTGGAATATTATAAAAGATCTAACTGGTAAGAAAAAACATATTAATACAAACATTAATGTTAATGGACAAGACATTAATAATTTGAATGAATGTGCTAATTTGTTTAATGATTACTTTGTTAATATAGGTCCTACATTAGCCTCTAAGATAGATGCTGGCAGTAATCATTTTCTCAATACCTTTCAGAACCCTTTGTAAATTCATTATTCTTTACTCCCACAACAAATCATGAAGTAGTGTGTATAGTTCAATCATTGAAATCAAGCAAGTCATCAGGACCAGATGGGTTAAGTATGAATCTCATTAAGCAAATAATACACTTTATTGTTTCTCCATTGGTTCATATATGTAATATTTCTCTCTCCACTGGTTCCTGTCCTAACTTATTAAAAGTTGCTAAAGTTATACCGATTCATAAAAAAGATGATCCATCTAAACTTCAAAATTATCGTCCCATATCATTATTATCAAGTATTTCAAAGGTTTTTGAGAAATTGGTATATAATAGGTTGATTTCTTTTGAATGACCACGATATTTTGATTCCTAACCAGTTTGGATTTAGAAAAAATCATTCAACTGATTTTGCTTTAATTAAACTTTGTGATAAAATAATTGAATCTCTCGCAAATAAGAAACATGTTATAGGTGTTTTTATGGATCTGAGTAAGGCCTTTGATACCATCGATCATACAATCTTACTTCATAAACTAGAACACTATGGTATCAGAGGCCTTGCTCTATCCTGGTTTGAGGACTATCTTAAAAATAGAACACAGTATGTTTATTATCATTCCAATAGTTCCTCAAAATTGAACCTCACATGTGGAGTTCCTCAAGGCTCCATCTTAGGCCCACTCTTATTTTTGATTTATGTAAATGATATAATAAGATCATCAAATATTCTAACTTACATTCTTTTTGCCGATGATACAAATATACTTTACTCACACGCAAATATTGATACACTTGTTGATACTGTAAACCATGATCTGTGCAATATTTCAGTATGGTTTAAATGTAATAAATTATCCTTAAATATAAGTAAAACTAATTTTATTCGTTTCAGAACTATTAACTCCCAAGACCAACCACAATGCAATTTGTTTATAGATGGTTTATCACTGGTAGAAAAACAGTCAACGAAATTTTTAGGAGTTATTATTGACTCAAATTTGTCTTGGAACGAACACATTCATAATATAAATATTTTGATATCCCGGAATATTGGTATTTTGTATAAAATGAAATATTTGATTAATGATAGATCTTTGTTTATTCTTTATAATACATTAATTTTACCGCATATAACATATTGTAATATTATATGGGCAAACTGTAGTAAAATTAAAATAAACTCAATATTTCTTTTGCAGAAGAGAGCAATTCGTATTTGTACACACTCTAACTATCTTGCAAATTCGAACCCGTTATTTAGTCAATTAAAAACGTTAAAGGTTTATGATATACATACGCTCCAAACTGCCATTTTTATGTATAAGTACACTTCCAAAACACTTCCAACATCTTTCTTAAACTTTTATTTATTGAATGAAAACGTACACTCATATTTAACTCGACATGCTCATGATTACCATCTTAATAATCCCAAACTTAGTTTAGCCCTACGATCAATTAGACACCATGGACCAGATATTTGGAATAATTTACCAAACCATATTAAAACTAGGACCTCCCTTTATTCATTTAAAGCTTATATGAAAAAATATTTGTTTACTCAGTATAGTTTGCTAGATCTTACATAGAAATTTAAAATAATCGAATTTGTTATGTCTTGAACTGTTCTGACTTTGTCAACAGGAATGGACCCTGCATACATTTAATATTATCACCCGTAACTGAAACCACCACACAATTAATATCACGGTATTAGTCTTTTATTGTTCCACCAAGCTAAAGCTTTGCACTATGCACAAATGCACAATTTAATGCACTTCTCAACACGAAACATGACACTAAATATATTTTGTTATTTTCACTCAAAATTTTATTTGTTAACTCGGCCGAGGCCACGGTCATCCTCAAGCATTTTCGCTTACGACATGTGGTCTCCTGCTTTTTCCTTTGTAAGAAACTTCCAAAACGAAGATATCCATTCTCCCCCTTATTTCTTATTTTTATGCAGATTATGTTTTCACGATGGTTTGGCACAAATCAATATATTTGTTGTGTTTTTTTGGGGGGGGATTGTATTTTAACTAGAAACATATTTTGTCAAACTTACATGTTACTCATTATATTTATTTGTATGATGTTTCTTTGTATTGATCTGAAAAAGTGGAAATAAAACTAAACAAACAAACAACAAGGCTCCACCATCTTCCAAACTATAAGACCCTGTAATAAAGCATGGGTTTAGAGCTTAGTCTTTACTCCAGACCTGTTTAATTTTTTAAAAAATCTTCAAAACTAAGACCCCATCATCTTATTCCTGTGGAATAACATGAGTATTGAGCGTAGTCTTTCCTCCAGACCCGGTTATTCAAAAGTAAAAAAACAAACAAAAACTTTTAAACTAAGACCCCACCATCTTCCAAACTAAGACCCGGTAATCAAGCATGGGTTTAGAGAGTAGTTTTTCTTCCAGACCCGGATATTTCAACAACAAAAAAACAATAAAAACAAAACAAAAACAAAACAAAACATTAGCTTTAAAACTAAGGCTCCACCATCTTCCAAGCTATAAGACCCTGGCCTGTGATAAAGCATGGGTTTAGAGTTTAGTCTTTACTCCAGACCCGTTTAATTAAAAAAAAAAATCTTCAAACTAAGACTCCATCATCTTATTCCCGTGGAATAACATGGGTATTGAGCGTAGTCTTTCCTTCAGACCCGGTTATTCAAAAGTAAAAAAACAAGCAAAAACTTTTAAACTAGGACCCCACCATCTTCCAAACTAAGACCCGGGGGGCATTTCATCAACATTAGTCCACCGACAACTGTCGGCGCTGACTAAATTTGACCAATCAGAGGCCTGGAAAATAGTTGGTGACAATAAAATTGTCGGTGAAAATGATATTAGTCGGTGAAAACCACCGACTAATTGTTTCATGAAACGCCCCCGGGTAATAAAGCATGGGTTTAGAGCGTAGTTTTTCTTCCAGACCCGGTTATTTCAAAACTTTTTAAAAATCTTCAAAACTAAGACCCCATCATCTTATTCCTGTGGAAGAACTGTTGTTGTTGTTGTTGTTTTGGTTTATAGGCGTTTATCATTCAGGAGTGAATATTTACGAACATGAGTATTGAGCGTAGTCTCTCCTCCAGACCCGGTTATTCAAAAGTTAAAAAAAACAAACAAACAAACAAACAAAACAAAACAAAACATAAAAAAAAACTTTTTAAACTAAGACCCCACCATCTTCCAAACTAAGACCCGGTAATAAAGCATGGGATTAGAGCCTAGTCTTTACTTCAGACTCTATTATTAAAAAAAAAAAAAAAAATCTTCAAACTAAGACCTCACCATCTCATTCCTGTGGAATAACATGGGTATAGAGCGTAGTCTTTCCTCCGGTTATTTCAAAAGAAATAGAAATTTAAACAAATCTTCGAAACTAAGACCCACCATCTTATTCCTGTTTTTTTCATTTAAAAAATAAAAAATAAAAAAATAAAAAAATAAAGTACTTTGAGCATCTACATAAGGTGGATATAGCGCGTTATAAGTACTCATCATTATCATAATTATTTCTTGGCGATGCATGGCATCGCTTTACATTATTACATATGTGGATACAACACGTCACAAATAAATGATTGGTCGGCGGTCACACGAACTGACGAATCAGTCAAAATGGTCCATATATATAACACACAGAGGAGGGACCGATTCGATGGTTCGTTGACCGTCGACGATTTTTTAATCATGTAAATATTCTAACGCCCACAAATATACTGGAATTCAATGGTCCTAGAAAAAAAAAGTAATCCAATAAGTGACCTTAAAAGTATTTAAATGTTGACGCTAATTGTTTTATGCATGTAATTATGAAATATGTTCACGATATGTAACATATATACATATATATATATATGTACGCTATTAGTGACATTGAAACGTTGGATTACGATGTTATATTTTAAGATGGTGGGGCCTTAGTGTTAAAGTTAATGTTTTGTTTTGTTTTGTTTTATTTTTGAAATAACCGGGTGTGGAGTAAAGACAACGCTCTAAACCCATGCTTTATTACAGGGTCTTAGTTTGGAGGATTGTTGGGTCTTAGATTTGAATTTTTGTTTTGTTTTTTATTGTTTTTTGAAATAACCGGGTCTGGAAGAACAACTATGCTCTAAACCCATGCTTTATTACAGGATCTTAGTTTGGAAGATGGTGGGTCTTAGTTTTAAAGTTTTTGTTTTTGTTTTTGTTTTGTTTTGTTTTTGAAATAACCGAGTCTAGAGGAAAGACTACGTTCAATACTCATGTTATTCCACATGAATAAGATGATGGGGTCTTAGTTTTGAAGATTTTTTTAAATTAAACGGGTCTGGAGTAAAGACTACGCTCTAAACCCATGCTTTATTACAGGGTCTTATAGTTTGGAAGATGGTGGAGCCTTAGTTTTAAAATTAATGTTTTGTTTTGTTTTGTTTTATTTTATTTTTGAAATAACCGGGTGTGGAGTAAAGACAACGCTCTAACCCCATGCTTTATTACAGGGTCTTAGTTTGGAGGATTGTTGGGTCTTAGATTTGAATTTTTGTTTTGTTTTTATGGTTTTTATTTTTGAAATGACCGGGTCTGGAGAAAAGACTACGCTCGATTCTCATGTTATTCCACAGGAAAAGGATTATGGGGTCTTAGTTTTGAAGATTTTTTAAATTTTTGAAATAACGGGGTCTGGAGTAAAGACTGCGCGCTATACCCATGCTTTATTACAGGGTTTTAGTTTTGAACAAATTCGACAAAATATCCCTTCAAATTTATTACATTTGTGGGTAAAGTCATTATTACATTTGTGGGTGATTCAAAATTATTACATTTGTGGGTAAAGTGGTTATTACATTTGTGGGTGAAATTATTACATTTGTGGGTAAAGTGTTATTACATTTGTGGGTGTTATTACATTTGTGGGTAAAGTGTTATTACATTTGTGGGCGTTATTACATTTGTGGGCGTTATTACATTTGTGGGTGTAACAGGGACCACGTCAACATTTTACAGAATTAGAAGCTGACAAGAAGCTATGGTCCTAGGTCATGCGAAGGAGAAGTCAGATCTTGGTTGAAATAATTATGACGAGAAGTTGCGTTGAAAACATCAAGATGAAATGTCCAACTGAATAAGTTGTATCAGGCCCAAGCAAGAGTTTCAATGCACATCACTGAAGTAGTAAACTGGAAGTAGGCACTGATAAGTTCAAAAGTCAGAAAAAGTAGTCAATTATGACCAAGAGGGCAACATATTTGAGCTCTCCATTACAGGCGAGAGATGGAAAAACTGTACAAAACCGTGCACAAAAACGCATTATATAAAAAACGTGGTTATTGTTTATATTCTATAGGCACTATCAATAATAATTAGAAAATAAACAAGAAAAAAAATACTCATTAATACCTTAACATAGTACAGGTGTATCTTCTAATAAATGACGATTTACATTTTGCTGATAATACTCTGTATCAAAAATGTATACAAGTCATGTAAATCAAAAATATAAACCATAAACAAATATTAGCACCTCTAAATCAAAATGTGAATATTCATGAAAAATGACGTCAGTTAAGTGCTACAAATAGTTGCAGTGCCACAAATCTAATGATGAACAGATTGTGGGTGATTGTGAAAAGGCTCCCTATTAATATGAAATGTACATGGGATTCAATACGAAGGTGTCCGCTACTCGCCTCTTTTTTGTAATGTACTTATTAGATTGCTATGTATTTCCTTTTAACACTAAAAGTCAATATTTTGTCAAAGTAATTCAAATTACCACGACCAAACAAGAAAGTTGAAATATATACACATTAGTTTTCTTTATAAAAAGGAACTCTAATTTTGTCATTGTGTAGTTGATTTGACAGTGGTTGAATTAAATGCATTTTGAAATTCGTGAACAGTACATTAAAAACTTGGAAACTTTAAAGTAAGACATCAGTTATTCCCCATACTTCTCAAATGAAAATAGGCAAAAGGGCTGTACTATTTCGATTTTGGAATAAAAAGTCTGTCATTTATTTAATTTCCATAAGACCTTGCATTACTTCCAAATCACGTCATGTGCATTTGTACTATAACTGACTGTTCATAATGCTACAATTCTTCAATTTCAAGTAATGTACTTAATTTACCAGGACAAGTTTATCAAATATCTATCTTTCAAAATTACACTATATATTATGGCAAATTGGCAAGTGTGATATGTGTTTCGCTGTTTATTTTTTTGTTGGAGTATGTTAATTTCCCCTCATAGAACATTCATTTAATTAGTTTTGACATTGACTATTTTACGTATTGACCGGATTGTTAAAGAAATTGACATTTTGAGTAGTTATTTATACCCAATTGTTTACCATTTCATGATGAAATGTTGTCTTTTCTTGCACTCGGTGCTTTGAGTGCTGGGCATTATGGCGATTTTTTTACCGTGTATAGTTCTACTTGCGCGTACAATGCAAGGACGCAATGGTTGAATTTAACAATAGATACGTGCAGTAAGACATGCACGATGCTCTTGGATGAGTAAATTTCTCCAGACTCTACAAATACATACATTTTGACAGGCATTTTTAATTAAAATGCTCTTTTTGAGAATGGACACGGTGATGCGGTATATAAAACAAATATTGACTGCCTATTTTTGGGATCACGGGTAAAACTCACCTTGGGCAATAGTTTGAACCGTGCCCCTCAAAACAGTCAATATTTTGTAAAGTAGATTCTTCTTTTATTTTCACCAAAGCAAAAATATTGAGATAAGTAACTATTTAAGACTAACAATCGGAGGTAATCCTAATTCATCATCATCTCTTTCTACAGAACTTTGTAACACAGTGCTATGCCCGTTATATCGGTTTCTTTCCGGTAGCAAACGTCCCCGTGGAATATCTTTTGGAGTATCTTTGTTTCAGCCAGATGTAGCAGATTAGTCTTGAGTTTCATACCCCCTTCTTCATTCTCGAACACACCCTTTCTCGTGATGATGAGCAGATAACCACCTGAAAGACAAGAATAAGATTACCTTGTATTGAGACTATTCTGATTTGCATTTAGTCGTAACAATCGCCGTATAATGCCTAGATTACATTTAGCCTGCGATTAGTCTACGGAGCCCGTATCCTGCCGTATCCCTTTTTCCGTGCGGCCTCCGTGCGGAGGCTGGAGGCGGCAGTGGGATTTTCGTACGCATTCACGGGCTCCGCGGCCTCTACAATTTTGTTTCGTGAGAAGTTAAACAAATTTGAAAAATCGTAAGCCCGTAGCCCGTAGACATGTCGTAGGTGGCATTGCACAATCCCCGCACGGGCATCGCGCGGAGGCCTCATGCTGATCGTGCAGAAAACGCACGATTTTTCGGTGAACATTGGGGCAAAAAAAAAACGCACAAAACGGCACGGCGGCTGCGCGGTCACCGCGCCTTCTCCGCGCAACCTATGCAAGGAAGCTGCACGGGTTCCGTACGATTTCCGTGCGGAGACTGTGGAGGCTGCACGGCTACTGCACGATTTCCGTACCATCCCTGAGCAGCCTATCTACGGATTTGCCCCGGCCTGCCCCGAGGGCCAATACAAGACATGGCACGATGCTCGTAGATAATGTAAACACAAACATCGTAGCCAGTAGCCTCCTACGATGCCCCCCAAATCACACGAAAAATCGTAGATCAATTTATCGGACAGCGCCCGGAGCAAATGTAATCTAGGCATAAGTTCTACATCAAGAACAACGGCGACGACTACAACGAACAACAACAGCAACAGCACGTCCACATATTTATGTAACGCCAAATGTCAACATTTTCTTTCCATTAATGAATTGCTATCATTCTGTAACGATAAACACACAAGATAAATCCAGCCATGAGATGAAAATGAATAAACATTTCTCACAATATTTTTAAAAAATTATTTCACACAATCGACTTTTTACAGAATCAACTGAATTCAATCAACTTAAAACACCCTTTGCATTGCTTATAAAAATCGTGTCCGGATTACGTAATAGGTCAGGTTAGCACATGTCATATACTACAGCGTAAACTACCCCGACTCTTTCCCTCGGGGACAATTGCCTCTAGTAAAATTACCAACTTGATCACTTGCTAGGTCGTTGTCTGAGGTTTAATTTTGGGATATTTTAAAGGGGGATTTATCCGGTGTAACTGTCCATTGGTTAATGACCTATTGACCTATGGACAAACGTCCTGGGAAGTAGTTGTCCGGGGTAAGCGTTAGAGACTTGATAGTCCAGAGGTTAATTGTCCTATAGCAGATATGAACAGGGTCTCAAGATTTTTAAGAAATTAAATTTAGTGTAATTTTAATACACCAGTGTCCTAGCTTTCGAAATCATGTTCGGATTATATAATGATAACAATTATAGTCATATTTGTACAGCGCTTAATATTACGTTTCTAATCACTTTACATTGTAATTATTATTACGCCGGTCATACCTCGGTCTGGCCAGGCGCCATTCTGCAAGTACACACATGTCAATCTAACCACATTTACGTTCACATCCTACCGGGTACCCATTCAACACCTGGTTGGAGTGTGTCAAATTGAGATTAAAGTATGGTTTAAGTATTTTCTGACCTTTCTTCACGAGTCGTATCATTTCAGGTAGATGGGTGTGGTCGAGAAATTTCGGTAGAAAGCATCCAGTAGATAACGCAACATCGAAAAACCCTAGTGATGAAAAATGGGACAAACACATTATCATGGGGTCGTATTCTCGATAGCTGTGCACTGATGGATCAGTTCAGCCTTAAAGTAGTCTCTATTGCTAGTCAAATAGTTGGTGCATTGCCAAAGGTGATGTTTTGTTTTTGTTTTGTTATTTGTTGTGTTGGAACGAATTTGAAAGATGACCGCCACTACATCACAGAGACATTACCGATTCAGACGATTAAAAAAAACGTACATGTAGTGATTAATAATAAATAATATTAATAGGTTCTTATATAGCGCTTATATCTGCCAGACTTATCACTCCTGGCGCTCCGCATTTATTACCCCGGCTTTAGCATGGCTGCCATTACGGCGCTCTAGCATTTCAAGGAGTTAATTCCTGCCGGGTACCCACTTACATCACCTGGGTCGAGTGTGGCAAATGAAGATGAATGTCTTGCCAAAAGACATTAGTGCCGCGGCGGGACTCGAACCGCGGACCTTGTGATCCACAGTCCGGTGACGTATCCTCTCGACCAAGACACCTCTATTACGGCTTACAACAATTCATGACTTCTCATTTTTTGTTCGATCTCATTCAAATTTTCTTCTCAGATTTGTCTGCTTTCCTCAAGATTAGTTTGCTATCAAGGTTGGATTTTCCCTTTCGTGAAAGGTCTTTCGAGCTGGGCATAAAATTGAACTAAGGTTGGTGGAACACATTGATACCCTCATATCGGGCTTTTTGTATCCACAATGAATTTTCTTTCTGAGAGGTTGCAAACAATAAGACATCGACATAATCATTTCGAGATTTACCGTCTTTGTAGCTAAGAGGAGTTTCGGGTCCAAATGTAGCGTTAATCAACTTGGAGTAGACTCCTTTCTCGCTTGCGATTTTCAACGAATTCTCGGACATATCGATTCCGTACAGACTGAGATAGCCTACATCCCAAACCTTATTTTGAAAGACAGAATATAAAATACATAATATTAGAACCATATATTAGAACGACCTGTAGCTAGTGATATTTAGCAGTTATTGATTGATAATTAGTAATAATGAATGAATTAATTAAAACAAAAGTGTTTATTAATAAGTTTTAAATTAAGGAGGTTCTCACATTTTCATATATGCCGATAGACAGCAAATAATTACCGTTGGTGAAGGTGATGGCAAACTATCACTTCCGAGGCGATCTGGATGTAACTAATTTTTCGAAGCGAAGCTGAGGAAAGATAGCGTATACATTCAGATCGCCGAGGAAGTGATAGTTTGCCATCGCCTGAAACCAAAAGGTGAATATTTGCTTTATATTTCTACTTGGAAACATTTCCCTTCTTCCGTCATTTTATAGAGCAACAAGTCATCAATTAACAGCTAGCAAACGGTGTACGATATACGTACAGTGCATGTAGTACCTACGTACGCACGTATACGCAACGTCAAGCGCAACGTATACAATTAAAGTGCGTTGCACTGTGTAGATAGTACTACAATCGTGTGTGTGTGTGTGATTGGGTTTTTACAGACGTGTATCAATCAGATATGATTATTTACGTCTGGGGACCGACCTTTAACGTCACCATCCGAAAGACGTGACTCAGTTTCGAACCTGCGTCCTCGGCTGAATCAGTTTGTAACTTCCACTGTTAGCTGGATTACAGGCGCACGCCACAACGCCTAGTCTACAATCTACAATCTACACACTGCAACGCACTTTCACTGAAGATAGTAGTACTATCTACACAGTGTAACAAACTTTTCTTCTCACATCAATGATGGGCGAACTATCTTCCATCACGTGATTTACTTTTGACCAATCGTAGAGCAAGATTCTTAGTATGTGGAATATAAATGCGAAATATATTCAATGATCAAAGGAGAAAGAAGGCGAGAAAAACAAATCATCAAGATTATTTTGCAATTGTCCAATTTCACTGAACATTCAAAAGTTGCTAGCAGCGAATTTTGAAGGGGTAAAAACGCCCCATACCCCTTTCCAAGCGACGCCTAAGAGAGAAAAAAGAAACTCGAGGATGAAATGTTAATACATGTATTGATAAAAATTGGGGCGAAAAAAAATCCGTGGAACACATCGCTGAAGTTATATCGTTTTTTTTGTGTGTGTGCATGTTAGCGACAACATGTGGAGAAAATATGAATTGTGCAATTATAGTGAGATTCATGATATCGGGATACTTACTGCTTTGCCTACCATACCAGTTCCACAGCCGACATCAAGAATACAGGCATTTTTGTTTGGTTCGATTTCTAGAAGCTTAGCCGCTGTTTCAGCAGGTCCAACATAATCTCCGTCCGATACCTAGACAAACGTACATAACTTGTGCCTAAAAAAACACTTTATACTTTGACTTGTCAGGGAGACGGACATTTTTGAAGGACATTGGGTGTCCCCTGTTAACGAGACAAGTTACACATGAATGAACAAGCGTGACCTTGAGCGAAACTGCTTTCTCCTCCACTGCATGAAGCAGAGACAAGACGCATTTGAATTTCCTTTATTTAATTCCTGTGTTATCTTAAACCTGAAATTAGTATTAACTTAACCTGCAATATGTGTGGTTATCGTAAATGAAAAGTCAGTGTTCAAATTCCTTGGGAATATTTAGAAGAATTTGAAATTATAAATATGAAGAAAAGTCGATAGAGTCACTTAAAGAGTCCCTACAATAATGTTTACATGCAGCAAGGCAGTCTGGCTCAAACGTCAGGAGTGATCAATGATGCCGAGCATGCCTCGAAGGACATCCATTGTCTTTCCAAAGCGAATCTCTCCCAAATCCCTTGTCACGTGATCCATTTGGTGTGACCAATCCGGGGACCAATATACCCTGACCATTTGATCTAATGAAATAAATGTTGAGTTTGGAACATGTACATAAATTGTTCTGATAAGTTCTAACCTCAATGGGGTCAAATTAATCGTGTAATTTACATTCAATTCAATTCATTCAGATCTATACATCAATCAATAGCTAAATAGCTACGTCCCTTGCCCTCTATCACCATTCCTCATCCATAAAGTTAAATAAATGGAATAGAAGATATGTTATAATACTGCGTTTCTTTTCAGTGACCTCATCGTTACTTTATGGAGCCGAATTTGAACACTAGCAAAATTGAAATAAGGAGGATGAGAGTGTGTGCATATGTAAAGGATGGCATTTTTCAAGAAAATAAATACATTACCCTATCGTAGTATGGTGCTATTTCATCGTAATGCTTCGCAATGTCCTCCCTGCTTTGGCAATCCTGAAGTTTATCAAAGACCGCCTTTATCTCGACTAGATCGGTGATGTCCATCGTCTTGAAATCCATAGTTCAAAATTTCTAAATTATGCAAATAACATGAAATATAGTTAGAATTCTATTGATTACGATGAATTACAAGCAGTGGCGTAATGAGCAAAAAGTTTTGGGGGGCTGGCAGACAAAAAATCCGGATCACCCCACTCTTATATGCAGGCCCCACTGAACGTTTTTTCAAAGTGGGTGGGGGAGGCTAAAATATTTACGATCAGGTAGAGCGTAGTGTAAATTGGCGTGGGGTCTAGGGGAAAAGGCCCGGCAGGGGTCAAGGGACAGAGTCACCGGAAGCTCAGGGATTTGAGGCATTTTATAACGTTCATTGAGCATTCAGGGGCCTGCCTTAGGCCCCCTGGTGGGGTCGAGGGGGCGGAGCCCCCGGAAGCTCAGGGGTTTTAGGCATTTATTACGGTCAGATGACCATATTTTGATACCCTATTTGTGACACTGGCATGTCACTAATCGGCGTGGGGTCCAGGGGGCGGAGCCCCCGGAAACTCGGGGGTTTTAGGCAATAAATAACAGACTGTCAGATAAGTATACAGGGGCCTGGCTTAGCCATTGGTTGGGTCCAGGGCAGAGCCCCGAAGCTCAGGGATTTTAGGCGTTTAATTACGGTCAGATG
>CP137679.1:16185126-16241351 GCA_037976565.1 Mesocentrotus franciscanus | reverse complement strand
CTTTTCCCCATTTTCTTTTCTTCTTCCTCTTCTTTCTTTCCCTTTCTCTCCTCTTTCCCTTTCCCTTCTTTTCCTTCTGTCTCTCTCTTTTTTCTTTTTCTTTGCAGGGGCAAGGCCCTCCCCCCCTGGATCCGCGCCTGTGGAACATTCCCTCCGGAAATGACCCTCCTCGACACATCCAAAACAAACCCTGGGCGCAGGCGACTCCGTATCCCCGCGTACCGCCTAGAGCTGCCGCGATCTTCTCTAAGCTTTTCTCTAGGCCGGAAATACGGGTATCAGACTTTTCGCTAAACTGGATATACGGTTATTTACTAGTGTTAATGTTAGTGGCCACTAAGGCCCATTAGTGACTATAAAAAACATATGCTCTTCCTGGCTATTTGGGAATGTGTCAGTTTGCAACAGAAATGGAGAAACGCGCATTTTATTGAAAATCATGTGATATCACGAACATTTATAAATCACAAAATAAGTCATGGTTTAATTTATTTGGGGCTAGCCCCCCAAGCCCCCCCACCAGTACGCCAGTGATTACAAGTCGAAAAGGGTAAACATATTCCGAGGTGCCAGGCAGTGAAACGACACAAAGAACATTCAAAGGGAATTTAATATTAAAATGAGGTATGTGCCCTATAAAAGGCCCGTGTGCGGTAATAGTCATCTTTTCCTTGTGTGTCACGGCAGTGAGCTGTAGTCCAGTATTATCTTCAAGACAGGAGAGCAGAGTTTGCTTCTACAGTTGCAGCAACCACCAGCAAGTAAGATTTTGTAGCTTGAGTGTTTCATGATGCCCTTCGCACCAAGGCATCACTTGCTGACTAATGACTGCGTCATGAAAGCGTCATTTCAATCCCTCGTCATTTCCTCGGAGCGGCTGCACTCCCTAATCTAGCTAGTTTTGTAATAGTAGTTTATTTAAGAAAATGGACATTTAGCACTGTTTATGCCTGGATTACATTTGGCCTACGATTAGTCTACGGAGCCCGTATCCTGCCCGTATCCCCTTTTCCTTGCGGCCTCCGTACGGAGGCAGGAGGCTGCCGTGAGATTTTCGTACGAATTCACGGGCTCCACGGCCTCTACGATTTTGTATCGTGAGAAGTTAAACAAATTTGAAAAATCGTAAGCCCGTAGTCTGTAAACATGTCGTAGGTGTCATTGCACAATCCCCGCACGGGCATCGCGCGGAGGACTCGCGCTGATCGTGCAGCAAAATCGTGCAGCAAAACAAAAAAACGCTTAAAAACGGCACGGCGGCTGCACGGTCACCGCGCCTTCTCCGCGCAACCTTTGCTACGATGCCCCTAAAATCGCACGAAAAATCGTAGACTAATTTATCGTACGGCGCCCGGGGCAAATGTAATCCAGGCATAAGTTGTTCGATAACATCAATCAGTTTGATTTGATTCGAGATACATCTCATTAATAAAACTGTATAAAGGCTATTTAGTCTCAAACGAACCTACACCATTAAACTTGGTAGTGAGCAATTTTTTTGTTTGTTTTTGTTTTGCTATAGCGAGGCAGTTTTCGGCCGCACGCGCTATAGATCAGCGGGCGAACGAACGACGCGCGTGCGCTCCCTATTGAGTTTGTACATGCGGCCGAAAACTGCCTCGCTATAGCCGGAAACTACCTCGAAACAGTGAAAATGAAATTGAATATTGCCATGGCAATTCATGATTTTTTTCTGGGATTTTTTTTGGTGTTTAAATAATAATTATAATGGCTTCATGATTTGTACAAAAATGTGAATAAATAGGAAGTAAATAGTCCAAATGAAAAGGGGGAAAAATGAAATGAAAAAAAAAAAAAAAAATCCGCCCGCCCGCCCCTACTCCAGAAAAGCAATTGAGGACAACCAAATGATTTTTTGTTTGGCCTAATGAGCAAAAACCTTTTTTGGGGGAGACACTCTTACATCTAGGCCCCTGAACGTTTTTCAAAGTGGGTGGGGGAGGCTAAAGCATTTATGATCAAGCGTAGCGTAAATGGCCGTGGGGTCTAGGGGCAAAGCGCCGGCGGGGATCAAGGGGCGGAGCCCCTGGAAGTTCAGGGGTTATGGACATTTAATTACGGTCAGATGAGCATAAATCATTTTGATACCTTATTCATGACACTTAGCAGGTCACTAATTGGCGTGAGGGCAAGGGGGTGAAGCCTCCTGAAGCTCAGGGGTTTTAGGCAATAAATTACGCCAACAGTCAGATAAGCATTCAGGGGCCCGCCTTAGGCCCCTGGTGGGGTCGAGAGGGCGGAGCCCCCGGAAGCTCAGGGGTTTTAGGTATTTGATTACGGTCAGATGAGCATAAATTATTTTGATACCTTATTCATGACACTTGGCAGGTCACTAATTGGCGTGGGGTCAAGGGGGTGGAGCCTCCGGAAGCTCAGGGGTTTTAGGCAATAAATTACGCCAACGGTCAGATAAGCATTCAGGGGCCAGCCTTAGGCCCCTGGTGGGGTCGAGAGGGCGGAGCCCCTGGAAGCTCAGGGTTTTAGGCATTTAATTACCGTCAGATGAGCATATTTTGATACCTTATTTGTGACACTGTTAGGACATTAATTGGCGTGGGGTCCAGGGCCGGTATTCAATTCAATACTAAAAATAACTATGCGCAAGAGGTGACTCCAATAGTACTATTTGCTGAGGGGCGCAGCCTGAAGCAAATGGTACTTTTGAGTCCGAGCCCATAGTTTTAACCAGTACCTCGAAAAGAAGGCGTGGTATATTTGTTTTATATCCTGCATCAAAAATTTATCTTAAAAAAAAAAAAAATTGGGAAAAAATGTTATAAAACTTTGAAACATGAAAAATTACAATTTTTCTTTAAAAAAATTATTAAAAATATATACAAATTATAATTAGATTTAAAAAAAATAACAAAATAAAGTTTCAAAAAAAACAAAAAACAAATTGAAAACAAATTTCAACCCCCAAATAGTACTCTCATATAGTACTCCCAAATAGTACTTTTTTCAGAATAGTTGAAATATTTCTGGTCACGTGACGAGCTCTTAACCAATCAAAAACCAATAAATTTTTGATGCAGGATATAATGTAAATTATGGAAAGTCTCTCATAAGGCTGTGGTTGAAGGAGAGGAAGGGGCTGGTGCTGCGACTGAAAGAGAGGAAGTGGCTGGGGCTGTGGTTGAAGGAGAGGCGGAAGAGAGAGAACAGGAGAGGGAAGAGACGCTGCACAACTTGTGAGGAGTATTCGTACATGAGACGGCTTGTTGAGGTGGAGGAAGAGCGGAATGTGATCTTGGGAGATATCCTGCATGTACTGCGGGAACGTTTGTAGTTTAAGATTTTAATTTAGACGTTAGCAGTGACCTAGTATTCAAATTATGCACAGGAAACCATTTTACTTTTTAGACTTCAATGTCAGACACTGTTGATTATAAAAGTGACTGGCATATTTTTTATTTCTTTGTTAATAACACAAATAAAATAAGCTGTGAACGATACATTAGCATTCGTAAACAAAAATAACCAGCTTCTTGTAATGGCCAAAATTAATCTGATTGAGTCCCTACTTGGCACAAAACGTACGACCGCCCAGTACAAGGTCTGAAATATCAGACTATTTTCTTTTCTCCACTTGTCGATATAATTCCACATAGAGGCAATTATCAATTCTAAACTTTTAAGAGGTGATTTTAGTTGGTATTGTCTCTTGTTTACCATAGGATTTGCACCATACTTTCATCCTGCAAAAGGGACACTCCATCTTCAACTACTTTTTGACATGCCTACACTGTTTGCGATTCGACTTCCAGTATATTTGGAGTCGGAAAGAAAGCAGTCTTCCAGAAGCTTGTGAAGGCAGCTCCACTTAAGAATCCTGTGCTAGTACTTCCCTTCTTCCAATTGATTGCCACTTCGCTATTCATCCGTTTCCTTCAACCAATGTACCAGTATCACGAGGAAATAAATTAATTAAAACCCTATGATATCATACGTTATTCCAAGTTTTATTTATTTAATAATAATAATAATAATAGTGATAATAATAATAATATTAATGATAATAATTATAATAATGATGATGATGATAATAATAATATGAAATAATAATACAAAATAATAATAATAATATGTTTCCGAATTCTACGCAATCAATCGTACATTCTCAGTTGTTGTAAATCCATTTATTTTCTTATATTATTCCACGATGTAAAAACGATATAAATCCGTGTTTCCATCTGACTATGCCATTGTAAATTTGCTACTGTGTATTATCTATTTGTGTATTATATTTTGTATTGTATATTGTTCATGTGCTCTATGTAATGCCGACAAACTGAATTTCCAAATGGACCAATAAAATTAATCAGAATCTGAATCTGAATCTGAAGTCAGCCAAAGTAACTAATAGAGGAAATTGGTATCAAAGCAATGTCTGTCATTTTGGTGGCCGCTGTAATGACTCACTTGCATCATTACGATACAACTTGTTCGTCAAGAAAATTGCCAGTGCGACTCCTCCTACGCCAGCCTCCACCAAATTCCACTCCCACAGAACATACTACCAAGTCATGGCATGAATGGAGAGCGAAGAAGACATGGACGTCACATGCAGACTGGGGCCGGAAATTGAGGACAATCACCTGGTTCCACTGATGTCGAATACGGAGGCTGCACCTAGTAATCTTCTTAACTTCATTCATTGCCTTCTGTACTGCTTGTAGCACACCTCGATATACCTGCAGAGGTTACGGACTACATGTAACAGTGTGTGTGTGTGGACCCTGCCAACTTGATGTATGCCACAATCCATATATCGAGTCACTTGATAGTGAAGCAGAAGATGATTTTCCTCACTAAAGAACATTCTTCATCAAAATGAAGGAACGTAAAGATCATGTGTATTTGCTATAAGATGACATGAACAACACGAGCTGTTAAACATTTTTAATTGTATGATGAGTATTATGAATGTGTGTCTAGATAATATTATTAAGTTGTTACTTAATTTGTCTTTATCACCCCCTCTCCGTGTCAACACTGACCTGTCAATAGTTGAATCTACCTTTTTCGGGGGAAAAAGTGAGACGGTGAGCACCATAAGGATGAGAGATACATTATAATTTCATTTCCTGTTCATAAAGTGCGTCCTCTATTGAGAAATGTTAGTGGTTTGTGGCTCTTTGGACATAAATTGGATTTCGTGGTTTCCTGAACCACTGATTAACGTTTTAACTTATCCTAATGGATTTTCTGACCCAGAAAACCATAGCATTGTCACCCCAATATTGTCTCTCGGATGGATAATAGGTGACTTATGGCCTTTTTATGTTATAGCGGCCATTTTGGACGCCATCTTGATTTTGGGGTTTCCTAGACCATCACACACATTCTTACTTGTCTCAATGGATTCTCTGCCCCAAACCATGGTATAGACACCAAAATATGTCTAGGATGGATAATAAGTAATTTATGGCAATTTTAGGTATCGGCGGCCATCTTGGACGCCATCTTGAAAATAACAGCTTTTAAACTTTGATTTTGGTATACTTTTAGTATGTTATTCCAGAGGTCGAATACTACTAGAAACCGTTGAAAGGCAACAATTTTTATTTTATTTTTTTTTTGGGGGGTAGTAGGGTGTATTTACCGTATATTGACCTGACTAGGCTGTTAGACTTATATCGACTGCTTTGAAATGCCTGGCTGTTTAATAGGCTAAAGAGACGCCCACCCAGGCGCCCTCGAGTCATGGGAGGATGCAACGTCCCGAGCCAACAGCCAGATCTCGAATATTAAAGCAGTCGATATGTCTTTATATGCCGAATTGAAACACAAACCTACCAAGAATTCTTACCTTATCCTTTTATTGATGAAAGAAAGGCCAAAGAATTCACTCTCAGACGCTTTGCAGTTGATGTTTGGTTATTTTATTTTGAAGGCAACAAACAGCCCCTGTAAAAACACAAGAGTAAATCAAATGGTTAAAACATCATAATATTCAAATAACCAATTACATAATTATATACTTCATGATCTGTATCAGCAACAAAAAGGTGTTAAGTAAATAAGTCCATTAAGACCAGCTTCAAACATTGCATCAACTAAATAATCATCACTATTATTTTCATGACTTCAATGAACAGGTTAATTAAATAATATATCATGTCTAATATAACGGCTGAAGGACAGTTAACTTTTCATTTCACAATATAATGCCTTACATCACTTAAGCAAAACCTAAATTACAGTTGAAGTGTAAAAATTAACAACAGATTCATTCAATACATAATGCAAACAATATCTTTTTAATACAAATTAAAAACCAATAAGACTCACCGCCCACACTATATCAAAGACAAAGACATAACTCTTTTCGCATATTCTATATAGGTCCCAAATACTTGCAAATATTTCTGTGTCATTTTATTTGTATATACTTTGCCAATACTTACAAACTATTTTGTTTCCCTATTATCTTCCGCTCTAGAATCCTATCGTTGTTATATTTATTTGTTGTGTACTTTTCATATTTGTTTTGTCTCCTCTTCACGATTCCTTCTGTTTATGTAGGGTTTTATGCTATTTATTTGTTTGTAAATAAAGAAAGTTTCATTCTTTCTCTTATCATATTGCCCACCTTCTTCTAGATAACTCTTTTGTGCTAAAGTATAATGTCCGATGTATAACATTTCCGTCAATAACATGTATAAACTTTTCATTTCATTTGATGCGACAGAGATGTACATTCAAAAGTTTTACTTTTATAAGTATTGTACAGTAATATTCTTCTCATTTCGACATTATCAGCCGCTCGTTCTCTATTTCGTTCCTATACTAAATATCAGGTATATGAGAGGGGAGGGTGGGAGAGATAGAAAGTTGGACGTAGTCTGTATACTGTATTTATTTTATGATATTTGTCTCTCCGATCACCCCCACAGCTCTGATTCTTTTGGTTTGGTTACTTTCTTTTTGGTTGTTTATATCTTTTCGCTAAAGTATGATGTCCGACGTATATAAGTAGCGTCAATATAGCATAATAAACATTTCATATCATTTTGATGCAACACAGATTTACATTCAAGTTTTACTTTTATAATAATTGTACAGTAATATTCTTCTCATTTTGAAATCATCAGGAGCTCGTTCTGTGTTTTCCTTCTCCATATCAGGTATGGTATAATAGTTTATCTCAAGATCGAAAGGAATACTTTCGGACTAAAAGCAATGATAGCGGAACGGATAACAGTACCAGAGATGAAGATGGCAAATGGAGCTGAAAAAAGCGAGCAGAGAGAGAGAGAAAGAAAGAAAGAGAAATACAGAGACAGAAAAAGAGAGAGAAAAGAGAAAGAAAAAAGAAAGCGATAAAGTGAGAGACAAAGAAAGAGACAAACAGAGAGAAACAATCATTTCTCATGTCATCTTTTCGTCTGACATTTTACTAAATCACATTTGTATTATTCTTTATCTTTCCATGATTTTTATATATTTGAATGAATATTTCAGATAGAGTCAAATTTGGTTCTACGTTATAATAATGATCAGCTATTTTATTTAGGAGTAAGTCGAAACGCGATCTCATCAAAAATCGCGGAACAGAAAACACTATGAGATGAAGATAGAAAATGACATTTAGAAAACGGAGAGAGAGAGAGAGGAGAGATGTACGTATTATTTATTTATTATTATGCTATTTATCTCTCCGATCAACCCCACCCACCGCTCTGGATTTCTCTTTAGTTTCCATTTTTCATCATGATTTACATTCAAAAAGTTTTACTTTTTATAATTATTGTACAGTTATATTCTTCTTATTTCGATATCATAAGGCACTCGTTCCGTGTTTTTCTTCTCCATATCGAGGTTATGGTATAATTATTTATCTCAGATCGAAAGGAATACTTTCGGAATAAAAGCAAATAGCGGAACGGAAAACAGTACCAGAGATGAAGATGGAAAATGGCGCTGAGAAAGCGAGGCGAGAGAGAAAGAGAGAGAGAAACATACAGAGAGAGGAAAAGCAATAATTTCTCACATAATCATCTGTTGGGACATTTTCATCATACATCTTTTTCCTATTCCTTTATCTTGCATAATTGTTATATCTTTGAATTATTATTATTTTAAATAGGGTAAAATCTGGTTCTACGTCATTTGTTTAATAACAATTTTTTATTTAGGAGTACTTCGGAACGTGATCCCATAAACCTTCTTTGAAAACAATAAACGACAACTGCAAAACAGCAAGACCCGGGCCCCTCCAAAAAGGGTTATTTGAACCCTATATAAATGTACAGTATACAAGGATCATCAATGCTGTATGTCAGTTCATTGTTTCCGCTCTTCTATTGTTGGAGTCTATAACCATGACAAGACCATTACCCTCGGCCACGTCTATTGTTCCTCTTACGTAACTTAGCTGTATAGCTGGCCAGGCGAACGCCACACTTGTTCGTCCCGCTGAACGCACGCACGGCAGCGAACTGGTCGAGTCTTTGATTTTTATTCTCGTTTGTGCGGCTATCAGGCTAATAAATGTCGGAAGGAACGGGTTAAGCTTCCTGTGTGTTTATTTGAAAAAGTGGATAGTATTCTGAGCCCTGGCAAAGATATTCACCAGAGTATAATCATTACCGTCAATGGTTATGGCTTTACGAATAAAACGACCTGAATCACTAATCGATTTATCTTTCTGCATAGTCTAAACCTGGTCAACAGAGTATCATTACTCATTAAATGGTTTGTACCATGTTAAAATAACATCTCCTCTGCTATTTTAACCAATCAGATTCTTCTTTAGGATTGATATATGTTTCTTGAAGAAATATAATATCTATTTTTCTCTCTTAACAAAATACCTTTCTATTCTACATTGAATGATAGAAGTATTAATTACGTATCATTTATGATGTAATGAAAACCCAATGCTTTGAAACAAGCAAAGTATCTTCAGACATGTATTCCTCAGTGATAGAAATCTTGAAAATATTGTGAACAAATATAATAGTCATCATGTTTACATGAGCTAGGTATAACATCGATTACTAATTTATGTCTCACAACAAAAAATATACAACGGAACTTAAATACCATTATGTAGTTTGAGAAGCACACTCGGCAAATCAAACCCTAGTTTAAAACTGATCTACATGAAGTGGATCTTCTCTGGATTTTTTTTTTATTAAATACACACTAAATTATCAAACCATCTTATACAAATAGACCAACACATGTCTCAATGAACTAATGATATTCCACAGTAACATCAATCAAAATATCTCTGCAAATGACGATTGTTAGTTTCCTAAGCACACTTTGCTGTAGTCTAGAACCTCTTCAGAGTTTCGTCCAAACCAATAGTATTGTACAGTAGTGCTTGTGGCATAGCAGTAGGTGCAGACATCAGTTTCTTATATGGTGTACACACAAAAACCGAACACAAAAACCAAAAATAGTCTCGTGTAAGTGCTAGATAAAGCTCCATTCCATATCATCTCGTCCATTCTTCCTTTCCTTTAAACGGCCTTCTAATTCCTCTAATCGGCCCATATGCGGGATTTTTGACGAAAGAATAATACCAACAATAGGGTTAGAACATGGGGGTTACCGAAAGCCTCAATTTGTGAATACTTGAATACTTCATGTATTCATTTGTTGCTTTGTTTATTGAAACCTACTTATTCAGGATAAAACATCAGCAACACTGTTTTTTTATTTATCACGGTCCTGATTAAGGATGTACAAAATTATAAGCATGTCAAATACATGTACAACAAAATATACGAAAATTCATAAATGCCCGTTACACTATGTCTTGAGGCATAATTTTTTTTTTTTTTTTTTACAAAAGAATATTTAAACAAAAAGAAAGATGCAATTTGATATATAACGGTAAAGAGAAGATGGATGGTAGAAAAGATAGAAAGAGGGAAAGTAATCAAATTCAACACTTTTTTAACATCATATACATCATTTTTAGTCATTTTTGTTTCAAGGAATATCATTCTTTGGATTGATTTGATTTGATTTGATTTCTTCATTTTCCAAATATAATGACTGAATAACAAAGAACATATAAACGTAAGGTATAATACAAGATATACAAACATTAAAAACTTCATGTCGAAATTTTTTACATATATACATACAATAACGAAACTTAATATTTCTATAACATATTATTATAAATTTAAAGTATTATCCGAACTATCTGTGGAAAAAGTGCAGGAGACCGCAATTATACCGTATTATAAGCGATGCTCGACGAGGATGGCGGCCTCAAAAGAAAAGTCATAAGGTGAAATTTAAAATAAAAATGTGTTTATACGATCTTTGTGTATAAGTTTGTGAGTGTGTTGTGTGAGTGTATATTGTGTGTGTGTGTGTGTGTGTGAGCGTGTATGTGTGTGCGTGCGTGCGTGCGTGCGTGTGTTTTTTTGTGTGTGTGTGTGTGTGTGCCCGCGAGTGTGCGTGTGTGTGTAGCGAATGGTGGATGTGCACGTAGCTCTGTGTTGGAGTGAAAACAAATGTAGCCTTTTCAATAAAGGAAACAAAGAATACGAAATAGAATACGAAATATGCAAAAATGAGTTGCAATGTGACCCAAATTTGATATATCAATAACAATTAATAATTAATAATCAATAATTAATAATAAATTGCAAACAAACCATCTGCATTTCTATTTTTGAAAAGATATAAAGATTTTTTTTTTTCTTCATTTACCAGAGAAAAAACCCACTCAAGGCAAGAAATATCCTTGGTCCAGTCAAAGGTAAATCAACCATGATGATGATTTTCTTTCACAAATCCCTCGCTTAGATCGATATTGAAAATGGAGTTATGAAGAGTTAGGAAGAATATTGAGACAAATCCTGAACCTTTATATACTTTTTTTCCCAATTTAGAATCAATGGAAGTCACCTCCTTCCTTCTCAAAATGTAAGTAACAAGTGTTCTCTCTTTTTTCGTAGACTGGACTCGTTGTACTCACCTTTAGAAGTCTTCTTCCAATACTCTGCTCATTTAACGCATGGAAATCCAAACAGAAGAACCTAGGAAGCACTAAAGATGAATGTGATTTTGCACGCACCGCTGAAAAAAAAAACGCTGTTATCTTGATACGTTTAGTTTGCGAAATGCTCAATGCGAGCACGAGGCAAATGAGAGACAAATATACAAGAGTTTGATAGATTCACATTTTATTTATGTTTTCTTTTAATGTAGTGCCTGACTGACTGCGACATATTGATGCAAAAATGGCTTATCTCTAATTGCTATCCCGGTCACAACAACAAGTTCGAAGCCAGAACAAACAGTTACCTTACCTCCACCTAGGCGCGGATCCAGGATTTCTTAGGGGGGCCCAAATTTGAAATTATGCGAGCCAAATATTGGTACGTAATGGTGACCAGCAGTGGCGTAAAGGGCAAAAACGTTTGGGGGCAGACAAAAAAATCCGCATCACCCCACTCTTATGCAGGCCCCGCTGAACGTTTTTCAAAGTGAGTGGGGGCAGGCTAAAGTATTTAAGAGCAGGTATAGTGTAGCGTCAATTGGCGTGGGGTCTAGGGCAAAGCCCCGGCGGGGATCAATGGGCGGAGCCCGCGGAAGCTCAGGGGGTATTGGCATTTAATTACGGTAAGATGAGCATATTTTGATACCTTATTTGTGAAACTGGCAGGTCACTAATTGGCGTGGGGTCCAGGGGGATGGGCCCCTGAAACTCAGGGATTTGAGGCATTATATAACGGTCGGATAAGCATTCTGTGGCCCGCCTTAGGCCCCCTGGTGGGGTCGAGGGGGCGGAGCCCCGGAAGCTCATGGGTTTTAGGCATTTAATTATGGTCAGATGAGCATATTTTGATACCTTATTTGTGAAACTGGCAGGACACTAATTGGCGCGGAGTCCAGGGGGCGGAGCCCCAGCAGCTCATGGGTTTAAGGCATTAAATCACCGTCATATGAGCATCCAGTGTCCGCCTGAGGGCCCTAGGTGGGGTCCAGGGGGCAGAGCCCCCGGAAGCTGAGGGATTTTAGGCATTTAATTACGGTCATATGAGCATATTTAGATACCTTATTTGTGACACTGGCAGGTCACTAATTGGCGTGGGGTCCAGGGGGCGGAGCACCCGAAAGCTCAGGGGTTTTAGGCCATAAATTAAGGTCAGATTAGGGCCAATAGTTGGCTCCAGGGGGCAGAACCCCGGGAAACTCAAGGGTTATAGGCATTAAATTTACGGTCAGATGAGTATCCACCGCCTTAGGGCCCTTGGTTGGGTCCAGGGGGCTGAGCCCCCGGAAGCTCAGGGGCTTTAGGCGTTTAATTACGGTCAGATGAGCATTTTGTTGATACCTTATTTGTGACACTGGCAAGACATGCGTGGGGTCCAGGGTGCAGAGCCCACAGAAGCTCAGGGGTTTTAGACATTAAATTACCGTCAGATGAACATCCAGGGGCCCGCCTTAGGGCCCTAGGTGGAATCCAGCGGGCAGAGCACCCGGAAGCTCAGGGGTTTTAGGCATTTAATCACGGCATATTTTGATACCTCATTATTTTGTGACACTGGAAGGTCCCTATTCTTTCGCTCTTTCTTTCTATTTCTCTTTAATATACTTTTTCAAAAAAAATGTGGGGGGAGGGCTCGAGGCCCCCGAGCCCCGCCGCTCCGCGGGCCCTGACATGTAGGCCTCTAAATAAGCATATTTCTTGCCTGACTGTAAATTTAGGCATTTTTTATTTTTCAACTAAGGCATACAAAGTATAATTCACTAAAAAGTGAGAAAAATCTCTAAAAATTATGTAATTTCAGCAACATTTGTAAATCACAGGTATCGAATTAGAAATAAACCACGTTTGAACCCTCCCCTCCAGTACGCCAGAGCCCCGATCTACACCTTGTTGGCGGGGAAAATCGCAACTGATCTCCCCTACCTTTCTTCTTTCTCTTTATATTTCTTTCCCTTTCCCTTCTCTCTCTTTTAGGTTTGCTTGGGGGGAGGCAAGGGCCTTTCGGCGCCCCTATCTTCACGTTGTTGGCGGGATTAATCGCAACTGATCTCCTCTTCTTTTCATCCTTTTCTTTTCTTCTTCCTCTTTTTTGCTCCCTTTTAGCTCTCCTCTTTCCCTTTTCCTTCCTTCTCTCTTTTTTTTGGCGGGGGCGGGGGGGGGGAGAGGCAAGGGCCTTTTGCCCCTCCCCTCGATCCACAACTTGTTGGCGGGAAAATTGCAAACTGATATCCCTCTTCAATTATTTTCTTCTTCCTCTTTTTTTCCTTCCCTTTATCTCCTCTTTTACTTTTTTCTTTCCCTTTCCTTCCTTCTCTCTTTTTTTTGATGGGGGGAGGCAACAGCCTTTGCCCCCCCCCCCCCTCCGATCTCCTTCTTATCCCCTTTTCTTTTCTTCTTCCTCTTCTTTCTTTCCCTTTCTCCCTCTTCCCTTTCCCTTTCTCTTCTTTTCCTCCTTTTCCTGTTGCGGGGTGGCAAGGCCCACTCGGCCTCCCCCCTGGATCCGCGCCTGCCTCCACCGGCCAAGAATCGATCGGTTTGGAGTCGGTTTGGAGTCGGTTTGGAATCAGTTTGGTAGTCTGACTAACATATCAGTAGTTTCCTTTTAGGGGAGCCTTCCAAAGTTGCGACTGTGCCCCGACGCGTCGGGGCGCGATGAATAGAACGGTCGGTTCTCAAGAGACGCATTCAGGCGCGAAAGGGCGCGAAGGGGCGCGATAGTCACCCTCGCCTGATTCTTGCATATGAAAAGAAACTGTCTATTGTTGGTATAAACCCGCTCTATTCTTCTTGCGCCCTTTCGCGTCCTACCAGGCGATGGAAGATTATCTCTCCCGTCATTGTTCTCGCTCGTGATGCGCGATGCACATTAACGCCGCGGTACAGCTTAAAGTACAAGTCCACTCCACTGAAAAGTTGAGCTGATTAGATAGACAACAATCTAAAAAGCCCAAATATAACTTGGTTTTGGAAAATGGTGCTCAGATTTATTTTTAATAATTTTTTTTAATGAGCAAAAAACAAGTTAATGATCGAGTCAGTTGTGACGTAGGGTCCTCACAACACAGATTCGTAATGTAACCAAATTTAATGCATACGTCTTTGTGAAGTGCCTCGATACAAACTATTTCATACACCTGATAAGAATAATGAAACACTATTATTCTTATCAGGTGAATGAAATAGTTTGTATAGAGGCACTTCAAAGACGTATGCATTAAAGTTGGTTACATTACGAAAATAGCCTATTGTCAGAATGTATACCGCTGGCACTTTCGTTGTGAGGAGCATACGTCACATCCGTACAGCAATATAAATGTTTTGCTCGAAATACCCGAAACAAAAATCGCTCTTAAAAATCACCTGATTGAAGTACGCCCGTGATATTTGGCAGTTTTAACCTTTGATTTATTTACAACATGTTATAATTTTTGAAAATCGGGTGGACTTGGGCTTTAAACTTGCTATACAGAGTGTATTTGTCAGTCAAATCCTGTCTTCCCCTCCTCCTGTTCTCGTTCTGATAAACATCCCCTTGTTTGTGAAAACTTGATGTATTCTTCTCGCGTCGCGATCTATTCTTCCCGCGCCGTTTTGCGTCGTAACGGGCGGGGTATTTATTATCTTTCCAATCATTGCGATGTACATTGCTACAGCACAGCCTGAACTTGTCTGGTGGGAGTGTTTTTGTTTTGGGGGGCAATCAACACACTCGTTCATCTTGATCAGAATAAATTATGATTTTTTTTTTTTTTGGTTTAATACGCCTCCTTTTAATATTTGTGACGACTGTATGAAATGTGAAATAAAGATGACTGTGTACGATGAATGGTTGTTTAATTGCCAGCTTGATTGTCCCCAACAACATAAAATAAAAGACGAATGATGTGAATGAATACATGTATGCGGTTATAGTCGGCAAATTAATTACTGTTTGGGACGCTTGTTTATGTTTGTATTTTGAATGATTATCAACGTATTTGTATAATTCCCACGTCGCGATATTATTCTAGCGTCGTAATGGACAAAGGAATTATCATTCTCCCGCCATTATTCACGCTACGCGTTGCACATCGCCACAGCCTGAGCTTGGAACAATTTATATTTTGTCAGTCAAATCCTGTTTTTGTTCTCCTCCCTTGACTTGGTTCTAATAAACAACCCATATTGTATTAAAATAAAACTCGGTGTATTTTTTTTGCGTCGTGTCTTTTCCTCTCATGCCGTTCTTTGCAATAGTCAGACGGGAGAGTTTGACCTTTTTTGGTAATCAATGAACTCACGGTGCGTCATGATCAGTAAAGGAAAATCTTTCTAAAATGCATAATAAAAATACTAATGGTAATAATAACCATATTTCTAAAGTGACTTTTTAACACTCTCTATACCCTCCCCCAAGTTAGTATATAGATATGAATCGACGAAAATCTGAACGGATGTATTTTTTTATATTTCAGCTGTTTCTGAACCGATTTTGATCAAGTTACGTTAATTCTGTCATTAACAAAAATTGTAAACTCTTTCTGAACGTAAATCATGATAAATGAAAACTAAAGAGGAAACCAGAACGGGTGGGGGTTGATCGGAGAGACAAATAGCATAATAATAAATGAAAATACGCCCAAATTTCTCTCTCTCGTTTTCTCAATGTCGTTTTCAATCTTCATCTCTTATACCCTTTTCAAACTGGTTCTATCGGAGTCACACCGATGAAAATACCGATTGAATTTTCCTTATGTAAACAAAGGTGAAACCGCCGTTTTCCCCGCTGTCGCTTTCATACTGCCGGTGAAATTCACTCGCTGTGGCGAGCTCTCGCCAGAAGTGAAGAATTATTGGGCAATCGCTGTTAGCTGCTGGCGCGCGTTTTTGATTCGGCAGACAGTGCAGTGCATGCGCAGCTCAGCTAGCTAGCTATATAATTTTACGATGCAACGGTAGCGAAAGTTTACATAAAGTCAGTGAAAACGAAACAGCATGTGCGATAAACAAAAATCCATTCTACTTTCATTACATGTGTTATTAATCAGTTTTAAATATTGTTTTGTTCACCATTTGGTCTAAGAAATATATAATTGTGAATAAATATATTATCATAACGATATATACTATTTTTTTTTATTTAACAAAGTTTATCAGTAATGTAAAATAAAAATAAAAACGAATCTATTTAAGCCCGCACCCCATCTCGCTAGCATGCATGCAAGCATGTTCAACACAATGTCAACAAACACAGCTGGTTACGAAAAAGCGCGCGTATACTGCGACCTTTGACCTTTTTCATCGCTGTTTTAATCGCTGTTTTCTCCCGAACGCATTCACAGTGGCTGTTTCATCGGTGTCACACCGATAGAAAGAGAATTTCTCCTGCTCTTGAGCAGGAGAATTTAATCGCCCATTTCTCTTCTTTTCATCGGCTATTTAATCGGCTTTTCTCCTTTGTACCTTTCAAACTGGCAGTTTCATCGGATGCGTCCGGATGCATCCGATGAAAATCAGGCCAGTTTGAAAAGGGTATTATAGTGTTTTCTGTTCCGCGATTTTTAATGAGATCTCGTTTCCACGTTTTTCTCTCTGTATGTCTCTTTATCTCTCTCTCTCTCTCTCTCTTTCTTACTTGCTTTCTCAGCGCCATTTTCCATCTTAATCTTTGGTACTGTTTTCCATTCCGTTATTTGCTTTTATTCCGAAAGTATTTCTTTCGATTTTGAGATAAATTATTATACCATAACCTCGATATGGTGAAGGAAAACACAGAGCGAGCGCCTATTGATTTCAAAATGAGAAGAATATTACTGTACAGTAAAACTTTTGAATGTAAATCGATCTCTGTTGCATCAAAATGATATGAAGAAGGAAAAAAAGGTTTATTATGCTATATTGACGGTACTTATTTACGTCGGACAGATATAAACAAAAAAGAAAAACATCAGAGCTGTGTGGGGGGGGGGTGATCGGAGAGACAAATATCATAATAATAAATACAGTACAGACTACGTCCAACTTTCTATCTCTCCGCCCTCTCTCTCCCTCTCTCCCACTCTCTGTCTGTCAGTCTGTCTGTATGTTTGTCTTTCTATCTCTGTCTTTTGTCAATGTCGTTTTACATCTACATCTTTCATGTTGTTTTATATTCCACCATTTGCTTGTTTGCCGGCATCATCCCTTCCTTGAGATAAATTATTATAACATATCCCTGATGATTTACCCATTTTACCTTATACTTATTATAGGGGACGAAAATAGAGAACGGGCGGCTGATAATGTCGAAATGGGAAGAATGTTACTGTACACAAATTATAGAGAGTAAAAGTTTTGATTTGGAATGTAAATCTCTGTTGCATCAAAATAAAACGATACGTTCATTATATGTTATTGACAGAAATAATATACATCGGGCATTATACACTTTAGCACAAAAGGGTTAGCTAAAAGAAGGTGGACAACATTATAAGAGAAAGTGAAAAAATTAGCATAACCCTTTGAGAGCGAGCCCACTCGCGGCGAATAGGGGCTTTTAGATTTTACACGACGAGAACGTGGAATTCCACGGTGACATCCTGCCGGGCACTGCCGGGCACGGGCCAGTGCCTTGAAAGAATGGCACACGTGGCAGTCCACGTTCTCGTCTATGGAAGGCCGTTCGTGCCATTATTCGTTTGGGGCATACGTATGGAACGCGGCATACGTATGCATCTGCCTTAGCAAACGTATGCTAATTGACCAATCGCCGCCTGTTATTTAGCAAACGTTTGCACAGTGCGATAGCATACGTATGCAAGTTTATTAGCAAACGTATGCCCGTTTCCATACGTATGTTGTTTACTGCGCATACGTATGTAATTGATCGACCAATCAGGTACCTTGTATGTGTGTGTGGACGGTAGGTGCATGCAGCGCAGACAAGCAAAAGGTGCCGAGCACGTGGTGATCGACGCACGTGGTACTCTTACCGTCCCGGCAGGGGCAGGATATAATGATAAATATATAAATTATTTTCCCTGCAGGCTTATGATTTTAAAAATACGGAATGCAAACATAAATAATATGCATGCAGGTTCAGAAAAAGTTAAACATTAATTAATTCGAGACATGATAAATTCAAAGAAAACACAGAAAATAATAGTTATTCAAGTCCATGTATACATGCATACAGGTTCACACACGAAATATAAAGAATCAATTACTTTAAATATACAAAAAAAATTAAAAAATACAATAAAGGGAACAAACGAGAAGTAAGGCTGACGTGAGTTGTCATGAAACAAGATAGATAATTAAAGAACAAACACATCATAATATGCATACCACCTGTCAATTCATCATACACATTTAGAACAGGAATAGATTTTTTTGATTTAAAAAAATCATATTACTAATCTCGATGGAATTTAGTATTGTAAAAAGCATTTTATATTGTCATCCCATGGTCGTATTGTCGGAGTCATCTCGTAGGAGGGGTTGGTAATCATAAAGCATATACATGTATATATGCCTATATTGTCTTACTGTCATGCCTTTGTATATTATATTTTTCCTTTTTATTTGAAAAGAAAAAAGAAAGAAAGAAAACAAAATTGTAAAAAGTATGCCAGGGAAATAACTTATTCTTATCCCTGTATTATATTCCAGAAAAGACATGTAGTAGAAGGTTAATTTTTGTCATTCCTGGTTATTGTCATCTTTACTCTTCCACTCAATTAGCCTATCAATGCTACACTATAATTTTGAAATTTGTTATCCAATGTTATACAAAAAATTGAGAATTCAAATCAATACAATTTGAATTTGAATTTGAGTTATGAAATATCCCCAGCCCCACCCCTACGCCTATATGATGACGACTCGGACATTCAGATGTCGGACATTTATATTTATTTTCGGAGGGCTGAGGTGGTTTCCTTGTAAAATATATCGTCTTGTCACCAAAGTAAATTTTCATAAGGTTGACACTTGACACTCATTTTTTTTATTTTTATTTATTTATTTATTTATTTATTTATTTTTATTTTATTTTATTTATTTTTATATATTTATTTATTTATTTATTTTATTTTATTTTATTTTATTTATTTTTTATTTTTTTTTTGGGGGGGGGCGGTGTTATAGCTGCACGAAAATTGTCGGTAATATGTACTTGTACCCGGCAAGGAAATACTGCGGGGAGGGTGGACCGAATGGCGCAGCGTGGTCGGACTGATTTGGGGGCAGGATGATGGGTCGCGTACACTATTGGGGCACGCCTTTTTTCTTTATTTGTTCAGAAATGTATGTTTTCAATAAATGTTTTCTACAAATATTCGGGGCCATGTGGCGTTCCCCCGCCTACGCCACAGCCGTGGGGTGTCCCCTATCCATTATTTCGATTTCTTGTTATCATTTTCTTTATTGCTAATTTAATTTTCAGTTGTTTATGGAAAGCGACCCTCATCCCATATTATGAATAGTGACCCTCATTTTGTATTATGAACAGCGACCCTCTTCTTGTATTATAAATAGCGACCCTAAAACGCGAACCATCATCCCGGGCCCCCCTCCCAATCAGCCTGACAACGCTGCGCCATTCGGTCCACCCTCCCTGCAGTATTCCCTTGATGCAAGTACATATTACCGACAATAAATATAAAATGTTGCACGATATATTTTCCATATCAGTAAGGAAGTTAGATTTGTAAGATTTTAAGCCAATTAATGAAATACGATTTTGACCGTAAGGCATTATGCGAGCGGAGGCATCTCCTGTATTATGTCTTTTAAAAGTATATTTTACTTTTTAGCTTTGATAATTATATAGAGACACGCCCCATAATCTAGCTAATATATTTCCCCCGCTCCTGTGGTGACAAAAAGGAAAACATAACACACATATAGAGACACGCCCCATAATCTAGCTAATATATTTCCCCCGCTCCTGTGGTGACAAAAAAAGGAAAACATGACACACATAATAATCCTGTCGTAATTTGTCCCCCTTGTGGGAAATTCTGCCCCAACACCCTGACTGAGCTTATCCAGGCTACGCCACTGAGACATTAAGTAGAACAAACAGGCCCATTATCATAGCCATTTAAGGACTGAGTTTGCTTTTCAGAAACTAGTAATTGTTTATACGCAATAATGTTTTTGTAGAAAGTAGCTTTTAACAGGACTTATGGACCCAGGCGCGGATCCAGGATTTCTTAGGGGGCCAAATTTGAAATTGTGCGAGCCAAACATTGGTACGTAATGGTGACCACTAAAGCAGTGGTGTAATGAGCAAAATCGTTTGGGGGCAGAAAAAAATCCGCATCACCACCACTCTTACATGCAGGCCCTGCTAAACGTTTTTGAAAGTGGGTGGGGGGGGGGAGGCTAAAGTATTTACGATCAGCTAGAGCGTAACGTAAATCGGCGTGGGGTCTAGGGGCAAAGCCCCGGCGGGGTCAGGGGCTGAGCCCTGGAAGCTCAGGGCGTATGGGCATTTAATTACAGTCAGATGAGCATATTTTTATACCTTTTTTGTGACACTGGCAGGACACTAATTTGCTTGGTGTACAGGGGGTGGAGCCCCACAAACAGATTCCATAACCATTCAAGTGTTTCAAGAAAAGTTAAGCAAACTTTGTCCTCGATGTAAATTCACACTAGCGTATGAGCTCTCCTATCCAGTCTAGACTCTTCGCGAGCGGTTTCATTGGAATCCACCTCTCGATTCCTAGCTCTTCTCTAACTCTCCTTTTCTCCCACTTTCCTTCTACTCTCCTTTTTTGCTATATCTCTCGGTGTAATATGTGAACATAGCTTGATCCTGTTTTAAGAATACTGTCTTAATTATTTTGATTGCCGTATTGTTTTAATGTTTTAATGTTCTCACATTTTATGATAATTGTTACAACATTGATGTGCAAGTTCAGTTGTTTTTATCATGTAAATTTAATGTAATTCAGCCTACGGGCTGCCAGGTTCAGTATTTAATAAACCGTAAACCAAAATCGTTACATGTCGTTAAATATAAAGGACCTTTCAGTCTTTTGACTCGACGATAGACGGTCAGGAGTATGAGTTTAACAAAAAAAGTTTAAGCACAAACAGGCGCGGTGGAGCATTTTCCAAAATGGGGGGTCACCATCAAAATAGGGTACTTTCTGGAATATAAGGGCACCTACAAATGGAACCATCAAAATGTAAATCTACCATATTTAGACATTGGTAGGCCTATATACCCCTACAGTTTTATGATTGTGATTACATTATCAGGGATGATTTCAATATTTGTTTCTCTCTTTACTTTGGTCCAATATACTGTTTAAGAATCATACTTTGCAGTTGGGTGTGATGGTCTGAATATTAAGAAAATTTTAAGATTTCTGACGTCGAGGGCAAAAGTTTCATAATGAGAAAAACAACAACAAATCCTGATGGGTTCTAAGCACAATTTAATCATGAAAGGCTGAAAATACATATCATAAGTAACACGATTATACCAAATATAAATGCGAGCGAGCTTTGGGGAAATAAATGAAAAAGTTGCTCTAAGTCGCTCTATAGGGGCGTATGTTATGGAGAAAGGAAAAGGGATATTTTCAGAAAGAAAAAGGACAATCAGAAATTTTATTAGAAAAGAAAAGGGGCACATGTCATAATAAACCTCGAACCTGAAAAGGGCCACTCACCAGAGATGAAAAAGGTACTTATGAGAAAGGAAAAGGGGCATCTGTCGAAGAAAAGGGGCACCTATCAGATTTCAATAGGGGCATTTATCATAGGTGAAAAGGAGTATTTATGAAAAGGGAAGGGGCTGTTATAAAAAAAGGGAAAAGGGCCCTTTATCAGAAGGAAATAGAGTAATTAATGAAAAGGCTCCCCTCGCGAGTGCCGCCCTGAGCACAAAGCTTTAACGTGCATGTCTTTATTTCCCAATCTGTTTTATTTTCTTCTTTTGCTTTGTTTTCCTTTTGATGTCTTTCTTCATTTCCTTCTCTATGTGTTTGGCAAAATGTTCTCTTTAGTTCACCTTTTCCCGTTTTCTCTAGTCTCTTTCTTGACCTTATATTTGCATCCCTCTATCGTTCTCTCTCTCCGTCTCTCTCCCTTTCACGCGTACTTATTGGCACCCTTTTGTAAAAAAAGTTGGTCTTAGTGGAAACAGACAAATCCGGGGAGATTATAGAAATCGAACAAAGAAGAAAGTCATGAAAATTGACACTCGAGATCGATAACTTTCTCCTTGTCAAGTTTGTCCTGATGTTTATAATGCGTAGGCCAGGGGTTTCTTTTCTTTTTCTTTGACGGTCCAGAAGTGATTTCTATGAAAGCTGTAAGGTCCGAAATGACACTTGTATACTGAAGATAATGAGGCTTGTTTTTGGTCTATATCTGATCCAAGGAGAATTGTTACAGTTTAAAAAACAGAGCCGCCAGTGCTTCCACTCGTTTAAATAGAGTTTCCCGAAAAGAACACCCAATTTCCTGGAATTTGAAGAATTTTCTTAAAACTTTCAAAATGCCTCTTGCGTGGATATTTTATTTGGATGAATCGCTATGACGTTTGAATATATATTAATTATTTAGTGGGCTTATTTTGCTTTCTAATAGATCCGTACATGGCAGAGCTTGAGGGCCTGGCAGAGCCCAGGATGCTCTTGAGATTATTTGACTTTCAAGAGAGAAATTGTCTTTAGGAGAAAAAAGAGGTTATTTCTTTCTCTCTTATAGACAATTTTATGGGATGGAATGTTCAATCTGAAGGCTTTATGTGCTCTTTGAAAATAGCACACAATGGGGGCAGTGCAATTTAAATTTTAAGGGATGGATTAGAGTTTTATCACTCTTGAAAGTCAAATAGCCCCTTCATTTCATTTTAGAAATAAACTCTAATCCATCCCTTTAAATTGCACTGCCCCTATTGTATGCTCTTTTTAAGCCCTCAGATTAGGCACCAATTAAGTAGCAGCACACGCTCTTAATACTGGACACAACATTCTATGGGATGATGCCCACATCATTGAGTTTGAAACACTTCTGGTCAAGAATGGTAGAAGAATGTATCTGCATAAAAAGGATAAATCCTTCACTGAATAGGGATTCTCGCTATACATTGTTACCTTTCTTCGCTCCAGTGATCTCGAGGCAGCAGACAGCAAGACGTGTAAATAATAAAAGGTCCACGGGAGTGGTTGTTAGAAGCTTAAACTACAAAAAAATCACGCTCTCTCCAATTTTATACAACAAAAGGTTGTCTTGGGAACCATTTCTATCTTTACGGATGGGGTGCAGGGGGACAGCCTTTGCCGGGAGTCTTTAATAATAAAAAGGATAAATCCTTCCTTGCTATATTGTTACCTTTCTTCGCTCCAGTCAGAGTCCAGTGATCTCGAGGCAGCAGACAGCAAGAAATTGTGTAAATAATTTGCCTTTGCCGGGAGTCTTGGGGCGGAGCCCCAGGAAGTTCTTGAATAAAAAAATAGGAAATTTAAAATAGTCGTTACGAGCGATAGAAATTGTAATTTCCTCCTTGAAAGTCACATAGCCCCTTTCATTTCATTCTAGAAGTAACTTCTCTTTCTCTTTTAAAGACAATTTTATATAACTTCTGTTTTCGTATTGTTGTACTTTCGTCCGCAGACTTCTTAGGCACATAATAGGGACTTTTAGATTTTACACGACGAGAACGTGGACTGCCACGGTGACATCCTTTTAAGGTAATGTGACGTCCTTTTAAGGCACTGCCGGGCACGGGCCAGTGCCTTGAAAGAATGGCACACGTGGCAGTCCACGTTCTCGTCGTGTAAATCTAAAAGTCCCTAATATGTCAAGCCAACTCACTCGCAGTCGGAAATGTAATCTGTAGGCCTAAGTGTAAATTTAAGTTTCATGTTCTTCCTTTTTTCTTTCTTTCTTTCTCTCCCTCTCTCTCTCTCTCTCTCTCTGTCTCTCTCCTTTTCCTCTATCCTCTATCTTCTTCTCTTTTACATTATTGTCTCTTTTCCATTTTGTGTGTGTGTGACATGCGTTACGCGTTGGTGTGACATCGCACATAAATGCCAGTTGCAGATTCCTGTCTAATTACATGTATTGATCTCGATTTAAGATTTTAAAAAACTTTCTCATTAATTCTATTTCCGTTTTTTCTAATACTTACACTAATCTCAATTTAAAAACGTCTACTTCCTCTCAAGACAACATTATATAAAGGATTCATTAATGCAAGGCTATCTCATGAGTCATCTCTCAATTTCAATAACTTCTTGCTTTCCTCATCTCTCAGTTTCTCTTGCTTTAATATTTCTCGTTACTTCCTTCCAATTGAGCTCCAACTTGATTTCTCCACATCTCCATATATTCTAGTTTATGCACTATATCTATTCTTCAACTACAGGTAGATGCAAATATTACTCAAAATTCATTATATAAATCACACTCAGGATACAGCCAATGGACTAGAATTGCTTCAATCTATATTTTACATGTATCATTAATATATGGTTTTAAAATGGCTATGGTGATGAGATGTCTAGGTAAATATGTTGATGTGTTTGTTAAAATGTATTACCATGGTGCACCTTCTTGGTTAAAAAAGATATATTTGTACGTACTGTACATGTATTAACGTAAGTTCATGCCTTTACATACCACAGTAGAAATCAAATATTTTATATTTGATGCAGAATAATATTAATATTTGAAGATTAGAAACACAAACAGATTCCATAACCATTCAAGTGTTTCAAGAAAAAGTTAAGCAAACTTTGTCCTCGATGTAAATTCACACTAGCGTATGAGCTCTCCTATCCAGTCTAGACTCTTCGCGAGCGGTTTCATTGGAATCCACCTCTCGATTCCTAGCTCTTCTCTAACTCTCTTTTTCTCCCACTTTCCTTCTACTCTCCTTTTTTGCTATATCTCTCGGTGTAATATGTGAACATAGCTTGATCCTGTTTTAAGAATACTGTCTTAATTATTTTGATTGCCGTATTGTTTTAATGTTTTAATGTTCTCACATTTTATGATAATTGTTACAACATTGATGTGCAAGTTCAGTTGTTTTTATCATGTAAATTTAATGTAATTCAGCCTACGGGCTGCCAGGTTCAGTATTTAATAAACCGTAAACCAAAATCGTTACATGTCGTTAAATATAAAGGACCTTTCAGTCTTTTGACTCGACGATAGACGGTCAGGAGTATGAGTTTAACAAAAAAAGTTTAAGCACAAACAGGCGCGGTGGAGCATTTTCCAAAATGGGGGGGGGGTCACCATCAAAATAGGGTACTTTCTGGAATATAAGGGGCACCTACAAATGGAACCATCAAAATGTAAATCTACCATATTTAGACATTGGTAGGCCTATATACCCCTACAGTTTTATGATTGTGATTACATTATCAGGGATGATTTCAATATTTGTTTCTCTCTTTACTTTGGTCCAATATACTGTTTAAGAATCATACTTTGCAGTTGGGTGTGATGGTCTGAATATTAAGAAAATTTTAAGATTTCTGACGTCGAGGGCAAAAAGTTTCATAATGAGAAAAACAACAACAAATCCTGATGGGTTCTAAGCACAATTTAAACATGAAAGGCTGAAAATACATATCATAAGTAACACGATTATACCAAATATAAATGCGAGCGAGCTTTGGGGAAATAAATGAAAAAGTTGCTCTAAGTCGCTCTATAGGGGCGTATGTTATGGAGAAAGGAAAAGGGATATTTTCAGAAAGAAAAAAGGACAATCAGAAATTTTATTAGAAAAGAAAAGGGGCACATGTCATAATAAACCTCGAACCTGAAAAGGGCCACTCACCAGAGATGAAAAAGGTACTTATGAGAAAGGAAAAGGGGCATCTGTCGAAGAAAAGGGCACCTATCAGATTTCAATAGGGGCATTTATCATAGGTGAAAAGGAGTATTTATGAAAAGGGAAGGGGCTGTTATAAAAAAAGGGGGAAAAGGGCCCTTTATCAGAAGGAAATAGAGTAATTAATGAAAAGGCTCCCCCTCGCGAGTGCCGCCCTGAGCACAAAGCTTAATAATTACAGTGCTTATATAGCGCCTAACACTTACTTTATCAGAAGTCTCTAAGCGCTCTACAATAATGCAGCATAATAACCCTGGCATTAGCAGTGCAGCTGTTACGCGCTGCGTTTCAAGGAATAAATTCCTACCAGGTACCCATTTACTTCACCTGGGTGGAGTGTGGCAAATGTAGATCAATGTCTTGCCAAAGGACATTAGTGCAGCGGCGGGACTCGAACCGCGGACCTTGTGATCGACAGTCCGGCGACGTATCCACTCGACCACAACACCTCTACAGCTTTAACGTGCATGTCTTTATTTCCCAATCTGTTTTATTTTCTTCTTTTGCTTTGTTTTCCTTTTGATGTCTTTCTTCATTTCCTTCTCTATGTGTTTGGCAAAATGTTCTCTTTAGTTCACCTTTTCCCGTTTTTTCTCTAGTCTCTTTCTTGACCTTATATTTGCATCCCCTCTATCGTTCTCTCTCTCCGTCTCTCTCCCTTTCACGCGTACTTATTGGCACCCTTTGTAAAAAAAAGTTGGTCTTAGTGGAAACAGACAAATCCGGGGGGAGATTATAGAAATCGAACAAAGAAGAAAGTCATGAAAATTGACACTCGAGATCGATAACTTTCTCCTTGTCAAGTTTGTCCTGATGTTTATAATGCGTAGGCCAGGGGTTTCTTTTCTTTTTCTTTGACGGTCCAGAAGTGATTTCTATGAAAGCTGTAAGGTCCGAAATGACACTTGTATACTGAAGATAATGAGGCTTGTTTTTGGTCTATATCTGATCCAAGGAGAATTGTTACAGTTTAAAAAACAGAGCCGCCAGTGCTTCCACTCGTTTAAATAGAGTTTCCCGAAAAGAACACCCAATTTCCTGGAATTTGAAGGAATTTTCTTAAAACTTTCAAAATGCCTCTTGCGTGGATATTTTATTTGGATGAATCGCTATGACGTTTGAATATATATTAATTATTTAGTGGGCTTATTTTGCTTTCTAATAGATCCGTACATGGCAGAGCTTGAGGAGCCTGGCAGATCCCCAGGATGCTCTTGAGATTATTTGACTTTCAAGAGAGAAATTGTCTTTAGGAGAAAAAAAGAGGTTATTTCTTTCTCTCTTATAGACAATTTTATGGGATGGAATGTTCAATCTGAAGGCTTTATGTGCTCTTTGAAAATAGCACACAATGGGGGCAGTGCAATTTAAATTTTAAGGGATGGATTAGAGTTTTTATCACTCTTGAAAGTCAAATAGCCCCTTCATTTCATTTTAGAAATAAACTCTAATCCATCCCTTTAAATTGCACTGCCCCTATTGTATGCTCTTTTAAGCCCTCAGATTAGGCACCAATTAAGTAGCAGCACACGCTCTTAATACTGGACACAACATTCTATGGGATGATGCCCACATCATTGAGTTTGAAACGCACTTCTGGTCAAGAATGGTAGAAGAATGTATCTGCATAAAAAGGATAAATCCTTCACTGAATAGGGATTCTCGCTATACATTGTTACCTTTCTTCGCTCCAGTGATCTCGAGGAAGCAGACAGCAAGACGTGTGAATAATAAAAGGTCCACGGGATTGGTTGTTAGAAGCTTAAACTACAAAAAAAATCACGCTCTCTCCAATTTTATACAACAAAAGGTTGTCTTGGGAACCATTTCTATCTTTACGGATGGGGTGCAGGGGGACAGCCTTTGCCGGGAGTCTTTAATAATAAAAAGGATAAATCCTTCCTTGCTATATTGTTACCTTTCTTCGCTCCAGTCAGAGTCCAGTGATCTCGAGGCAGCAGACAGCAAGAAATTGTGTAAATAATTTGCCTTTGCCGGGAGTCTTGGGGCGGAGCCCCAGGAAGTTCTTGAATAAAAAAAAAATAGGAAATTTAAAATAGTCGTTACGAGCGATAGAAATTGTAATTTCCTCCTTGAAAGTCACATAGCCCCTTTCATTTCATTCTAGAAATAACTTCTCTTTCTCTTTTAAAGACAATTTTATATAACTTCTGTTTTCGTATTGTTGTACTTTCGTCCGCAGACTTCTTAGGCACATAATATGTCAAGCCAACTCACTCGCAGTCGGAAATGTAATCTGTAGGCCTAAGTGTAAATTTAAGTTTCATGTTCCTCCTTTTTCTTTCTTTCTTTCTCTCTCTCTCTCTCTCTCTCTCTCTGTCTCTCTCCTTTTCCTCTATCCTCTATCTTCTTCTCTTTTACATTATTGTCTCTTTTCCATTTTGTGTGTGTGTGACATGCGTTACGCGTTGGTGTGACATCGCACATAAATGCCAGTTGCAGATTCCTGTCTAATTACATGTATTGATCTCGATTTAAGATTTTAAAAAACTTTCTCATTAATTCTATTTCCGTTTTTTCTAATACTTACACTAATCTCCAATTTAAAAAATGTCTACTTCCTCTCAAGACAACATTATATAAAGGATTCATTAATGCAAGGCTATCTCATGAGTCATCTCTCAATTTCAATAACTTCTTGCTTTCCTCATCTCTCAGTTTCTCTTGCTTTAATATTTCTCGTTACTTCCTTCCAATTGAGCTCCAACTTGATTTCTCCACATCTCCATATATTCTAGTAGTGAACTATATCTATTCTTCAACTACAGGTAGATGCAAATATTACTCAAAATTCATTATATAAATCACACTCAGGATACAGCCAATGGACTAGAATTGCTTCAATCTATATTTTACATGTATCATTAATATATGGTTTTAAAATGGCTATGGTGATGAGATGTCTAGGTAATATGTTGATGTGTTTGTTAAAATGTATTACCATGGTGCACCTTCTTGGTTAAAAAGATATATTTGTACGTACTGTACATGTATTAACGTAAGTTCATGCCTTTACATACCACAGTAGAAATCAAATATTTTATATTTGATGCAGAATAATATTAATATTTGAAGATTAGAAACACAAACAGATTCCATAACCATTCAAGTGTTTCAAGAAAAAGTTAAGCAAACTTTGTCCTCGATGTAAATTCACACTAGCGTATGAGCTCTCCTATCCAGTCTAGACTCTTCGCGAGCGGTTTCATTGGAATTAATCGAGAAATTCGTGTAAATAAAAATACGCACCCCGTACATACTGAGCTGAGCAGCTTTGTAACAGCGGACTTGATTGGTTGCCTGAAAATCAATTTACTAGCATACTGCGCATACGGTAACCCGACACATGCTCCGCCGACAATTGCTCCGCCGACATTTACTCCGCAAAACTCGACAATTGCTCCGCGACATTTGCTCCGCGACAATTGCTCCGCCGACAATTGCTCCGCCGACATTTGCTCCGCCGACAATTGCTCCGCCGACATTTGCTCCGCCGACATTTGCTCCGCCGACATTTGCTCCGCCGACAATTGCTCCTCCGACAATTGCTCCGCGACATTTGCTCCGCCGACAATTACTCCGCATGAAGTGATAAATGCTCCGATGACAAATGCTCCTCGAACGACAGTTGCTCCGACGACAATTGCTCCGCCGACATTTGCTCCCTCGACAAATGCTCCTCCGACATTTGCTCCGCCGACAATTGATCCTCCGACAATTGCTCCGCCGACATTTGCTCCGCCGACAATTGCTCCTCCGACATTTGCTCCGCCGACAATTGCTCCGCCGACATTTGCTCCGCCGACAATTGCTCCTCCGACATTTGCTCCGCCGACAATTGCTCCTCCGACATTTGCTCCGCCGACAATTGCGCTGCATGAAGCGACACTTGCTCCGGTGAGATTTGCTCCGCCCCAAAAGTGCCCCGTAAAATACAAATGCTCCGCTGACGTATCAGGAGTGCCCCGTAAAAGACAAATGTTCCGCCGACAATAAAATTGCTCTCTGATCCAAAAGTGCCTCGTGAAAGACATGAATGCTCCTCTGGCAATAAGTGCAATAAATTGCTCTGCCGTCATTTGTCCTGCCTAAAAATGCCTTACAGAAGACCAGGCCCGTAGCCAAGGGGCACGTGCCCCCAAAATTTTCAAGATTAGACACCCCTCCTCTTAGACCCCTCCCCAGGACGTCGATCAATTTGTATGTGCCCCCCAAACATCAAACTCTGGCTACGGCCCTGCAGAAGACAAATGCTCAGACGTTTATTGCTCTTCCCCATAATGTTTGATTTAAAAAAATCAAGTTATAGCTCCTTATGCAAGTTCTCCACCGAAAGATAATTACTCCGCTCAAAATCTGTTTCATGTATTGCACATTAGCTGATCCAAAGCTCAAAACAAACTCTCTCACTCTCTTTCTCTTTCTTGCTCCTCCTTTTCCTTTTTACACCATTTTCTTGTCTTCCTAGCTCTTTTCTTTCCTCTCATGCTATTAGTCTTCTTTAATTTTCCTCACTTCTTCTCTTCTCCCCCTCTCGAGTTCTATTTCTCTCATGAAATTGTAACCTAATGTAGTACATGTTATACATTCTTGTTTAGAATAGTATTTTAAATAATATCCAGTCCGTTTTCTATAGGTTTCTTTCCTTCAGTTAAATGTATGTAGCTTTACTATATATATTAGTGTGTAAAGCACCCCGTCTCATTCGAGTACTTTGTTTTCACTGACTTTAAGTGACACACGGAGCCATCGGAAGAAGAGCAATTGGCTGATCATGAAGAATTAACATCAAACTGCAACAAAATGATTTGTGAAAATGGGAATAAGCAGAAAGGTTAAGAACTAAACCATAAAGATAATAAAATAACAGTGTTATTCATTTTCTTTATTCTTACCTTTTCAAATAACAATTACAAAAACTTACATCACATATTCAACCAAACAATTTCCATGATGCAGATATGTTATATATTATCAAATGTTACCATCCTTTTCTGAAAGAACTGTTATCACAATTATCTTCATATTGTTTCAACCTAAATATTTTACAAACTGTATTATAATAGGTCTAATTTCCATGATCCTAACATCATTTTCTACTCGGTTTATCTTCTTCTTATCTCAATTCCAATCAAATTTTTATTGGAGTTCTGGTCATCAAATTACATTTCGAAATAAACAGTTTCAAAGCATTGTGAAATTACATTCGTTCCTCAGAGCTATTGGGCCATCCATTAAGATAAATAAAGCCTGGCATCGTGATGAGCAGGCACCATAGTTTGTACGCAACCGATAAATGTGACCTGCAGAAAATCACTATTCATCTATACTGGAATTTCTTGTGGATGAAAGTGGAGTGTATGCTCATGTTACTTTTCTATTGTTGTTGTTGTTGTTTTTATATGCTCTGCTGTGGCTTCAGAGCTACTTGATTACAAAATTAATGCTTATTTTGCATTGCAAACATCTACGTTGTTCACAATTTGGCAGTAAACAGTGGGGGAAGGGCTCGGTAAACAAGGATTCTGATTTTAGCATCTTAAGTGAGTTTACATCCTGTGCATGTTCACTGGATATTCCTACTCGGAACATGCCTATACTCTCTTTGAATTAATTTTGTAAGAGAATATATGAAATATTGTTTGCCGAGGTGTGCCGGATATTATTTAAGCTTTCTTAAGGTGCCTGAAAATGTCTGTTCTGGAGATGCCGTTCAGTAATGTTCTCCGGCTTAATACCTCCATATAGCCATTTGCAATATCAATATAATTGTACTTAGTAGTGTGATGCTGTATAATCCCTTGATGTAGTTATGTTATACCCCAAGAATATGAAGAGTTTTTTTGCAAAAGGACCTTAATCCACTTTAGCTATTTTGGAGTAAATCAAGGTTTTTATTTTATACATTTGCCTTTGTTCTTTCACCATAGGTCCTTCTAATATCTTGAAGAGTTACCATAAGAGGTAATAAAATGACCGTTTGAAAGATCTTGCTGAAATCTTGTATTTTATATAATTTCCTTTTAAATATATATTTTTTATGTCGGGACTTTTGCAAGAAAACAGGGATATAAGAAAACATTTGAATGCTTAATAGACTCGTACATTATTAGCTGTTCATAATAAAAGTATCTAACATGATAAGCACCAATCTATCCATCCTTGTACAATCCTATTGCAAGGCTACTCAATCATTTACTTTGCCCCACATAGCAATAGCATCTATTGAATTCAATTTAGAGCAACAATAGCCCTTGTTGCCGTGATTCATTTGGATAATCAGAACACCATGACTACCTGGGGTCTCATCGTTAATATTCATAAGGACTATTTCTAAGGACCGCTATTCATAGTATGAGGGGAGGGTCGCTATTCATAATACAAAATCGGGGTCGTTAATCATAACGATCACTAATCATAATGCAAGAAAAGAGTGTTGGTATTCATAATATTATACCTAATTTATTGTCCTATTGTGGGAAGCGTTCCTCAATCTGAATTATGAATAGCGACCCTCATCTCATATTATGAATAGCGGCCCTTACGAATGATGATCCTTATGAATTATGGTCGCTATGAATAGTGAGGTTACTCTGAATACCTAATCCTTATCCCCATCCACTTGTCACCTTCTGCCCCTCTTTGCGGGATAATACACCCTGCCCCGTGGATTGTACCCCTCCCGTGGAGTTTTGTGCTCCTTACCCGCTTTAGTGTAATCCACCATCTTTTGGTTAATTATATCCCTGCCCACCTTGCCCTTGAGCCCTTCCCCTCTGCATTCTTACTTTTTAAAAAAATTACCCAAAACATCTTTTCAATTTGTTTTCTCATCCACCCCGTTTAACGGTGCCTATTTATTATAAAAGCTAATTTTGCAATCTTTCTATTTCAGAGCAGTTTGACACATGTATCATACGTTTCCTGTTTGAGCTGTAATTGATTTCTAGATTGTTATTGTTATTCAGGATATTTACCATCCAACAATTGATATGTAGGATTGTTTTTATGTTATAATGCTCCCTGTTGCATCACCATTTGAGAGTGTTTGGGCTATTGTTCGGTTAGCAGGAGTAAGAGAATGGTTTCCAATCCTTTTAATACATATTTTGCAATATCAGCATAGATTCTTTGATATGTTAATAATTGCATGGTGCTCAATCCTCTTGTTTTTGAGTTTACTTTGTACTTGCATAATTATGCATATCCAAAATCTGGTTAAAGACAGCCGTAAGTTCTGGGAAAAGTATTTTGTTGTGTGTGTTTTCCCATCCCCCTTCTCAGTTAGGAAGAATGTTATAACTTTTTTAAAGGTTCCCTGAAAGGGGCTGCTCGTCAAATGCCTTAGTTTATAATTGATATTAGTAATGACAAGAAGTAGCTGAAGTGTTTGGGCTGAACATTCATGCCAGAATAAATTGAGTTTGGTCCCATAACTCGTTTCTGCACGCAGCGCACGTGCCTGAGGGGGACTTTCGTGTGCAAATTTATCGATTCGATAATCCCTAAATCTTGTTTATGTTCTCTTTTTTACGTACAAATGTCCTTCAAAGCTGATTTTGATGCCTCCCCTGTTATTTTCTAAAAATTCCATGATGAATGCTTTACTCGCAGGTGGTATACTTATGCTGCATGTGCTTGCTTGCATTCAGGTCATTTCAGGTCTTACATATTGATGAGCTGTTTGAAATTAACGAGGAGGTATGCGCGTATTGGGGAATGTGGCTCGCTGCTCTACTTTCTTTCTTTTTTTTAAACTTCCCTGACATGTAATGATTGCTTAGTGTACATTATCTGGGACGTACAGTGATAGATGAAAAGTTATTTCAGCATATTCGACATGACTTTTAGGTAACTCTTTTTCTCCCACATCATCAACATTCATTCATTTCATTTCATCTACATTATTTCATGAAATGCATTCAGAAAACGAAACAAACTAAAAACAAAACAAAGAAAATAACACATGAAGAAAAATATTGTCGGCGAAGCATTTGTCGTAGTACTAGTAGCATTTGTATTTTTACGGGGCACTTTTGGGGCGGTGCAAATTTCGTCGGAGCAAATGTCGGAGGAGCAATTGTCGGCGGAGCAAATGTCGGAGGAGCAATTGTCGGCGGAGCAAATGTCGGAGGAGCAATTGTCGGCGGAGCAAATGTCGGAGGAGCAATTGTCGGCGGAGCAAATGTCGGCGGAGCAATTGTCGGAGGAGCAATTGTCGGCGGAGCAAATGTCGGAGGAGCATTTGTCGGGGAGCAAATGTCGGCGGAGCAATTGTCGTCGGAGCAACTGTCGTTCGAGGAGCATTTGTCATCGGAGCATTTATCACTTCATGCGGAGTAATTGTCGGCGGAGCAAATGTCGCGGAGCAATTGTCGGAGGAGCAATTGTCGGCGGAGCAAATGTCGGCGGAGCAAATGTCGGCGGAGCAAATGTCGGCGGAGCAATTGTCGGCGGAGCAAATGTCGGCGGAGCAATTGTCGGCGGAGCAATTGTCGCGGAGCAAATGTCGCGGAGCAATTGTCGCGTTTTGCGGAGTAAATGTCGGCGGAGCAATTGTCGGCGGAGCATGTGTCATGGATTCGCGCATACGTATGGAAACGGGCATACGTCTGCTAATAAACTTGCATACGTATGCTATCGCACTGTGCAAACGTTTGCTAAATAACAGGCGGCGATTGGTCAATTAGCATACGTTTGCTAAGGCAGATGCATACGTATGCCGCGTTCCATACGTATGCCCCAAACGAATAATGGCACGAACGGCCTTCCATACTCGTCGTGTAAATCTGTGACGGAGCGATTTCGGTTACATCGCCAGTAATTGAAAATTTGGCGGTGCTTTCTATTTTCATTGCTCATTGCGCCTCATTCAGTCATTTTCGTGATTTTTAGTAAATGTAAAAATTAAAGATCAGACTTTTTCTTTCTAAAAATATAAGTTTTGTTCATCAATACAAAAATAAGGTCTGTTTTTTGGAGGAAATTGCCGTCTTATTTTGCTGAAGCTTCACGTCTTTCCTTTTAATACACTCACAATACAAATTGCGTAAGCACCGCCGCACGCGCAGATCGGTCGATACCTCCATTCATTTCCCCATTGTCAATGATTGTCGTCTGCTAAAGCTCGGCCGATTATCAACCGAGCCATACATAATAGGCCTAAACCTTCGTTTTACATGGGTTTTCGACACATTTTGTAACTATATTCTGACCAACATTATGTCATGATCTACACTAAATGACCTTTCTTTTAAATGTGCAAATCAAATATAGGACTATTTGGGAAATGAATTTTGAGATGAACATTGTTTTATTCTCGACAAAAATATATATTTACTTTGAATGCTTTCGACTTCGTTTCTCATAATTTGAAATATTCATTTTGTTTTAGTTTTTGCCTCCCGCTTAATTTTGTTAATTTTTTTTTTATCTATACATCTCTTACAACCCTATTTTGATATGAGGTTGCTGTATCAATAAAATATTTATTGAATTTTGTACGCATATTTGATTTGTTTTGTTTTTAATGGAAAGAGCTTAAATGAATGACAGAGATTAGAACAAAATCATAATTCATCACAATCATCTCTCTCTCTCTCTTTATATCTATTTATCTATCTATCTCTGTTTGTCTGTCTCTCTCTCTGTCTCCCTCCTCCCCCTCCCTCTCTGAATACGTCAGGATTTTCGTGAAATTGGCATTGTGCCTCAGTGTGTTTTATTTCCGCATCGCGTTTTAGTGTGGTTTTTTAAAGGGTGTGGCTAATAAGGAGTTAATCGCCGTCAAGTCTTGGTAGTCTTTTGTTTATTCGAAAATAAATGATATTGAAAATATAGTGATTCATTATATGTTACGAAACAATAAAGAAAGAAGTGCAAACAACGTAAGAATTTAATGTATTTGTCTTCGTCTCCATCTGTGTTCTCGTTCAACCTATCATGTCAATAAAACTTTGTTAACCCGTTCCTTCTGTTGGAGTTTACAACTATGACAACGAACTTTACCCTTGGCCACGTTCATTGTTCCTCTTACGTAACTTCCGTTCCGTTCTTCTATTATTGGAGTTTACAACCATGACAACGAACTTTACCCTTGGCCACGTTCATTGTTCCTCTTACGTAACTTAGCTGTAGGGGCCTAAGACATAAATCTTTTCGTATATTCTATATAGGTCTAAAATACTTTCAAATATTTCTGTGTCATTTTGTTTGTATATACTTTGTCAAAATTTGCCAATACTTACAAACTATTACGTTTCCCTATCATCTTCCGCTGTAGAATCCTATCCTTTTTATAATTTGTTGTGTCATTTTCATACTTATTTTTCTTGTCTCCCTCTTCAAGATTTCTTCGGTTTTGGTAGGGTATTTCTGCTATTTATTTTTTTTATAAATAAAAGAGAAAATTTTATTCTTTTTTCTTATAATGTTGTCCACCTTCTTCTAGATAACCCTTTGTGCTAAAGTATAATGTCCGATGTATATTATTTCTGTCAATATCGTAAATGAACGTATCATTTTATTTTGACGCAACAAAGATTTACATTCAAAATCAAAACTTTTAGTTTCCATAATTTTTATACAGTAGTATTCTTCTCATTTCGACATTATCAGTCGCTCGTTCTCTATTTTCCTTTCCTATAATAAATATAAGGTATAATTTTGTGTACATTATCAGGGAAATAGAAATGGAATAGAAAAACAACATGAAAGATAAGGATGGAAAACGACATTGACAGAAAGACAGAGAGAGAAAGACAGACATACAGACAGACAATGGGAGAGAGAGAGAGAGAGAGAGAGAGAGAGAGAGAGAAGGGCGGGAGGGATAGAAAGATGGACGTAGTCTGTACTGTATTTATTATTATGATATTTGTCTCTCCGAATCTCCTATCACCCCCCAGCTCTGATTTTTTTTTGTTAGTTACTTTTTGGGGGGTTTATTTATATCTTTTCGCTAAAGTATTATGTCCGACGTATATAAGTAACGTCAATATCATAGCATAATAAACTTTTTTTCATATCATTTTGATGCAACACAGATTTACATTTAAAAGTTTTACTTTTTATAATATGAATCATCAGGCGCTCGTCCTGTGTTTTCCTTCTCCATATCGAGGTTATGGTATAATAATTTATCTCAAGATCGAAAGGAATACTTTGGGACGGAAAACAGTACCAAAGATGAAGATGGAAAATGGCGCTGAGAAAGCGAGCAAGAGATATAGAGAAATTAAGACATCATACAGAGAGAGAAACAATCATTTCTCATGTCATCTTTTCGTCTGTGACATTTTACTAAGTCACATTTGTATTATTCCTTTATCTTTCAATGATTGTTATATATTTGAATGAATATTTCAGATAGGGTCAAATCTGGTTCTACGTTATAATTATGATCATCTAATTTTATTTAGGAGTAAGTCGAAACGCGATCTCATCAAAAATCACGGAACAGAAAACACTATGAGAGATGAAGATAGAAAATGACATTTGAAAACGAGAGAGAGAGAGAGAGAGAAAGTTGGACGTATTGTTATTTATTATTATGCTATTTGTCTCTACGATCAACACCAACCGCCCCGCTGTGGATTCCTCTTCAGTTTCTTTTTTTTAATCATTATTTACACTCAACAATTTTACTTTTTATAATTATTGTACAGTAATATTCTTTTTATTTCGATATCATCAGGCGCTCGTACCGTGTTTTCCATCTTCATATCGAGGTTATAACGTGCAAATGTATAAGTTTTTAAATTCTTGACAAATTGCGCAAAAGGAGTCCGAATACGTGTTTAATAATAAATATTTCATTATATAGGATGTCACCAATAATTGTGAAAACCTCTCATAATTATGTAAAGCTATAGAATAACTAACATCGATAAGAATAGAACAAGTACAATACTATATGTTTAATGGAAAAATAAATAGATCTAAACGCAACGATATCTTCACAAATTTGAGCGCAGCTCTATTCGAACGCATTTTCTGCAAATCAGCAATTACAATGGAAAAAACGCACTATCGAAGGGATCAAGTAACTACATTATTGTGAGCTAATATGCCCACTGATAAGGTAATGTGAAAAAAATCCAAGTTAAAGGGATTTAGTAACTTTGTTGACAATTGCAAAAAGTGATGGGTGATTAATAAAATATGTATTGGTATGATCCGATATGTCCACAAAGTAATGTTACTAAATCCCTTTCATTGGATGTAATTTGGCCAAGTAATGAAGTGAAAATGCAAAATGATATGCACTAACACTTGACATTGATTTTGTACACGGTTATGACTATCCAGTAGATAGTGTGACATCCAAACACTAAGCGTAAACATCTTTATTTTACTTTCATATTGATTGATTACAATAGGTTATTCCGAGTATGGTGATTGTGTATGTGTGCGTGGGTAGGGGTCAGGTGCTATTGTGATTAAAGGGTAATAGCCGCCTATGTGCGCGGAACAATGGGCGCAACAACTATTAGCTGCTCAAAGAGCTGTCTTTTGTCATTGTGTTGCAATAACAAAGTGCTTGTAAAAGTTACATGTAATTACAGTTACTATAATATCCGTATGCTATATAACACCCAATGTGAACATGACGTGTTCAGGCCTTATAACTATATACAGGGCACGTTAAAAAGACTTTACTAGCGCTAGCTAATAAATATGAAACGTCAAAACCTCACGAGCAATTGATGACAACAAATTGTTACGACAAATGCCACCATCAATACAGTTTCTTCGCAAAGAAATATTCGATCGAATATCATGTTTGGAACAGATAAGCGATTTCGAATTGTTCGAGGTGGAAATAACGAACATCATGTCCGATAAACACTGTTTTTTCTTCTGAAATCGGTATGCTCTGTTCATTCAAGGTCCCATACGATTCAAACATAATTTACAATGTTGATTTGCAAATGATAATCTCTCTGGGAGTATATCGATTTCCACGATGATGCAGATATTCATTTTTCGTAAAATTAGTTTTATGATTTTGCAGGAGACAGTGTTCCTTATGATTCGAGCAGAATTTTGGTGAGTGCATTTCGAAAAGAGCGTCTTCCATCTACCGAAACGTTTTGATGATGCAGGCTCCCGACAATACGGGTATCATTTTTGTAATATTTTTAATTAGCAGATGTTTGTTTGTTTCGTATGACATATTTATACACGCCCTATAATCTTATTTCAAGGAGAATCTTACAATGTCCTTGATTATAAGTATCATTTTTAAATCACGGGTTTTGAAATACAATAGCTGATTTGGCGAAGATTTAGAGAACCTACGTTTCTATTCTTTAAATCGTTCTTGCATGTGGAAGAACAGATTGATGATCTAGATATATGACCTATTTTGATCGGATGACAGAACGCTTTTCAATATACAACTAAAATAATATAAAACAAAATAGAAAACGGAACAACATCTGATAAACTCGCTGCAATATGAGAAAGAAAATATTGCAAAACATATCAGGCAACCATTAAAGGGAAACAAACAAAATAAATGCAATATGAAACAAATAATGTGTCAAAACATACAGAAGGAATACAATTATACATATCTTTTCTGTTTTGTTCGTGAACAAATTAATATAATACAAGTATTGAACACATTCATGAACAGAAATGAACAATCATGCCAACGTTAACGCCTACAAAACTTCGATGTTGGGAGAGAAATAAACAATCAGAACAACAATCTAAATCAATGTCATATTCGTCAAATAATAATTAAACAAATCAGAAGCCAAAGTGAATATTTTTATAGTCAAATCTTTCAAGACGAGCGGACACACACGCGGGGATTTAATACAGGAATAACTTAAATGCGTCGGAACGGGCGCGAAAGGGCGCGAAAGGGCGCGAAAGCTTTTCACAAAATGTCAAGCGCTTCGCCGGTAAGTGCGCCGGTGTCGTGGCGAGATGTGTCTTAGCGAAATCACGTCTGTACAGACGCATCTCGCCTGGCGAGCTGCGTCTTACAGACACATCTCGCCGCATTCCACCGGCGATACGTGTCTCCTAGATCGGCGAGATGAGTCTGCGATTGGCGAAAAGTGTCCAATGGCCGATCGGCGAGATGAATCTGCTAGCGATTGGCGAAAAGTGTCTACACTGGCCGATTTTTTTTTAAACTTTCGTGTCCCATCTAAAGGAACTAGATGTTTGTTTTTTTACATGATGATGATATTGTCTAAAAATAAATTTAATAACGTTCCTGAAATTTAAGCCGTGAACTGCAAGTGCAATTATTGCATCATATTTCACCACTTACAAAATGCACGCGCTGCCGAGGCTCATATCATTACTTACTATTACTAGAAACTTTGAAGGTAAAAAAATGTAACAGGTGATGTGGGGAAAATTATTTTTAAATTATAATATTTTGTATTCATTAAATATTGTCTGCCTATGACAGTGAGAATATGATCTAATTCATATAACTCAACTTTTGTTGTGTATATTAACAGTTTGAATGTTTAAACTGCAGAGCATTTGATGAAGCGTAATCATGTGATGTGCAAAAGAATGACTGCTGATTTGTGAAATGGTTCCTTTATAATATTTTGTAAAATAATTATTCTATACGAAGATATGAAAAATTTATATGACAGGAGGGGAAGAGGGGTCAAGATCGAGAGAAAGTGAGAGAGAGAGCCTGATCGAGAGAGACCGGGGAGAAGAGGAGGGTGAGAGAGAAAGAAGAGAGGGTGCAATGTTGATGTTATGATATTTGAAACACCCTTGATGACTGTACGAAAAAGGCAAGATTTATAGAACATAACATTAGAAAAAAAAAAAAATTGCCCCCACGTTTTCAGTACCGGTCCAAAGTGCTCCTTTTACTTCAGATCCGTGCCCCTGTTTAAAAATAAATATGTTTCCGATCCCTCCAGGAGGCCCCAACAATTTGTCAAGTACCCAACAGTTCCCCTTTTTACAAAGGAAAGGTGCCCTCTTTTACTTCAGATAATATTGCTCCCCTTCAAATAAATACCCCTTTTATTTTTACACGTGCCCTTTTCCTTGTTAATATACTTGCCCTTTTTCCTTCTAAGTGGCCCTTTTCCCCCTTCTTATAAATGCCCCTTTTCAACTGTGTAGATGCCCCTATTAAAATCTGACATGTGCCCGTTTTCTTTTTTAATAAGTGCCTCTTTTAATCTCTGATTATTGACCCTTTTTACTATTCACAAGTGATCCCTTTTCCTTACCTACAAGTGCCTTTGTTCCTTTTTATTAAGAGCCCTTTCCCCTAAACCTCTGATAAAATAAAGCCCTTAAATCTGATAGGTGCATGCCTCTTTTTCTTTGTAGTAAGTGCCCCTTTTTCCTTTCTCTGTAACATGTGCTCCTAATTTAAAGCGACTAATAGCAATTTTTCTCGAATGTTCACCCTTAAGCTCATTGCCATGTTCTCACATATTTTCAGTTGTTGTAAATTATGTAACTACATGTATTTAAAATTCTTTTCAGTCTTTCATGATGAGATTGTGGTTAAAACCCCATCAGGATTGGGTTTGTCCTCTTTAATGTGTCCTCATAAATCTTACAATTTTTGCTCGCTCATATTGCTCACTCGAAAATGAATATTCAGACCATCACACCCAGCTGCAAAATCATGCTTAAGCTGTATCTCGGACCATATTAAGAGTGAAACAAATATTGAAATCATCCCTGATAATGTATTAATCACAATAATTATAAGGGTACATATATATATACCAATGTCTGAAAATTATGTATTTTTGCTTTGAGGTTTTCTTTTTAAGTGCCCCCTTCTTCAAGAAAGTGCCCTTTTAATGGTGCCCCCAACTTTTAAAGACGCTCCGCCACCCCTGTACCACATTATGTGTTTATTTGAATATCATGGGCTTTTTCAATACAATGTTCCTATATTATGTTTATTACTTACCATTTTCTGGTCCTCTGTGATATGAGTCTTTCTGGGCTACAGGTCTTACAACTTTTTTAAAATCCAACCTGAAGCTTAATAAATAGCACTACTTGCTACCTACAGGTAATGAATATCGAATTATAAAGATCATAACATGCTTGCAAAAAATTGATGAAATATGATACGTAACACACTATATATTTTAATTGAATTGTACTGCTCCAACTCACACCCCATCATACCCTTTTCCAGCACACAAACACATTAGGCACTATTTGTGCGATTAGTGTATGGAAGTATCTTGGTAAAATGATGGCCAAACTTGACCTCCCTGGATGCCCCCATGTACTTGCTATAAAAGTAGTCCACTATAGGGATGTTGCCAAGGGGTCATAATATGATGCACCCAGGCTCATATAGGACTACTTTTTATATCTCGACATGCGAGTTCCTCCAAAATATGGGAGTTTGCCCCCTGGGTAATATTGAGGAATTTAAATGAATGTAATATACATGTACATGTTTATTCAGCTCTCGTATCCTACGGTGAACTTTCATTCACACTTTTTATCCTAACTCATTCATTTTTAATTTATTAATGACATCTACTATTAATAAGTGCATTCAATCTACCGGTACTTCCTGTATTCCCTTCCTTTTTTCTCATCCTTTCACATATTCATATGTACCTTCCATTCTGCCTTTCACAATCATACGTTTCACCCGACAATTTTTCACAACTCACCCTACACTTTTCCTTTGGTCTATATTCTTCACCACACATTCTGGTTTACATGTACCTTTAACTACCAAGACATATTTATGTGAAATAATGATGGCAAATTATACCATATCAATCATGTATTCATCCCTAATTACATTTGATAGAAAAGTACAACAAGCAATTACTTCATTGTATTGATATTTAATTTAGAAAACAAGATTGAATTTTTGTTATAAAAAATGGCTTCGTACGCACCAAAAATGCGCAATAAGAAACTGGAAGTGATAGATTAAAACACACATTATAATATAATGTACATCTTGGACTGCGTAATTCCTTGCAAATGTGCAGTGGTAAATTAACTTTTCATAGAAAATGGTGCATTTATATAATCAGTTCAGTTCAGTTCAGTTTATTTTATTTTTGCACGGCACCAACTTCAGCCAGAGGCTGTTCTTCTGCAGGTCCGTGCACAATAAAAAAAATACATGTACAATTATAAGATAACACATATCATAACATATAATGACTAATGATTGGTAAAGAGAAGTCACAAGAAAATTACCTACATTGTAGTTATATTGGAACCTTGTTATATGAGGGCTCAAAACCAAAATACAAAGAAGTGGGACCATCAAAATTAATTTTGATAATTATAGTGTTCATTATAACGAGGTTCCACTGTATTTAGATCAACGGTACATGCCCATATTTTTAAATGACGGGGCAGTCCGAGCACAGGTGCAAACTGCTAGCGTCTGACGATGGATGTCTCCTTCTTCTACAGCCGTCAAAGCCTGGGCCTAGTTATCAATGAAGAAGAGCTGGATTGGAAGTCCATTTGAATGCTGCATGAAAAGAAAAAAGTTTCATTAGTTTTATGATATCTGAAAATGCATAGGTTAATTTGCATAAATTATGAATTTAAAAATCCATACTTTTTGTTGTTGTTGAAAGTATGTTTAGCACTGTGAGCAAAGCCAAAAACAATCATTTCACCCACTTTCACTGTAGAATAACATTTCTCCACTACCCATCTGCATATCACTGCTCATATCTGAAGAAAAAGTACAAAACTAATCTTTTTTTTCTAATGTATTCTTTTGTTCTGGAATACATACAAGTTACTTTGAGAAACGTATCAAAGCAATTTGATATCAATTCAAAGCTCCCACTTATGAAGAAATACATCTAAACCTGTATATGTGGATATGTCACCGGACTGCGGATCACAAGGTCCGCGGTCCGAGTCCCGCTGCAGCACTAATGTTCTTTAGCAAGACATTTATCTACATTTGCCACACTCGACCCAGGTGAGGTAAATGGCTGGAATTAATTCCTTGAAATGCTAGAGCGCCGTAATGGCAGCGAAGCTAAAGCCGGGTAATAATTTCCAAATTTGGAAGCGCATAGAGACGTTTAAAATGTGATATGCGCTATACAAGAACCAAATATTCTGCTTGTACATAAATATATGCAATTATTGCACTTTTTGATGACATGCGCATACTAATTGTTATGTAACACCGTACAGGTATATCTGATTTCGACAAAAATGGTATCAAAATGTGCGTAAGACTTTCGGCGAAATCTCTGAAAATGTGAGGTTAACCAAACTTGACTGGAACCACCCTTCATAGAAAGTACATGTAACATTTAACTATGTATTTTTGAGAATTACCAAATCCAATTTTTATTAAAGGCCGTGTAGCTTGGCAAATACTGGTTAACGACATCTACGTCTTCTTTTGGACAACTGCATGTAAACGAATAGACTTGATTAACGGTAGTCAGCGACTTAATCTCTATATGGTCAGCGTTAGTGAAACAGACCGAAGTTCACCTCACGCTTCGGTTTTGCGTATGTTGCATGTGCACACGTGATTGCTACGGTCGCGTAGTCCGTAGTCGTATTATATTTGATTCGCCCCCAAGTCAGACCACGGGAAAGACACGTAGTCTTGTCAGTCTACACTCCCTTTAAGGTTGACACTAGGGTTTATTTGATAAATAAATGTTAGATTAGGTTAGATTTCTCTAATTCTGTCTGTATCCACATGGAGTCCCTGTAATCTAGACTCCAGTGGTCTCAACAAACAGAAAAGGGATGATTTTAAAAGAGATTGTTAGGGGAGAAGGAAACTTTCATAACCATGTACCTCTCCAAAACAGCCCATTATTTTGTTGTTCTGCCTTTGTCTTCTCAAGTTGTCATCTTGCTTCATCGGCGTTCATCTCCTGTGGCGAAGCATCATCCTAAAAATGTAAAATAATGCAAAAGCATTATACACAAAATATAATAGCACTCATGTTGATCATTAAGTCTTCTGAACAAGGAAACATGTTCACCTGGGGGCAGTGTTCGTCAACATGATCAAGATTTTACTATACGTGAAATGAAAACAACTTCTTTTTCTAGGGAGGGGGTCGGGTTTGGTGAAGGGCAATTCAACCATTATAACTACATGTAGCTACTTTCAGTGTGAGTTGAACAATTGCAACAAAGAGTTTCGCAGACATTACGCTTACATGATGCTTACATGAGAGGGTAGTATGTCCATCCACATCCAGTACCATCCCCCTCTCTTCCTCTCTCTAGAAAAATACATATTTGAAAGTTATATGCAGTTTCTTTAAAGGAAGACATTGACATTTGATAAGCGTAGTCCCTGGGGCACTTTTGGGGAGAGGCTGCCCACATGTCAGAGAGACTCATTCTCACAAAGTTAGATCCCTTTCACCCAAGGATAATTCCTATCAAGTTTGCTTAAATTCCAGCAATCCTTTTTTAGGAGAAGTAAGAGTATGTCAAAATATGACCCTGGGGCACCTTGGGGGCTGCCCCCATGCCAGATGGTTACCTCATTTCAACAACTTTAGATACTTCCTTGCCCAAGGACGATTCCTGTCAAGTTGAGCATTTTGCTCAGGTGAGCTAAAAAATAATTTCTTAGATTTTCATCTACATGTATTTATTAAATGAACCCAACTGTCAAACTTAATAGACTACCGAAGGGCCATAAACGCCATTTTTTATTGTCTTCTTGGTTACTGGTTCTAAACAACAGAGCCTGCGCATCAGGTTCACCGCAAAATCATTCAAGCAACGGGATGGAGCTGGGCAAATTCAGTGTGTGGCACTGGTGTGATCACGCCATTGTTTAGCACAAAATTGTTTGGAACCAGCACCCTTGACAACTTGGCCAATACGACGTCACACTTTGGTATTCTATAACCTTCATTTGTTTTTATGATATTTCTACTATAATTCAAATCAACTTTTTATCACGGTTATATTTCCCCATTTCTGTCTGTATACACATGGAGTCTCTGTAATCTGGACTCCAAAGGTCCAAAAACAGAAAAGGGAAAATTTTAAAAGAGATTGTTGTCAGGGTAGAAGGAAACTTTCATAACCATGTACCTCTCCAAAACAGCCCATTATTTTGTTGTTCTGCCTTCGTCTCCTCAAGTTGTCATCTTGCTCCATCGGCGTTCATCTCCTGTGGCATGCTATGGTAAAGCATCATCCTAAAAAAATGAAATATGTAAAAGCATTATACACAAATTATAATTGCACTCATGTTGATCATTAAGTTTTCTGAACAAGGATACATGTTCACCTGGAGGCAGTGTTTGATGATCAAGATTTTACATCTTCTGCCCCCCTCCCTCCCCATACAAATTTGTGACAGCTCATAATACAGTTGTTTCTGACAAATTTGTAAATTTACTGACTTTGGAAACATTGTTTCCAAACTCTGACACCCCCACAATATTAAAAATATTCCAATGATACCAATTTACTGTGGCCATCCTAGAAATGAATCAGTTCCATACATTCTATCTAAAAATGTTTAAAAATATTTTGAAAACAATCCAAAATTTACTTTTACATTTACTCCATAATTGTACTCATATATCTCTTTTATATATCTTTTCATGGTTTACATATATTAAGGAAAACCAATTTCAAGATCACTGAATATTATACCATCATGTTTATAAATAGACGTACACTGTACATGTATACCTGTCAATTTCTATGTGAAATCTTTAGGTGTCCATATTATCTTGCATCTTCAACATTTGCCGCAATGTCTATAATAAGTTCCATGAGTTGGGTTCTTCTGTTAAAGTTAATCTGAGGAAAAGATAACGAAATGAGAAATAAAATCTTTCACATATTTTTCCCTACATCCGCTTTTTGACATGTTTTCGCATTCGATAGAAAAATTGGTCCCTGCCTAGAGGATTTTAAACATCTTTTAATGATCGTCTTATTATTGTTTATCTTTCACAGACCGTGTTCAAATACAGTTCACCGACAACTAATGTAACGAAAAGACAGCGCTCTTGTTTAAAAACTGCCCCACAACATATACCTTTACGCTGTGCTCAGTTTTCTCATCCATTGAGCTTGTAAAGCTACATTAGCCCATCACAGTTCTACATATTCACAAATGAGAACTGACATAACAGACTGAATTTGTCAATAACCATCATATAGATAAACGACAGTCATCTTGTTTCATTCAGTACAACTCAATACCTCATCCACTTTGGCATGCCATGAACATGTACATACTTATAGAGTGGCATTAATGATTACATTTGGATCAGAGAGATAGAGCCACTGCAATTGAACAAATTAATTCATCAAGACAAATTATTTGAGATTATCTAAAAAGCCTCGATCTCGATCAAGCCCAAAATGGTTACCCCCACGCACCAGGGCCGTTAATGACGGGGGCATAATTTGTGGTGCTACATAGTACCTAGCCTGCGTGGTTACCGCTTCCCAGATCCAAGTAGCCTCATAGATCATAGACACAGCGGCTGTCTTCCATCGCCCAAGTTCCTCCAGTGGGCATATAATTGTTTTTAAAGTTCATATATTACCATGCAGTACTCTGAAGTGGTTAATTTATCAAAATGTTGTTAACTTGTTTTATGATTGCTTTTGTATTTTCTAATTGAAATTAACCTTGAACATGAAATGATGATTGAAGAATTTGTCAAACAAAATTTAGTGCATAATCGAAGAGGCAACCCCCTTTTCCTATTCTGATTAGCGATATGTTTGGGTGATTACTACTAGTAAAACTAAAAAATAAACGACAAGTTGCACAAATTTTCAAAAGGTAAATTTTTATGATAACTGCGCCATGAGCGGAATTAGGACGGGTTCGACACTCGACAGAGTGGAAAAGGGCAGGAAAAATGCTCCACACAGACGGCGAACTAGGAACAGTTGTTTGGAACTTCAAGAGAAAGAATGGCATTGTATGATTTGTTAGAATTTTCGCGACAAAGTGATGTAGACTAGGTCTAGTAGAATAAATTAGCACCTATATAATTCATTGTCAGAGTCTCAGAGAAGTTATCTGTGAAAAACTGCTCATGTGAGCAAGGCATGTGAGCAAGGCATGTGAGCGGAAACTGGGCAGGCAACACGTCTTTGCACGGTCGATGACTTAAACATACACACAGATATGCATGCATGCGTACGGCATGCAGCAGGATAGCACTAGCACTATAGAGCTATAGATAGTATAATATATAGCAGTAGCATTAATGCCATTGCCATTTAATTGGTACTAGGAGTAGGACTCATTTCAGAATAGATCGCCTACAGGCATGGCAGCTGGCAGTAGGCGCCTACCACTGCACATGCACTGTAGTACCACCATTTTATTTAAGACCTAGATTGGAATATTATAGGTAATCTGTGGCAGTATAACTCGAATTGATTCTGATCATTGATGCAAGAAATTTACGAAATTGAACGGTTAACTTAAAAATGTAATTATGAGTTTGAACTTCTTATTCTTTTGAACGACAATTCCCGAGATTGTCTCCCTAAAGTCTAGGAAGACTTTCCGGAGCTCCAGGAGGAATAGGGGTAAGGCTGAAAACTAGCTCATGACGACAAAAACTGAATTTAGTGAAAAGTTCGTGAGTAGATTGCATAATGTTTTTCCAAAACATCTAGACTAGTATGAAATAATATGAAAGCACTAGAAATGTATCAAAAGTACATGGCAGTCATGAGATATTTAAATGATGTACAATATGTCATAATTGTAGCAAATAGTTTGATATGGATAATTATAGCAAGACTCACCTTCGGGTTTCTTGGGTCTAAGCAAAGGGGTAAGACTTCACCGCAGTGACCGCACAGAAAGATGACTTTGGCTACGCTTCTATATTTCAATCAAGCGACCAATAAGACTTCGGTCGTAGTTAGCGCAACAAAAGAATGATAGAATTCGGGCTATGGTGTCTTCAAAAAAAAAAAAAAATGAAAGTGTAAAATGGATGATATTGATAAAGAGAAGAAAGATTGGACAAAAGCTTTTACAAGAGTCTCCAATGTCACAGCAAGATAATGATGTCATATCATAGCAAAACACGAGGGGGTGACCTCGCTATTCATAAGGACCGCTATTCATAATGACCATTATATTTCTGATGAATGGAATTCTGTTCAGTGATTGGTCAACATAGCATCATGTCACACATAAATTATGCAGAGCAGCTAGCAGCCACAGCACGCACGGTCACTGAAGAGTTCAGTGAGAGTTCAGCGCAGAAATAGTGCTATTCCTGCCACCTCGATCCATAATTTCAACTAGAGCCTCTCAGTGCATGGTATATTTGATTACTATTCATAAGGACCGCCATTCGTAAGGATCGCTAGTCATAATCAAAGAAGAGGGTCGCTATTCATAACATCAGAAGAGGGTCGCTATTCATAATACAAAATCGGGGCCGTTATTCATAAGGGTTGCTATTCAATACGTGGAGAGGGTCGCTATTCATAATACGAGGAGAGGGTCGCTATTCATAATGCGAAATGAAGGTCGCTATTCATCAACAAATTAATATGAAATAAGCAATGAACAAAATGATAAGAAAGCGAAATAATGGATATGGGACACCCCCACGACTGTGGCGTAGCCGCGGGGAGGGGCCGTGAGCGATTTTATTTTTTTATTTTTTATTTTTAGGGTGCGATATGTAGCCCAGGCGCGGATCCAGTGGGCGGGGCCGAGCGGGCCTTGCCCTCCCGCAAAAAGAGAGAGAGAGAGAAGGAAAAGAAGGGAAAGGAAAGAGAAGAGAAAGGGAAAGAAAGAAGAGGAAGAAGAAATGAAAAGGGGGAAAAGAAGGAAATCGGGGGCCGAGAGGGCCTTGCCTCCCCGGCGGTTACCCCCTCCCCATCACAAAATAAGAGAGAAGAAAGGAAAGGGAAAGAAAAAGGAAAAGAGGAGGTAAAGGGAAGGAAAAAAAAAGAGGAAGAAGAAAAGAAAAGAAGGGGGATATCAGTTTAATCATATCATATTAAACTATGGGTGGGGGCAAATGCCCTTGTCTCCCCCGCAGGGGAAAAAAGGGAAATAAGATAAGAAAAGGGTGAAAAGAAGGAGGTCAGTAGCGATTAATCCCGCCAATAACGTGAGGATCGGGAGCCGAAAGGCCCTTGCCCCCCACCAGCAAACCTAAAAGAGAGAGAAGGAAGGGAAAGGGAAAGGAAAGAAAATAGAGAAAGAGGGAAGGTAGGGGAGATCAGTTGCGATTTTTCCTACCAACAAGGTGAAGATCGGGGGCACTGGCGTACTGATTGGGGGAATTGCCAAATGTTGCTGAAATTACCTAATTAATTTTACGAGATTTTTCCCTCACTTTAGTAAATTATACTTTTTATGCGTTTGTTGGAATATTTCAAATTCCTAAATTTACAGTCGGGCAAGAAATATGCTTATTTAGAGGCCTACGTACATGTCAACGCCCGCGGAACGAGAAATCGAAAGAGAGAAAGAAAGAAGGAATAGTGACCTGCCAGTGTCGCAAAATAATGAGGTATAAAAAATATGCTCATCTGACCGTAATTAAATACCTCAAGCCCCTGAGCTCCCGAGGGCTCCGCCCCCTCGACCCCACCAGGGGGCATAAGGCGGGCCCCTGAATGCTTATCTAACCGTGATAAAAAGCCTCAAATCCCTGAGTTTCAGGGGGCTCAGCCCCCTGGACCCCACGCTAATTAGTGACCTAGCAGTGTCATGAATAAGGTATCAAAATATGCTCATCCCTTGACCCCGCCGGGGCTTTGCCCCTATAGACCCCACGCCAATTTACGCTACGTTCTACCTGATCGTAAATACTTTGGCCTCCCCCACCCATTTTGAAAAACGTTCAGCGGGGCCTGCATGTAAGAGTGGGGTGATGCGAATTTTGGTCTGCCCCCAAAAACGTTTTTGCTCATTACGCCACTGCTGGTCACCATTACGTACCAATATTTGGCTAGCATAATTTCAAATTTGGGCCCCTCCCCCCCCCCTAAGAAATCCTGGATCCGCGCCTGATGTAGCCCTCGTAGCAACAAGGGGCAGGATGTAATGATAAATACAGAACAAACCCAGGAAAAATACGGAATTTCAACATATATATGCAAGCAGGTTCAGAAAAAGTTAAACATTAATTAATTCGAGACATGATAAATCCAAAGCAAACACAGAAAACACATGAAATTTGTTTTTGTTTTTAGTGGGGGGGGGGTGGGATATCTAGCCCTCATAGCAATTCTTAATACGGAATGATTATAATTATTTCGTTATTTTAATTATTCCAATCACAATGATCTATACGAGATTCCTAAAAATGTGAATTTGAGATGTCAGTCATACAGCAATAATACATGTATATCATTGCTCGATTCTACTGAATGATGGGTGATATAAAAGACCTGAAATGAAAGTAAAAATTGTTCGCTCAAATTATCCAAATTTTGATATGACTACAATCGTACTTGTTTCATGACAACTCACGTCAGCCTTACTCCTCGTTTATTTTGTTCCCTTTATTGTAATTTTCTATTTTGGTTTGGCTATAGATTTAAAGTAATTGATTCCTTATATTTCGTGTGTAAACCTGTATGCATGTATACATGGACTTGAATAATCATTACATCATTACATGTATATTTTCTCTGTTTGCTTTGAATTTATGTCTCGATTTAATTGATGTTTAACTTTTTCTGAGCCTGCATTTTTATATTTACATTCCGTATTTCCCTGTGTTAGTTATGTATTTATCATTATATCCTGCCCCCTTGTTGCTACGATGGCTATAGATATCCTACGCCAAATTGTTACGCTACATGACGCTAAAAAACCTTCAAGGTCCGAAAGTGTTCAAGTATCCCCCTAAAACAAAAACATTTTTGAAGGCCCCCCTCACCCCTCTCCGGGCAGTAACTAGGCTCATGGTCCGGTCCAAACCCGTTTGGTTTCGGTGTTAGGAACGTTTCAGGAAATCAAGATTATGGATAAAGGAAGTTAGATCAATCAATATGATTACTCGTATCCTGAGGTATGATAATTCCTGGAAAAACGAAAATCTTGAAACTCTTCATTGGCTAAAATTGAAGAGCTTCTGGATGCCTGGATATGGCTATGGCTATATGATTTGTAGGTCCATAAGTCCTACTAAAAGCTACTTGCTACAAATACAAATAATTAAAACATTATTGTCGTTCGTAAATAAACAATTACTAGTTTCAGAAATAGCAATCTCAGTCCTTAAATAACTATGATAGTGGGCCTGCTTGTTCTACTTAATGTATCAGTGGCGCAACCTGGATAAGAGCAGGGTAATGGGGCAAAATTTCCCACAAGGAATACAAATTATGATAGGATTATATGTACACCCTGTATTACTACTTTTTTCGTCACCGCAGGAGCGGGGGAAATATATTAGCTAGATTATGAAGATGTCTCTATATAATTATCAAAGATAAAAGGTAAAATTTATTTTTACAAATGACAAATATTCGGGGCCATGAGTCGCCCCCCGCGCCTACGCCGCAGCCGTGGGGGCGTCCCCCATCCAATATTTCCCTTTGTTATTATCATTTTGTTTATTGCTTATTTAATTTGTATGAATAGTGACCCTCATTCCGTATTAGTAATAGCGACCCCCATTTCGTATTATGAATAGCAACTCTCTTTCCGTATTATGAATAGCGACCCTCTTGTCGTCCAATGAATAGCGGCCCTCTTCTCCTATTATGAATAGCGACCCTCTTCTCCTGTTATGAATAGCGACCCTGATTTCGTACTAGGAATAGCGACCCTCATTTCGTATTATGAAAAGCGATCATCTTCTCGTTTTATAAATAGCGACCCTCTTCTCGTCTTATGAATAGAGACCCGCGATCATTTCGTGGTCCTTATGAGTAGTGACCCCAATGTAAATTATGAATATCGCCCCTTCTTCATTTTTATGAATAGCAACCCTGATTTAGTATTATGAAAAGTGGTCCTTATGAGTAGTGAATTATGAATAGCGGCCCTAATTAATAACAATCCTCATTTCTTTATGAATATATATAAAAATGGTCATTTTCTTCACGCCTACATTTTCTGGAACACCCGTTGTCATGTCAGAGTTGAGAATTCTCGCACTTATATATATATATATATATATATATAGTGACCCCCTTTCCGTTTTATGAATAGCGGTCCTTCAGATATAGGAAGTTACGCGTTATGAAAAGCGGTCCTTATGAATAGCGAGCAGACCCCGAACAAATATCTAATAAACTAGCTGGTATATCTCGAGCCCTGCAATTTCATTTTTTCAACTTGAGATTATAATATGCCCTTTTAGTTTTAGGAACACGCATTTCTATTGATGAATTTTGACATTTCAATTTCAAGTTAAGATTAAATAATACGCCCTTTTTATAGGAACATGCAATTCTATTGAGTTTAGAAAATTAAACAAATAGATGTAGGTAATTTTAAGCATTTTCAGACTATTGCTAAATAAATAGATTGAACTAAACAGAATATGAAATACTTGAGTTTCAAGTTATTTTGGCCAGGTTTTCACAGTTTCAAAATTATATTAGAGCTTCAGATGGAAATCGACCATTATATTATTATTATTAACCATTGTATATTATTTCAATAAGATAAAGAGCTCATCAAATTAAATGTTTTTGATCATTACTCCTAATTAGGACTCCTATGTTTGTCATATGCAAATTTTTTTTCTTTCTGGGTTTTCTTTTGCAGATTGAAGTTAGGGCTCAAACTAGCATATCAAGGGCTTATCCACACAATACATATAATAATGGCAACAATTCGACTTTAAGTTTGAAGTCTTTTAAAACTATCGTATGACATTTCAGTTACATATTGATCCACAATATGTAAAAGCGTAAAGTTGTTTTTACTGTCATACATGTGTCACATGCCTACAGTTTTTGTCCGGGTTTTACCGTTTCAGATTGAAGTTAGGGCTCAAACCGACATTTTTTTCTTTTCGATTAGACAATTTGGAGACACCACAACCCCGTTTGGTGGCTGGCTTCCTCATTAAACTCTAACATTGTGGGCTTCCAACGTATTGGTCGCAGACTTATTGGTCGCTAGTGTCAAGGGCTAGTCTCGTACGTACAGCCATTTGTTTGGTGAAGTAATGTTCCGTTTGGGGCTAGACTCGTACGTTTAGCCATTTTTATGGTGTTATTAATTTGATATAAATTGTAGCCAACAAACGATTTGGGAGTAAACAGTACATCTCTCTTCTCTTATGTTACAGAAAAATATAGTATTATTGGTAACATACAATCAAGTGGAGGAAAGTGGAGGTATATACATTCTAAGTCGATTTTTAAGTTGTAGGGTTCAGGACGCATTTCGCCAGTGGACACATCTCGCCGTGACTTACGCGGCGACATGCGTCCGACCTAAGACACATATCGCCGAAGTAAGACGCGTCTCGCCAGCCAATTTTCGGCAATCTGTGTCTGCGGACACAGATCGCCACCCGGACACTCTGGCCCGTGACACCGGCGGGGTTATCTCGTGACGATGAGACTCCAAACAATAGCCAGATTTTATATTCATATTGTGAGCATGTGCTTAAATAGTTATATCAGGATTCCCTGGTTATATTGAAGACGTGAGCTAATATCGTGTACCCGTTTGTCCAGTATTTCTCCCTGATTGTTCGACCAACATTAAATTGCTATTGTCCAGCTGACTTTTCTATAGGCTTTTCTACCCTCGGCGCTAAAGGGATAGCGGAAAATATCAACACTATTTGTGTTTCTCGATAACCTAGTAGAACTAGAAGAATAAGGGCTAGCCAAAAAAAATCAATGGCCCAAAATAACGCAATCATTATAAATTCCATCTACTACTTGATACCAACACATGCCTGATGGATCCCCGGGATGGATCCTTATTTAGACAGCGAGACAGTTCTGTAACAATGTTACGAGAAGCAAATCAACGAATTGCCATGGCCTGTATTTGTTCTAGAACGCACTACGCTCTTTCGATACCACGTGGCCCCAATTTAGCACAATATATACGTATTTTATTTCTTCACAACAATGACCTAGATCTAAAACTGGCCGCGGCTGTAACCCCCCTTCTTCGCAAAGAAATATTTGATAAAATTTCTTTGGAACAGAATGAAAAACTAATTTCTTCTCACTTGAAATGATCGACGTGAAATTTCAAACATCAATTTCCTGGTAACGCTCTTCTTTTTTAATGCATGCTCTATTCTTACGATTTAGGCATAATTTACTATATGTTGATTTGCAATTGATAATCTCCCTGGGAGTTTTGCGATTTCCCCGATGATACGGGTACGGTGAATTTAATTTTGTTCGTAACATAGTGTTTTGCAAAGAAACAACATTCTGAAAATGAGCGTCTTCTTTCTAACGAAATATATTGATGATGTTCATGACAATACGGATATAATTAGCATTTTAAAAAAAATCGTAAGACATATAAAACGCTCTATAAATTCATTTCAAGGAGAAAGTAATTACGACGTTCTTGATTAAGTATCATTTTCAAAATCACGGATTTAAAAATACGTTCTCTAATTTTACGTAGATTTAAAGGACCTATGTATTGAAATAACAGATTGATGATCGATACAATTATATGATTTATAATGATCATACGACGGAACGGTTTACAAGATACAACGAAAAATAAACGAAAATTTAAGAAAACAAAACAAGAAAACCGAAACATGCGATAACATCGCTAGAAAAAGGAAATATACACAAATTTAATGTAATATGAAACAAATACAGTGTCAAAACATGCATGAGGAAAACAATGTCAGAGAGAGTGGGGTAAGTATAAAATAATATTTTTTTTCGTGAACAGATCAATTTGTATTAAAATTGATATTGAACACAATCATGGACAGAACAGGAGGAGATGAAATAATGAACAATCATGCCAACATTGACGCCTACAGAACTCCGATGTTGAGAGGGAAATAAACAATAAAAACAAAAATTGTAACCAATGTCATCTACGTAAAATAATATTAAAACAAATCAGTAGCCAAAGTAAATCTTTTCAGAGTCAAATCTCGCAAGACGAGAGCGACACACAAGCAGGGATTACAGGGCTAACTAATGCGCCGGACCGGGCGCGAAAGCTTTTCAAAGTTTTAGCTCCCATTCACAAATGTCAAGTGCTTCGCCGGGACCCGCCGCGGCGGGGCAATCTCGTAACAATGAAACTCCAAACAATAGCCAGATTTTAATGAGCTGGAAACCAAATTGCGTCCTCTCGTACCCGGCGCAAATGGGCGCAAATGGGCGCAGAAAGACGCCTCCTTTGTTCTCATATCCTGCTCTGCGCCCCGACGCGTCGGGGCACAGTCGCAACTTTGGAAGGCTCCC
>CP137679.1:16148461-16184626 GCA_037976565.1 Mesocentrotus franciscanus | reverse complement strand
CAGTGCATGTATAAGCTCAAACAGATCAAAAGCATGAAAACATGAAATGTGTTTGAGGTGGCATGGTCGAGTGGTTTAATCATGACTGGAAATACAAGGTCATGGTTCGAGCCTCAAATCTTGACACTTATGTCATTGAGCAAGACGTATTTCGTCTTCTATTGCTCCTCAGGTGCTAAATGGATACCCAGTGGATGAGAAAGTCAGTGTGATTGGATGAGGATATGCGGCCGCAAAAAAAGTCGACTACCTGGAATGTCCCCAGGTGAGAATGTGCACTGTAATATGCGGATAGTAACTGAATCCAGTGATGGAGTAATGGTAGTCTGTCGGTTGTATCACGTAAAGCGCTTTGAAAGAAACAACTATTATTATGTTCTTTTGTTTCAGACAAATTTATAACATTTGTAATGTATACTTTACAGTATCTATTTCATTTTGTATGTGTTTATCTTGACCAAGGTACAAAATTTAGAATCCTGTATGTTGTGTGTTTTTTGTATAATATATCGTTTATGTATAATATTATATAATATGATAAATGAACCATGTTGGAGGGTTAAAATATTATTTTAATTGATTTTAGCGTATGGGACGCGGCCTGCATATCTGCTTGTATAACGTAGATCATCATGTTGCCAAATGAATATGTATGAAGTACAGAAAATCAGAGATAGATGTATATTAGCTGATGATAGTACATACATCTTGATACATTTCATCATATCAGAATAACAATAAGCACTGGATGTTTGCAACTGGTCTGGCTGACGAGTTTGATTGAGCCGCAAGTTGTAGTCTAGACTTTCTACCTTTTTTTGAGGTGAGCTGTAGGCCGACCTCTTCACTTTGGATAAGCCCCATATGAAGTTATACTTGAATTTGATGTCTCTTTTTCCCTTGGGGTGGGGATGTTGTAACATTGAACACATGCATCTGACATCATAATAGATAAGTATTCGCCAATGATGAAGGCATAAGTAGATCCAGGAGGCGAAGGGGCCATCTGTTTTGAATAAGTAAGACACTATGGGCAGAAAATCTCCTTTAAATCGTACACAGGTATTCCTTCAACCCCCCCCTCCGCGCCCACCAATGATAATTTTTTTTCTCCCATTCTCCCATTCTTTTTTTTCTCTTTCTGTCTTTGTCTATCTGCCTGTTTGAGTTTGGACTTTGGACTCCCTTTCTTATGTCTGCTGTTCATCTCTCCTTATCTCCCATGGGGTTATAGAACACCTTAGTTCATTTAACTTTGATCACGATGTCCTGTTTTAGTTTGATTCGTTTTCATGCTCAATATACAACATCTTACAGGAATAATCATCAACGGAATAAAACTGCAGTACAAAACGCGGTACATTTATAACACATAGTTTTCAGTCACTTTACAGATGCAAATACTTGTTGAGTGCGATCTTCAGTTGATTAAGAAATATGAACTGCGGAAGAGAAACATAACACGAAAAAAGAAGAAGAATTCAGGCAAGAAATAGATGGAAGAAGAAAGAGAGAAAGGGTAGGAGAGCGAGAGAGGTGAGAGAGAGAGAGAGAGAGAGAGAGAAAGAGAAATGGAGGATGTAAACATTTGTTTTAGGAAAATATGAATTGATCAAATGGCATTTTAAATTTTGTTTTCTAAATCTTGTGGAATGGGTGGGTTACATAAATGTAATAGCATGTACCAACACCATACAAAATGTAAATGTTTTATGAAAATGGACATTGCAATTGATTTGCTGATGTCATGCCCCTTACATACCGCCCAAACACCCCAGCCCGACCGTTTATAAACAAAATTCGGGATAATGTAGTTTGTTTTGTTCGGTCTATTGTCACTCTGCATGCTCCTGAGTCCGTTGGGTGCAGGAAGGATAATAATGCATTTAAATAATAATAATAATAATAATAATAATAATAAACTATTTTCAAGTATATAATCACAGTTTATTGCACATTATTTCTTTGATAGAATTTTAATGTAGATGGACCAATGTCTGAAGTCTCCTCCTGATTACAAACAACACACCAACCCCACCCAAAAAGCGAATGTTTTTGTAATGATTCTTGCTTAAGATTACATGTACTGCTGCACACAGTAATAGGACTACACACAATTAATTTGTGGTTCCTCATTTCAAAACCCTGTATGACACAAATCTATTCCGTCATCAACAACTAAGAAAATGAAAGTTTATGATATTTTCTGTACAGAGCAAGTTGGAGATGAGCTCGCAAGATACGTCGCAGTGTTGCCAATTTGTGTTTCACTGATGACCACTTCAAAAACTTTTCTATTTTCAATCGGATATTGCTCAAACTTTCACTCATTTGTTTTTCTAATTTTTTTCTGCTTTTATTAAAACCAACTTAATATCAGGGTGGACTTGTTAATCGACAGGACTTAATGCACTCCCTAAATGTTCCCCGATGAGGGTTTATAGTTTGCAGGCACGCACTGTTGTCAGTCGTATAATTATGCGTAATAGCGTAACTGTGATACACTACACTGTACTATAGCTGGTCATGACATAGCAAGAGACGGACAGAGCTCAGTTCAAAACTCTATATCACGATATCACTCAAAGTCTGTGCACCTTTGACATATTGATTCTATGTATGTATGATGCTCGACATTGTACATGCAATATCACTCAAGGTCCTCGATCAAAGTCTATATTGAAATAGCGCTACCGTATAATTATGCATAACCGAGCATATAACCGACTCCAAACCGACTCCAAACCGACTGACTCTGGGCCATTCGTGTAAGTGATAAAGGTCATTAATGCTCGGTCTGGTGTGGGTCTGGTTGGTATGACTGAGGTATCCGACAGTTTATGAGTAATTAAAAGAGAAAGAGAGGGAGGGAGGAAGGAAAGAGGAGATGGTAAATACTGAGATCAGTGAGATGACATGAGGAGGATAGAAAGAAGGGTAAAGGAGAAAATTAAAATTAATAGAAGGGAATGGCAGGATGAATACCGAAAGGATAATAAAATTAAGGATGAAGGGGTATGGAAAATGAAGGGGGGACAAAGAACTGGAAGACGAACATGCACGTGAATCTTCAACAGAGAGTACATTATAATATGTCGTATGTAAATAGCTTGCAGTTCTAGAAGAATAATTGGGGGCTTGGAGCGTGGGTTAATTCTTTACGTTCATTTTAACAACTGTCTTCAAATATCATTCATGTAGTTGCAGGAAGATTTTTTTTTAAAGGTTCAAATCTGTGTTTAAATCAACAAATACTTAATGTTCATGAACCTATATTGTTATTCAAGTACAGCGTTTGACAGTCGAATGTAATTATTTCGGAATGCGGAACAAGCCTCAAGTTCTACAAACCACACAAAGGAGGCATGTTTACTTTTGAACAGATTGCATGGTCTACGTACTTCATATTTACATTACTTACATACAGCAAATTTGTCGAGGGTTATTTCCGAGCATTGTAATATACCCTATGCACGCTGATCATCGAACTAGTTGTAAGTAGGCCTATAGCTCAGGCGAGTTCTGTATGACTTCAGTTCACACTAATCTGTCTTCTACCTTTGAGTTGCTATCTAAGCAGCGCTTCGATTCGCTTTGGGAAAGGATGTTATACAGTCCATAATACACGATGGCAAGCCTTTTCGACGCGCTGGGATTCAAGTGCGAGGAATGCGACAATGATGGTACTGAAGCAACACAAGGGTATAAAGTTGTTGAACAACGCCATTTATGTCCAACATGTGCCCGCAATCTGGCCAGCGCCATTTTGGCTGATGTATCTCACGGAGCTATACAATGGCCGTGTCCACAACACGAGCGCAAGGAAGTGGAACTGCTCTGCTGCAAATGCAAAGTGGCAGTGTGCCACACGTGTGCCTTAACGTCTCACCATGGGCACCAGATGCAAGACATCGAGAAGTTCTTCGCTGAGAAGAGAGAAACCGTGAAAAAAGATGTCGAAGAGATTTCAGCAAAGCAGAAGGAGACACAGAGCTTTCTGGACAAGATAGACAGCTGTTCGCGGGAGATAGATGATCACTTCAAAGACATCAAGGAACAGGTATCCGTCATATTCCAGGCAAAGTCGCAAGACCAAAAAGACCGAAACACTGTACGAATGGCCAAAGTAAACGCAGAGGCAGAAGAGCTGATAAGACAGATCAATGAAAAGCGTCGAATGGAGCTTGCAGAAATAAACGAACAATACGATAACGAGCATGAAACACTAGTGAAAGACCGAGACAGAGTTCTTGCAGAGTTAACAGTTATCGTAGACAATGTTTATGAAATGACTTCAGAAGCTAAAGCATCGGCAGAGACCACCAGTGTGGAGTTAGAGAGCACAGCTGCAGTTGCGAAATCCATCATGATGGTCGATATGGGAAAACCTTCCACAAGAAAGTCGCCAAGTATCACGAGATGGGTATGGAAAAGTTACCATGTTTGGATCATGATCATCTGGATAAACTATCAAAAGTGGCAAAGAAGATACATTTCAAGAGGGTGGATGACGAACATAAGATTGGAATCTTGACCGGGAAGAAGGCTTCCTTTGAGATGGTTAAGACGGTGAACATTTCTTCAGATATCCAGGAGCCATTTCTTCTAGGGCGATAGATGAGCAGACAGTGGTCTTTCGGAACGGCAATGGATCGGCACTGTACTCACTTAACGTAGATTCCGGGTCCATGGAAACATTGATGACCGACAAGAAGACTAGAGGCATTTGGGATTTAGCAGTCCTACGGTAACCTGACAAGGGTTTTGTTTACAGTGATTACAACGCCGGCTTGCTGCAGATCTGTGACAGAGACGGAAACGAAGTAAGGTCTGTAGCTTTACCTAACGATGAATCGCGGTCTGCCTTTCTAACTGTAGACAGGAAGGGCAAACTTCTCGCTGCTAGCCAAAACAGTGGCAATATTCGTGTGATCGACCCTAAGACAGGGATATCGACACATCTTCGCACGATCAAGGATATAGAATGCAAACCAATGATGGTTTGCGGGACACTTGCAAATGGGGATATCATCTCTCGCTCTGGAAACTCGGATATTTGCAGAATCTTTCGAGCGACTGGAGAAGTCAAGATGACATTTCCACTGGCGGACTGGGGTAGACGACTTAATTTTAATGTTGGTGCAGATGACATGATCTACATGACATATCGTACGGGATTGAACCAAGATTGCACTGGCTTTGTAAGTCTCCTTTCTCCTAACGGTGATATGCGGAGAGAAAAGGTCATCGAGTTTCCAACGTCGTATCTCTATCGCTATCATCCAAGATGCGTCATTCCTGTTCCCGGTACTGTCATCATCCTGAATGGAAATGCCCTTCTCGTTTATAACGAGATACCTGGAGTCAATGATCCATGATTCTCTTGCAGGGGGAGGGGCCAAAAAGGAAAGAGAAAGGAATAGGTTTTTATTATTATTACTTTGGGCCTATCGTTAGTGCCGGGAAACAAGAAGATGGCACATTTCATTTTGAAACTTAAGGTGTACTTATGTTATTCCATATAAATTTGCGATCAAGACCCCCCTCTTCTTTCTTAACCACCCCTTTCAGATCTTTTTTCTGACCCCAAGATCATGCAGGCACGTCGATCTTTGAGGCATGGGGAAGTTGTATAATAACCAACCTTCAATAATACAATATAAGAGTGCAGATAATTTCCACTCACTGGTTAGACACTACTCTCCATTATTGAACAAGTCCTCAAGACATTGACTGATATTCGAGTTAAAAAGTTCATTATTCACTAAAAAGTTATATATTTGTAATAGATTTGAATATACATGTACTATAATATACAAAATCAGATGTCACAACTAACTGAAATTAATTTGTCTACACAAAATTATTGCTTTAACAGACGTGATAGTGATGAGGAAAGAAATAATGGTAACTTCATGTATGTATTAATGAAAGTAACTGATTCTTGATTACAAAGCAATTTATTATATATATATATATATATATATATATATTCCATCGATTAGGGAATTTATAACATTTTTATTGTAATATAGTACCTATTTCTTTTGTATATGGTTTATCATGACCAAGATACAAAAATATACAATCCTGCATGTATATGTGTTTTTTGTGTAATATATCGTTTGTGTATGATACGTCAGATACAATCAGGAAGTTCTCATCTTCCTGATACATGTATTATATAAATGTGATAAAAGAACCATGTTCGAGGGTTAAAATATGATTGTAAATGATTGTAGCGTAGCGGGACGCGGCCTGCATATCTGGTTGTATAACGTAGATCATCTTGTTGCCTTGGTGCTACCTGTAGTCTTTTTCTTCTTCTTGAGAGATGTAGTCCAGGTTTATGCGCCATATGACATGACGGGGATGCTCCCATGATTAAAACGGTCCTTTTTTTTTAGACATAGAGGAAGTTCTTAGTCTCTAAAGACAAATTCTTGTTCACAAATGAATTAGTACAATTAATTAAGGCCTATTACATAATTATGAATTTGCAAACGCCGATTCGACAATCAATATCAATGAAAGAAAATGTATTAACTTTAAGATATAGAGTATGTAAATAGATTTCAAATTAGTTGATTTCATGCATTTTAATTTATTTATTCAAAATTAACACTGTAAGAATTAATTGTTATGTATGCATAAATTTGTATGATGAGATCGAATTCAAGAAAATTACATGCCTTGATTGAATTCCTCTTTAACTTAGAATAAAAATTATACATTTAGTTTTCAAACAAATACTATTGTATATGTACATTGTTATGATGAAAATATGATCAAATTCATTTGAGATATAACTCAAACAGTGTGCAACAAATTCCATGGGTATATTGATCGCTCGTAGAATCTGATATTACGAATAGCAATTTACAAGTATTTCCATAGTTCACAAATGAATAAGTACAATTAGTTAAGGCCTAATGAATATGAATTTGCAAACTATTCGACAGAAGTCGAATGATATTTCATGGTATTACTGGGGGGAACGGGATCTATTGTATTGGAAGTACGTGTGTCGTAATGGAATGTTTGAATAGGACAAAGGAAAAGATGGAAATGAGACCAAACTTTTAGAAAAAAGTTAAATAAAGAAAAAGAGGAATAAAAGAGAGAAAGTATGAGTATGAAAGTATGGATAAGAGATGAGCAGAGATGAGGTCAGAAGGAGCATGTTAGTGTGTAAAAAGTATTTTGCCCAACAGCTGGTCACGATTTTCCCAAAAAGTGGGCTACCGTAGTTGGGCAGTTGAAGGGTCATATCTTTGCCCACATTTTGAACAAAATACGAAACAATTATGCACGTGTGAAGTAGGGTACTTACGTTTACCAATACCACTGGGCAAAATATTGCCCAATAGATGGTTGGGTTGACTATTGGCACAACGTTGGGCAAAGTGTTGGAAAAATATTGCCCAACCTGTTCACCAGGGGTGTTTTCACAGTGTTCGTGAAAAGTTATCGTAGCGTGCTGTTGAATTATGACCACTGTGTTTCTTGACCATTTGTCAAAAAACTACTTACTATTCCAGAATGCAGTATGCAGCATATGAAACTACAGAAAATTCCAAATTTCATCATGAAAACAATGTACATAGTTTTGGGCTAAACATAGCTGCTTTTATAGGTTAAATATTCAAGTGCGAATTTCTCGGAAGTTTGGTTTTACGCGTGATGCGCTCAGCGTTCACTTCTGATATAACAACAGATAAGTATTCGCCAATTGATGAATGCATAGGTGGATCCAGGAGCCCGATTGGTTAAGTAAGAATAAACAATATGGGCAGAAAATCTCCTTTAAATTGTACACGGTTATTCTCTTCAAACCCTCCCCCACCCCTAGCCCCCCCCCCTCCGCCCCTGCCAATGATCAATTTATGTGGAGGCTAGAGTGACAATTGAACATAACATTTTCCGAGAAAATAGTGGACTTTCTTTTTTCAATCATTTGGCAGAAAGTCCACTATTTTTTTGGAAAATGTTATGTTCAATATGTTATGGACAATATTCTGGATCCGCTCGTAGATGCTTTACTTACGTTCGTTCTTCTCAAAATCCACCATTTAATAAAATGTCGACTACTACATGTAGTGGGCGGCGATCCTTGCTGACTATGGGTGCGTTTATAGTCCAATTTTTTTGCCTAGAATCAGCGTTTTCAAACGTTTTCAGGCAAATTTTTAAGGTGATAAACGCAAAGCCTTTTCAAACGTCTTTAGATATGGGCATATTGTAACGCCGTAAAAAGTGCGTTTTGAATGTGACATACAGCCAGAATCACGTTTCTGAGACATGATAAACGCAAAGCTGTTTTGAACCCCACATACAAATAGGACCTTCCCAGGCTAATCTGCTTCCCGGGTCAAACGGCGCAAAGCAGCTGCGCACAGACAAGGCCTTTATTTCGAATCTTGAAGAGTCGATAAACGCGACATCCCGCAAAACACGCTCGTATAGTGGGGTTCGATATGTACCTATAGAAACGCTGATTCTGAGTGGCAAGACACGATAAACGCACCCTATTATTACCACCGAGAAGCATACACTTGAGAGGTTTATAAGCGTCGATCACATGCAGACAAAATGGAACGTGGGTGTGTTCGAGAGGGTATGCTGTGTGTATGTGTGCGCATGTGGGTGGGTGTTATTGTCTGGGTGTGTTGTGTGTGTGTGTGTGTATGTGTATTTTGTCCTATTTACCCTGTTCTGTTTGCGGTGCTTTTCAAATGTGATTTTTCAGCGAGATTTATTCAGTCCCCCAAATAAAATTCAAACATGGCTTATTTTTAATTCGATACCAGTGATTTACAAATGTTGCTGAAATGACATAGTTTTCCGGTAATTTTTTTCTTAGAAGCCTTCATGTCAGGACCTGCAGAACGGCAGGGCTCGGGGGCTCTAGCCCCCCTCACTTTTTATGAAAAAGTATGTTATAGAGAAAAAGAAAGGAAGAGAGAAAGAAAGAATGAGTGACCTTGCCAGTGTCACAAATGAGGTATCAACATATGCTCATCTGACCGTAATTTAATGCCTACAACCCCTGAGCTTACGGGGCTCCGCCCTGGACCCCACCAAGGGCCCTAAGGAGGGCCTTTTGATGCTGTCTGACCATAATTAAATACCTAAAACTCCTGAGCTTCCGGGGCTCTACCCCCTGGACCCCACCAAAGGCCCTAAGGAGGGACCATTGATGCTCATCTGAGCGTAAACAACCTAAAACCCCTGAGCTTATAATTCCGGGGGCTCTGTCCCCTGGACCCCACCAAGGGTCCTAAGGCGGGCCCCTGGATGCTCATCTGACCTTTATTAAATGCCTAAAATCCCTGAGCTTCAAGGGCTCAGCCCCTGGACCCCGCCAAATAGTGACCTGCCAGTGTCACAAATTAGGTATCAAAATATGCTCATCTGACCGTAATTAAATGCCTAAACCCCTGAGCTTCCGGGGGCTCCGCCCCCTGGACCCCATCAGGGCCCTAAGACAGGCCCTTGAATGCTAATCTGACCATAATTAAATACCTAAAACCCCTGAGCTTCCGGTGGCTCTGCCCCCTGGACCCCACCAAGGGCCCTAAGGAGGGCCTTTTGATGCTGTCTGACCATAATTAAATCCCTTAAACCCCTGAGCTTCCGGGGCTCTGCCCCCTGGACCCCACCAAAGGCCCTAAGGAGGGCCCATTGATGCTCATCTGAGCGTAAATACCTAAAACCCCTGAGCTTCCGGGGGCTCTGTCCCCTGGACCCCACCAAGGGCCCTAAGGAGGGCCCATTGATGCTCATGTGAGCGTAAATAGTATTTACAGTATATACAGAGCCCCCGGAAGCTCAGGGGTTTTAGGTATTACCTAAAACCCCTGAGCTTCCGGGGCTCTGTCTCCTGGACCCCACCAAGGGTTCTTAGGCGGGCCCCTCGATGCTCATCTGACCGTTATTAAATGCCTAAAATCCCTGAGCTTCAAGGGGCTCGGCCCACTGGACCCCCCGCCAATTAGTGACCTGCCAGTGTCCTAAATCAGGTATCAAAATATGCTCATCTGACCGTAATTAAATGCCTAAAACCCGTGAGCTTCCGGGGGTTCGCCTTGATCCTCGCCGGGGTAAAGCCCCTGGACCACACGCCAATTTACGCTCCATTCGCTTCGCTCGCTACGGTCTACCTGATCGTTAATAGGGACTTTTAGATTTGCACGACGAGAACGTGGACTGCCACGTGTGGCAATGTGACGTCCTTTGGCCGGGCACTGCCAGTGCCTTAAAAGGATGTCCACGTAGCAGTCCACATTCTCGAAGTGCAAATCTAAAAGTCCCTAATACTCCACTTTGAAAAACGTTCCGCAGGGTCTGCATGTAACATGTAAGATAGGTGGTGATGCAGATTTTTTCTTCTGCACTCCCTAACGTTTTTGCTCATTACGCCACTGCCCCTGAAAGGTGAGCCCCTGGGATGTTTGCCCCCAATTCCAAACTGCTTCCAGCGCGCCTGCTACTGCACCTTGTATAGGCTCTGTACTATAGCTGGTCATGACACAGCCAGATACTGACAGAGTTCGGCTTAGAGTCTGCGCCTGCAGACTAACAATGGCTAGACTATAGTACCTCGGTCTGACCGCCAAACCGAGCATATAACCGACTCCAAAACCGACTGACTCTGGGCCATTCGTGTACGTGATAAAGGTATATAATTCATGCTCGGTTTGGTGTCGGTCTGGTTGGTATGACTGAGGTATCCGACAGCTTATGAGTAATTAGAAGAGAAAGAGAGAGAGAGAGAGAGAGGGGGAGAGGGGAGAGAGGGGAGAGGGGAGAGGGGAGAGAGGGGGAGAGAGGGGGAGGAGATGGTAAATACTGAGATGACATATAAAGGAGGATAGAAAGCAGCTAGGGTAAAGGAGAAAACAAAAATTAATAGAAGGGAGTGGAAGGTGAATACCAAAAGGACAAACAAGTAAGGATAAATAGGGTATGGAAAATGAGGAGATGGGGAGGGGAGGGGAGGGGTGGCAGAGAACTGGAAAACGAACAAACACGTGAATCTTCACCAAAAAGTAAATATCGTGTCGTTGAGTGTCATAGCTTGCAGGCGCGCGGTTCCAGAATAACAAAGAATAACAAAGAATAACTTTGGGTGAGCTTGGGGCGTGGGGTAATTATCCAGGTTCCTTTTTTTAGCTCCAAATATCATGCAAGAAGAGGGTGCATATAGCCTATTAAAAAATGATTTAAATTGACAAAGAGTTTATGACCCTATCTGTAGTCAAATATTGATTGGAAATTTTACTTTTTGTTTTCCTTTGAAATTAATGATGTTATAATATATCGGTGATTCATCACCTATTATTCTGATATTTACATCATACATTTATATATAAAGATGTTTTCTCTAGATATCACACAAAGTTTGTGCACCTTTGACATTTTGATTCTATGTATATATGTTGCTCGACAATGTAGGCCTACGTGCAATATCACTCAACGCCCTCGATCAAGGTCTATATTGAAATAGCGCTACCTTAATTGTGCCCAACTCATCCTACAGTCAAACAGTGAAAACATGGGACTGATTTGAGGGCCTGACTTGAGGACAGAATTGCCCAAATTCCAGGGCATCCTGGAAACTTGGTATTTCAATTTCAATTTAGTGCATAAATGAGGCAAAGAGGTTAGTTTAATATTACATGAATGATGTATTTTACGAAATGTTGTATGCTAGAGGTGCAAATTAATAGTTCGATTTGGATCTTCGTGCAGCAAGTGTAGATTACATGACAATAGCTCCATAGACCATACATATTGTACGCTTCCATTCTTGTATATGCATAACATTTGAAGATGATGATGAATGTATATGAAATTGTCATGTATAAGAGGTAGATTTATAATATTTGGTTGGAAATCAGGATTTAAATGACTACAGAAGATTCAGGTTTTGTTTAATTAAGAGTGAAGTTGTATGTATGTCAGCGTGAATGACATGTTTGCACTATTGAATTTAATTGAATTTATTTATTCACGGTAAAACTCACATCAGCCTAAAGAGACTGCTTTCAGCAAGTCCGTGTAAAAACATAAAACAGATCATATAGACTCCAACTAGGTCTAACTGCATGTATATAATTTAAGCACATCCAGTCACTTTTTAGACATAAAATAGTGTTGATAGCGTATGATATGTTGATTTATGTCAAGCTGTTGGATATTTCATTTATCTAGATATTTATGATAAGAAATGTAATTTAGCTCTCTGAGTCTGGGTTTCTAGAAAAATCTCTTAACATATCAAATATTACAGCCTGCTGGAGAAGAGAATTGTTGCATCCACGTTTATTATTAATACTTCTTTTAAGTTTATACACCAAATACAGAAATAGTTAGGCAGTAGCTAATGTTTGGGTAGATTATAACTGATGTTAGTATCCACATATATTTATGATGCTTTCATTTGTGTCTTATTGATACAGTTTTCACGGAGTGAAATGAACGGAACAACTGATGCAAGAATAAATGTTCAACTCAAATGTTCAACAATGCTCCCGTAGAGACCTTTGTCTATTGTTTATTTTCTTCGGCCTCAAATGCAGTTACACTATCATTTTTTTATCCAAGTACAACGTTTGGCAGCTGGACGTTATCATTTGGGAAAGCGGAAGTTAGCCCAAAGTTCTACAAACTACTCAAAGGAGGCGTGTGTACCTAAATGCACTTACTCGTCTATGTGATTCATTTACGTATAGAATTACTGACATACAGTCATTACGACGAGGGGTGATGAGGACATCATACACAAAACTCATATTTCGGTGCGTTGTAATACACCCTATGCACGCTGATCATCGAACATAGCATTGATCATGGCTCAGACGAGTTCTGCATGACTTCATTTCACACTAATCTGTCTTCTACCTGTGAGTTGCTAGCTATCTAAGCAGCGCTTCGAAGATTCGCTTTGGAAAAGGAGATTATTCAGTCCATAATACATGGCAAGCCTCTTCGGCGCGCTTGGATTCAAGTGCGAGGAATGCGGCAATGATGGTACTGATGCAACAACACAAGGATATAAAGTTGTTGAACAACGCCATTTATGTCCAACATGTGCTCGCAATCTGGCCAGCGCCATTTTGGCTGATGTATCCCACGGAGCTATAAAATGGCCGTGTCCACAACACGAGCGCAAAGAAGTGGAACTGCTCTGCTGCAAATGCAAAGTGGCAGTGTGCCACTCTTGTGCCTTAATGTCTCACCATGGGCACCAGATGCAAGACATCGAGAAGTTCTGCGCTGAGAAAAGAGAAACCGTGAAAAAGGATGTCGAAGAGATTTCAGCAAAGCAGAAGGAGACGCAGGGCTTTCTGGACAAGATAGACTGCTGTTCGCGGGAGATAGATGGTCACTTTAAAGACATCAAGGAAAAGGTATCCGTCACATTCCAGACAAAGTCGCAAGACCAAAAAGACCGAAACACTGTACAAGAGGCCAAAGTAAACGCAGAGGCAGAAGAGCTGATAAGACAGATCAATGAAAAGCGTCGAATGGAGCTTGCAGAAATAAATGAACAATACGATAACGAGCATGAAACACTAGTAAAAGACCGAGACAGAGTTCTTGCAGAGTTAAAAGTTATCGTAGACAATGTTTATCAAATGACTTCAGAAGCTAAAGCATCGGCAGAGACAACCAATGTGGAGTTAGAGAGCACAGCTGCAGTCGCAAAATCCATCATGGTCGATTGCGATGGGAAAACCTTCCACAAGAAAGTCGCCAAGTATCACGAGATGGGTATGGAAAAGTTACCATGTTTGGATCATGGTCATCTGGATGAGCTATCAAAAGTGGCAAAGAAGATACGTTTCAAGAGGGTGGATGACGAACATAAGATTGGAATCTTGACCGGGAAGAAGGCTTCCTTTGAGATGGTCAAGACGGTGAATATTTCCTCAGATATCCAGGAGCCATTTCTTCTAGGGGCGATAGATGAGCAGACAGTGGTCTTTCGGAACGGCAATGGATCGGCACTGTACTCAGTAAACCTAGATTCCGGGTCCATGGAAAAACTGATGACCGACAAGAAGACTAGAGGCATTTGGGATTTAGCAGTCCTCCCTGACAAGGGTTTTGTTTACCAGGCGATACGATCCGCGTTCTCAATGACACATCAAGATATTGTGCAAAAACTGTATGATGTGTATCAATAGGCTTTTATAAAATATGTAGCATGTGATAGATATCGTTTTGATAGCATCGAGACGTCACTATATATGTACCCAAGGGTGTTAAATGTAGCCAATTTGACGTAAATCTAATATTTTTGTTTAAATATTGGTACACGTTTTAAATGTCGTATCCTTAAAAATACTGAAATAAATACTGTTTGAAAATATTCATATCAATAACATTTTTAAAATATTTATTGTTATAGATTCTTTGCTTTTTCACCATCATCAAAGGACAATTATAAGTATGTTTTTTGAAAAGGCCAATCTTTATGACGTATAGCCACATAGGTGTGCATTCTTTCTGCAGCAACCAGGCAAGTAGCCAATTTGAAGTTGATCTACAGGAATAAGTAATGTTTTATTGTAAAAATCAAATTCTTTGGTTTGCTAATGTAATAATATATATTTTGTTATTCTTATATTTTGAAAATGCTTATTGTTGCTATTCAATTGGAAGGTAAACAATTGTGAAATAGCCTACACATGTATTGATTAGTGGTACTTGTCTTGAAAACAGACATAAATTAAATATCATATTAAGTCTCAATAATCTCTGATTGACTCAGCCCTTTGCAGGGCCTAGGGTGCACGAGGAATATTTGCGTGTGTCTAAAGATGTGGCAGTATATTTTGTCAGAGAGAGAAATTGACCAGATACAACATCTCGTTTCAATATTCAACCATGTAACGTCGTAACCTGTTCATTATTGAAGACTACTTACTATAGTATACGCAGTAATGATTTTTTTTTCCTTGTTGTCCGAAGTTATAGTCTAATTTTCTCAGACATCAAATTGGGTCGTGGGGTAAGAACAGAACAAATAATAATGTGAAATTGTAGCACGAATTTTTTTTGTTTCATCCGAATTCGTGAGAAAATATTTAGCGCCGAATCAGCCACCCGGCGAATAAGCAGGGGGTTGGGGGTTATGAGCACTATTTTAAAAATCAACACCCACCCCCCGCCCCGCCCCCCGGCCTCCCTTGCGCCAGGGGGAGGGGCCCGTCTTCAATTTTATTTTTAAAAGGTTCAATTTACCTGTTTGGGGGTCAGGGGCCGGCCCCTAGATCAAACCCGTAGCCAGGGGGGACGTATTTTTCCAAGATCATACACCCCTCCTCATAGACCCTCCCCAGGACGTCGATCAATTACATGTATTTGCCCCAAACATCAAACTCCGGCTACGGCTCTGCCTAGATCCGCCACCGTGGGTGTAACCGTAGGCCTACGGCCGTATATGATCAGTAGTTGGACTGAGTCGAGACACTTTAGATCAGCTTAATGTCACAAATAGCGGTCTGCGTTGTGCTTACTAACTAGACTATTACTTAGCTTAGATCATCGATCCGATCCGACGTCCAGGCCCATGCGCTATGCATGGCCACATAAAGACCACGCGCCACAGAAGCCCTAAAATGCTACATGTTCTCATATCTTTGGTGTTTTCGAGATGTTTTAAGGTAAGGTTTATTTTGGTTGTTCCTTAATTGCCAAGAGTAGTAGATCTATATGTATTTTTATCATAGCTTCATTAGTTGAAACTGTGTGCTTCTACCGCAGTATCCAGAATCTCGGGTAATAAAACTAAACAGTATTGTAATTTGTATTGGTACCGTGGGAAAGCCCCAAAACAAACGGTACTACTATAGTACTACTACCGGTAGTTGAATTGAGCCGGGTGCTCCGGTCCGTGCGCGCGCCAGGCCAGGCCGCCTGCCGGCGGTGGCCTAAGATTAGAAGATGAGACTATAACTTCGTTAGTCAGTTAATTAATGCATGATTCCAATCTTGACGACCTCGTGTATGGTAACGCTGTTACATTGTACTAGTATTACTAGTCAATCAATGAGAGTGAACCTAGACCGAAAATTGCTGTCTCTTTCGTTCTTTAGGAAGTTTAGCCTCTGATTTGGGTAGGGTCGGCTCCTCTCTACAGACTCTAGAGACAGAAGCCGACCATAGGGGCTCCTGTGCAAACTCGGTGGAATGGATCTGACCACCATATTTCGGCCAAGCTTTTGGACTAAAATGTCACTTAAGCGGATTCATATCCGATGCATTCATTTTGAAAATTAGGCCTATAGGCTGATGTACATCGGTTCCTCTCACCAGATTGACTGTATGATGCGTTTAAAGGTCTTTTTCCTGATTTTCTTCGTCGAATTGAACTCGGCTCGAGTCCGTGTTGAAATTTTGCAGTAACAATGCCCAGTAATAGAGTACGAAGCTGTGACGTCATAAAAATCTATTTTGGAATTTCTCAATTTTGTCTTCATTTTCCGAAAGACCACTAAAAATAATGGCCAAATGTCGAAAACCAATTATATGTTAAGTATTTGCCGAGATATGACCATCTGATTACAAAGATTGCCTATGGGAACTCAGTGTTATATTGCTCTGGCTCATAACATTAGGAGCCAGAGCAATATAACACTGAGTTCCCATAGGCAATCTTTATTCAGATGGTCATATCTCAGCCAATACTTAACATATTCAATTGGTTTTCAGTATTTGGACATTATTTTGGTTGTTTTGGAAAATGAAGAAAAATGAGAAATTCAAAATAGATTTTTGATGACGTCACACTTCATCACTCTATAGTTTCAACACTGAGCTGAGTTCGATTTCGACGAAGAAAATCGGGAGAAAAGACTTTTAAACGCATCGATACAGTCAATCTGCATATCTGGTAAGTGGAACCGTGTATATTATTATTACTAGGCTATATTAGCCTAGGCCTAAATTTCAAAAATAAATGCATCGGATATGAATCCCCTAAAGTGACATTCTAGTCCAAAAGCTTGGCTGAAATTTGGTGGTCAGATCCGTTCCACCGAGTTTGCACAGGAGCGCCTATGGTTGGCTTTTGTCTCTAAAGAGAGCCAACCCTACCCAATTCAGAGGCTAACGCGAAAGAGACAGACATTTTCGGTCTAGAGTGAACCTAGCCCTGCATGTTGATCGACTGATGTTGGACCGAAAGCTTTGCCTTTGGGAGGCTTTGCTTTGCCTTTGCCGGGATTTGGCTTTGGTCTCTGAAAAGTCTGATATCGACGATGGATGGTTGTTCTGCTATAAACATGATAAATAACTACTTTGGGCTCCACCATATTATTCACTGACCGCCTCTATACGGAGCTGACTGAGTGTGTGTACTGTACAGGATAGTGTGGGAGGTTACTTATGCAATGCAGTTTGTGTGTGAGCACCGTACCCATCCCGCACAGTTCAATAGCTTCACAAACTGGAGCTGGACCTAGCTGAAAATAAGTCCATACGGCATGCACCTCTTCAAATAAAAAATAATGCAAACTGCCATTGAAGAACGTGATACTACAAATACAAGCAAAAACTTGTCACTCCAAGTCCAAGCAAGCGAGCAGGAGAATTACTTACGACAGAACTGAATTCAGTGTAAGTGCTATAAACAATTGCACAGACGCAATCATCCTCAAAGCAGTCAACGAGACCCTTGGCCTTGGCATCTCTCTCTTGCCAAGAGTTAGACAGAAATAACTGTCTGGTATGGGAATTTTAAAATAAAACTGACATTTGTCAAACTTTCCCATACACCAACACATACATGTACATGTACGGTAATCCTTGGCATATGCACAATGGAGGGTCAATTAGAGATTCACCCCAGAATTTTTGCCCACTTTTTTCTTTATCTAGACAAATTGATGTAGAAAAAATGATTGAATAAAAAAAAATGAATCTAATTTTCTTATACTGGTACTATAAAAATAATTTTAATTGTAGAACATCAAAATATAAGGACTTACCGGTACTTTCAGCTTATCTGACCCTTTTCTTGAAGCTTCAATTAGAGATTTACCCCAGAATTTTTGCCCACTTTTTTTTCTTTATCCAGACAAATTGTTGTAAAAAAAATGAATCTAATTTTCTTATACCGGTACTATAAAAATAACATTAATTGTAGAACATCAAAATAAAGGACTTACCGGTACTTTCAGCTTATCTGACCCTTTTCTTGAAGCTTCTGTGCGAGTTGAGATGGGTGATCACACACAAACTGCATTGCATAGCCTCCCTCACTAACCCTTACGTATAGAGACGAAATCTTGCCCAATTACAGATAAATTCAACTAGTACACAAATTGCATTGGTCTTTGAGTGGAAGAAGAAAACTTATTGGAAAAAAATCAATCCAAGAAGACCCTATCAAAGGAAAATGCTGCTCTGCTATCCCTGACAAGATCCTGTCCTAAACCACTGCGAGGACAAGTTAGGATGAGTAATTGCACTCATCCCCCTTAATAAATTATAACAAGATGTAAAAAAGCTAATCTCATGCAAAGAAGATCTTGATCATTTGCCTGCAATCAGGAGATGATAGAATGCAATCGTGCAATGGATTTTTAAATACATAATGTCACCTTTGGCTGGTACATCTCTTGTACGGTGAACTATATTAAACACTTCCCTTGCAGTTTAAAGCCCCTCTAAATTGTTGGGAGCCCCAAATTTGCCTAAAATTTGATGGCAAAATATCACTTAAATTGTATCATAATGTGAAAGAGGGTGTCATTTAAGACACATTTCTGCAAGGATTTTCAAAATAATTGTGTTTGAGGACAAATATTGATTAAAAAGAATACTTAATTTGGGTTTTCTGTTGCATGCAGAAAACATACATTTGTATCTTAATTTCTTTCACCAATATTTGACTTGAACACATTTGTTTGAAAATCCTGGCAAAATGTGCCTTAAATGACACCCTCTTTCATATATACAATTTAAGTAATTTTGCCATCCAATGTTGGGGCTCCCAACACTTTAGAGGGTCTTAAACTTAAAGTGTAATACTTTACTTCTTTTTTGCTTCAATTTATTTATCTTTTGTTTTATTGTCTTCACATATAAAGTGCATATTAAATGTACTCTCTTAATCAAGATTTTTATTACTAAAATTTTATTGTCATTTCTTCTCACTTGTATCGCATGTTACACAAAAATAAATGTTGGTCTTTGTAATATGTATTTAGAAGTTGTACATGTACTCTTTTATTTACTAATTTACATGTACTGTACATGTCTATACACAATTATGAAAAGGGATAAATGCTACTACCTGCACAGGCTGCATGTTTCAATTATGTTAATAATGTTTGTCAAATTTATTTCTCTATTACTGACATTGAGCTTAATATCAAGGGTATAATGGTAAATTCAAAACCTTAAAAACAATAATGTTGTAAACTTGTATTAAATAAAGCTTGTAAATAGTAACTTTCAAGAAAACAACAAATATAATCTAAATGTTTTTAATCCCTAATTAGGACATATTAACAAATAGCCTTATTTAACTCAAGGAATCTCCATAGAAATTTAATGAGATTGATGAGTTTGTACGGTACTCTTTGAGTTTTCATTCTCTAGCTTTCTCTGAAACATGGATTCATGAAAATACTTCATTATTGTTCAATAAACAAGGTTACACTTGTATGCCATGTTTATAGTATTTTAGATTCTCTTGACATTACTGTTAGAGATGACATCATGACTCAGTCAGATGATTTTGAATCTTTTTTTACTGAAATAATTGATCAAATTGGCAAGCTGATAGTAGTTAAATATACAGAAACCCAAATCAAACATGCGAATATTTACTTATACACTAGATGATTATATAAGGATTAATGTTAACATTGACCATGATTATGCAAAATAGTGGTAATGATTTTGTTGGTATGATTTACTCACATTTTTGTATACCTTATACCAGGGTAACTATTAAAGAACTCTGCATCTCTGATTGACAAAATCTTTTCTAATAAAATAATGTATGTGCCAGTATACATGTAACTCCTGGTATTCTTTATTGTGATGCAACTGATCACTTTCCAATTTTCCAATTAAATAACCACATAATAACTCCTCCATCTGAATCCTTCACATACCGTCAAATCAATGATGACACTTAATTGGCCCTAAAGGTTGATGTACTGTACATGTAGCAAATACTTATTTATAACAAAAATCTCCTGAAAAGAAAAAAGGAATAAACTGTAAATACTGTAGCTGTAAAAAACAACAACAACACCATTCTTGGATGACATTTGAGTTAGTTCGGTTGATATGCAATGAATATAAACAATTCTATGAATGCTTCTGAAGATAATAAAAAAGGTATATAAGAATATGCAGAAGATATTTGATAAATTATTATGCAGAACCAGATTAAGTTATTATCCAAAATAGTGCTGTGACCGTGTGCAAGCATGAACCACCACTACACATACATGCAGAAAATTCACTAGAGACGGATAAACGAAGAAAAAAAATCACCCGTTTTTCAGCATTATAAATTGCTGAAGTCAATATTTCACAAAAATGTCTGTCATCAGTCTAAAAATAAAGTTTAAATTCCACTGCTACTTCATTAAATAATCCTTTCCATACACTGTACAACTTTTCCAATGCCATCCAGTGACTCTAGTCTCTTCTCTTGTCGTCGTGCAAATAATGCCAATCATTGCGGTCTGACTTTCCCATGAGCGTGATGATTTTGTGTGCAGTACTGTTACTACTGTAACAACTTTACAGAGAAAATGGTTGTTGTGAATGCATGCACGCTGGATTGCTGGCCTTACATACATGTACATGAATGTGGCTGAAATACTGCTTTTGTTTTTGGTAAATGTCATAACCGTGTACACATTTACACGCACGGATAAATTGTCCGTGTACACGGATAGGAAATTACACACTAATTCACAGCACTAAATAATTTCAGAAACAATTTAATGACAATAAAAGATATTGTATAAATAATTGGAATATTATTGAAGACTTGCTGGGTAACAAGGTTAATAGAGCCTTACCATCACATGACACTTGATGTTCAAGTTATTCAACACCAAAGAGTATTGAAAGTTACAATTTTAATGTTTATTTGTGACCCTTTTTATTTACATGTAATTAGTAAACATATTAAATGTTGAGAGCCAGTAGCAAGTATTGATACCGGTAGTCACATTTTTAAAAGGAAATGTGACCCTAATAGTAAGTTGCTCTGAAGGAAACAGAAAATACTCAGAAGCAGGCTGGTGAAAGTTTGAACAAACTCAGACAAGTAATAAGTAAGGTTTTAATGTTTGAAATTTGTAGTCGGTATATGAATTTCAAATTTTCGAATTGATGATTCGGCATTGTGATGTAATGTTGGACCAATCTCTCATACCATTCAACAATTAATTGACTATGATAGAACCTCTTCATTTTTGGAGGACCTATTGAGCTCTCTGAATATATTGTTAGTACAGCTCTGAGAGAAAAGGGACTGAAATGCTGTAAATTTTGTTTTAAAAGTGTGAAACAAATGGAGATTTACACCAAATATGTCCCAGTAGAATGACTTACTGTACATGTGTATGCTGGTTGTGAATGTTAAGTGATTACAACTTTCTAATATTTTTTCTTCCTGTTTTTAAGCGTTGAAAGATTTTAAAAATAACTTATATGTCTTATGTTCATGAAAAAATGGTTGGGAAAATTCAAAATTGTTTGGGAGAATTTACTGTTAGAAGGTGTTGACCAGTGACGCCTTCAAAGAAAACCATAAATATCTTTGTGATTTGAGATTTTTTCAGGATTTTTGCATGCTAGAGGGTTAGTACAGTAGAAGGAATATAATAAGTAACATTTCATACAAAAATTACACAGTTTTTCATCAACCTTCAACAATGTTACCAAGTCACTTTAAGTATGGAGTGAGTCAAAGTCATTAGCTAGGTCAACAAGAAGGAATGTATAGTGATTATTATTTTCATAACTTCAATTACTGAACAACTCTTAGTAGAAAAATTATTAAAGCCCAAGTCCACTCCAAAAATAACTTACTTTCAATAGAACCAGAAAAATCAGACAAACCAATCAAAAAAAGTTTGAGCAAAATCGGAAAACTAATAAGAAATAAGAAAAACTTTGAAAATCACTACACAAATTGGCAACTCACTCATGAGTCTGTGACGTATGGTCCTCACTATCCACTAATTATTTTCTTTATATTGATAATATAATTTTCCTATTTTCCCCCTAAGAATCTTATTTCTTCACACCAGCATCCAAGTTAGATTGATAGTAATATGTTTTTGTGTGGATGCACTAATATAGAGTATTTTTTCCAGTTAAATCATGAAAAATTTGAATTTTGATAAACTATTTATATAAAAATCAATAATTATGAAATACAATATTCAGAAAATAGTATCAATTCTTCAAAATTTATAAAAGATTTTGGGAAATGTCATGCACGCAATATGATACAAATCATATAACCTGGGCAAAGGCATGGGAAATCAAGTTTTGGGGATAAAAGGAAATTAATGGGATAAAACTATATAAAGCAATTGATAAGTAGTGAGGACATGACGTCACAAACTGATAACCAAATTGGTAATTTGTGTAGTGATTTCCATTGTTTTATTTTTACATACTTTTTCAAAGATTCATAACTTTCTTATTAGTTACCGGTATCCGATTTTGCTCAAACTTTTTTTGATTGGTTTGTCTGATTTGTCTGGTTCTATTATTAAAGGCAAGTTATTTTTGGAGTGGACTTGGGCTTTAACACAGTGAGCAAATATTTCACCCAACAGTTAAAAATGTTTTTGTGGTTAATGTTGAATAGAAATGTAACATTTTATCAACCCTATAAATATATTTGTATTAAAGAACTTTTCAAATGTTGAATATCCATTTTACACGTAGAGTGTATAAAAATACCAACATTTAACAATCATACAACAGACATTCTGTGATATGTGTTCAGGCTGAAACATAACACAATTTAGCATACTCTGTATATTTTTAATGCATGGCAACAAAAATTAACACACCTTATTCTTTACATGTACATGTATGTCTCGATTAGAGTTGATTCTGCAGTGTAGGAAATGATGTTACGGTATCCTTTATTGTGAAAGCTTTGTCAAAAAGCTGTATTACAGTATTTAAATACATGTAGCTTTGTTTTCAGCAGACAAGAATAACAAAAGACATCCAACTTCAGGACCTTGCCTATTTTCCAATTTTGATTTTAATTTTCCGTCAACATGATTGTATGACTACTTTTAGAAGTTTGTCGTTTGTTATTTCATCATTTGCATAGAGCATTGCATAACATTCTTTAACCAATGAATTTCTTTATACATTGGTGCCTAAATTATATGGATTTTGTAATTTTGATATGTGCAGTATACTGCTGAATGGGAAATGTGATACATGTAGGTGACAATGTTGCTAAATAAATAGTGACTCTTACTTTTAATGTTGATCCTAAAATACATATTTTAATGAAATTGTAGATTTCTGCACCCAAACAGATATCTTGTTATCCAAAAGATCTGGTGAAACTCTCAAAATGATAAGTCTCAATAATAGCACCAACTGCACCACAATCAATTGGGTATCATTGCATAGAGAAATACATGTACATGTAGGTCTACACGTACATGTACAGTATTACACAATAAAAAGGATATATTATATTCTCATAAGTCATAAGTGATATTAAAGAAAACCAACTTTCTAAACAGGGTGGATTGTTTCATAAATGCCTATTTCCTTCAAGTATTTACTATCTGTGACATTTACATGTAATCTACATTTGAAGCTCTATTTACTAGTTCTGAAATTGGTTGCGAGTGTCTTTTTTCAAATCACTTTCTAAACCAAAACAGGTTTTTATCTGAGGTATAATCATAAAATTTAAACATCTTTATACTAATAAAAGAAATAGATTAAATTCCTCTCCTGGCAGCTTCAATTCTGAAGTATTGATGAACTATGACCTGTACCTGTATTAAATAGTAGTGGCACTGAGTAGTGGTCAAAAGCCTACTATTTTGAGTAGTACAAAATTATAATCTTTGGAAAATCCTGTTTCAATTTATTATACAATGTTCAGTGATCTGTGAGGCTACATTATAGATTTACGTGGGATCAGTTACAATTTATGGGCCATTCCCTTTCTCCCTCTCAATGTAAATAGCACCAGTATTCTTTTGGGCTACCGGTATATTTAAAGAAATGTAAATCAAATCAGACAAGTCACTCTCTTTTCATACAGTGCTGAAGTGAGCAATGTAGTTCAAATGTTATAAATAATTGTAAAATTTTGAATACTGGTACTTTGTTTTGGTAATGTGATCTTCCAATGTCTTCCAATAATGGTTGTCTTGCTGACCCTGACCTCTAAAGCAAATAGCCTAACTTTTTGTTTAATGGTACATTGTAGCTGCAGTAGTTTTGAAAAAAATCTTGATATACATGTACACCCTGTAGGTGTCACATTAATTCATTTTCAATTTATGTTAATTAAAATGTGAACAAAATTCAGGGCAAAAACTTTCCCTCACAACAACGCAGCCTCTCTAAATGGAATATGTTGGTATAGTATTGGAGCTTAACATGTTTGTCATTTATATAATATTACTGGCCTTGAGGGAGAAACAAGGTAATACATCCTGTATTGCCCCAATACACGTACATGCACATGTATATCATTGTATCTCCCAAAAGATTCTAATTATTACCTATTCCTTTGTAAAGCAGGAAAGGGTACTGTACGGTTAATACTATACCCTACTACCGTGCCGCATGATAGTCTGCTCAAACTTTGCGGCGATTTAGCTGTTTGTGTTCCTGGGCCAATACGTAATGGGCTCAATATGGAACACGATTTTTGTACTCAAAGTCAATGGTGAAACCCGAAAGAGTGAAAATATCAGGAAATATTGCCTGCTCGAAACTGTTAGTTTGCGGACTGGGCAAAATATGCATTTTAAATGCATGTTAAAATTACCTGCTACTGTATACATGAAGGTATAAAGCAAAGACAGATCAAATTCACTACTGGTTCCTGTAAAATTTCACCTAGAGAGTACATGCTGTGCATAGACAAAGTGTTACCAGCCATACAAGACATGTAGGAAAACCAAACTGAACAGGAAATTGTTAGTTAAAATTTCTAAAATATTGCTTTGTATAATGTCTTGTGATGTGACCGAAAATCTTTTAGAATAGTACTCAGTACACTGAATCATTTTACATAGCAGCTCATGAAACTTAAATCACATTTTAGTCTTTTCAAATCCTCTGTGAAGTCCTTTTGACATTAGCTTTAATGTGGCAATTTTTGTAGTACTCTGTACATGTACATGTACATTCAATCCTATGGTCATATAGAGATTGAATCGCATTGTTATTAAATATGAACTTGTCTCCTATACAGGGTGTACATCTTCAACAACATTCGCATACACAACAAAGCCATCAGTCTTTTGAAGATTTTTTTCTTTAATTGTGTATTTTATCTTTCATTTTTAAACATTCCTAATACATTGCCAATTATATTGTTTTCCCTTATTATTTTATTATGTTCATTTGCTAAGATTGTATCTTTATGAAAAATGAAGTGAATAAATGCATGACAATACTAATTACATGTGTAATGATATCTTTATACCTGTAATGATAAATTTCAAATGCCTTATCGTATTTTTATAAGAATTTTAATTGTTATTATTTGTAAGTTCATTTTAAAATGTTTGATAGGAAGATCATAGATCATAGATCAACATAATTTGTGTAATTATCACTGTTTTGTATACCTGAGATGCTATTTGCAAATATTTATTGGAAGATTTGTATATACAGTACATCCTTTGCTTACATAACATGGATTTCTGTGGCTTTATCAAAGAAATTTCCAATAATTGGTTCAGCATGTACTGTACGCATGTAGACATATTGATCTATCAACTGCACATACATGTATGTACTGAAATATTATAAGAAATTAAGAATATATGTAGTTCTTTTGATCCTGTATTCTGTATGATATGTGAGATGTTTGATATATTTTTATAATTCTTAAAATGCATATCCATTTTCAGAGGGCAGGTAGACACTTGATGACAATCAACGCAAAGGCACAAGGTGACTGTCAAGATGAAGAAGAAACAGCATGTGTACTTCACCGATTGTGACAAGGGGCTCTTGATTATCCTTTGAGGAAGTGGTAGATCAGGTTGATAGCATGAAATATATGAGGTATGTAGGTGGATTGTAAATTTTTTGTAATAAAAACTTAGGATTGTTCAATGATCAAGGTATTTAAGACTCCTACCCCATTTTCACCAGTTTTTATTGATGGCTATTACGTGCTGCATGCATGTACATGTACATTGTAGCTCTTCAATGAATGGATGTAAAAATTGATGCCTTTGGATCGTAATTAACTAGTATGCTCATGTAGTAGACCATTTTCAAAATGTATTCAAATGTATACATACGTGTACTGTGTACCTTGCGATGAGCTATTACATTCACCTGTTTTCTATTATTGTACCTCAATAGTCCGAATGCAAATTGCGAGAATTACCGGTAGTTGTTGCTATATGTAGGTTGGGTAAACATTGTGGCCTGCCCGACTTAACAACACGTAATGTGTGTAATTTGTATTCTGAGAGTGTTTATTATTGAAATACAATTTGTCAAAGCAGGAGAATGAAATTATTTACACGTATAAAGAGGCAGTTAAGGAAAATGTTTTTGCATGAAATATATTTACAGTATGAAAATAACCTATTACACCAAACACTTGAGTTTATTTGTGTTTACTTAAAATATATACTAGCAATTATGGTATTAAATAACTCAACATTTTTAATTGTTTTGTTCCTGAAAGTGATTTCATTTGATATATAACGCTGTACTGTGACTTATCCACATAGAAATTGTAGAGCATTGCATATAATACAATTTATAGATTGCTATGTTATAGATAATTATTATGGGAAAATGTGAACCTTCCCATTTGTTAGCAATTAGCATTGGCAATACAGTGTACAAGATTACAAACAAATTCTAGAATAATAAATACTAGACCATATTTGTTTATATGATATTATATGATATGATATAATATATGATATGATAGTATGGTATTGTATGGTATGATAGGGAAAAATTCAACTAAGAAGAAATTTGTAGACATTTGGATGAATCGTACTCCAAGATACATTATTGTTAGCACTGTTCACACTGTTCTTGAGACCGAAAAATAAATGGGAGCTCTGTTCTTTAATTTTCAAACCAACAGATTTCATATAGGATCCCTTCAAGTACAAGGTCTACGCTGCTTCACACGTGCACTGAGAGGGACCTGGCAGAGGCTAATACACCTGTAGCATGGCTCTTGTAGAAGAAAAATTACCCCCAAACAAGTACATGTACATGGAGTACCGGTAGACTAACATGGGGCCAGTTTGATCAGCACCTTGTGAAGCCCTGTGCTAAGGTTAATTCAAAGAAAAATGAAATTGAGATTTTGTACTCGCCTTTGTGATAGTCAGGTGATGTCTTTCAAGGTTCTGATTTTCACTGTGGCGAGTATTGAAACTCTATTGGTTGTATTATTAGTCTTATGATACCGTGCATATTGTCATTGCAATATTGTCAGCTTTAGCTTACATGTACCGGTACATGTAAAGATGGTTTGTCCCTTTTGCAGATCTAAAACACTGGAGTTCCATGAATCCAGTGGTATATTAAAGAGATCTATTATTAGGAACCTCCAACCAAATAACAACAAATCAAAACTGGCTTTCAATGAATAGTGTTTGAATGTTTAATTCCAGATATTTAATTGTCTAAACTCAAAAAATATGTGTACCGGTACACTAGTGTTTTGAGAAAAGCTCTTGCTGTGGCAATTTGAAAACAGCGCTATATTTTAATTTCTTACAAAGAAGTTTCAGAACCTATGACTGTAAAATTTCACACTTTATATCTGAAGGGTTTAATTCTTTGAAACACTTGGCAAGTTTCTTAGAGTTTGCACAAATTTGAAAAAGTGTAATTTGTAATGTGTGAGTTTACAGAATTCAATATCACTGTTTTTGAAGACATTTAAATTGGATTTGAATTAGAGCAAACAATTTAAGAATATATCAGTTAAACAAATAGGGTGTGTATTTTGATAAATGTGGGATATCCATTTGTTTCATTGTACTACACATTTTTGTGAAAGGTTGATCTTCCACTATTAATTTTTGTTAGAGGAAACCTCATGAAACCTCACCCAAAAGAATAAGCGTGGGTATTCTGAAAAGTGAGATGTATTTCTGCCGGCCCTATGATGTACAAAATTCCTTACGAAAATGGACAAGAGATATGTAGGATGCGATAGTTAATGTGGTTAGATGAGCAAATGTGCGCTTGTAAAAATGACGCCTGGCTGGAATGCTCCCCAGGGAATGGAGATAGTGTGTGGGTTAGCCTGAATCCGATGACCGGGGTCATAATATATCTGCAAAGCGCTTAGACACATCGTTGATGTATTAAGCGCTATATAAAGCCGAATATTATAGAACTGAAGATATTCTTGGCATGATTTGATGCCTTTCAGGATGACATGGGCGCAACCATTTTCATGAAAATGTGACATTCAAGTTGAAGTTGTACATGCACCAAGCTTTAGGTGGAAAGACGTTTTTTAAATCAATAGCAAAAACTTAACTTTTCAATGAGGAATTCTCATTGTTGAGGAAATTTCATAGCTGAGAAGATAGCAATTATGTTTGGTGAAAAATATATAACATCATATTCATTAAACATCATTAAAAAATACTAAAATAGAGCAGTTGACAAATTTATTTCATTTATGAGAAACCTTTACTTCACCCTGGTTGAGCACCAACTCATCTAGGCAATTTGCATTCTGGCAATTTAATATTAGTACAAGGGATAAAAGAAGGTGAATGACATGCTTCATCACCACACACACCTGGGAAGAAAGCATCCATAAATTTGAATACATTTACTTGTTATAAAACGACTTCATGTTATGAAGAAAATGGCAATGCCTATTTCGTGCTGAGAAACTGTACACTATTCTTGCTCTATGCCTCTCCCATACACTTTGGTTGGAATCTTGTAGATTATTTTTGCAAGAATATAATATATTTCTCAGAATAAGTAAAGTTATTTTTGGAGTGAAGTTTCCTAAAGGGGTACATGTATCTCACTGAGCGGCGAATGCTTATGAACGTTGCAAATTTGGATTCGCCAACTTTTCTGACAAATGTTGGCCAAAATCAGGGTTCGCCTCTGCGACATTTAGCAACTTTTAGCGATGTTTAGCGACAATTAGCAAAATTTAAGCGAATGTTTGCGAAAGGTGGTTGGCAAATATTAGCGACTGTAAGCAAATGTTAGCGACAGTTTTCGCGAATATTAGCAACTATTTGCCAATCCTTTGCCACTATTTGTGAATGTTTGGGACCTTTTGCTAACTCCTGGTACTCAATGGGTCGATTTTATATAGGAACCATATGGTAACGTGGTCGCTAGCATTGGTGAATCAAAAAGAACTTCAGTGACACCGTCTTACAACCGTTTGCAAAGGCTTACTACTGTTTTGCAAACGCTTACGACTGTTTTCAAATGCTTGCAACTGTTTCGGAAAAATTAATTCGCAAAGAAATTTTGAACATGTTCAAAATTTCTTTGCGACAAAACTAACTGTTTGCAACAATGAAAACTTTCTTGCAACCCTTTACAAAACTTTTGCAACCTTTTACGAACCCTGGCGAAACCCAGCACCCAAGCAACCCAAGCACTCGCCGCTCAGTGAGATACCCCCTTTAAAGGTAATCAAGGTTCGGTTCACTTCAATGAAAAACAACATTTATTCCTTCTTTTTTGTTACAATCATAAGATTGAGTACAAAAAGCATTCAGATACAACTGAGGAGGCATGGCCCCAGAAAATCAAAACGGATAGGGGATGCCCATTTACAAAAACGCCTTCCAAAAAATGTGTACCATATATTCTACTTTCCTAACATAACTACACACATTGTAGTTATGTTAGGATAGAAATGACAGGAGAAGGGTAAAATCACCTTGAGATGATATATTGAGGTATAAATCTGTGAAAAATGTTTTTAAATGTTTGAAAGTTTGTAGAGTACATTGAGAGGTTGATGCTACTTATAGGATAATAGTTAATTTGTATTATCATTAGTTTTGTATTGTATTGCATTGTGATAGATGTAAATCATTATGTAATCATGTACTAAAACATATGAGGTGACAATTATTATTCCCCTGTCATCATCTAAATTCCTATATGGCTTCCTTTCTTTTCTGTAACCACGTCAAATTTCACAAATTAGTTGGTTAAAAGCTACGTAAGTTTTCTGTTATTCAAAGGTGACCAAGTCCCTACTTCATTCTTAATATTTACTTTGACTGACCGTATTACCTCTTGTGCTATGTTTCAGGTCTCATCAGCGCCTTTGATTAGGCAACTAGATATTGGCGCTTTATAAATACCTGGATTGGATTGGATTGGGTTGGATTGCCCCATCCATATTTGTGGGCAAAACCTGACTGTAGCTATTGCTCTTTGTACATTAAATATGTAACAAATGAAAGCATTGTAAAGTTGTAAACATGTTAATACGCCATAGCTTCTGTATGAGGCTATTGATATATCACCTGTGTAAATGTATACATTATTTCAATAACATTTGCTATTTTTGTGGGGATAATAGTGCAATACATTCCATTCAAAGTATACAATCAGATCGGTTTATTGTACATAGGTCATGCTGAAATATAATAGTATAATGAAGAAAAATTACCATGTAGTAAATATGATTTCAGGAACACGATGTCGGTTTGCTGCAATTCGAGATTTGCTGTGGTGACAATTGTTCGGGCTTTATTTTATGAAAATTGTAGGGCTAGGGTTAAGGTTAGGGTTAAGGTTAGATTAATATTTAAGTGAGATTGAGGGTTAGATATAGTATTGGTCCAGGATTGAAGTAAGGAAATCATTTAGTGTTGGGCACTAATGTGAAGCAATTTTGTAGGAGCATGTGTCACAAAACCCAATTTTCCTCACATTTTGTAAGAGGTATTATACTATAGTATACATCATGGAATACCCAAACAAAGTCTGTTTTATATGTGCTTTATTTTTTTGTTTGGTGTGCATGTTGATATCTCTGACTGTAGTAGTAGTAGTAGCAGTAGCAGTAGCAGGAGGAGGAGGAGGAGGAGGAGGAGGAGAACAGTTTTATTAGAACAACTGCGAAATGGTAGCCGAGCTAAATTACATTGGAAGTTTTACAAGCTCAGTTTTAAAAAGCATTTCAACAAAACTTAGATATAGACAAGTACAAATAATACACAGTAAAATAGATCACAACTTATTACATATCCCATACTTGCAAACAAATTAATGATACAAATAGAATAGTTTTGTCATTATTATTATTTTGTAATTATTGCTAAGTGAGGTATATTTATATTTTAAATAGAAATTGAGGCTGATTAATTGAGTTTATGACAAGTAAATACTGAAGATTTGTTTGATTTCGAACCATAATAAAATGCAAATTGAATGCCTATTCATAATACACACAATAATTATATGAAGATTCATCATAGAAACATAATTAAACAATACTGAAAGAGAAAGAAAGTGTCAGGAGAGAACAATTTAAAGAGAGAGTGTTAAGTTAGAAAAAGAAGAAGGAAGAAATACAGAAGAGGAGAGAGGGGTGGCATGAGAAGAATGGAACAGATGGAACTGTGAAGACATGATGAAGAAGAATGATGATGAAAGTAAGACGACAGAGGGAAAGCGATTGTGTGTCAGTTCGTAGTTCCTTATGTTGTAATGAGGGCATGTGATGATGTAGCATAGCAAGAGCGACAATTTGATGGTGTAGGAGTGAGTGAGTGAGGGGCCCATAGGGTGTCATATCATCTTCTTTTGCTTTCTCTTCCACTTCTCATCTTCCTTGATTTTCTGTTTTCCTTTTCCTCCGTCTTTTCCCCCTTCAATATCCCCTTCAATATTTGGTTAGGCCTCCCATCTGCAACACCAAAGGGTGGGGGGTGACCTCGCTATTCATAACGTGTAACTTCCTATATAAAACACGAAGGGGTCACTATTCATGAAGACATAAGGACCGTTATTCATAATGTGAGATGAGGGCCGCTCTTCATAATTTATATCGGGGGTCACTAGGACCACTATTCATAAGATGAATTGCGGGTCACTATTTATAGTTAATGCAGAATGAGGGTCGCTATTCATGATATGAGACGAGTCGCTATTCATAATCCGAGAAGAGCGTTGCTTTCCATAATAGCTACGCCACAGCCATGGGGTGCCCCAGCCAACATTCAACTCTCTTGTCGTTTTGTTGCTTATTCCATTTTTATGAATAACGACCCCTCTTCTCATATTATAAATAGCGACCCTCTTCGATTAAGAGTAGCTGTCCTTATGAATAATGACCTTTATGAATAATGACCCTTTTCTCAAATTATGAATAGCGGTTTTTATGAATAATGGTCCTTATGAATAGCGACTTGCTACCCCGGGGGGGTAAGTGCCCGTTAATGTGTCTTGGATGGTCTTGGATGTGTATTAACGGGGGGAGGCAGGGTGGGTATGACTTTGCTTTTTTGATTAAAAGTTGCAATTCGATGGAAATTTAAGATGGTTAATGTTGATAATAGGGGAAATAAGATAGGTTATCTTCATATATTAAGATTTGCAAATTATTTCATCTTAAATTTGCATTTCCATGCTGAACCTGTTTAAAGACTGAATTTATAGATCATCCAAAACGAGCTGGACGGGTTGAACGTAAACCTAACCCTAACCTAACCTAACCTAACCTAACCCTCAACCCTAGTCCTAAACTTAACCTAGTCCTAATCCTAGACATAACCTTAACCCTAGACCCAACCCTTAACCTTACCTAGTCCTAACCTAGTCCTATAACCCTAACTCTAACCCTGAACCTCACCTAGTAGTAGTACTAACCCTTTCCCTGACCATAACCTCAACCCTTAATCATTATTATTGATGGGGGATTATTCTGCAGTTAGCCCCAACATGTGTTTTGCCTGATGTTCTAAATAAAATGCTACCCGCCACTTCCTTATTTATGTCGATCGATCGACTTTCCGGCGATTAAATTCAGAGGGGGGCACCGGGGCAGTATGGGTAGGCCTATGTCTTTTAATTTTTCATCAAAAGCTGCATTTGGATTGAAAAATAGTTAACTTCGATAATCAGGAAACAAGATTGGATAAAGAAGGCAATCTTTATTTCATCTTAAATTTAACCTGTTTAAAAGCTGGATTTTTAGGTAATCCAAAATGAGCTGAATGGGTTAAACATAGCCCTTGCTAGGCCTAGGGTAGGCCTATGTCTTTTAATTTTTCATCAAAAGCTGCATTTGGATTGAAAAATAGTTAACTTCGATAATCAGGGAAACAAGATTGGATAAAGAAGGCAATCTTTATTTCATCTTAAATTTAGCCTGTTTAAAAGCTGGATTTTTAGGTAATCCAAAATGAGCTGAATGGGTTGAACATAGCCCTTGCTGTAACACTAATTGTAACCTCAACCGTAGTCCTACACCTAACCCTAGTCCAAACTCTAGTCCTAACCCTAGCCATACCCCTAACCCTTGTCTTAACCCTTAACCTTACCCCAGTCCTAGCTTAACCCTACTTCGAACCCAGCCCCTTTCATTGACCCTAACCCCAACCCTAATTCATTATAATGGATGGTGGATTATTCTGCAGTTAAGCCCTATTGGGTGTTTTACCTGATGTTCTTAATACAAATTAATGAATCCCCGCTCCTTCTCTAAAATGTCCGATTAGACGACCACCGATCAAATTTCAAAACAAGAAGAACAAATATTTTCTTTAAATGGAAGATTATCATGATGAATAATTTGCAGATTAGGCATCATGCAACAAATAAAACTATACAAACATATCTTTTAAATGAATTCAATTGATAAGTATTGATCCTTTCTTGTTTATGACAATAAAAAGAAAAAGCGGAAAAGTATTTTTTTAAACATTGGTATAAAAACGTAAATATACATGCACTTTGAAATATTGAGATAGAGAGTGTTGTTATTCTTTAACAATCATGATATGTGACCCGTCACGAAATTATTCATCTGCAAAACAAAATTAAAGGTAAATTTGAAGAAAAAAATAGGGGTTTGCCTCAGTTACTTCGGATATTTTACTTCCAACTTTACAGCGACAGAATTATGAGACTATGTACCGCTGCTCAAACTGGAAAACGCCCTCTATCGACTCTTTTGCAACTAACGCAAATAAAGAAATTAAACTACGCAAGTGGCCTATAGTCTCCTTCTTCAGACTCGTTTACTATATGAAGCGTTATTTGACAATTATTGATTGCAAAGTGCAGTAGTAATAGCGTCAAATTTATCGATTATCGTTACTTGCCGGATAAAAGCACCATTTTTGGTACAGGGCTTCCTTATGACCTACTAAACGATAATAGACTAGGAGCTCCCGGCAAAAAATTCAATTTAAGGTTGTGGGGGCGGGGCGTCTTTGGAGCCCCAAATAAGTTTATAACATTGATTTGTTGTTGTACAAATGCCATTTTTGGTTCCTTAGGACCTACTGAACGATATTAGGGTAGGAGCCCCCGGCAAAAATATCATATAAGGGTGTACGTGGGGCGGGGGCATCGCCTCGTAGCACCCAAATAATTAAGTGAAGGTACTATAACATCGATTTGTTGTTGTACGAATGCCATTTTTGGTACACGGCTTCCTTAGGACCTACTGAATGATATATGGGTAGGTGCTCCCGGCAAGAATATCATATAAGGGTGTGGGGCGGGGGCGTCGCCTCGTAATCCACAAATAATTTATAAGGTAATATATCATTGCGTTTTGTTGTACAAACGCCATGGGGCCCCAATCACACATATATGAATAGTTATGCCGGGAGCTCTATACCCTACCTCATTCAGCAGGTCCTAATGAAGCCCTGTACCAAAGATAGCGTTTGTACAACAATAACAATGTTATATTACCTTCTAAATTATTTGTGGGCTACGAGGCGACGCCCCCCACACCCTCATATGATATTCTTTCCGGGGACTCCTACCTAATACCGTTCAGTAGGTCCTAAGGAAGCCGTGTACCAAAAATGGCATTTGCACAACAACAAATCAATGTTATAAAATTATTTGGGGCTCCAAAATACGCCCCGCCCCACACCCTTAAATTGAAATTTTGTCGGGGCTCCTAGCCTAATATCGTTTAGTAGGTCCTGAGGAAGCCCTGTACCAAAAATGGTGCTTTTATCCGGCAAGTAATGGTAATTTCACTATTAAAGCTACCCGACTATAGAGACAAATCGGACCACAGCAACATGTCAAAACTTTGATAACCAAATAATCTTGAATAATATAGTGCATATTTGATTTATGAACTTGGAGAAGAAGAAGAAGAAAGAAGAAGATAAAATAAAGAACAAGAACAAAAAAGAAAAAAAAGAAGAAGTTTAAAAAGGCTGTTTAGTCGCTGCACCCGAATAAGCTATTTTTCACAAAATTTCTCGTACATTGCTTGGATGACTATGGTGATTATTGTTCGGTCATCAATGCCGATCAACTTAGTGTTAAAATGTGACCAACATTTCTATTCATGTGATTACCGCCTAGGGAGAAAGAGAGGAGAGAGAGAGAGAGAGAGAGAGAGAAGAGGGAAGGGGGTTGATGATGACATTGGTGATGGTAATGATGATTCATATGCCCTGTTGAATTGTATGACAAGGTTTATTTGTTTCTGTAGTTACATGTACTTGTGTCGATCCAGTCATACAAAATATTTGAATTTAAAATGCACAATTAAAAAGTATTAGTTTACTTGTTTTTAATAATTGAAATTGCTTTAAGGAGTGGGATATTATTATGTGGCCCTTATCTTCATGATTATTAGTACATGTATTAATATTATTGTATAAATATCATTATTATACATGTATCATCAAAATCATCACCACCAAGATCATCATCATATCATCAAAATCCATC
>CP137679.1:16122954-16147961 GCA_037976565.1 Mesocentrotus franciscanus | reverse complement strand
AGAAGGGCCAATACAGGGTCTTTTTCCCCGGTTTTCTTGGGGGTTTTCTTCGTCGAAAGTAAACTCCGCTCCCTGTTGAAATTATTACCGCGCATGCGCTGCAAAAATTTCAACATGGCCGGAGCGGAGTTCAATTTTGACAAAGAAAACCGGGGAAAAAAGACCCTTAAACGCATCATACAGTCAATCTGGTAAGTGGAACCAATGAATATTAGCCTAGACCTAATTTTCAAAAATAAATGCATCGGATTTAAATCCGCTAAATCTGAAGTGACATTTTAGTCCAAAAGTTTGGCCGGAATTTGGTGGCCAGATCCGTAATTCCGTACCACCAAGTTTGCACAGGAGCGCCTATGGTCGGCTTCTGTCTCTAAAGAGAGGAGCCGACCCTACCCAAATCAGAGGCTAACGAACGAAAGAGACAGAAATTTTCGGTCTACCTGTGCTGTAGACCTAGTCCTAGAGCCTAGACCTAGATCTACTGGAATTAATTTAAGAAATTAATTTAGCTTGCAATTTTTGCATTTAATAAAATCTTATCAATCAAGATCTTCACCTCTCCACTCTTATTTTCCTGTTGAGCTTGTTTTTCTTGTTTTTGTTTGAACTTCTCCAACTTTGCCTGTCTTTGTGCTTCTTTCTTCGCTTCTTTCTTCAGCTGAGCTTCAGATTTCTCTACGAGCTGTCCAGCCGCACCGGCCCCCGAAGTGGCGGGGTTGGTGACGTTCGCCGACCCCGATGGAGCAGGAGGATTAGCGTCAGCCAGATTGGGTGTTCCCTCATCTTTTCCAGCCATATTTGGAACCTGTGTAAATGTCAAAATAATCGAAATGCAAAAGGAATGGCGTTTTAAATATTATATTTATACATACTACACGTAAGAGACACGCAATATTGTGTAATTAATTTTAAAGAACTGTCTCCTTACCGATTGTATCCACGCGTACAACTTGCTAGGCTGAAATGAAGTGTATGTACCGTACCCTGCCCAGTTACCGCCCCCCTGTTACCAGTGGCTTATTACACACAACGGCCGTCTTCCATCGCCCGAGTTTCTACGGTGCGCGATGAAGGCATGCAACTAACTTGCCTATGGCAGCATACACGTTGTAAGGAACGTGTGCACGAAATATGGTACACTGTCGATCGTGCAATGAACGGGGATACGCGAATGACGTCAATGTGCAGCAGTGAGCATTGCGCTTATTTAGGTGTGAATTAAACTTTTTTTTAAACACCAAGTTCATGTTCAGAACGATCAGAAAAAAATTGCAGTGGCAGATTTTTTTTTTTTTATAGATATATGAAAGTAAGAATTCCTGATGTGTTACCTGAGCAATTTTTTTGCGGAAATTATTATTTATAAAAAAGTTATCGAGGCTTGAACTGGGCCATGTCACCCTGTGATGCCCCTGCCCTATTTCCGCCCCCCATGTTTGCACACGTATAAGATAGCTTTATGCTGTACCCACCGGGCTGCCCTAGTAAAAAATAAATAGGAAAAAAATAGAAAAAAAATAGGGAAAAAATAAATGCAAAAATATATTTTTTTCCTATTTTTCTCGTCCCAAAAAAATCTATTTCAAATAGCATAGTTTTGGAACAAAAATAGGAAAAAATAAAGCCACAAATAGTTTTGAAATATATTTTTTCCTATTTTCTCGTCCCCAAAAATATATTTTAAATAGCATAGTTTTGGAACAAAAATAGGAAAAAAATAAAGCCACAAATAGTTTTGAAATATATTTTTTTCTTATTTTTTTGTTCCAAATCTATGCTATTTGAAATATATTTTTTTTGGACAAGAAAAATAGGAAAAAAATATATATTTTTTCCCTATTTTTTTCTTCTATTTTCTTTGAATTATATTTTAAACATATATATTTCAAACATATTTCTTATTAAGAACTACAAGCCAAATATATTTAAACAAGGCCTAATTTAAAGCTATTTAAATTTTGTTGGAATACTATCATTTGATTTCATTTAATTTGTTGATGATAAATGATTGCTGTACTATATTGTTTGGTAGCAATAAAAGCTCTGTCAAATTCTATTTTGTAGCACATTGTTGTACAATATACACAATTACACATGTACAGTAGGTGTCATGCATGCATGTAAAAAAGTATTGGAAAAAAATCTAATGATCGAATCCCCATCCACATACTGTCCCTATATTCCCTACCCTAGTAAAAAAAAGAAGAAGAAGTAGGAATAACATAGGAAAAAATAGGGGGAAAGTACATTTCTATCCTATTTTTCTGCTGCCAGATGTACAGTACAAGATAAATAAAATGCATACAAATTTTGATTACAGTTTGAAATGTTCGAACACTTTAATATTACGTTAAAAAATATCAAATGCAATGAACATGTACACCCATATGGTGAATTAGAGCACCAAACAAACAAAAAGCCTACAAAACTTCTAAAACATACATACTAAGATTACTAACAAAACTTTGCTAGCATTTTATTTAGATAATATTTGATTCAAAGGTAATACCGGTACATGTATCAGTAACTATTATATACATGAATATATATATCTCTGTCTAAATGCTGGCTGGCAAACTGATTGGCATATATACATGTATATATGTACCCGTCTTTTAAATGATACAAATATTATGCAAATATAGTACTAATTTGTAGGTCTAAATGTAAGACATAACACAAGAAAGGAATTTTTTTCTTCCATTAAATTGCTAATCAATGGTAAAATTTGCAGATAAATGTGGTTCACATGAATACCTCAATATTAAAAGGAATGTACAATGCTAGCAAATCGATTGGCACATATACATGTACCCTTTTATACAAATATATTGTAAATCTTAATCTGAATGCAAGACAAATACACACAAAAAATTATTTATAATATATATACATTTTTTGCTAATAAAATACTTGTAAAACTGGCAGATAAATATGAACAAATATTGAACAGCTTATACATGACAATAAGTGTGACATAATACCAGTAGCAAGGCTATCTGGCAAGTTTCAATGAGATGACATGACAAACATAAACAGTCTTTTAAAAAAATTCTTTAAAAATGTCTATAAATGCATTAGCCTAAAATGAATACATGTGAAGGCAAAAGGTATACATAAATAAGTTCACATCTACTATAACAATGTAATACATGTAAGTGTTAATAGCACTGGCAACTAGGTATATCTGCCAAACATGAATAGTCTTCAGATGTGTTTAAAACATTAAATGAACACTTTAGACAAAGCTATATTACTGTTACATGAATACACATCTATAAAATGTTACATAAAACTGGCATCATGCAACTACATAGTACATGTATATCAACAAGTGTCAATGAGCTGTCATGGCAAAAAGTGTAGAGAAACAAAGTTATACAAAAATATTCACACGCAGATACAGGATATATTAATTACGCTGTGAGGTAATTCAATTTGTGTTCGTTGAGATTGCCCTGGTAAAAGCTGTGTATTGTAGATTACTAGATTTATATCTCAGATTCATTCCAACCTAACACATGTTTGATTGTGGCAGGGCGAGGCGACCTGGAAGTACTTGCTGAATGTTTGTTGGTCGGCATTCTGTTCTGGTCCAGATCCGAGGAGGATATAAATGACCAATAAGAACGTTATCGCTCGAGAGAGAGTGTTTGTTGCATCTAGAACATTTTGGAATTGAGTCCCATCACATTGCAGTTGTGGGGAGGGACTATGCTTATATTACCCCTTTGGATTGCTTCCCAGAGTCTGGTTTTGAAGGTTTCAACCGAGTTGCAGGCAATGATGCTGGGGGAATAAATACCAGGCCCGAATGGTTCTTGGAAAGAAGGTGAGTCGATAGATATCCGTTTTGCATCTTATGTTAGAGAAGGAGATATTATGATGTCCCTTGAGTATCTTCTGGGGTTGAGTGATGTATTCAGGTCTGGGTATGGCTACTTGGTCTTTGATGGATTTGTAGAAGGCATTGTTCATTTGTTGGCATTTTGAAATGCTTTCCATTACAGATGAACAATAACCCAGTATGGGTCTCACACTCTCACCCATGTCTTGCATTTCCTTGATGTGTGTTGGACAGTTCAGTCTTACAAATTATGACTGCATGTACACTAGAATACAACGGTGCCATGCAGTGCCACACAGTCCAAGTTGATGACTTTCCAGCAGCCGAAGCTAAGATACCCTGAAAAAAATTAAAATTAAAAATTAAAAAAATAAGCAGGTTCTGGTTGTAGTATTCTATTATGCTTTCAAATCAAATCAACTATTAAGAATCAACTTTGCCATTCCATTTCCGTTAAAAATATGCAAGAAAATCTTACATTTATGATTAAGGATGATTTATTGGCTTAGTTTATGAAATATCTACCTGTAAAATGCCTAAAAAGTGCAAAGAATTGCAAATCATTAAAAATGGGTGCAAGTCCTGTGTATGAATGGAGATGCTATTGCCACATGCGTTCACATGTCTGTACCAACTACCATGCGGCCAGTCCGCGCATGTGGCAGAATCTAGTCTACACTGCACTGCCTTAATTTGGTCAAACATATTTGTGAACAGTAGGCCTACTCTAGTAGTATCTAGTAGTAGTAATTCCATTCTCTAATTAGATTCTAGACCGAAATTTCTGTCTCTTTCGTTCGTTAGCCTCTGATTTGGGTAGGGTTGGCTCCTCTCTTTACTAGAGACAGAAGCCGACCATAGGCGCTCCTGTGCAAACTCGGTGGTACGGATCTGGCCACCAAATTCGGCCAAACTTTTGGACTAAAATTTCACTTTAGCGGATTCATATCCGATGCATTTATTTTTGAAAATTAGGTCTAGGCTAATATACATCTGTTCCAATTGTTACTGCGCATGCGCTGCAAAAATTTCAACACGAAGCGGAGTTCAATTTCGACGAAGAAAACCAGGAAAAAGACCCTTAAATGCATCATACAGTAAATCTGGTAAGTGGAACCGATGTAGGCTATATTAATTAGCCTAGACCTAATTTTCAAAAATAAATGCATTGGATATGAATCCGCTAAAGTGAAATTTTAGTCCAAAAGTTTGGCCGGAATTTGGTGGCCAGATCCGTACCACCGAGTTTGCACAGAAGGACGCCTACGGTAGGCTTCTGTCTCTAAAGAGAGGAGCCGACCCTACCCAAATCAGAGGCTAACGAACGAAAGAGACAGAAATTTTCGGTCTAATTAGATTCATGTTATGATTTTTCACTTCCAATTCCAATGAAAAGCCTTAGGTACGCAGATATAGGTGACTATAGTGCCGTATATGTAGACTTACTGTCATAGATGCAGTACAGTAGGGAATATAATCTACGATCTTCATCAATTGTGATGGTTTGGATTTTTTCATGAACCAAATAAATTTACAAAATCAAGATTACTTAAAGATACTATGTCCCTTTTGTAGCCAACATCAAATTCTGTAGAACTTTGCAGGAATTATGAATATGTCATGTATGTCCTATCTGTGAAATTTAAACGTTAGCAGTGTCCTAATATTCAAATTATGCAAGGAAACCCGTTTACTTGCTAGACTTCACTGTCAGACACTATTGAGTGACTGACTGGCTTTTTTCATCTTTGGTAATAACATACATAAAATGAGCTGTAAAGGGTACATGAGCATTTGTCTACATCAATAACCCACTTCTTGTAATGGCCAAAATTAAACTGATTGAATCTTTGCGCAGCATAAAACGTACGACCATTCGGTACAATGGTCTGAAAAATCAGACTATTACTTACTGGCTCTATAGCTCCTAAGTCGATTCGACAACTAATAGTCGTTATTTTCCCACTTAAAGACATTTTTAAGCCCCCTTTTTTTCAGGGAAGTTCTAAATTAGTATTGTCTTTCAAATGCCGTTGGAATTTAACCTTTTCATTTTTTGGCCCTGCAAATGGGACATAGTACCTTTAACCAATTTCCTAATTTGTAATTGTAGATCTACAGAAAGCAAACTCAATGTTGTATTGAATTATGTGTTATTTATTTGCTCACCTTCTGGAAAAAATGAAGATCTTTAAAGTAGCTCCAATCCAGCAGCTAGCAGTCCAGTGTAAAGCAAAGTTGATCGTTTTCTGCAGACCGACTATTATTAATTCCCAACACAAGAGTGCGTGTGTGGGACTGCTGTCTGAGCTGAATTCGATCCTTCCTCATTTTGTTAAATTCTTGCTCTGGAATACTCTTAAATTCTTCATTCCTGGTGCAAATCTAACTCTTATCCCCCATACTGTGGGTTTTAAAGGAATTAAGACAAATCTGGCGAAATGGCAATGTAGTTATTGGAATACGCCGTTGGGCCGATCTGAATGTGTTATTTGAATTTGAAAATAAAGTATTCACTTTGTACCACTAGATGGCAGCAAACATACATTGAGTGAAAGCTAAGTTTCTAAAGCTGTCATTCGTTATGATTTAATTTTTTTGGAGAATTAGTCAAAAACAAAATAAATGTATTTATTTTGGGGAAATTGTTACAATTCCATCCAATTGGATCAGTTCTAGTCATTAAAACGACAGAGTATTTTTTTTTTTGGTGCTAATTAGGTACTTTTTTAATTGAAATATTCAAAATAATAAACAGATAGATCATTTAAGTTAAAGATAAAATTAAAACATTCTTAATTCTTGATTAAATGTTCATACAATATAATTGAGCTCCATTAAAAGGGAAAGTTGAGTTCTGAGGAGGGCCAGTAATTTGTCCGAATCATCTTTGAATCTATTTTTCGTTTACTTTAAAAGACAAAATATCTCAAAATTATTTTTAACATTATAGACTTATATTTTGAAATATGTTTTGAATTGTGCAAATATATATTTGTAAATTGTAAGTTAGTTTCAAGAACCTTGCAATCAAATATCGGCCTACATTAAAAGCAAATAGGTGACAAAATTCATTAATTTTGTAAAACATAGTACAATATTACAAAATAGAACAAAAATGGAGATAAAAATTTAAGTTCAGAAACATAGTAAAAAATAGGAAGAAAATGGGTGAGAAAAATCTAAGTCCAGAAACATAGTAAAAAATAGGAAAAAATGGGTGAGAAAAATGTAAGTCCAGAAACATAGTAAAAAATAGGAAGAAAATGAGTGAGAAAAATGTAAGTCCAGAAACATAGTAAAAAAATAGGAAGAAAATGGGTGAGAAAAATCTAAGTCCAGAAACATAGTAAAAAAATAGGAAGAAAATGAGTGAGAAAAATGTCAGTCCAGAAACACAGTAAAAAAAGGGAAGAAAATGGGTGAGAAAAATCTAAGTCTAGAAACATAGTAAAAAAATAGGAAGAAAATGAGTGAGAAAAATGTCAGTCCAGAAACACAGTAAAAAAAGGGAAGAAAATGGGTGAGAAAAATCTAAGTCTAGAAACATAGTAAAAAAATAGGAAGAAAATGGGTGAGAAAAATGTAAGTCCAGAAACATAGTAAAAAAATAGGAAGAAAATGGGTGAGAAAAATCTAAGTCCAGAAACATAGTAAAAAAATAGGAAGAAAATGGGTGAGAAAAATCTAAGTCCAGAAACATAGTAAAAAATAGGAAGAAAATGGGTGAAAAAAATCTAAGTCCAGAAACATAGTAAAAAAATAGGAAGAAAATGGGTGAGAAAAATCTAAGTCTAGAAACATAGTAAAAAAATAGGACGAAAATGGGTGAAAAAAATCTAACTCTAGAAACATAGTAAAAAAATAGGAAGAAAATGGGTGAGAAAAATCAAAGTCCAGAAACATAGTAAAAAATAGGACGAAATCGGGTGACAAAAATCTAAGTCGAAAAGAATAGGGAAAAATAGCAAGAAATAGGTAAAAATAGTTATCAAACCACCTATTTGTAGAAAATAGAAAAAAAATAGGCAGTCATATGCTATTTTTAATCTATTTTTAATAAAAAATAGTGTTTAAATAGGGTAAATTCACAAAAAATAGGAAATAAATAGTAAAAAATAGCAAAAAAATATATTTTTCCAGAGCCCATTTTGACTAGGGTGGCCACGGGGAACAGGCTTTGCAAAAAAGAGCGCAACATCCATTCAACCGGCCGAGTTTCTCCTGCGCGTAATACGCGCTTAATAGGCGCGTACTAATGATGACAAGCTCTTTATCGTATGTAGAACGAACGAATCTATACATCTATACCATACATACACAATATAGGCCTACTATACTATACGTATACAATAAAAACAAGTAAGATGAAGATGAACTTCGGTTCATTTTTTTCCCGTCGCCCTAACTCCTAAGTTGTTGTTGGGTAAGTTTTCGACAGCTTTCAATATTCCGAATAATCTCAAAGTTACTCACCGAACACAGAGTTATTTCCGTACGTGTCGCTTAATTTAGAAATAAACAAATCTTTCGTCCAGCGATCGATCGTCGCGGCGTACGTTCTTACGCGATCAGCTGAAGAAAGCCGAGGAAAAGAGGAAAAGAATGGAGAAAATGATCACGAGAAAAAGGAAATAACGAACGAAAGAAAGAAGAGAGCTGACGAGGTCGAAAAAAAGGAGAACACAGACAGAAGATGATCATGAAATGCCGGCAGAAAACAGAGGCCAAACGAGAGACATATGGAGGAGACTGAAGAAAGGGGACAAGTGCAAGTGGTACAGACGGAGGGAAGCTTAATTGACCCAAAATAAAGGACGAAATTCTGAAAGAAAGAAGTTGAAAGAAATGAAAAAGAAAATGAAGAAGATCAAACAAAAAGCACTTAAGAAGAGCTTAAAGAAGAGGAAAGAGCAACAAAACAAAAAAGAGGAAGAGAAAAAGAGACAAGGGGGTAATTAAGAGCACTTATTTTTTTCCAATTCGTTAGAAAATATTTAGCAGCGATTCATCAAGCCGGTGAATAAGCGGGGGGCCGGGGAGGTGATGGAGAGAAGAACCACTATTTTTTTTTTTGGGGGCGAAAATATTATCCTATTTTTTACCGTTTTTTTTAATCATGTGATATCACGAACATTTATAAATCACTTGTATGGAATTGAAAATAAGTCATGGTTTAATTTTATTGGGGGGGGGGCTAGCGCCCCTGACCCCGCCTCCCCCATCAGTACGACGGTAAATTGCGTAAATTGAGGATGAAATATATTGCTGAAGTGGATTTCAAATGCAAAAAGTTGATGTTGTTTCTCAAATACTGCTAAAGTTATTTGTCTATAGTCACGATAATCATTCACATTACGATTGTCAACAAAATATAAAATTTGAAAGTTTGATGCAACTTTAATTTCTGTTCTAATTTTCAGCTTTCATGTCCCTTGAAAACAAGATTGTGTATAACTAATATTTTTGTTCTCTTTATAATTTAATTTTGGTATTTGATCAAAATACATTTGCTACCAGTAGTACACGGTAAATTGGTAGTCTAAGATGTAAATTTTTTCATTTGTATATCGTTATTGTATCAGTTAATTCAAACCCAAAGAATTAATATAGGCTACCTTTGTGGCCGATAAAATGATTATGGCGTGTTTTTATCCCAATGGTTTTACTATCACATTATCATCATTATGTGCAACAAGACAGGGTGGTTTATGACATCTATTGCGACCAAATATAGCGAGCTATTAGTGTTCTTATCATCAATCCGATCATTTTGGTTTGAGCGAATAAATTTAGTAGCTTGTTCAGAAAAAGAAAATGTAATTTTATACTTGTATTTCCAATGTTACATATATTTTACTTGTATTTCTCTCACTTTTGCATTGGCAACTAAGGCTTGAAAGTGTTTTTTATCAACATGTTTCGCCGGTCAATTTAAACCTATATTCATTAACAAAAAGATGAACACGATGTTGTTGAAACAACACAAAACTCTTTCAGAAGAACATGAAAGCCTCGCATAAGCGAAGTTCATTTTGAAAAGAAGACCAAAACTGCAGCATCAATCGGAGGACGTCATGAATAAGTATAAATGTCATATTTCTAATTGAGATGTGACGTTGCTTCTTGAATTGAGTACTATATGATCATCGAAATACTCTCTCCCTTTCGTTTTTGTATATTTATGTTATCCCTGATTTTCTTTCTGGACATTCATTGAATCAATCATTCAATACTGGTTGACCATATACATGCATTGTATAATAATTTCATTTAACAGAATGTGAAAATGTTAGGCTATACAAAAATGTGATCTTTATTGAAAACAATTATCATCATTATTATGAACATCAAATAATCTATGAGAATGTATTGCTTTTTGTATTAATATTCGTTATAGGTGAAGAGAGTTAGTGCCTTTTTAGTTGCAAAATGCAATCTGCAAGTGATTCGTTTTTCATTTCAGATTAATAATCTACATAATATGTAGTTAAAATGGTAATGTCTCTTTATTATAGATCTGTTTATTATCAGATGCAAAAATACAATATGCATGTCTTGTTATTTGATGTAATTTCATATTTTGATATGTGGCTAGAAATGTTGATATCAATTACAGATGCATGTAAAGCCAAATTGGAATTATATCAAAATATTTTGACTTGTTTTTCTTTTATTTTTAAATATGTAACTAAAATGGTGATACTCTTTATAAATGAAACAACTGAAGGGCATTGTGAAAATGACTTTGTGCATGTAAAAGAACATTCGACATGTATGTGACTTTTTTCCTACATTTGGTTATACTCATTAATTTTTTTATGAGCTTTACCTATATTGACATTTTTAAATTCTTTTTAGATAAGACATTGTTTATTGAAAATGTGCATGAACCGTTAATTCAACAATAACAGTCTACAAATAAATAACATGTTTAACACCTAATTCGAATGAGAGTATGAGTAACTTTAATGTTCGTTATGACATTATTTTAACAATATTTTAACATTCATTTTCCTCTGTACTAAAAAATATATACAGGGTGTTATATTTTAAAGAGAAAAGTGAGATGAGTGAAATGAAAAAAATATATAATGAATATATATAGTGAAATGAAAATATAATGAGTGAAACGAAACGAAAAAATATATATCTGAAAGAATATTATCATGAATAGAAAGTGTTGCATGATGATGAATAACAGTGAACTGGCATTATTAGTAGGCCTACAGAGGCTAAAGAAGAAATAAAGAAAGAAATATCAATTATCAAACTAACATGTAGATTAAACTCTACTGGGAAGCAATTTTATTTGGCCTAACGTGTACCCGAGATGTTTCCTTTTTCTATACTTTTGATGCGCGCCCACCACTGGGCGGAATTAGGGCGGGTCTAGGCGGTAATAGGCAAGGAAAATGCCTCACGCAGACGGCGCACTACGGACAATCGCGTACGATTTCAGGCGTAAGAATGGCATGGTTGGATTCGATAGAATTTCGGCTACAAATCGGTATACAATAGCGCCTGTATAATTCATTTTCAGAGAAGTTATCTGAGAAAAACCAGCCCATCCACAAACTCTCCCTGGTTTATCCAGGGAGATCGCAGTGCACTCTCCCTGGATTTTCCTTATCCAATGCGTCTATTGGTCATTAGTTGCTGGATACTCCCAGGATAATCCAGGGAGGTTGGCAATCGTATTCTCCGTGTACACAAGGCTGCTCCCACATTATACCACTGGAGAGATGGTTCAGCGAACTGCTTTCAATTAAAGGATGCAAGAAGATGTGAGCGAAATGCGGTTTATGTTGATCTTTTAAAATAGTATTTTACAACATGCAGGGAGCCTGATTGATCTTTTTTTTGGTACTAATTTTGTTTAACATGCTCGAGTGCATTTTACCCAATTATGGATAGCCTAAGTCTATTTTAGTTACATGCAGACATTGCAGATAGGCTGTAGCTTCAATAACTTATGGGTGCATATCATCTGCAATACCGTAGACCCTATCTATAATTGATACAGATCGGGGAGGATGGCTCTATAGGGTTGCTGGTCCGTAAAATTTGATGCATTGATAATAGTTAAATCTTTTAGCATATATCCGTAGATTCTGTACGATATTGTTTATGATGCATGGTCATGAATGCAACTTTATATTGTAACATAGCAGGGTGTATGTGTACCCTCCCCTCCCATGGCTCGTATTGAATGAATTGCGATAATGACCATGTTATGTAAGGATGTACTCAAATGTACTCCAAAAAAAATGTGTCCTGTACCCATGAATCATGTATATATAGAGAATGATTCACACATACTTGTCTCTATAACTTTAGTCAGCACGTACAGTTGTAAAAAAAAGATGAATATGGCTTATTCATTCTTAGTGAGTCATATTATGTGCTTATATGTATAGTTATAGAATACATTTATTACATTAAAGTATTTAAATTGATAATACAAAACCAGCGTGTATGGGAGCGTCCTTTAAACCGCTTCATGAATAGTCTGCTATAACAGACTCTAAAAACCGTTTTGTATTATAACAGCCATGGGGTGAACACTGTCTATGGAAGGTGTCACCATCATTAAACGTGCATACATTCTAAATCTTGCAGGAGCCCGCCACCCCCAAAAAAAAAAAAAATAAATAATCACATGAAAACAAGGACCATGATAGAACGTCCCTGATTGCAGCATGGTTCTAAAAAAGAAGACTAGTAGTAGATAGTCTATGATGTATTCCTTACTATTAATCTTATGATACATAGATTCAGTTTTCTACGAGGGAACTTTAGGCCTGTAGCCGTAGCAACTCGAGACGAAAATTTTAAAATCATAAACCACAACAACGCCATAAAATGTATTTACCAAAGCAGCAATTACAATATGCAGGAAAATAGGGTTGGGTCCCCCCACACTTTTGCTCTGCTCATAGGGGTGGTCAATATATAAGGAATGTGTAACAAATAACTGTTCCATTTTCAGTACTTCAATTCCTACATCCCTCCCCCATACGACACAATCACGAGGAAAGCGTTGATGATAGAACGGCCCTTGTGAACAAACTGTACTCAAAGAGAAGACTAACTGAAAATCAGTCTTGTAAGTTAGGCATCTTAAAGGTATAGGCCAGTTTTGGAAATGCCCCCTCTCAAAAAATGAAATAGAAGCTCTTACTGCCAATCATGTGAAAGAATATGTTTTGACTAATACATGATGATTCAAATTTTGCCGGGAAACCGCCTACTAATTATTTGGTAAATTATCGTATTGATCCGGCCTGGATAGATATTGCGACGCTCATTTCAACATTGAACATTTGGGCATATATTTCTGCTGATTTGCAAATTTAGTTTGAAGTATTGCCATCTAAACCTCTGAAGGCAATATCTAAACAATATTGAATGGATATTTTGCACCCAAAACCCTTGAACCGTAATTTTACCACTACCGGTCTATATCTTTAAGCCTTCTGAAACATTTTGTTTAGTTTCTGGTAGGAATTCACCTTCTTGCACTGGCACTACATGTCCAGGACATATATATATTTAAATATAACTGGATCAAACCAAGAATATGTGTATATACTAAAGGCAGCAATTGGAATATAAAGAAAATGGAGTAGGGTTTTCTCCCTCCCCTCACTTTAGAACCGCTATGACGACAGGTGTGATCACTCTATGAGAACGGTGGAACAAATAACGATTTCATTTCTAGTAATTCAACCCTTACAGCCACCTTCCTAATCCGACTCGAAAACAGATAAAATATAGAATATAGAACGTCCCTTATTGTGATTCTGTACTCTAATCGAAGATTAATATATATTATAAATATATATGTATAATCTTATATCAACACTATACTATACTATATGCAGCAGCTGAAATATAAGGAAAAATTAGGCTAGGTTTTGTCCCCCCCACCTTAGAAACGATCTGCCCACAGGTGAACTCATTCCATTTTAAAGGAAGGTGGAACAAATAACAATTTCATTTCTAGTAATTCAACTCTTACAGCCCCTCCCAATCCGACTCGAAAACATGGAAAATGTGGAATATATGAAAGGTCCCTTATTGAGATTCTATATACTCAAATCGAAGACTAACTGAAAATAGTCTTTTGATTTAGGCATCTTAAGCCTTCTGAAACATTCTGGCAGGAATTCACTTTCTAGCACTGGCACTACCTGTCATATATATATATATATATCTAATCAACACTAGAATGTGTGTATGTACTAAAAGCAGCAGCTGAAATATAAAGACAAAGTGGGCTAGGTTTACCCCCCAATGAATGAAACGATCTGCCCACAGGTGAAATCATTCCATTTTAAAGGAAGGTGGAACAAATAACGATTTCATTTCTAGTAATTCAACTCTTACAGCCCCCTCCCAATCCGACCCGAAAACATGGAAAATGTGAATTATATATAGGTCCCTTGTTGAGATTCTATTCTCAAATCGAAGACTAACTGAAAATAGTCTTTGATTTAGGCATCTTAGCCTTCTGAAACATTATTTTTTTGTTTAGTTTTTTTTGGCAGGAATTCACTTGTTAGCACTGGCACTATCTGTCAAATTTGTATAATCTTATCAACACTAGAATAACTATGTGTATATACTAAAAACAGCATTTGAAATATAAAGAATAATTGGGCAAGGGTTTGCTCCCCCTCCCACCTTAGAAACGATCCGCCCACAGCTGAACTCATTCCATGTTAAAGGAAGGTGGAACAAATAACGATTTCATTTCTAGTAATTCAACTCTTACAGCCCCCCTCCTAATCCGACTCGAAAACAGATAAAATGTAGAATATAGAACGTCCCTAATTATTGTGATTCTGCAATTCTGTACTCTAATCGAAGACTAACTGAAAATAGTCTTTTGATTTAGGCATTTTACGCCTGCTGAAACCTTTTGTTTAGTTTTCTGGCAGGAATTTACTTTCTAGCACTGGCACTAGTACCTGTGGAATATATATTATATATTTATATACATATATACATATATATATATATATAACATCTAATCATCACTAGAAAATGTGTATATATACTAAAAAGAGCATCTGAATTATTAAAAAAAATTGGGCTAGGGTTTGCTCCCCCTCCCACCTTAGAAACGATCTGCCCACAGGTGAAATCTTTCCATTTTAAAGTAAGATGTAACAAATAACGATTTTATTTCTAGTAATTCAACTCTTACAGCCCCCCTCCTAATCCGACTCGAAAACAGATAAAATGTAGAATATAGAACGTCCCTTATTGTGATTCTGCAATTCTGTACTCTAATCGAAGACTAACTGAAAATAGTCTTTTGATTTAGGCATGCTAAGCCTTCTGAAACTTTCTGTCAGGAATTCACTTTCTAGCACTGGCACTACCTGTCAAATATATATATATTATATATATATATATTATATATATATATATATATATATATATAACATCTAATCAACACTAGAATATGTGTTTGTACTAAAAGCAGCAGCTGAAATATAAAGACAAATTGGGCTAGATTTGACCCCGCCATCCCCCACATCCTAGAAACGATCTGCCAACACGTGTCATCACTCCATAAGGAAGGTGGAAAAATAACGATTTCATTTCTAGTAATTCGAATCTTACAGCCCCTATCTCCTCCCAATCCGACTCGAAAACAGGAAAATGTTGATTATAAAAGGTCCCTTATTGAGATTCTACACTCATATCAAAGACTAACTGAAAATAGTCTTTTGATTCAGGCATCTTAAGCCTTCTGAAACATTTTGTTTAGTTTTCTGGCGGGAATTCACTTTCTAGCACTGGCACTGGCACTACCTGTCAAATATATATTATAACTATATATGTAAAATCTATTTAACACCATAGGATATGTGTATATTTATATACCAGAAGCAGTACAAATAAACAAAAGAATATGGATAGGGTCGCCCCGTCCCCACCCTCCCTCTTTTGAAACGCTTAGATCAGAGGGGTGGTCACTCTATTAGGCAGGTCACGTAAGAAATAACTGTTTAATTTCCAGTACTTCCATTCTTACAGCCCCCTCCCAAGACGACACGAAAACAAGGAATGTGTAGCTAGATGACAGCTGAATACTGAAAACTGAAAATGGAGTTACTCTTTACTTTTCACACAGACATGTAAAGGTCTATAATTATGTAGGATAATACTTTCCTAGATAAGACCTTCCTAGGCCTAGGTCTATTGTCAGTTGTGTTGTTTTGGTACACTTGATCAGCTGAATGTCACAAACAGCGTCTGCGTATGTTTAGATTAGACTATTTAGATAATTGGGTAACACGTGTTGTTATCACCTGACTCGGCTATACCGACGCACAACAACATAACTCATAAATGATAACTCAGTCATATTCACAAGCCGTGAAAAAGCTACATAATCTCTTATCTCCTTCTAAGTTCCACGATGTTATAAGGTAAGGTTTGTTTTGGTTTTTCATTTGATTAACCAACAAGAAGTGTAAAAATTGTTTAATTAGCTTCATTGGTTGGCCGCGCCGTTGGCGTTGCGTTGGATCGGAACTGTGTGATTCTGCCCGCGGCCCGTAGTGCATGCAGTGCAGTATGTTATGTACATATATATAATTATAAATACAGCCGCTACTACTACTACTACTACTAGTAGTAGACTAGTAGTAGTAGTAGATTAGTACAGGGAGATGATCATCTCCTGATTAGTAGTAGTACTAGCAGCTAGCAGAGGCCAGATAGCCTGGCCTGGTGCTCCGTGCCAGCCCGGCTGGGGGTGGCGTAGGTTCAGTCAAGTTGTTGGTTAGTTAGTGCAGCTGTGCAGGATTCCAATCTTGACAACCTCTTGTACTTTGTAGATCTAAAGACAAAGTATGATAATGTTGTACTAGTAATATGAGTTAATACATGTAGTTGATGGATGATTGAGAGACTGAGAGTTCATCTAGCTATAGCCCTGCATGTAGCTTGACTGATATTAGTATAGGTCCAGATCTAGTTCAGTTCAGTTTATTAAAAACACCAGACATAGCAAATTAATTAACAATTGTAACGTAACAAGATCAAATTGGGACCCCAAAAGCTATGCTTGTGAGTGGGGCCCCTGGAAAGGATCTATAATATACTGAAAGCTTCAGAGTGTCCGAAAAGTCTGATATCGTCGGTTGTTCTGCTATAAATAATACTTCTAGCTCCACCATGTCAACTGAGCTGACTGCCTCTAATATAACTCCAGGGAGCTCCGACGCCAAAGGCGTCTGAGCTCCAGAGGGTGAACAGGAAACGATTCAAACAGCGGATTGGGCAACATTATCTCAAAATGTGAAGAGGTAGTAATTACAATTTTGACTTTTGGGAAAAAGGGTGATTCTTCATTGGTGATCCATGTTGTATCGTTGATTCAACATTGCGAAGAGAAAGTATGCATGCGTATATGTGCTGTGCATCATGCGAACTTTCTCTTTGCCATGTTGAATTGACGGGTTGGAACGAAGAATCACCCTTTTTCCCATCGAAGACTTCTTCAAATTATAATTTCAAGTGAGCGGCCAGATACATGCCCAGAGGAGTCAAAAAAACTTGTATGTCAAAATTGTAATTACTACCTCTTCACATTTTGAGATAATGTCGCCCAATCCGCTGTTTGAATCGTTTCCTGTTCACCGAAAGCCGAAGGCGTCGGAGCTCCTTGGAGTTACCTCTAATAGAGTCTTTAAAGAGACTGAAGTGTGTTGTACGGGTTAGTGGATGTAGGTGCAATGCAGTTTGTGTATGATTGCCTTTCACATCCTGCGTAGTAGCTTCACAAAACTGGACAGATTAGTTGAAAATAAGTCCATAATCTCTACAAATGACAAATCAATCTTGACCACTATGAGAGACACCATACACCACAATTTGCTTGATTAGTTGCTGAAAAGGCTTTCGACGAGTACTAGAATAGAAGTAGAAGAAGTAGAAGATGCAAACTACATGTACATGGCACACCATTGAAGAACGAGATGCTACACATACCATCAAAAACTTTTTACTCCAAGCAAACAAGCAGGAGTAAGACTCATGATGGAACTGTCTCTGCCTCGTCGAATTCGATGTTAGTGCTAACAAAGACACTTACGCACTCATCCTCGAAGCAGTCAACAAGACCCTTGGTATCTCTCTCATCAAGAGTTAGACAGAAGTAACTGTCGTGTATGGGGAATTCTTTAAAAAAACTGACATTTGTCAAACTTCCCCATACATAGACACAAATGGTAATCCTTGCCACACACACTATGGAGGAGGGAGGGGGTCAACTAGCAATTTCCCCCATATTAATTTGGCAATAAATTTGCTCTTAGTTTTTCATTATTTAGACAGATTGATTTATAAAAATTGATGATTGGAAAGATTGGAAAGAAATGGATCTAATTTTCATATACATAACAAATAATGTTGAAAATCATGGTAAAACATGAAAATATTTAAAAGACTTAAATTCAGCTAATATCTGTCCGTTTTCATGAAGCTACTGTGCGCGATGAGATCTCTTTATCTCTTTATATAGATGGTCAGTGGAGCCAGACGTAGCCTAAGCGAAACAATGGTCGATATCAGAGACTAAAGCTTTTGGTGTACATATAAAGAGTGAACCAGACAAGAGCCATCAAGTTGGCCCAAGGAAGAAGACAAAGTCGGATGATTGGAAGTAAAAACCAAATTCTTGCCCAATTAAAGCAAAATTCAAATCATACTCAAAGCACAGTGGGGCTTTGAGTGTGAGTGAAAAGAAAACTTGCTGAAAAAAGTCATTCCAAGAAGACCTGATAACAGAAAATACTGTTCTGCTATCCCTGACAAGATCCTACATGGACAAAGTGAGGACGATTTATTGCGTTCTTGATCATCTGCCTACAACTAATAATTTAAATACATAATGTCACACTTGGTTGGTACATCTCTTGTACAGTAATGGAACACTTTCCTTGCATTTTAAGAACTTGAAATGTAATTTGGTACCATTCTTTGCTTCAATTTTTTTAAATTTTGTTTGTTATCTTCACATACAGTGTATAAGTTGTACATTTTAAATGTATTATTTTCATCAAAACTTTCATTTTTATTGTCATGTCCTCTACTTGTTTTGTATGTTACACACAAATGGATTGCGGCTTATGTATTAGTTTTTAAGTTATTATACTTTTTTTTACATAAATACTATTAAATGTACTATATGAACAAGGATAACATAAATGCTAGTACCTCCACATGCATTTCTCCATTATTTTCATAATGTTTGTCAAATGTATTTCCCACTAAAGATATTACTGACATTGAGCTTATCAAGGGTATACCGGTAATGATAAATTTAATACCTCAAGAACATTAATCTTGTAATGAAGCTTGTAAATAGTAAGTCACAAATGTGAATATTATTCAGATGACTTAAATTCCAAATTAGGATATATTAAGTAGTTTTATACACTTCAACTCAAGGAACCTCAGCAGACCATTTAATGAGATTGATGAATATATTGATTCTCTAGCTTCCTCTGAAACATGAAGTCATGAAAATACTTCATTATTCAGTAAACGTGGTTATGCTTTTATCCAATCCAAAAATTTTTTAAGGGGGTGGTGTCGTTATGTTAAATTCAGATTCACTTAAAGGTAATGTCAGTCTTGAGAGGGTGCTTTAGACTCAATTTCAACCGCGACAACGATCATTGAATATTGTAAAATCGCATATGCTTCCAATATGTTCATTTGAACCAAATTCATGACGCCATACCAAAACTTTGTAATACCTTTAACATTACTGTTAGAGATGGCATTATAACTCAGTCAGACGATTTTGAATATCTTTTGATTGAAATCATTCATTAACCAAAAGGGCTAACCGATAGTAGTTCGAGTAATATACAGGAACCCAAATCAACCATGAAAATATCTACTGATACACTAGATGTATCTCTACATGTACATGTATGTTATTGGTAATTTTATCATTGGCCATGTGGAGATTATGCAAAACAATGGTATTGATTTTGTAAATATGCTTTACTCACATTTGTTTGTCTACCTCTTACCAGGGTAACTAAGAAGTCTTATTTATTATTACTTATTTATCATGATGCAACTTTTCCAGGTAACAAATAACCACAGAATAACTCCTCCATCTAAATCATTTACATACATGTACATGTACATGTACCATCAGATCAATGATGACACTTTAAATGGCCCTAAAGGTTGATCTGTACATACTGCATGCCCCACCTAATACTGATTAGACTAATGTTCTGCTAAATGATGTTAGTTTTTAAAAAGTATTAAGGAAATATGGAATATTATAAAAGACTGGCTAGGTAGTAAGGTTAAAGGCTTAACATCAAAAACATGTATGACACTTGATGGTCAAGTTATTTAACACCAAAAGAGTATATTAAAATGTATATACCAGTATTTAATGTTTATTTTTTGACCCTATCTAATCAGTAATCTTCTTCTTAGAGGTTGAGAGCAGCCATCATATATGGATATCAAACACAAATATTAGTAGTTAAAGGGGTTTTTTTTAAGGGAAATGTATCCCTAATAATAAGTTGCTCTGTAGGAAAGCAGAAACTGGGTGTCTTGCTTGACCCTGATCTATAAGCAAATATCCTAACGTTTAATGGTAGCTGCAATAGTTTTGACAAAATCTTGATATACACATGTACATGTACATGTAAGTGTCACATTAATTCATTTTCTAATTATGTAAATATGGGATCAATTTATGCAAATAAAATTAAAAACTCTTTTTTGGGGGTAAATTAACAACATTAAACAAAATAGTAAATACGCTCCCTTACATCTGCTCAGCTTCTCTAATTCCAATATGTAAGTATTATATATTTGACATGATAGATTGAATATCATGAAGATAGCTAATGGAGCTCATATTTTTTCCCTAAAATATGTGAAATTCACCTATGTAGAAGATTTAGGATTAAATGAGTACAGTACATGCAACAAGTAAAAGGAAAGAGAACATACATGTATATAGGGTTTTCAAATGGTATAGTTTGGCATACACCACTTTCATGAAAATGTTGGTTACGAAGATCATAGAGCAACAGAATTTAGGGTTATTATCACTGATACATAATTACAGACTGTTACTTGTAAAATTTCTTGCATCTTTGAGATGCATTTTGCAAAGGTTTATTGGAAGATTTTTATTTTGTTTGCATATATGTAACAAGGATTTCTTTAGCTTTGTGAAAGTAATTTTCGATAGTTGGTGTAGCATGTATACATATTGATCAATAAATTACACATCTGTACTGAAATATTATATGAATATGTACTTCTTGTGATCCTGTGTAGTGTGTTCTGTATGATATGTTAAATATTTGATATATTTTTATTATTCTCAAAACGCATATTCATTTCCAGACAAGCAGGCAGATACTTGGTCACTATCAAGGCAAAGGCGGCACAAGGTGACTGTCAAGATGAAGAAAGAACTGCATGTGTACTCCACCGATTGGGACAAGGGGCTTTTGATTATCATTTGAAAATATGGTAGATCAAGATGATCCAGTGTACCACTAGCAGCCAATCTATGAGGTATGTAGATGGATTGTAATTTTAGGAAACTTATCATTTTACAATGATAAGGGTATTTCAGACTCCTGCCCCATTATCTTCAACATTTTTTATTGATGGTCTATGTACTGCTATGATGTATTTTGTCATGTATCAATGATCTAGTACGCATGCATGTACTTAAGCTCTTCAATGAATGGATGTAAACATGTATGCTGGAACATAATTTACTAGTATGCTCATGTAATAGACCATTTTCAAAATATATTCAAATTTATACATGTTTACTTTGCAATGAGCTATTACATTTACCTGTTTTGTATTATTGTTTCTCAATAGTCATAATAGAGTTAGTCATAACAGGGGACTGAAATTATTCATAAAGAGGCAGTTAACAAAGACATATGAATTTATATAATTAGAGTGATGGGGGATGGCCATTATTTTACCATACATCCTCTTTTTAAGAAGCCTTTTGATAGCAACATTACATCTTCTCAATTGGCATGTAATTTCGAAAGCAAAGCATATTCGATGAGAGATAGGGTATACTATCTTTGGTACTAACATTTTTTTTTTTTTTCTATTTTTGTTATTAAATCATGTGCCCAAGTTCTATTTATTCCATAAATCCAAATGTAATGAGCAAAGTTTTAAAGAGTTGGTTACTTGTATGTATCAAAATTTTAAAGATTTCTGTGAAGCAATGTAATATTTCATGAAGCCAAATGTAATGAGCAAAGTTTTAAATTTGCAATTGATCACAACTCAACTTTCTTACAACGTCCCGATAGTAAGAGGGAGAGAGATAGAGGGGGAGAATAAAAGCTAGAGCCAGTTAAATAATTTAATTCTTAAAACTTTAATCCTAACAAAATCCTAGGAAATTTAGGAGACTAGTGGGGCATTGCAATCAATTGCAAATATCAGTTGCAAATTATGCAACTTGCAATCAATTGCAATAACTTGCTATGCCCCATTAGTCTATTACTGCCACCTTTTTTGAAGATGATAACCTTTTATCCTTTAAAAAGTAAACAATTTCCCTGCCTTGTTACATGCATTGCAGCAAAGATCAAGAAGTTGTGTTAAAACATTCTTCTAAAACCAATGTAATATGTGAGAAATGTAAAAATTTGTGCATTATCTACAAATGTATAATATCACCTTTTAAATCAATGATACTTTTTTTAATTTCCCCTTTAAATGACAGTAGGTGAGATAAGATGTGATTTTATTTTGCACTTTGTACGGAGGCATAAAATAATGTTTAATGTTTCACTCCTGTCATTTTAATGGTCTGTACTCACCAGTTATCTTATGTGAGCACTCTCACTAGGAGAAAATAAAGTATATAGCAAAGTAACATACTGAATATAAAACATCATTTAGTGCTGTGAACTATTTTTCCCTTTCTTCATTTTGTTGTCTTTGTATTTTATGCATTAACAGGTAAAGGGTTACTTAAGAAATTACCATAAAATGTCACTCAGGTAGTGACTAATTATTGTGCTCTGTCAGTTTATTCAAACTGCAGTGTAAATTTTGGACAGCCTTACACAAATGTTAAATATACCTTTCAAAATATCTCTTTGTACAAACAATGACAAGGAACATATTACACTTAAGGTGACTCGGTAACATTGCCTCAGATTCTGACATGCTGCAATCTATCATAATTATAAACCTTTAGGTCAGTCAGGAATCCCATGACTTTTACTTTTTCTGATTATCAAGATATTTATGATTGGAAATTGAAATGTCATTTTTGCGTTTTCTGACGTTTTTTTATAACGCTACATTCTATTGGGGAAAATGAGTGAGGTAAAACCGGTCACTCAAAGATTTTTACTTTTTTGAGGCACTTCATGATCATTTTGAAATGTGTTGGAAACATCCTTCCTAGATAAAGATAATTGAAACAAAGAAGGATTTTCACATTTTATCTGGTAAAAGTTTTATTATGAAGGGAAAAAGGTAACTTGTTCTTGAGACCCCAAAAATTAAATGAAAGCTCTGTTCTTTTTTCTCAAACCAACAGATTCCAAGTACAAGGTGATCTGCTGCTTGCCACATGCACTGAGAGGGATCTGGCAGAGGCTAACGGCATGGCTCTTGGTTCTTATGAAATGATGACGGCCAAGTACACCTGTATGAGGGTCTAGGGAAAGACAACCATGAGTATACAAAAATGAAATGAGGAGGTCTGCAGAAATTTAATTCAGAAGTTACAATGGGACTTGCACTAAACTATGGAGTATAGATCTAGCAGAACAGACACTTTCCTTGTGAAGAAGCCCATTACAACAAAGATGCCCATTTACAGAAAACGTCAAGTACCCTGCAAAAATATAAACTATATACATGTATTCTTCTCTCCTACCATAACTACATAGTTATATCAGGATAGAGAGTGACAGAGGAAGGGGTAAAATGACATTAGATATGATGGAAGGTATAAATCCATGAAAAATGTTTTTAAAATGGTTGAAAGGTTATAGATTAGGAGGTTGATAGTACTTGTAGAATAATAGTTCATCTGCATTATCATTAAATTTGAATTGAATTGTAGTGCATTGTAATATATGTTAATCATTATGTTATCATTATGTAGAGGTGACATGGTCTTATGCATATATCACTATACTGTGGATCACATGGCCCAACATTCCAGTCTCGTGTGGCACTAATGTCCTTTGGCTAGACATTAATCTACATTTGCCACTCTCCCATGAGATGAAGTAAATTGTGCCGAAAGAGATCCTTGAGCACAATATCATAGTAGCTCGGCCAGTTTCTAGGACAATTACCCCCTGGGCAATCACCCCCGACCAATCACCAGCGGGACAATTAGCCCTCGGAAAGTTACCCCCGGAAAATTTCCCCCAAGAAAAACAAAACAAAAAACAAAACAAAACAAAACAAAATATAAAAAAAGCAAAAACTAATTTGCTTTATAAAAGCTAATTTATTATCAGGTGGATCTGGGGGTAATTTTCGGGGAAGGGTCCAGGTCAGGGTGTCCTGATACTGCTCGGCCAAAGCCAGTGGGTAATAATTAGGCACTTTGCAAATGGATGTACTTATTGCATATTTTCTACTTCTCATTTGTTACTACAGTTTCAGGGCAATTTGTATAACTGCTACTGCAAACCAAAATTTTCCTCTTGATGGAATCATGTACTTGTTCTAATATTGTATAATAATAAAGCTTAAAGTTTTAAGAATAACTTATACTACCATGTAGTGTGTACAAGTAGTAAAACTACAGATTTTATATTAGCCAGTGCTAGATAGAGTGTGGAGGGATGCATAATATTCAGCTTATTTGAGTTAAAGTAATTGTAGCTATTCACCCTTAACATTAGTAATTGGCCATGAAAGTTGCTAGTTGGAACTGTTGGCTCATGCTCACATGCACTTAACATTGTCCTAACAGATGTGTCTTTTAGGGTAGTATATGCATGTACATGTATGTGCGTGCATAACCTGATACCCTATAACCAGTTTTTTCTTCAACCATAAATATCTTAAAATCATAAAAGTGATTTTGAGTATTGTCCCATAACATGCAAATGAATTT
>CP137679.1:16049715-16122454 GCA_037976565.1 Mesocentrotus franciscanus | reverse complement strand
TGCCTATTAGCATATGGTACAGCGCTAGAGGTCCATACGCAAGTATCGGCATTGACTCTCGCTTTGCTGGAGTGATACAACATTGATTTGTTGTTGATACAAATGCCATTTTTAAAATAGGGCTCTTAGACCTACTGAACGAGATATGAGGGTAGGAGCCCCGGCAAGAATATCATATAAGGGTGTGAGTCCACAAACAATTTAAAAGGTAATATACCATTGAGTTTTGCTCTACAAACGCCTATAGTTAGTTATGCTCCTCCTACCATCATTCAGCAGGTCCTAATGAAGCCCTGTATTAAAACTGGCGCTTGTACGATTGACAAATCAATGTTAATAAATTATTTGGGGCTCCAAAAGACACCCGGCCCCCACTTAAATTGACATTTTGCCGAGGGCTCTTAGCCTAACATAGCTTTTAGTAGGTCTATAGCCCTGTACCAAAAATGGTGCTTTTATCAGCAATTAAGCAGCGGTATCACCAAGCCACGTGACTAACGGCGGAGAAGTATATGGCTCTGATCTGGAGCATGAGTGCGCTGCCATTTGCCCATCAAATCAGATAAACATTGTTTATCGCTGAAAAACACTGTTTATCGTCGAAAAAAACACTGTTTATCGAGCGATAAATACAGTGTTTATCGAGAGAAACTATACGTCGATTGATAAACACAGTTTCTCTTGGGATAAACACTGTTTATCGGATGCATAAACAGTGTTTTTCGCGATAAACACTGTTTTTCTAAAATTTCAGCGATGTGTTTATCGCGATAAACTGCTTATCTGATTTATTGGTCAAACAGCGACCATAACCGATGATATCAGAGACTGAAGCCGGTCTAGGCTTGTGATACTTTTCACAGATCTATTTCAGAATTACCAAGTCCATACCTCCATGGCCTTGCCCATATTGGCACATGTCACACTGAAACGCGACAACACTTAGTGTTAGCATCACGTTTATATAGCTCACACCAGCGTATATCCGTACATAATCAAAAAGTCATAACTGTGATCTGACAAAGACCAAAGAAAGAATATTTCACCTCACACGAAGATCATCCAGGCGAGGATGGCCTACATGCAGCTCCTCAGATGTACAGATGTGGAGAAATTACTGCTAAACATACTACATAGATTAATAAATTATCGCTGATTTTCTTAGAGATCAATTCAAATTCAATGAATGAGCAATGTACATACTACATGTGTCATGGAGAGTGATTTTGAGCTATGTACGTACGGGACAGGGTACAGTACAGAGGCACTAGTACTCAGGTACTGGTAGCATGCAAGAAAGAGGCGTGGTCACCTGATCCACAAACTCTCCAATGGTTAATCCAGGAGATCGCACTCTCCCTGGATTTTCCTTCTCCAATGCGTCTATTGGTCATTAGTTGCTGGATACTCCCAGGATAATCCAGGAGGTTGGCAATCGTATTCTCCGTGTACACAAGGCTGCTCCCGCGTAGGTATACGCGCGCATGCATTGCCCACGTTGCATGCATGCCATCAAGACCTGCGAAATTCCGGAATTCCGGCTAGCGAAAGCCCCAGGAAACCTGCATGCAGGGCTTAATAGGGAGGTCGCTCTAGCTCACAGTGAGAGCAACGGAGATTGTGAGGCCTGACCCGGCTGAGCCGGCGCGGCTGCTGCATGTAAACGAACTGTGGTAGATCCACTCACGGTACCTGCGAGAAGCAGTGCAGTATAGACGACAATATCTCAGCCTTACACAGGATATAACGTGAGTTTCTTTAAAATCTGTTTGATCTAATTCTATGTCTGGAATGTAGAAAAATCACTGTCTACATGCAGTAGATCTACAGCCTAATTTAATGTTAATTGATGATAGATCTACTCGCTGTCACTGTATGTAATCATGTTTGTTATTGTTAATTTGTAATGGGAGCTGAGAAAGGGGCGCCGGGGTGGTGGCACCCGCTATAGGACCAGGCATAAACAGAAATAGCCATCTGGTATGGGAATTCTTTAATAAAACTGACTCCTTTTCCGTACACAGACGGTACTGTTTGTAGCTACACACAACTGGGGGATGTGGATAATGGCTGACTTTTGTCACAATCCGACACATAAAGTTTTGTCTCCGCGCCCCAGTCTTTCTGGTCTTGGTTTGATTTAGAAAACAATGATTAAGACTCTAAATTTGAAAGCAAATAGGTCGAGATCTAATTTTCATTAAAAGGGTCTATATAGACTACTATAAAAATTATCGGCACTATAATGATGTACTTTCGCACCGGCTTGCTTCATTCCATCACATGCAAATTGTGTGTACAGTATAAGGAGGGAATGAGAAACGAATACATGCATGTGCATGATGGAATGAAGCACACGGTTGCACATGCACCTATATGGTGGGGCAAAACTTGGCAATAGTTCATTAGCGTCAATCCAAGGGGGACATGTCCCCACCCCCGATTTTTCAATCGGGGGACATCATATTAAATGTCCCCCCATGTTTTGTCAGAAAAGAACGGGCACCACCAGGAACTACTAAAGAAAACGTTAAAAAATGTGTTCTCCTTACCCCCGCTGATTTGCCCCTGAATATTTGTTCACGAATTGCCCCCCATGCTCAAGCTCGGATTGACGCCCTTGATTAGCGCCAACAATCGATATTAGAGACTGAAGTGTGAAGCTTTGCCTTTTCTAATATAAGTTTAGGTCAATTAGACCAGCACCAGGCAGAACCAGGGGACATAGACATATTCAAGCTACATTTTAGTTAAACACTTACACTGAACTCCTTTCCTTTACCTGGGGTGGTGTTATGCTGCACAATTAAGGCATTCTCATGACATAAGCCACTTTACTGCTCATTCATTTTGTATGTACATTTGCAGGTGTACTTGTTCATTGCATGTCTGGCTAAGCCAATGTGACCCTCTCCATGCCAATGGCATTCAAAGATTTATAAAACACTGTATGTGAACTTCTTTGAATTACTGTTTGAAATCAACTGTCCAGGTATTTATGATTTTTGTATTAAAGTATTCAGGAGCCAGGTGCATGCACACTTAATTCTGTATTTTATGTAGTGTGTTATTTATTAAGTAAAATTTATTATTATTATTAAGTAGGCCTATTAGCGTCACCTGTGCCTGAAAGGCGGCGAACTGAATCACTGTAACCCTTGCTCTTGGGCCTCTCCTCCCAGTGTAACTGATTGGGGTGTGCAGGTGGACCACTACACCGGGTTTTCCCTACTCTTATACAAATAGTACAGTGGGTTCTTACCATGCAAAGGTTGTGACCCCCCACTCAGTGTTATTTAGGGTACGCGTATGCATGTTCCCTCCCTTTGAAAGCACCCCCTAAGTCCGGTGTGTAAAGTCAATACGGGCCGATATGTTGTGTATTACGAGCCAGACTTTGTTGCATGAAAAGTACCCTTACCGTAGATTTTGGGAACATGAATGCGGTCCCTCCGTTCCCGGAGTGGGGGAGAAACAGGGAGTGGCACGTTAACACACAAGGCGGACTTCAGTCATCCGCCTTGTTGGAATCAAAATTACGATCTTTGGTTTGACAGGCAGAGGATTTACCAACTGAGCCAACTCCCCTCCTCCAGTGTCAGAGTGATGCAAAATGATTCTTCTGTAATTGAATTTGAGATTGGGGTTACACAAAAAAAATTGTTTCGTAAAGGTTGCTGTGCATGACCTAAAAGAGGTTGAAAATGCTGAATTAGATAACATTTCAGAGTACAGCCCGGCCCAGGATTGTACACAGGGCGCCGATCCGGGGACACCCCCAAATTTTTAGGGAATCGTCCTCCCAGAAAATTTAAAAAATTCCCCCAAAAAAATGTATAACAATTAAACACTGACTAAAGACTGCAACACACTTTTAGGCTCTGGAGGGCCCAAGAGAGCAGCGTTTAGACAAATACAAATGCAAAATCTTCTCACTCGGTTGCTACGGTCCTCGCATACTATCCTTCAAAATGTACACATGCATATTGTAGAAAATAAAAGTGCAGTTTGAAAAAGTATATTGCTTGTTTTTATACTATGGTTTTGCTAAGGAATGTAATTTTTGTAATACAACAAAACTTCAAAAACCTGTGAGGGGTAGTAATTTCCGCCACCTTCGCCCCTCTCGTTCGCTATATGCTCCTCGTCCCTCGCATGTCGTCCCCGGTCATGAAAAGAAATCGCCACCCTGATTGTACATGTTTATTCAGAAGTTGAAGTTATGACTCACAAATTTCAATAAGGCATAGATCTATTTTGAAGTGGATTATTGATGCATGTGTACAGTGTATGATTTTGTTCAACCAAATCAACCATGTCATTAGATTAGGTCCTGAGTTGTTCTAGTAGTTTAAAATGACATTTATTACTTAGTTGTGAAGGGTATAGGCCAAAGTTTACACGTAGACTAAAAATTAATGCAGAATATTGATTTTGCAGTAGATTGATGTAAATTTCATCCCAATTTGAATCCAATAATAATACAAGAATCTTTAAAAATGTCTAAAATCTTAGGTCTCCCTTATTCTCATTGCACAGTATAAACCTCGAAAGATTGGCACATCATACATGTCCCATTGTCTGTATTTGTATTATCAGGGTGCATAGAAGCATAGACATATTGACGGATGTTCTTCTGAGAATAGACTACGTCTGGCTCCACTGACCGTCTTGTACAGAGACTGAAGTGCGTCATATGGCATAGTGAGGGGAGGTTACGTCTGTGCATTCCAAGTGTGATTGGCCGTCTCATCATGCTCAGCAGCTTCACGAAAACCTGACAGGTAAGTCCTTATATTTATTTAGTTTAACATTGATTTTCATTTTTCAATATTATTTTTATAGTGTAGGAGAACAAGATATAGGCCTAGTTCCAGTGATGTTGTTGATTTCTTAATCAAGACATAAAGCCGAGAAAAAGAAAAACTAGGGACAAACTTATTGCCAGATTGTGGCAAAAATCGTCAGTTAAATCCACTGTAGTTATGGCCACAAGGGAACCCATACCAGACACTTTTTATGGACCCTTGGTCAGATGGAACTTTCAGCCTCTGTCATATCTATAGTCTCTTTGTCATGGCTCATTTCAATTACATGTGTATGGTTCGGGGTGTGGTTAATGTCAGCTCCAGTGTCCTACATAGTACATGTGTATTAAACTACATACATGGCTTCTGACACAAGTGCAAGGTTATCCATAACCCTGACTAACCTTGTACTTTTTCACTGCTGTGATACCCTACAAGCCGTATCAGGACAATCACCCCCTTGACAATCCCCCAGAATCCCCCGAGGACAACCACCCAGAGGAAAACTACTCCCCCGGAAAATAACCCCAGTGGACAATTATACCCCCCGCACCCGTGAAAAACCCTTATACAATGGATGACTAGAATTTCATTTATGGAGAGACGGTGCCAGGTTTAAAATAAAATGTCAGAGGTAAAAATGTCAAGGTAATAATGTCAGATGTAAAATGTGAGAGGTACAAATAAATGTAGGGGAGGGGAATTAGTGCCGTCATAATATCTAAGCACTTTATCACACAAAATTTCAAGATGTAAGCTACTGGGCTAGTCTATTATATTCCCTTCTTCCATATCATAATGTATATTTTATAAATGACTGTCACTGTGGTGTATTGTACTTAATTGTACATGTCCTGAGGATGTACAATGTGGAAAAAAATTGAAACTTATATTTTGTGATCAGGTTTTCATATATGAATTTCTAACATTTGTTTCGATTTTCTCAGTTGGTTGATGTTTTGATGTTTATTTGGTTTTGAGGAAGTAAGTACATAGAATATTAAGATTGAATGAGATAAAACAGGGAATCAGTTATAAAGATCGCACAGAAATTCCACAAATTCAGTCATCAGACCCGCCATCTTCATGTTCATCTCAGCAAAGACTGTTATGACAAGAAAATATTAAGAAAAAGACACAGATGCTTTTCCTCATCAATACTTTATTACAAAAGTTTAACAAACAATATCAAAGCTTCACTTGAAGAATGTCAGATACCGGTAGTAGCTAGGCCTACATGTACCGTAGTAAACGTTGAGACATATCTAGCCAGGTTTTTGTAATGTGCTTTCGACTTTTATGCAGTACGTTTCGAAAGGCAGAAATTATTCTATTTGTTGGTTTAAACGTGAGAGAAATACAGTTTAAGTCCCTCAAATTAAAACCTTTTTTTCCTGCCAAATGTGGGTGACTTGTAATAATATGTCCCGCACCAAATGTCGGAATATCCTTCAAACAATATTATCATGTATACAAGCAGTCTCATGATTCTATGAAATTGTACAGTAAAACTATGTTTCTGATATGTTGCTCATGAATTTGTCAATTTCAGAGTTTGCGCATGATCTCTCACAGCAAATAAAACTGACATTTTTCTCCTGACTTATGTCTTTACTTCTGACATTTGTACACCGAGCCGGAGAAAAGAACGTGCATGTACCCATGGATCTAAGCATGATAGACATGGTTCTGCGAAATTAACCATGAGAACATCATGTATTTTGGACAATATGTCAACTTAGACCTAGGAGGTGCAGCCCAGCCCAGTCAGGGCATCTGATTACTTTCCCTTTGAAATGCCAAAACATGAATAATATTATTCAAAAGCTACATTTTTAAGAGTTCCAGTGAGAATCTACTTATTACATGTACCGGTAGGTTGTGCAAACACGTGCATATATATGGAGTTAAACTGCATATGAACCCAAAGCTTTAGGACACTGTAGCATTAAAAACATTTTTACAGAATTTGCTCCAAAGAAGTAAGGTACATACATGTATATGTATATCTTATAACATAAGATTTGCTAAAGCCCCTTTGGGAAACCTTTTTTGGGGGTCAGTTTTCAGGAAGGGTATATAGGGTTTATGTGTGCCTTTATGTTTTAATTGTAATAAGGTCATTGGCCCTCTTGCTCCTCTTTTTCTCCTTTTAAAAAAAATAATTTCTTTGGACCCTTAGGGGGGGGGCGTCCGCAACTCGTTATTAAAGGTGGAAAACTGACTATGGCCATCTTTTTTAAAATTCAAACAATTGTACCAGAAAAACAAAAAGATAGTCTAAATAAATCAATGGGTTTGTCTAGAACAAAAGGATATCTTAGACTTCGGACTACATGTACATGAAATCCAGCATTATGTTATAATTGTAGTAGAATATGGGCCATGTTATTTTAGGTGCTTGCATGAAAGAAAGAAATCACTAAATGTAAAAGTTTGTCTCAAAACGTCAATTTTTAGATTAGATACAAGTGTTTCTGTAAATTTCATACTGACTCTAGATTTGTGCAGCTACATGAACATTGTAGTCCCAAAATCTGCAGCTAGATTATGTGAGATTTAATTGTTCAATTAGTTTGAATGCAGAACTGAACAAAGTCTCTCCAAAACACCTTCCTTTACCCTTTTGCCAATAACTCCCACGTACTTGTAAGTACACAAGGGGTTAAACTATGTAGCAGCAACAGTTTTGAATTGTGAGTGTACAAGTTTGAAAATCATCACTAGGTTAATAGTCCTTCTCAACCAAAAATTATTTTCGAAATAGTAGTCATAAAACTTGTTTGAAAATGCTTCATTTTAATAGATGGCACATATTGCACTACAATACATCTAGGAACCTGAGAACCCTTAAACAAGCCCTTGAGCCCCAGCCACAAGAGACTTTGTCATTTGCATACATCAGTTCATACTGATTCCACATTCCAATTTTACATGTTTGAATATTTGTTTGTGGACCACCCTGAACATGTGAAAGAAAAGCCTGTTTAAAGTCTAAATTAGTCTATAACAGTATTATAAGAGAGTTGTGATGTTTTAAAAGTGGTGATGGATTCCCTTCTGCTTTCATGATAGTAATTTCATGAAGTAATTTTTGGAACTCGACTTATTTAAGTCAAATGCATCTAGAATGGTCTAGAAATCAAATTTGCCAGAAATTGTTAATATTTCTTAAGCTAGATAAATAAGAGGACCCAAAATTCCTTTTAAGTATATATGTTTCTATACTAGAAAGTTAGATATCAGGAGAAGGGATTTATAAATCCAATTATAAATCCCTTCTCCCTGAGTATCCTAACCATTGAATAGTATTAATTACCCAAGATAACTAACCATGGTCAGTTATCTTCCCATGGCCATGATATTTTGCAATTTCTTTCAATATTCATACAAATAGAGCAAACTAAGGCATAATTTTTGTTATTAATTACGTGTGCAAAGTTATTCTTTGCATAATTTTTTACTTCAAATAAGCAGTTTCTCTATTTTGATCCCATTTCCACTATGTTGCTCTACGTGATAAAGATATCCCTTCTGCAAATACGATCTCCTACACATAATAATGGGTCTTCCTTTTTGGTTTGATATATTATGTAATATGTAGAGCCATCCCTTGGCTTTAGTCTTTTAAGGGGGCATTTGTTTTCTCCACCCTCCTCTGTGCAAAATTAATGACTGCGATGGATTGGAACAAGCTTTATAGTGACTTTGAGACCAAATTTGTGGACCGTCCAAAACAAGGTTTGGCAAAACTTTATTTTATCTATAGTTGCCATGTCAAATGATAATCACAGCTGGCACTAATATGATAGGATTTTACAGGGCATCTCCAAAAATATGCAACAAGATGTTGATTGGCAACAAGATGTGGATTGGCAACATCTTAAACAGCACTTAATATTCATCCATTTCGTTGGTAGTGCTGTCATAGTATCTACTGAATACTCTTTATGAATAGCACAAGGATCTAAAATGCAAAGTTAGGATTGTTTTTGCTAGTTGTATCATATTTTAGATGTTACAAAGAAAGCATGGTGCATGGCATCAGAGCACAAGAAGTGTATACTGTTGCTTCTGCATGTCACAACAAACATTTTGATTGAATTAATTCTAACTCATTGTTTCGTGGAGAAATCATCACTGATACATTTCAGATTGCTATTTCATTAGCAATGTCTGAAATGTCATGAATATATATTTGTTGAAATACATAAGTACAGAACCAAAAGAAAGTGCTCCAAGGAATTTCTGATGCAAATAATTTTGCTTACTTCTTATTTATGCTTTTAAACTTACATGTAAATAAAATAATGCAGGTCCAAAATTCTCTTTGGTTTAAAATATGTTAAACCATATTGCAGTGAAGTACATGTTGAGTGGAATTGTAAATGTACCATGGTAGTGGGCCTACAATGTATACTGGATAGATGTGATCTGAAGATTTTTGTATAGTATATTATTATGGAGATTCATCTAGCGGTCGTTATGAGTAGAGATCTACACGTCTTTGCAGATTCTACCTTCCTCTCTCTCTGTCTACCATTCATCCCTCTTTTTCTCTTTTTCCTCTTTTTTCTCTCTCTCATTTGCTCCTACTGTCTCTTCCTCTTCCTGATCGGAAGAAGTTGCGGTATTGTCAGTTACATCAGTTTGTTATTTATGTATGAATGCATCTATGATGTGACTCAGAATGAAGTTTTTGTTATGTATTGTCTGCTGAAAGCTGGAATGGTGTACACTCATTCTTGTTCAACATTAAATTAACACCTTTTGGCTCTCAGCATACAAAATCATGTTTATGCCTATGTCATATTGTATGTAACACCAATGGGATACAAATTTCTGTATTACAAATGTATTATGAAAAATAAAACTTGAATCTTGAAACTTGTAAATGTATATATACATTGTAGACTAAGCATGCTTAATTAAATTCCTTTGCCTTTTATTTATTTTACATGTTTTTACTGATTGTATCTATTTCTATATTTTTCGTTTGTATAACCCTAACTACAGTCTTCTTTGGAGCCAAATGACAGACGTTTGCGGTGGTATACAGCTGAAATGGAATTTCCCTTCAACCATACAACATTTCAGGGCTTATATCTCAGAAATTAGGGTTAGCTCCAAGTAGCAGTAGCAGGTACATGTAATAATGCTATGTTTTATTTTATTTACTTTTTACATTTTCTGAAGACTCTGAAGTCCTTTCCTGAAGATCATTCGAAGCAAAAGTATGTTCATTTAATGTTCATACGACCTGTTTTCATAAAGTTTTCCTGTGAAATATCCAAATGTCCACCCCTCTTTTTTTGTTGCTCTTCTTGCTCCTTTATATGTGAGCTAGCCCATAGACCTACTGTACGCTGTATGTTTAGGTCTTTTTAATTGAAAATGAAAACATTGCTTTCTTCAGTCAATAATATGCAACATATGCATAATTCACATATATTGGGGATATGTTACCCAAAAATACATAAGAACAAATTGCGATAATGAAATAAAGTGTGGAGGAGTGGATCTGAGCTAGAAAACCAAGGAAAATGCTGTCCAGGCTACGCACTTATAGCAATAGGAAAAGATTTAGGCTTCACTCAAGTCATGATGTAATTATTGTAATGAAGTGTTAAATATCGGGTCTGGTGCTTGCAGACTAATAGGGAGCTAGAGAGGGACCTTGTATACCATGGACCTATGTTGTATACCCATAGCAGAAACAGAAAGCGAATAAATTTAAGTCATGTTATGATTAATGGTGTAGGAAGCCAAATAGAAATCGAATCTCAAATGTAACTTGTCATCTTTTATCTCATAGAGCTACAATTATAATAACAGCTATGGTTGTAGTCTTATTTAAGAAATAGCATATGGAATGTCACTAAAATTAAGTCAAAATTTGTTTACTCCATTCACAAGTTGCTAATTTGCTTTTAATACCCTATTGTACATTCCATAGAAATCATGTTCGCAATACAGCTTTGTGATGAATGCACATTTAAAAGGTGATGTGCAAGGCCATTGAAATTGCCTGTGTTTAAGTAGTTGCTATGGTGTCGTTTGGTCGATTAAGACTTTAAGCATTCATAAATTATTTTATTTTGTATAGGATTTTCCTCAAACTTTTACTGAGTTTTGTCTGTCATTTCTCGGCTATCAAGTTCATCAGTGTGTGTAGTGAATCTTCCTCTCTTTTAAATACACTTTTTCATTATGATTAACATTTATAGATTCTCTAATGCATGGAACTAGCCTCTTTGCAAGTAATTACTTACTTATTTTTATGATTTCAATACTTGTTTTACAAATATTGTAATGCTGACTCTAATAACACAGTACTGGAATTGTTATGTACCTACTTTACGTCCACTCGTAAACTTTATCATAGTCAGGAAGATAACCAGCTAAACAATGATCATGATTCTATTAAACTATAATTATGCACATGTAATGTAATGTTTCAATTAAATCTTATTTACAGAAAAGGGAAAACAACAAGTGGCACTATTCATGTATTCCTCCCAAGTACTCATGCCAATCTTGCCTTGGCTGAACTTTCCTGAAAGACTGAGTCAATGACAAATTTAAGGTAATTGTATTTTGTTTAACTGATAAGTGTAAAAGCATCACTTTATATGTTGTTGTCATGATCTCTTGATAGATTATACATCAATGGGGTTACAGCATAAGAAAACTTTTCCACATTTGTAGGAGGATACCCATTAGATATATATTGAAAATAGAATATCCAATCACATTCTCCATACATGTATATGAAGAGTTATATCTAGGGATTTGATATAATGACATGTTCGATATTGATCAGTTTGTGTACTTAATTAGATGCATTAATTCACTCCTAAAATAAAGGCTTTGTAGCATACATGAATTTGAAATAGAGATCCATCCCACTTAATTGCTTATGTGTACAGAATTCATTTGATTTGGTTTTTATTCAAGACTTTGTGTAGAACCCCAATAGAATCCATTTCATTTGTTTGCATGATTGTATTTTACCATCCATGCTATCGTTTTTTTTTCATTATGCAGGCTTCAACACATGTGCAGCATTCCAGTCGGGAGTGAACACCGTCCATTGTAGTGTTCGGCAGGCTTTTCACTTGGAGATTGGGCTGATTTCAATCTTAATAAATATGTTGATTAGATAAAGGACTCTGCGGTCTGCTCATCAAAACATCAATTAATTTTCTGGCGAAGTGCTCATATATCCTAAATCCTGAGATGTGCTTTCATTTGTGTTACCTTCTTTTTGTCTGACAGACAGTTGAACTAATACGAAGGTCATCTACAAGCTTACTGGTTTCTAGTGATGAATTAATGGCTATAATTGTAATTATCATTGCATGTCTAATTAAAGACGTGATGATTCAGTAGGGCTACAGCCTAAGCTCAGCTTGATATGCTTCCAGCCCAAATAACAAACTATTTAAATGAATTACAAGGAGTAGAGAGAGAAAGAGAGAGAGAGAGATGGGGAGGGGGTACTAATACGAAGGGATTGGATTGGGATTTTCAGCTATCAATGAAATTCTTAACTCACATATATATGACATTATCATTAATATTTCATTCACAGGTTGCAGGAATTATAGATTTTAAGAGGTTCAATATAAATAACTTGTGGAAGGTAATTGATTAATAAATGTCTGATGTTGAAATAACATGAAAGTGAAGGTACAAAGTAACCACCTTGTGTAACATATTTCCTAGTGAATGGTACCATATATATGTAAGTGTAAAAGTGTTCAAAATGAATAGTCCCATCATTATTGTGGCTTGATAGCTCTGAAACCATACATCAAAAATTACAAAGTGAGAAGGATCAAGAAACACTCTTAAGTTCAAATTTACAATTCATAAAATCGAAATGGAAATCATCATTTCACTGTCTAACTACCTGATGCTTGGCTTCAAGATTAAGCATTTAAAAGTAAGTGCAATTTTGTTCTCTTCACTCCAACCACATTGATTTAGTGAGCATGTTACTGCATCAATTGATGAAGAAATGTAACAATACACTCTATAAATTTGTTGAATTTTAACAATTAAAGTTGCAAGTTTCTGAAAAGTAAAACTGACATAGGCCCTATAAGGATTCATTTGAAATAAAATGTTTGCTTTTAATTTAAAAAAAAAAATTAATACTTCAAAATTCTATAGTAAGGATATTTTTAGATTGATGTGAAGGGATAAGGACTCAAGATTGGAATATATATATTTTATATATGTACCTACTAAGATGTATGTACATCTAGTTAGATTAGATATTTGTCTACAGATGCAATGTGTAATGGGTTTTCAAAATGTGATCAAATTATTCAAATGTACATGTATATATCCAATCTTGTCATTTTTATGGCTTAAATAATTTGGAGGACTAGGAGATATAAGAACTGTTGATTAATTACTCTTCTTTGCATTGTTCACTCTAACTGGCAAAGAAAGCGAAAATTAGTAGACACAAAAAGTATTTCCAAAGCAATTATCTTTTATCATCCTGTAATGTATTTTCTCTTCAATTTTTTGCAGTTGCAATGATTAGAAGTTGATATTGCTTCCCATGTATGAATCTAAATGAGCAAATTCTCATGCAGTATCATGAATTTCAATTGTTCTTGCAAGCAACATTTTAAGTTCTGAAACATCCTCGATTATAAATTACCATGCTCAGAAGTTGGCAATTATACATGTATTTTTTCCATTTTTTATTTTGTCTATAAAAGCGTATGCAAGGGTTGTCCACATCACATCACAAGTCAGTATAAAACCGTTTATTTAAAATTAACATTCATATGTGTTTTGTGGGAAAAAATTGAAGATTTTGTTATTTTGTATTATTATCCATTTCATTCAATTTTCACCAATTTAGTTTTTCAATATTTCTATTTGTTTTCCTCAGAACATGTGTTGTGAAGTTTTAATATTCCTTCCCGGTTTCATCATGCTATGTAAATAAGCTTATACATGTAAATGCCTTTTTTGCTCTCATTTACCAAATTATTTAGCGATATTGTTTTAGATATACACATGAATTATTCATACTCCTTGTAAATTTGATTTTTGTTTGTGTGTGTGTGTTTTTTGTTATTCAAGAATAAAAGGTGAACTGGGTAAATTAGATGTTGGCTTTAATATTTTACATTCTCAAGAAATATAAATCGGGACAAATGTATTTTTTACATACTAATTTGAAAGTTGGTAAGGGTATGAATAATTTGTTAAATGTACATGTAGTGTAACATGTTTCAAAGGAATGAAAGGTGTACAGTGTAATGGTTAAAATTTAGATTATTAAATCTTGTTTTCACAATAATTAGTTAAATACCCTCGATCCCCCATCACTTTCCCTCCCTAGGTAATACAAATACACCCACACCTGACAATGGCATAGTCTGTAGATCCAGCCATTGATTTGAGTGTGTATTCGTGTCAGGGAGGAGAGAGAGGGGGAGGGGGTGGGGACACCAGTAATGTTTTCGCCACTTTTTGAGAGACAGGCACCGTGGAGTTCTTGTTAGTAATACATGTATGTAATGCTGCTTCCTGGAAATTTAATTCATATACATTAGAATCGTTCTAGAGTTTTAATAAAGTTAACCATTTTAGTTTCTTCTGTTTGGAGCCATAAGGGTGTTAACTCTGTATATTAGTTTTATGCTCTTGTGACTCCAAACAAAATTTCATGTTGACTAAATTTGTAATAGAATATGTGATTGAATAAAATCACCAACCATTTAAATTTCACTCATTAATTTTCCTATTGCCTTTTGCTATATAAACCTGTATGAATGTGACACAAAGAAACGGTGTTTTAAAAAAATTGTATAAAGTATTTGCCATCACCTAGGCCTGGGACATAAAATAATCTATTTGAACAAATAGTAGGCTTATATGCATCTTCTCTTTATGTTTTGAAGAATATTCTTCAAAGAAATACACATGACATGAGATCATAATGTATCTCTATACATCTCACAAGTTTCACTTGCTTTGTTTAGTTATTTCCATTTAGTATTTATCGATATATTATAACTCCCTAGGAGCAGACATCATATTTTGTAACCCCTTTCATATTCAAATCTTAAATATATACGGGCTAGTATCGCTCCACTTTATTGGTAGACCAATAATATTGCTATAAGAACAGTTAAAACTAATAAAACATGACACCTTGAAACTGGACCCGCCTGTATAGTTGTGAATATGCAATATCAACAAAACAATATCATGTTCTTCAAAGTATGAACCACTACATGGAGAAGAACGCTTTACAATGGAACATGCTTTGCATATTTCGGCTTATGTTATCTGAATTTAAAGCTAACTTTGGCCAACAACACTAAATTCATGGCAAACTTTACAGTAAATAGATAACGATGGTGTTGATGATTATGATGTATGTTGAAGGTAACGTTGATGGCCATGTTGGTGGTGATGATGTCAGTAGTGATGATGATCGTGGTGGTGATGATTATATAATGATAATGACGATGCAATTTCCATCATCAAAAAGTAAAATTGTCATGCTTTGTAGGTGTGCATTAATTTAATTGTCAATTAAAATATTTTCAACACAGGACTAATGTACATGTACCTGAAGAGGCAAACAAACCTGGTCATGCAATTCAACAGGGCATATTTGTGCATCATGCATAAGGGTGTGTGCACTAGCTGTGGCTTTGCGGTATAGTATAGGATGTATCACTCCTGATCTCATCACACGGGGCAGAGTAGAGTGTAATGAGCATACAATATTGTCTGTCAAGAAACTTTTCATGAATCAGGGTACGGTATAAAGATTATACTTGTCTTAACCCTTATATACGCTGAATAATTCAAGGTTACAAATGCAACTCGGCTGCAAAGTAGGGAGGGGTGTGGTTGTAACTAATCCCCAAGTGCGTTCTATTTCATTATTTTTCGTTATGACTTTAGTGCAGTAAAACTAAATAAAAACATGAAAAATTATAAGGGAAAAAAATTATAGAAACTATACCAACGAAAAGTTAAGAATCACCATTACCATCACCATCGTCATCATCATCGCGCCCTCCCTGTTTCTGTGTCTCTCTCTCTCTTTCCGTTTCCCGAGGCGGTAGTCAACAAAAAGAGTCTCGATTTTTTTTTCATTTTGGGATGAGAAAGATATGTTAGTCGCGTATTAACATAATGTTGATTGGCGCTGAGGACCAAAATATACTCACCGTAGTCGTCCAAGAAATGTACTTTAAATTTGTGAAAATGCAGCTACTTTAGAAACAGCAACTTACCAGTTCTTTTTGTTTTCTTGCTTTCTGTCTTTCTTTCTTCCTGTGGTTCATTTTTCCCCCTTCTTCTTATTCTTCTTCTAAGACAATAAACATGCACCCTTGTACAATTATGTATCTACGATGATTTGGTATATAGTCAAAGTTTGATATGGTACATGGCTGCCGATAGGCGATGGGGCCGTCGGTCCCGACAGGTTAAAAACGTTAATTTTACATTAAAAACAAGTTTTAAAAATTTGCCCCAGGGGCCCCCATTTTGTTGTTGGTTATTTTGTGTTTTTTGGCTCAAGGGAGGGGTGGATGTTGAGTTCACCCCCCACTGGCCGAAATATCGGCCGGCGCGATTTTTAAATTTCAGGGGGCAAAAAAGAAGAAAAATAAGGGCTCACTATAATCCCCCGCTTATTTGCCGGCTTGCTGATTCGGCGCTAAAAAAAAAGTCTCGAATAGGGGGCTGGATCCGCCCCTGCTGATGTTGCTAAAGTCTGAATTTTCGTTACGCTTCGTAATGAAAAGGTCAGATGACGCTTTGTGGTAAATAATCCTGAAGAAGAAGACTATACGCTACTGATCATAGTTTAATTTCTTTATTTGCTTTATTTGCAAAAGAGTCGTAGAGGGCTTTTTCCACTTTGGGCAGCGGTGCAGAGTCTCGTAATTCTGTCGCTGTACAGTTGAAAATAAAATATCCGAAGAAACTGAGCCAGACGCCTTATTTTTCTTTAAATTTGCCTTTTAAATGACAGTAGGTGAGATAATTTAGTTTTGCAGATATCATATATTTAGGAAATGGTCGCACATCATGATTAATAATGAATAATAGCACTCTTTCTTTATCTAAAATTGCATGCGTATTTATGTTTTGATTCATACCCATGGCTGCTGTAATTTGTACTTTTCCGCTTTTTTTGTCGCCATGAACAAGAGAGGATTAAAACTTGTCTATTTAATTAATTTGAATATTAATTCATTTGAAAGATTGTTTCATGTTATACATGTATTTGTTGCATGGTACCAAATCTGCAAATAATTCAACACAATTCTTTTCCATTTCTTAAAAAATCATTGTTCATTCTTGTTTTAGAATTTGATCGTCGTTTTCTTTTCTTCCTTTTCTCTAACCAATATCAAAATGTTTTCATGAATCTTTTGCCCAAATTATCGCATTGAAACTGAACATGAACCTAATCCATAATTTTGACCCTAAATCTATCCCTAACACTATAACTTAATAGGCTAACACCCTAAATTTAGCCATAAATCGCCAATTTAACCCTAACCCTGCCCATTCCATAGCTTACTCATAGGCCCCGACCCTATATAAGCCAGACGGTATAAACCAAATTATGAATAAAATAATCATAATCATAATCCTTTTCAAACTTTGAACTTATCTATTTATTTATTTATTAAAACATATTTTTAACAGGATAGCATTTATCAGCTCGCAGGCTGTTTTCCATAACGGTCCTGCATAAAGAAGGAAAATACAAATTTAAGAACTGACAATAGGAGTATTTACAAGGAAAATAACAAGTGTGATATAATCAATTATAAAATAAAAATAAAAGTAGAACACGAAATGTCTTAGCAGCTGCATAGGCCTCGACCAAACAATTATATAAGATAGATATCAAATTTACAACGTAATGTAAGTATATGTAATTTCCTAGATAATAGGGTTAGCAATCATTTTAGTTACTTATTGCGTGTAATGTTGTAGTAGTAAGGAGAAACGGCAGTGAACAAACTTTATCGATTAAAGGAAGATTTTTTATATTGGTATTTAAAACTGTCTACTTAATTGGCATTTTGGATATCATTGGGAAGCTTATTCCAATTAACCGCTCCAGCATACTTAAAAGATTGTTTGAATAAGGTCACGTTGGGCTTGGGCAATACTACATTAGGAGAGTTTGCATTTCTTGTATTAAGGCCATGGCGGTCGAAATACATTTCTATTTCGTTTGATAAGCGAGGTGGAGCAATGCCCATTATACATTTGAACATAAGCATAGCCAGAAAATAATCACGGCGGTGATCAATAGTTTGCCAGGAAAGTTTTTTTTATCAATGTGTTGCCGCTTGCAATTTCATAGTCAGAGATACCAGTTACATATCTAGCAGTTTTTAGCAATCTCTGAAGGGGCAGCTTGTAGCTGGCTAGGCAGTTTCCATACAGAGATTGCATAGTCTATACTGTTGGAGCGCCTTGAAGACCTAATTGCAAGGTCGATACGTGCGCTATACAAGAAACCAATATTATTATTATCATTTTTATTATTATACAGGGTTGGATTATACACTTATAAAGGGTGTTCAATAGTTCTGAAATTAAGAATTTACTCAGCTTTCATAAAAGAATAAATTTTATAGGCAATAAATTTACATAAGTCTCTTAAATATACATTCCACTTCAAATTTTCATCAATCACTATACCTAAATATTTTATAGATTTTACCTGTTCGATCAGTTCATCTTTTATGAATATATTTAATATATCAGAGGATCTTAATTTTATTAGCATTGTTTTGGTTTTACTTGTGTAAATGCGTAATCGATTTTGTTTATACCAATTATTTAGAGCATTAATATATTTTTGTAATTTCTTTGTAACATCATCTAACTTACTATCTGCAACCTATAACTTAACCTATACAAGTAACCGTACCACCATAAACCCCAACCTTTGAACAACGGACATACCCACTATTATGCTTGAGGTGGACATATAGGGGGTATTAAGAACATAAACCCACTAGTGGGGATTCACTGCAGAATAATCAAACATCCATAATAATGAATTAGGGTCAGTGTCAGAGTCAGGAATACGGTTAGGACTAGGGTGAGGGTTAAGAGTAGGGTTAGGACTAGGGTTAGGTTAGGTTAGGTTTAGGACTAGGGTTGGATGAGAGTTAGAGTTTGGCCCAGGGTTAGGTTCGGACTAGGGTTGTGGTTACAATCGGGGTTACAACTAGGCTTACTTTCAACACATTCAGCTCCTTTTGGATGACCAACAAATCCAGCTTTCAAAAAGTGGAATAATAGGCGAACGATAATAGATGAAAATTGACCTCTCTATCCAATCTTGTTTATCAAAATTAACCATCTTTCACACTAAATGCAACTTTTGATGAAATATGCATTCAGTAGAAAAGTGAAAACGGCAGTGGCGGATCCAGGGTGGGGGCACACAATTTTTAACAAAAATTTTACCTTTAAAAAGGGGAAAAAGACGACCCCCTCCCCGGTAACAACAACAAAATTTTAATTTTAAAAGATAGTAACCACAATATTACCTTTTTTGCTCAAGGGGAGGGTGTTGAGGTTTTTTAAGTGCTCACTACCCTCCCCGCTTATTCGCCGGCTGATTCGCCTCTAAATATTTTATTACGAATTGGGCCCCACCCTTGCCGCCGGCTGGATCCACCCCTGGACAAAGGTATACAAACATTGCCCCCTTAACACATATCCAACACACATCATCACCCCACCCCGATCTCTGGTGTAGAAGGAAGGCCTAATCAAATATTGAAAAGAAAAAGAAGAAAAAACGGAAAAGAATAAACAGAGAAAATAGAGGAAAGAGGGAAAGGGAAGGGAATGTGAAAAGAAGATATTACGACACCCTACCGCCCCTCCGACTCTCTCCTGTACACTCAAACTGTCGCTCTCGCTATGCTACATCACTGAATGCGCCCTCATTACAACACACAGTGCCACAAACTCACTTTTACACACAGTAAGGGACACAAACATGTAAACTAAACCGTTTAAACAAAAAAAATAAAGCACAGATAAAACAGACTTTGTTGGGCAATTCATGATTAAATGCTATGTATAATACCTCCTACAAAATCTGAGAAAAGTTTGGTTGTACGACACATGCCCATACCAAAATTGCTCCACAAAAGTTTTCTACACTAACTGAAATCCTAACTTCAAGCCTGAACCTGAACCCAACAATTTTCATAAAATAAAGCCCAGAGCAAATGTCAAATCACTGCAAACCGATCATCGTGTTCCTGAAATCGTGTTGACTATCATATTTCAGCATGACCTACATACAATAAGCTGATTGCATACTTTGAATGGAATATATTGCAGTATTATCCTAACATAAAAATAGAATTTCTTATTAAAATAATATATATAACAATATATACACAGGTCATATATCTACAGCCTCATACAGAAGCTATACTGTAAACATGTTGAAAAACTTTAAAATGCTTCCATTTGTTACACATTTAATTTACAAAGAGCATTATTGCAGTCGGGTAATACCCCAAAATATGGATGGGGCATCACCTGAAAGATAGCACATCGGGTAATAAGTCCAGGCAAAGTAAATAGTAAGAATGAAGTGGGTGCTTGGTCACCTTTGAATACAGAAAACTTACATAGATTTGAATTAACTAGTGTGTAAATTTGACATGGGTTAACACAAAAAAGGAAACCATCAAGGAATTTAGATGATGACCGGGACTTATAATTGTCACCTCTCATATGTTTAGTACAGTATTAAACTTTTGGAGGATAACTTCGAGGAACTTGTACAATGGTGATCATCTTGCTATCTCTCGACGCAATATATGAGAAAGCGGAAAAATGGTCGGGCAGGGGTTACCAACTTGTGCATGAGCTATAAGATACTACATGTTTGTCTAAGGGATCTTGTGTACATGCCAATGTAACAAAAATAGTATGGTTGAATGCTCAATATTTTCGTTTGTTTGGTTAAATCATCTTGTCCTAAAAGCTTACAAGTGGTATTCCATAACCATTTTCAAAATCTGTCATCATTATTCTAATCATGCAAACTATTTACATCTCATATTTGGTACATTAGTTGGAAGATGAGTGTACAGCTGTAGTAGACTTTTGAATGTGGATTGCCACTATGGTAATTACATCAATTATTAAAATTGTTTCCTTCAACTGAGAGAAAATAAATGAGCAAATATATGTACTGGAAATAGCATAATTATACAAAAGTTAACCATATAATTATGTGTATTTACATGTGTACATACGATGAGAGGTTTCATGTTGCAATGCCCTTATTTTATAACACTTTGTATATCTATGAATAGTGATATTGAATTCAGACTGATGAAAGAGAACCTTTAAAGCACAACATAACCTGTAAAACACTACATCAGAACATAAGCATGTCACCATGTATACTTATATTATATTCAAACCACAGCTAGTTAAGGTATATAGATTGAATCTGGTTGAAACTACATGTATACTGAATTTTCATGTTACAACTATGCTCAGTGATCTGCACACATGCATATAACGAAGAGGTGGTAGAAAAATATATTAAATCGAGAATTAAATTTGGTTGCTTAAAAAATCAAGGAGGGTGATTGTCCTCTATTTTTGTTTGTTAAATTTAGAAATTGTATTGCTTCATTAATGGCTTATTTTGTTCATTCCATTAATGGGAATATCTATAAAAACAACAAAAAGAAATTAAACAGCAATGAACAATGAAATATAGGTTTCTTGCGTTGTCAAAAGATAGTACACATGGAGTACTGATTAGACAGGGTCAATGATAGATTTCCTTAGTTAGTAGTTACCAAGTTGTTGATAATAATACAAAGTACAAAAGTTGAACATATTCCACAGAAATTCATTTGCATGTTATGGGACAATACCTCAAAATCACTCTTTATGATTTTAAGATATTTATGGTTGAAGAAAAAACTTGGTTATAGGGTATCAGGTTATGCACGCACATACATGTACATGCATATACTACCCTAAAAAGACACATCTGTTAGGACAATGTTAAGTGCATGTGAGCATGAGCCAACAGTTCCAACTAGCAACTTTCATGGCCAATTACTAATGTTAAGGGTGAATAGCTACATAATTACTTTAACTCAAATAAGCTGAATATTATGCATCCCTCCACACTCTATCTAGCACTGGCTAATATAAAATCTGTAGTTTTTACTACTTGTACACACTACATGGTAGTATAAGTTATTCTTAAAACTTTAAGCTTTATTATTATACAATATTAGAACAAGTACATGATTCCATCAAGAGGAAAATTTTGGTTTGCAGTAGCAGTTATACAAATTGCCCTGAAACTGTAGTAACAAATGAGAAGTAGAAAATATGCAATAAGTACATCCATTTGCAAAGTGCCTAATTATTACCCACTGGCTTTGGCCGAGCCGTATCAGGACAATTACCCCCTGGACAACACCCGGAAAATTACCCCCCAGATCCACCCTGATAATAAATTAGCTTTTATAAAGCAAATTAGTTTTTGTTTTTTTAATATTTTGTTTTGTTTTGTTTTGTTTTTTGTTTTGTTTTTCTTGGGGGAATTTTCCGGGGTAATTTTCCTTTGGGGTAACTTTCCGAGGGGCTAATTGTCCCGCTGGTGATTGGTCGGGGTGATTGCCCAGGGGTAATTGTCCTAGAAACTGGCCGAGCTACTATGATATTGTGCTCAAGGATCTCTTTCGCACAATTTACTTCATCTCATGGGAGAGTGGCAAATGTAGATTAATGTCTAGCCAAAGGACATTAGTGCCACACGAGACTGGAATGTTGGGCCATGTGATCCACAGTATAGTGATATATGCATAAGACCATGTCACCTCTACATAATGATAACATAATGATTAACATATATTACAATGCACTACAATTCAATTCAAATTTAATGATAATGCAGATGAACTATTATTCTACAAGTACTATCAACCTCCTAATCTATAACCTTTCAACCATTTTAAAAACATTTTTCATGGATTTATACCTTCCATCATATCTAATGTCATTTTACCCTTCCTCTGTCACTCTCTATCCTGATATAACTATGTAGTTATGGTAGGAGAGAAGAATACATGTATATAGTTTATATTTTTGCAGGGTACTTGACGTTTTTCTGTAAATGGGCATCTTTGTTGTAATGGGCTTCTTCACAAGGAAAGTGTCTGTTCTGCTAGATCTATACTCCATAGTTTAGTGCAAGTCCCATTGTAACTTCTGAATTAAATTTCTGCAGACCTCCTCATTTCATTTTTGTATACTCATGGTTGTCTTTCCCTAGACCCTCATACAGGTGTACTTGGCCGTCATCATTTCATAAGAACCAAGAGCCATGCCGTTAGCCTCTGCCAGATCCCTCTCAGTGCATGTGGCAAGCAGCAGATCACCTTGTACTTGGAATCTGTTGGTTTGAGAAAAAAGAACAGAGCTTTCATTTAATTTTTGGGGTCTCAAGAACAAGTTACCTTTTTCCCTTCATAATAAAACTTTTACCAGATAAAATGTGAAAATCCTTCTTTGTTTCAATTATCTTTATCTAGGAAGGATGTTTCCAACACATTTCAAAATGATCATGAAGTGCCTCAAAAAAGTAAAAATCTTTGAGTGACCGGTTTTACCTCACTCATTTTCCCCAATAGAATGTAGCGTTATAAAAAAACGTCAGGAAAACGCAAAAATGACATTTCAATTTCCAATCATAAATATCTTGATAATCAGAAAAAGTAAAAGTCATGGGATTCCTGACTGACCTAAAGGTTTATAATTATGATAGATTGCAGCATGTCAGAATCTGAGGCAATGTTACCGAGTCACCTTAAGTGTAATATGTTCCTTGTCATTGTTTGTACAAAGAGATATTTTGAAAGGTATATTTAACATTTGTGTAAGGCTGTCCAAAATTTACACTGCAGTTTGAATAAACTGACAGAGCACAATAATTAGTCACTACCTGAGTGACATTTTATGGTAATTTCTTAAGTAACCCTTTACCTGTTAATGCATAAAATACAAAGACAACAAAATGAAGAAAGGGAAAAATAGTTCACAGCACTAAATGATGTTTTATATTCAGTATGTTACTTTGCTATATACTTTATTTTCTCCTAGTGAGAGTGCTCACATAAGATAACTGGTGAGTACAGACCATTAAAATGACAGGAGTGAAACATTAAACATTATTTTATGCCTCCGTACAAAGTGCAAAATAAAATCACATCTTATCTCACCTACTGTCATTTAAAAGGGGAAATTAAAAAAAAGTATCATTGATTTAAAAGGTGATATTATACATTTGTAGATAATGCACAAATTTTTACATTTCTCACATATTACATTGGTTTTAGAAGAATGTTTTAACACAACTTCTTGATCTTTGCTGCAATGCATGTAACAAGGCAGGGAAATTGTTTACTTTTTAAAGGATAAAACGTTATCATCTTCAAAAAGGTGGCAGTAATAGACTAATGGGGCATAGCAAGTTATTGCAATTGATTGCAAGTTGCATAATTTGCAACTGATATTTGCAATTGATTGCAATGCCCCACTAGTCTCCTAAATTTCCTAGGATTTTGTTAGGATTAAAGTTTTAAGAATTAAATTATTTAACTGGCTCTAGCTTTTATTCTCCTCTATCTCTCTCTCTCTTACTATCGGGACGTTGTAAGAAAGTTGAGTTGTGATCAATTGCAAATTTGCGCTTGATTTACTTGAATTACGCTTAATTTGGGGGATTTGCAAATGATAAGTATGTGTAAAGTAAACTTATTCCAAACTTATCTTGAATATCATATTACATTAGCTTTACAACTAATCTCTTAAAATATTGATAGCATACTGTTTTAATAACAACAAGTAACCAACTCTTTAAAACTTTGCTCATTACATTTGGCTTCATGAAAATACACTGGGTCACAGAAATCTTTAGAATTTTGAACATACAGTAATACATCGATTGTAGGATTTATGGAATAAATAGACTTGGGCACTGATTTAATAACAAAAAAAATGTTAGTACCAAAGATAGTATACCCTATCTCTCATCGAATATGCTTTGCTTTCCGAAATTACATGCCAATTGAGAAGATGTAATGTTGCTATCAAAAAGGCTTCTTAAAAAAGAGGATGTATGGTAAAATAATGGCCATCCCCCATCACTCTAATTATATAAATTCATATGTCTTTGTTAACTGCCTCTTTATGAATAATTTCAGTCCCCTGTTATGACTAACTCTATTATGACTATTGAGAAACAATAATACAAAACAGGTAAATGTAATAGCTCATTGCAAAGTAAACATGTATAAATTTGAATATATTTTGAAAATGGTCTATTACATGAGCATACTAGTAAATTATGTTCAAGGCATACATGTTTACATCCATTCATTGAAGAGCTTAAGTACATGCAGCACGTACTAGACCATCAATAAAAAATGTTGAAGATAATGGGGCAGGAGTCTGAAATACCCTTATCATTGTAAAATGATAAGTTTCCTAGGAATTACAATCCATCTACATACCTCATAGATTGGCTGCTAGTGGTACACTGGATCATCTTGATCTACCATATTTTCAAATGATAATCAAAAGCCCCTTGTCCCAATCGGTGGAGTACACATGCAATTCTTTCTTCATCTTGACAGTCACCTTGTGCCGCCTTTGCCTTGATAGTGACCAAGTATCTGCCTGCTTGTCTGGAAATGAATATGCTTTGAGAATAATAAAAATATATCAAATATTTAACATATCATACAGAACACACTACACAGGATCACAAGAAGTACATATTCATATAATATTTCAGTACAGATGTGTAATTTATTGATCAATATGTATACATGCTACACCAACTATCGAAAATTACTTTCACAAAGCTAAAGAAATCCTTGTTACATATATGCAAACAAAATAAAAATCTTCCAATAAACCTTTGCAAAATGCATCTCAAAGATGCAAGAAATTTTACAAGTAACAGTCTGTAATTATGTATCAGTGATAATAACCCTAAATTCTGTTGCTCTATGATCTTCGTAACCAACATTTTCATGAAAGTGGTGTATGCCAAACTATACCATTTGAAAACCCTATATACATGTATGTTCTCTTTCCTTTTACTTGTTGCATGTACTGTACTCATTTAATCCTAAATCTTCTACATAGGTGAATTTCACATATTTTAGGGGAAAAATATGAGCTCCATTAGCTATCTTCATGATATTCAATCTATCATGTCAAATATATAATACTTACATATTGGAATTAGAGAAGCTGAGCAGATGTAAGGGAGCGTATTTACTATTTTGTTTAATGTTGTTAATTTACCCCCCAAAAAAAAGAGTTTTTTAATTTTATTTGCATAAATTGATCCCATATTTACATAATTAGAAAATGAATTAATGTGACACTTACATGTACATGTACATGTGTATATCAAGATTTTTGTCAAAACTATTGCAGCTACCATTAAACGTTAGGATATTTGCTTATAGATCAGGGTCAAGCAAGACACCCAGTTTCTGCTTTCCTACAGAGCAACTTATTATTAGGGATACATTTCCTTAAAAAACCCCTTTAACTACTAATATTTGTGTTTGATATCCATATATGATGGCTGCTCTCAACCTCTAAGAAGAAGATTACTGATTAGATAGGGTCAAAAATAAACATTAAATACTGGTATATACATTTTAATATACTCTTTGGTGTTAAATAACTTGACCATCAAGTGTCATACATGTTTTTGATGTTAAGCCTTTAACCTTACTACCTAGCCAGTCTTTTATAATATTCCATATTTCCTTAATACTTTTTAAAAACTAACATCATTTAGCAGAACATTAGTCTAATCAGTATTAGGTGGGGCATGCAGTATGTACAGATCAACCTTTAGGGCCATTTAAAGTGTCATCATTGATCTGATGGTACATGTACATGTACATGTATGTAAATGATTTAGATGGAGGAGTTATTCTGTGGTTATTTGTTACCTGGAAAAGTTGCATCATGATAAATAAGTAATAATAAATAAGACTTCTTAGTTACCCTGGTAAGAGGTAGACAAACAAATGTGAGTAAAGCATATTTACAAAATCAATACCATTGTTTTGCATAATCTCCACATGGCCAATGATAAAATTACCAATAACATACATGTACATGTAGAGATACATCTAGTGTATCAGTAGATATTTTCATGGTTGATTTGGGTTCCTGTATATTACTCGAACTACTATCGGTTAGCCCTTTTGGTTAATGAATGATTTCAATCAAAAGATATTCAAAATCGTCTGACTGAGTTATAATGCCATCTCTAACAGTAATGTTAAAGGTATTACAAAGTTTTGGTATGGCGTCATGAATTTGGTTCAAATGAACATATTGGAAGCATATGCGATTTTACAATATTCAATGATCGTTGTCGCGTTGAAATTGAGTCTAAAGCACCCTCTCAAGACTGACATTACATTACCTTTAAGTGAATCTGAATTTAACATAACGACACCACCCCTTAAAACAATTTTTGGATTGGATAAAAGCATAACCACGTTTACTGAATAATGAAGTATTTTCATGACTTCATGTTTCAGAGGAAGCTAGAGAATCAATATATTCATCAATCTCATTAAATGGTCTGCTGAGGTTCCTTGAGTTGAAGTGTATAAAACTACTTAATATATCCTAATTTGGAATTTAAGTCATCTGAATAATATTCACATTTGTGACTTACTATTTACAAGCTTCATTACAAGATTAATGTTCTTGAGGTATTAAATTTATCATTACCGGTATACCCTTGATAAGCTCAATGTCAGTAATATCTTTAGTGGGAAATACATTTGACAAACATTATGAAAATAATGGAGAAATGCATGTGGAGGTACTAGCATTTATGTTATCCTTGTTCATATAGTACATTTAATAGTATTTATGTAAAAAAAAGTATAATAACTTAAAAACTAATACATAAGCCGCAATCCATTTGTGTGTAACATACAAAACAAGTAGAGGACATGACAATAAAAATGAAAGTTTTGATGAAAATAATACATTTAAAATGTACAACTTATACACTGTATGTGAAGATAACAAACAAAATTTAAAAAAATTGAAGCAAAGAATGGTACCAAATTACATTTCAAGTTCTTAAAATGCAAGGAAAGTGTTCCATTACTGTACAAGAGATGTACCAACCAAGTGTGACATTATGTATTTAAATTATTAGTTGTAGGCAGATGATCAAGAACGCAATAAATCGTCCTCACTTTGTCCATGTAGGATCTTGTCAGGGATAGCAGAACAGTATTTTCTGTTATCAGGTCTTCTTGGAATGACTTTTTTCAGCAAGTTTTCTTTTTCACTCACACTCAAAGCCCCACTGTGCTTTGAGTATGATTTGAATTTTGCTTTAATTGGGCAAGAATTTGGTTTTTACTTCCAATCATCCGACTTTGTCTTCTTCCTTGGGCCAACTTGATGGCTCTTGTCTGGTTCACTCTTTATATGTACACCAAAAGCTTTAGTCTCTGATATCGACCATTGTTTCGCTTAGGCTACGCCTGGCTCCACTGACCATCTATATAAAGAGATAAAGAGATCTCATCGCGCACAGTAGCTTCATGAAAACGGACAGATATTAGCTGAATTTAAGTCTTTTAAATATTTTCATGTTTTACCATGATTTTCAACATTATTTGTTATGTATATGAAAATTAGATCCATTTCTTTCCAATCTTTCCAATCATCAATTTTTATAAATCAATCTGTCTAAATAATGAAAAACTAAGAGCAAATTTATTGCCAAATTAATATGGGGGAAATTGCTAGTTGACCCCCCTCCCTCCTCCATAGTGTGTGTGGCAAGGATTACCATTTGTGTCTATGTATGGGGAAGTTTGACAAATGTCAGTTTTTTTAAAGAATTCCCCATACACGACAGTTACTTCTGTCTAACTCTTGATGAGAGAGATACCAAGGGTCTTGTTGACTGCTTCGAGGATGAGTGCGTAAGTGTCTTTGTTAGCACTAACATCGAATTCGACGAGGCAGAGACAGTTCCATCATGAGTCTTACTCCTGCTTGTTTGCTTGGAGTAAAAAGTTTTTGATGGTATGTGTAGCATCTCGTTCTTCAATGGTGTGCCATGTACATGTAGTTTGCATCTTCTACTTCTTCTACTTCTATTCTAGTACTCGTCGAAAGCCTTTTCAGCAACTAATCAAGCAAATTGTGGTGTATGGTGTCTCTCATAGTGGTCAAGATTGATTTGTCATTTGTAGAGATTATGGACTTATTTTCAACTAATCTGTCCAGTTTTGTGAAGCTACTACGCAGGATGTGAAAGGCAATCATACACAAACTGCATTGCACCTACATCCACTAACCCGCACAACACACTTCAGTCTCTTTAAAGACTCTATTAGAGGTAACTCCAAGGAGCTCCGACGCCTTCGCTTTCGTGAACAGGAAACGATTCAAACAGCGGATTGGGCGACATTATCTCAAAATGTGAAGAGGTAGTAATTACAATTTTGACATACAAGTTTTTTGACTCCTCTGGGCATGTATCTGGCCGCTCACTTGAAATTATAATTTGAAGAAGTCTGATGGGAAAAAGGGTGATTCTTCGTTCCAACCCGTCAATTCAACATGGCAAAGAGAAAGTTCGCATGATGCACAGCACATATACGCATGCATACTTTCTCTTCGCAATGTTGAATCAACGATACAACATGGATGAATCGTCGGGTTAGGATGAAGAATCACCTTTTTCCCAAAAGTCAAAATTGTAATTACTACCTCTTCACATTTTGAGATAATGTTGCCCAATCCGCTGTTTGAATCGCTTCCTGTTCACCCTCTGAGCTCAGACGCCTTTGGCGCCGGAGCTCCCTGGAGTTATATTAGAGGCAGTCAGCTCAGTTGACATGGTGGGCTAGAAGTATTATTTATAGCAGAACAACCGACGATATCAGACTTTTCGGACACTCTGAAGCTTTCAGTATATTATAGATCCTTTCCAGGGGCCCCACTCACAAGCATAGCTTTTGGGGGTCCCAATTTGGATCTTGTTACGTTACAATTGTTAATTAATTTGCTATGTCTGGTGTTTTTAATAAACTGAACTGAACTAGATCTGGACCTATACTAATATCAGTCAAGCTACATGCAGGGCTATAGCTAGATGAACTCTCAGTCTCTCAATCATCCATCAACTACATGTATTAACTCATATTACTAGTACAACATTATCATACTTTGTCTTTAGATCTACAAAGTACAAGAGGTTGTCAAGATTGGAATCCTGCACAGCTGCACTAACCAACAACTTGACTGAACCTACGCCACCCCAGCCGGGCTGGCACGGAGCACCAGGCCAGGCTATCTGGCCTCTGCTAGCTGCTAGTACTACTACTAATCAGGAGATGATCATCTCCCTGTACTAATCTACTACTACTACTAGTCTACTACTAGTAGTAGTAGTAGTAGTAGCGGCTGTATTTATAATTATATATATGTACATAACATACTGCACTGCATGCACTACGGGCCGCGGGCAGAATCACACAGTTCCGATCCAACGCAACGCCAACGGCGCGGCCAACCAATGAAGCTAATTAAACAATTTTTACACTTCTTGTTGATTAATCAAATGAAAAACCAAAACAAACCTTACCTTATAACATCGTGGAACTTAGAAGGAGATAAGAGATTATGTAGCTTTTTCACGGCTTGTGAATATGACTGAGTTATCATTTATGAGTTATGTTGTTGTGCGTCGGTATAGCCGAGTCAGGTGATAACAACACGTGTTACCCAATTATCTAAATAGTCTAATCTAAACATACGCAGACGCTGTTTGTGACATTCAGCTGATCAAGTGTACCAAAACAACACAACTGACAATAGACCTAGGCCTAGGAAGGTCTTATCTAGGAAAGTATTATCCTACATAATTATAGACCTTTACATGTCTGTGTGTAAAGAGTAACTCCATTTTCAGTTTTCAGTATTCAGCTGTCATCTAGCTACACATTCCTTGTTTTCGTGTCGTCTTGGGAGGGGGGTGTAAGAATGGAAGTACTGGAAATTAAACAGTTATTTCTTACGTGACCTGCCTAATAGAGTGACCACCCTCTGATCTAAGCGTTTCAAAAGAGGGAGGGTGGGGACGGGGCGACCCTATCCATATTCTTTTGTTTATTTGTACTGCTTCTGGTATATAAATATACACATATCCTATGGTGTTAAATAGATTTTACATATATAGTTATAATATATATTTGACAGGTAGTGCCAGTGCCAGTGCTAGAAAGTGAATTCCCGCCAGAAAACTAAACAAAATGTTTCAGAAGGCTTAAGATGCCTGAATCAAAAGACTATTTTCAGTTAGTCTTTGATATGAGTGTAGAATCTCAATAAGGGACCTTTTATAATCAACATTTTTCCTGTTTTCGAGTCGGATTGGGAGGAGATAGGGGCTGTAAGATTCGAATTACTAGAAATGAAATCGTTATTTTTCCACCTTCCTTATGGAGTGATGACACGTGTTGGCAGATCGTTTCTAGGATGTGGGGTGGCGGGGTCAAATCTAGCCCAATTTGTCTTTATATTTCAGCTGCTGCTTTTAGTACAAACACATATTCTAGTGTTGATTAGATGTTATATATATATATATAATATATATATATTTGACAGGTAGTGCCAGTGCTAGAAAGTGAATTCCTGACAGAAAGTTTCAGAAGGCTTAGCATGCCTAAATCAAAAGACTATTTTCAGTTAGTCTTCGATTAGAGTACAGAATTGCAGAATCACAATAAGGGACGTTCTATATTCTACATTTTATCTGTTTTCGAGTCGGATTAGGAGGGGGGCTGTAAGAGTTGAATTACTAGAAATAAAATCGTTATTTGTTACATCTTACTTTAAAATGGAAAGATTTCACCTGTGGGCAGATCGTTTCTAAGGTGGGAGGGGGAGCAAACCCTAGCCCAATTTTTTTTAATAATTCAGATGCTCTTTTAGTATATATACACATTTTCTAGTGATGATTAGATGTATATATATATATATATATATGTATATATGTATATAAATATATAATATATATTCCACAGGTACTAGTGCCAGTGCTAGAAAGTAAATTCCTGCCAGAAAACTAAACAAAAGGTTTCAGCAGGCGTAAAATGCCTAAATCAAAAGACTATTTTCAGTTAGTCTTCGATTAGATTACAGAATTGCAGAATCACAATAATTAGGGACGTTCTATATTCTACATTTTATCTGTTTTCGAGTCGGATTAGGAGGGGGGCTGTAAGAGTTGAATTACTAGAAATGAAATCGTTATTTGTTCCACCTTCCTTTAACATGGAATGAGTTCAGCTGTGGGCGGAACGTTTCTAAGGTGGGAGGGGGAGCAAACCCTTGCCCAATTATTCTTTATATTTCAAATGCTGTTTTTAGTATATACACATATTCTAGTGTTGATTAGATGTTATATATATATATATATATTTAAATATATAATATATATTTCACAGGTACTAGTAGTACCAGTGCTAGAAAGTAAATTCCTGCCAGAAAACTATTAAACAAAAGGTTTTAGAAGGCGTAAGATGCCTAAATCCAAAGACTATTGTCAGTTAGTCTTCGATTCGAGTACAGAATCTAAATAAGGGACCTTTTATAATCCACATTTCCCTGTTTTCGAGTCGGATTAGGAGGGGGGCTGTAAGAGTTGAATTACTAGAAATGAAATCGTTATTTGTTCCACCTTCCTTTAACATGGAATGAGTTCAGCTGTGGGCGGATCGTTTCTAAGGTGGGAGGGGGAGCAAACCCTTGCCCAATTATTCTTTATATTTCAAATGCTGTTTTTAGTATATACACATAGTTATTCTAGTGTTGATAAGATTATACATATATATATATATTTGACAGATAGTGCCAGTGCTAACAAGTGAATTCCTGCCAAAAAAAACTAAACAAAAAATAATGTTTCAGAAGGCTAAGATGCCTAAATCAAAAGACTATTTTCAGTTAGTCTTCGATTTGAGAATAGAATCTCAACAAGGGACCTATTATAATTCACATTTTCCATGTTTTCGGGTCGGATTGGGAGGGGGCTGTAAGAGTTGAATTACTAGAAATGAAATCGTTATTTGTTCCACCTTCCTTTAAAATGGAATGATTTCACCTGTGGGCAGATCGTTTCATTCATTGGGGGTAAACCTAGCCCACTTTGTCTTTATATTTCAGCTGCTGCTTTTAGTACATACACACATTCTAGTGTTGATTAGATATATATATATATATGACAGGTAGTGCCAGTGCTAGAAAGTGAATTCCTGCCAGAATGTTTCAGAAGGCTTAAGATGCCTAAATCAAAAGACTATTTTCAGTTAGTCTTCGATTTGAGTATATAGAATCTCAATAAGGGACCTTTCATATATTCCACATTTTCCATGTTTTCGAGTCGGATTGGGAGGGGGGCTGTAAGAGTTGAATTACTAGAAATGAAATTGTTATTTGTTCCACCTTCCTTTAAAATGGAATGAGTTCACCTGTGGGCAGATCGTTTCTAAGGTGGGGGGACAAAACCTAGCCTAATTTTTCCTTATATTTCAGCTGCTGCATATAGTATAGTATAGTGTTGATATAAGATTATACATATATATTTATAATATATATTAATCTTCGATTAGAGTACAGAATCACAATAAGGGACGTTCTATATTCTATATTTTATCTGTTTTCGAGTCGGATTAGGAAGGTGGCTGTAAGGGTTGAATTACTAGAAATGAAATCGTTATTTGTTCCACCGTTCTCATAGAGTGATCACACCTGTCGTCATAGCGGTTCTAAAGTGAGGGGAGGAGAAAACCCTACTCCATTTTTCTTTATATTCCAATTGCTGCCTTTAGTATATACACATATTCTTGGTTTGATCCAGTTATATTTAAATATATATATGTCCTGGACATGTAGTGCCAGTGCAAGAAGGTGAATTCCTACCAGAAACTAAACAAAATTTTTCAGAAGGCTTAAAGATATAGACCGGTAGTGGTAAAATTGCGGTTCAAGGGTTTTGGGTGCAAAATATCCATTCAATATTGTTTAGATATTGCCTTCAGAGGTTTAGATGGCAATACTTCAAACTAAATTTGCAAATCAGCAGAAATATATGCCCAAATGTTCAATGTTGAAATGAGCGTCGCAATATCTATCCAGGCCGGATCAATATGATAATTTACCAAATAATTAGTAGGCGGTTTCCCGGCAAAATTTGAATCATCATGTATTAGTCAAAACATATTCTTTCACATGATTGGCAGTAAGAGCTTCTATTTCATTTTTTGAGAGGGGGCATTTCCAAAACTGGCCTATACCTTTAAGATGCCTAACTTACAAGACTGATTTTCAGTTAGTCTTCTTTGAGTACAGTTTGTTCACAAGGGCCGTTCTATCATCAACGCTTTCCTCGTGATTGTGTCGTATGGGGAGGGATGTAGGAATTGAAGTACTGAAAATGAAACAGTTATTTGTTACACATTCCTTATATATTGACCACCCCTATGAGCAGAGCAAAAGTGTGGGGGGACCCAACCCTATTTTCCTGCATATTGTAATTGCTGCTTTGGTAAATACATTTTATGGCGTTGTTGTGGTTTATGATTTTAATATTTTCGTCTCGAGTTGCTACGGCTACAGGCCTAAAGTTCCTCGTAGAAAACTGAATCTATGTATCATAAGATTAATAGTAAGGAATACATCATAGACTATCTACTACTAGTCTTTTTTTAGAACCATGCTGCAATCAGGGACGTTCTATCATGGTCCTTGTTTTCATGTGATTATTTATTTATTTTTTTTTTTGGGGGTGGCGGGCTCCTGCAAGATTTAGAATGTATGCACGTTTAATGATGGTGACACCTTCCATAGACAGTGTTCACCCCATGGCTGTTATAATACAAAACGGTTTTTAGAGTCTGTTATAGCAGACTATTCATGAAGCGGTTTAAAGGACGCTCCCATACACGCTGGTTTTGTATTATCAATTTAAAATACTTTAATGTAATAAATGTATTCTATAACTATACATAAGCACATAATATGACTCACTAAGAATGAATAAACCATATTCATCTTTTTTTTACAACTGTACGTGCTGACTAAAGTTATAGAGACAAGTATGTGTGAATCATTCTCTATATATACATGATTCATGGGTACAGGACACATTTTTTTTGGAGTACATTTGAGTACATCCTTACATAACATGGTCATTATCGCAATTCATTCAATACGAGCCATGGGAGGGGGAGGGGTACACATACACCCTGCTATGTTACAATATAAAGTTGCATTCATGACCATGCATCATAAACAATATCGTACAGAATCTACGGATATATGCTAAAAGATTTAACTATTATCAATGCATCAAATTTTACGGACCAGCAACCCTATAGAGCCATCCCCTCCCCGATCTGTATCAATTATAGATAGGGTCTACGGTATTGCAGATGATATGCACCCATAAGTTATTGAAGCTACAGCCTATCTGCAATTTCTGCATGTAACTAAAATAGACTTAGGCTATCCATAATTGGGTAAAATGCACTCGAGCATGTTAAACAAAATTAGTACCAAAAAAAAATGATCAATCAGGCTCCCTGCATGTTGTAAAATACTATTTTAAAAGATCAACATAAACCGCATTTCGCTCACATCTTCTTGCATCCTTTAATTGAAAGCAGTTCGCTGAACCATCTCTCCAGTGGTATAATGTGGGAGCAGCCTTGTGTACACGGAGAATACGATTGCCAACCTCCCTGGATTATCCTGGGAGTATCCAGCAACTAATGACCAATAGACGCATTGGATAAGGAAAATCCAGGGAGAGTGCACTGCGATCTCCCTGGATAAACCAGGGAGAGTTATCTCCCTGGATAAACCAGGGAGAGTTTGTGGATGGGCTGGCGTGGTTGTTTACGGGCACGTCGCACTGGAAAAAAAATCTTTATATGCGCGGACAGTATAATACAGATCAGATCAATGGTTCGCTGATATTGTTTTTACAGGTCGTCGTTAGGTATACGTACCGATATATATGTGCGATATTAAAGGGAAATTGCCATTTGGTCCAATATCTCTTGTTGTGATATCTCTTTGGTCTAACCATGGACTACACTGTAGTTACGAGATATGAGGTCCAAAAATGCCTACCGGTATCTTTTTCTGCTTTTTCATTTTTGTGGAATTTGGCCCATGCCAATATGGTCAATAAAAAAAAAAATGAAAGTGGGGACGGAGTGAGCTACGTACAAGTACATGGGACCAGGGAGAATTAGTGGGATAATTTCTCAAAATCCCGACCTGCAAAATCAAAACCTTTTACCAATTTATAATGTCGTCACCCCGGCCGTTACTTATATATGTAAACATAATATTTTGTACAATAGACAATTTGGTTTTCGCTCTGGACATTCTACTTCTATGGCCCTACTTGAATTTATCGATCATCTTAATACAGCTTTTGAAAATAAGAATATTGGACTAGGAATTTTTTTTGATCTATCGAAGGCATTCGACTCAATTAATCATGACATTTTGTTACGTAAGTTGAAATTTTATGGTATTAGAAGAATTTCTTTAGATTTAATACATAGCTATTTATTTAACAGAAAAACAATTTGTTTATATAGATGGTGTTAACTCCACATTATTGACACTCACTGGAGGGGTTCCGCAAGGGTCAATTTTAGGCCCATTAATTTTTCTATTATATGTTAATGACATTCAATACGTAAGCCCAAAACTTTGCCCAATCATATTTGCAGATGACACAAACCTCTTTGTGTCAGGTAAAAACATCAATGAAATATCAACCATAATTACTACACTAACTACCAAAAATTGAGTTGTGGTTTTTGGCTAACAAATTACTTATAAATTAAAAAAAAACTAATTGTATGATATTTAAGCAAAAAAAAAAAAAACTTTCAGAGCAAATCTGTGACATTATAATTAATAACTATAATATATTACAAGTTTCTAATACTGTATTTCTTGGAGTGACACTTGATGAACATCTTACTTGGGCTCCACATATCAATAATACCCGGCGGAAGATTTCATGTGCGATAGGTATACTATATAGAATAAGACACTTTATTCCTCTGAATATATTGATTAATATCTATAATGCTATCATTCTTCCTCAACTGTCCTATTGTACTTTGATATGGGGACATTGTGCGAAAACTCTACTGAATCAAGTTTATGTTTTACAGAAAAGAGCACTACGTGCAATTACAAACTCTCACCCCAGAACTCCTCTGAACCGCTTTTTAGAAAATTAAATGTACTTACCATATTTCAAATACATGAATTGCAAGTTGGATCATTTATGTTTATGTACAATAATAATATGTTACCTTCTATTTTGGACAATATGTTCAAAATAACAAAGGATGTTCATCCACATTACACAAGACATGCTAATGATTTATATATTCCATTGTTAAAATACCATACTTCACGTAGATCAGTAAAATATTCTGGAGTGATTACTTGGAATGCAATACCCACCGATATAAAAATGTGCCCATCTCTTGCCTCATTCAAACGAAAATACAAACATCATCTATTAAATGAAGGAATCTTATCTTATGTTTAATTAGCCTGTTCGCACCTGTTTATGTACTACCCACTTTTCTTTTCTCTTTACTTTGTATAATTATCTGCGGCAATTGGAGCCCAGCCTTTGAAAGGCCAATGGCCTCTGCTGGCTCCTCCATATTCTTTGTATTGTTTATATATTTGCTTGTATGTATAATGTATTGTTGAATGTATTTTTTACGAGAATTGGAAATAAATGAAATGAAATGAATTGAATACATGCATTAGTTTGTTAATGTAGATGAGATTTAACCGGTGATATTCCATACAGTTACATATTGCATGAAATGATTTATGGCCTACGGTTACACTTTAACAAAAGTCGTGATAATTAACTTATAACTATTGGTAAATTCCTGTTTAGTGTGAAACACAATGTAGACTTATAACCACTCCCATTTCAAATTCTGAGTTATAGCCCCTAAAGCGTCGAAGAGACAAACATAAAGTTATCAATTTATCCTTTTTTCTCGATGGGTTTAGCTTTTGAGTCCGTTTTAGTAGTGTTTACTAGTGGTTGTTATTCTTTCTTTTGAAAGTGATATATAGCGCCAGAAATGACTTTGAGACAACTTTATGTTACCATGCATGCATGATAATCATTTAGGCTAGGCCCTTACTGTCCCAGATCACCTCTTTTAAATGCCATATCATGAAACTAAAATAGTGTTTGCTATTATCCATGGCTTTCGTAGCCTAGACAGTATTTATTATAATGTAGGCCTATAGGCCATATAAATGGAGAGGCTATATATACAAAATGAAAGCAAAAAGACAGTATATAGCCTACACAATTGAAGCATTCGTCGTATATCCTATCAAGGATCGAGCCGGTCCTATTCAATCCATTCTCCCTTGACATAATTTTATAAAACGAGTAGGCTATAGGACTTGAACAATTAAGAGCTGAAAAAAGTTTCGGGCAACACATACATCCGGGGCCCTCAGTTTCATTCAAAAAAATATCCTGCTATTCAATGACGTACAGCCTATGATTTGATTTTTTTAATGTTAACTTTTGTAAATCTAACTACATGAAATCTGTAGGCCTATGGGCCTTTACTCATTTCAGTCTCGTTCTTAAAGGTACTATGTCCCATTTGCAGGCCAAAAAATGAAAAGGTTAAATTCCAACAGTATTTGAAAGACAATACTAACTTAGAACTTCCCTAAAAAAAGGGGGGCTTGAAAATGTCTTAAAGTGGGAAAATAACGACTATTAGTTGTCGAATCGACTTAGGAGCTACAGAGCCAGTAAGTAATAGTCTGATTTTCAGACCATTGTACCGAATGGTCGTACGTTTTTTGCTGCGCAAAGATTCAATCAGTTAATTTTGGCCATTACAAGAAGTGGGTTATTGATGTAGACAAATGCTCATGTACCATTTACAGCTCATTTTATGTATGTTATTACCAAAGATGAAAAAAAGCCAGTCAGTCACTCAATAGTGTCTGAGAGTGAAGTCTAGCAAGTAAATGGGTTTCCTTGCATAATTTGAATATTAGGACACTGCTAACGTTTAAATTTCACAGATAGGACATAACATACATAACATATTCATAATTCCAGCAAAGTTCTACAGAATTTGATGTTGGCTGCAAAGGGACATAGTATCTTTAAGGCAAGCCGAGGAGCAGCTGAAATTCGGGACAGGATGGACTCCAATTAAGGAAACTTCATTGAGAGACGAAATCGAGCTGGGGTCAATAACTAAAGACAATTTAAAGCCGAGTTAATTATAGCGTAACTAGTAAAACTGAGATAATTTAAATCTTATTTACCAAAAAATATAATTGAAAGGTACTTTCGCAACTTGGCCTCGCAAAAGTATGTGTTACGTGTGTGTGTGACTAGGGGGGTCATCAGATCCTACCCTGCTCGGCCACTAAGCTCAATTTCAAATGTTGCCCCATCCGCCCCGGGCCCAGACATGACCCCAAAAAATCCGAGTGCCATGCACTGTCTAGCCTATTGTCCAAGGCACATTTTCATTAGTAAGCAACCAGAATGGCTATCAGTCCTTTCCGATTTACCGCCCATCGCCTATATACAGGGGCAAATCCAGCTGACGACGAGGGAAGGGGCCCAATTCGTGAGAAAATATTTTGATAACCGGGGTTAATGAGCACTACATTTTTTTTTTGCTCAACGGGGGGAGAGGGGGGTAGTGAGCACTATTTTTTTTTTACTCATCACCCCTTTAGCAAAAAAAAAAGTAAAATTGTCGTTACCATCTTTTTAAAACTTTTTTTTGGCAGGGTGGGGACCGGGCCCCGTGCTCCTGGATCCACCACTGCCTAAGTAGGATCTACCCTTGCGTGTGACCATGAAAATAATTAAATTATTATGCCTTCCTATATGCTGATTTTCACTAAATATTATAAAGTAGGCCTACTCCTCCTTAAGCATCGTACTTTAATTGCAGATGGGTGTGATGGTCTGAATATTCATGATCGCGCGCGTTGGATTTAAGATTTTAAGTAGTGCGAACAATTCACATATAAAGATCGAGGGGAAAAACCCAAACCTGATGGGGTTTAGCTCAATCTAATAATGAAAGACTGAAAAGACCTTCAATAAGAAACATAAATATCAAAGCTATAAACGCGAACGAGCTTTGTGAAAATTAAAGAAAATGTTGCTCTTAATTATCACTTTATATTAGGGGCACATTTTATGGTGAAATTAAGGAAGAGCTAGGGGCAAGAGAAACAGAGGGTGGGAGGGTGGGAGGGTGGGAGGGTGGGAGAGAGAGAAAGAGAGAGGCATTTGGGTCGGGGCGCAAACAGTGATTGCAGTCTTCATATATTATTTCGCAAGCATATAATTATACGGCTGCATGTGCATTATTACTACATCATGTATATGTCCATGCATGGACCATTCCGGTACTGTTGTTCTGCTTTGGGCCTGGTCATTTAATACCGGATGTGACTTCTTCTTCTCCTTCTGTTTTGTCTCAATGGCAATTTGTCAGTTGTGACTATTGTCGCCAAAATACTTTACGTCACGTGATTATATCTCTCATTTTTATTTTTTTAAAATATTTGTCTATCTTTTAGGTTTATAATATCGAAAAATAGTATCGAAACGGTTTTTTGCGGCTCACCAAATTGACCACACTCACCCACTCAGTTTCACATATGACATATCGCTTGCCCTGCCCTAAATTGTCTAGCTAAACGATGCCATCTTACCACTGGCGTACCTGAGGGGGCAGGGGGCAGAGTGCCCCCTGACGGGCTCCAGGGAAAAAGAAAAGGGGGAAAGGAAAGAAAAAAAAGGGGAAAGAGAAAAAAAAGGGGAAAGAAAAGAAAAGAAAGGAATGGAAAGAAAAGAAAAAGGAAAAGGGGAAAGAAAAACAAGAAAAGAAAGAAAGAAAGAGAAAAAAAGAAAAAGGAAAAGGAAAGAAAAAAGGAAGAAGAAGAAAAAGGAAGAAGAAGAGAAAGGGAAGAAAAAGGAAAAGAAAAGGAAAGAAAAAAATGGGGAAATTCAAAAAAAAGACCATGGCCGTACGCACGGGGGCAGTTGATCCCAGATATTTTGAAAACATACAGTTTTTTTTTCTGAAAATGTTTAACAAAGCTCACAAGTAGTGTAGGCCTATACCAAATCCTTCAATTCTACTTTTGAAATGCAAAAGTACCCTCATGACCAGTTCGGTCGCTCGAACTCCCTCATCACTCCTTTCGCTTTTGAGTTTCTTCGAAAAAAATTTACGCATCTTTCCCCCTCCCCCACCAGAAAAATATTCCGCATACGGCCCTGAATAAGACAAATGAAAATAGGAAAATATAAGTGATATAACAAATTCGAAACTATTGCTGGCGCGAGCTGCTTGCTAGCCTATTATGTATTAATTGTTTTCACTTGCTCGTCCCCCTGAAAAAAAGAAAAGGATTAGCATTGCCTAGAATACAATTGTGCCTGCCCCGACGGTCCCCGACCTTCAACGATGGCAACAATAACACCCAATTTATGAACCAAATGTTACTAAAATCGAGACTAATACATTTTCTCGCTCGCTACGCTCGCTCGCGAATAAATGGAATAGACATTGCTTTGAAAACAATTGTGCCCACCCTTGACCTGCAACAATATCATTAAAAAGGAAGTGTTTTTCGCCCTCTCGCCAAAAGGAATTGATATCGCGTTAAACGCGATTGCGCCCATCCCGACCTGCACCAATAAAAACAAGTTTATGTATTAATTTCTATTAAAAGAGAATTGATTTTTTTGCTTGCTCGCTATGCTCGCTCGCCAAAATGGAATTGACATTTCTAACAAAATATGTGCGCCCCCTTGCCTGCAACAATAATCCCAGTAAATAAGTACCAAACGTTATTTCAAGAGATATTGTTTCCTCGCTCGCCAGAATTGATGAATTGATTGATTTTAGTGATTGATATATGAGTTGATTTGTGTCACCCCGACCTGCAACATAAAGATCTATGTTTATATACCAATTATCATTGAAAGAAAAGAGTATTTTGCTCGCTCGCTATACGCTCACTCCCAAATATGTAATTAACATCGCCTTAAGCGCGATTGTGCTTGCCCCAACTTGCAGCAAATCAGTAAAAAAAATAATAATAAGGCCCCGACCTGCTAGGGTAGATGTTAATCTATGTTCCAATCATCATAAGACAATTATATTTTACGCTCGCTAGCCGAATGGAATTAACATCATCTTAAAACATGATCGTGTCCACTCCAACCTGCAACAAAAAACTTAAGTTTACGTACCAATTATTATTATTGAAAGAATAGTGTATTTTCCAGCTTGGTTCGAGCTTGCTCGCCATAATGGAATCAACATTGCCTTTATGATTTTGCCCGCTCTGACCTGCAACAATAAACCAAGTTCATGTACTAATCAACATTAAAAGAAAATAGTTTTTTTTTTACCCTCTCTTGCTACGCTGTCTTTACAATTAACATCGCCAACAAACCTACAACAAATTACCAGTTAATAATTATGTACCAAACGTTATTCAAAGAATATTTGGTTTGCTCGCTAGCTACGCTCCCTCGCCAAAATGGAATTAACATCACCTTAAACATGATTGTGTAAGCCCCGACCTGCAACAAAAAACCTGAAAATTATGTACCAATCATCATTAAAAAAAAATTTACGCTCGCTCGCCAAAATAGAAGTAACATCGCTTTTACTATAAATCACGCTTGTGCCCGCCCCAACATGGAACAATGAAACCAATTTATGTACCATGTTCTCACTAAAAGTAAAAGAGAAGTGATTTTTTTCGCTCGCTCGCCGAAGTGGAATTATGCTTACGTTACTAACAAGTGTGCCCGCCACTGACCTGCTACAATATCATTAAAAGAGAGATGTGGGTTTTTTAGCCTGCCCGCCAAAATGGGATTGACATTGGCTTAAACATGATTGTACCCACCCCGACCTGAACCAATTCATTGAGGACAATTGAACCAAGTTTAATTGGCAATTATTAAAACAAGAAGCGATTTTGTTTCTTGCTCGCTACGCTCGCTCGCCAAAATAAATTTAAAATCGCTAACGTGCCCGCCCCAACCTGCAGCAACCAGTTAATAATTATGTACAGGTGTACCAAACGTTATTCAAAGAAGTTTTGGTGTGCTCGCTCGCCAAAATGGAATTAACATCACCTTACACATGATTGTGTAAGCCCTGACCTGCAACAAAAAAACCTGAAATTTATGAACCAATTATCATTACAAAATTTTGCTGCTCGCTACGCTCGCTCGCCAAAATAGAAATAACATCGCTTTTAATAATCACGTCCCTGTCATGGAACAATGAAACCAAGTTTATGTACCATGTTCTCAATAAAAGAGAAGTGTTTTTCGCTCGCTCGCTACGCTCACTAGCTAGCTCGTGGAATTATGTGCCCACCACTGACCTGCTACAATATCATTAAAAAGAGAAATGTAGGGGGGTTGCCTGCCCGCCAAAATGGGATTGACATTGCCTTAAACACGATTGTGCCCGCCCCCGACCTGCAACAATGAAACAAATTTATATAGCAATTCATTGAGAGAAAGGTGTATTTTCGCTCGCTAGCTAAAATGGGTGTAAAATCACCCTAAACACAATATTGTTCCCGCACCCGGTATGGGACAATTGAACCAAGTTTAAGTGGCGATTATTAAAAAAGAAGTGATTTTTTTCTTGCTCGCTACGCTCGCTTGCAAAAATGAAATTAACGTCGCTAACAAAGATTACTTTAAAAAATTTTTTTTGCTCGCTCGCTCGCCAGAAGTGAAAATTTGCATCGCCTTTTTTGTTTTGTTTCGGTCGCTTGCCCCCTGACGGAGTACCCCAGATACGCCACTGATGCTTAAACAGTATCTTGGACCATGTAAAGAGAGAAACAAACATTGAAATCATTCCTGATAATGTACTCACAATGTAGGGGTAAATACCAATGTCTAAAAAGTTGTATATTTTTGCTTTGAAGTTTCCCTTTATAGGTGTCCCCTTTTCCCGGAAAGCGCCCTTTATTGTTGGTGCTCCCCACTATGAATGACGCTCCGCCGCCCCTGGCCTGCTAACTTGACCTCTGAATTTCCAGGGCTCCGCCCTGGACCCCACGCCAATTTACGATCCGCTCGTTACGCTCTACCTGATCGTAAATACTTTAGCCCCCACCCCACTTTGAAAAACGTTCCCGGGCCTGATGTAAGGTGTTTGAAGCTGAAGCCCGACGCAAGTGATTGCTGTCTGCCCATCCAAACTGCTGTCCTAGTCTTGTACTGACTGATTTTGACAATTAAGTGATACCTGCATGAGATACTAGGAAACTATACACTAAATCGCACGAATTGAGTTTGAAAATTCGATTTTTCTTCAGCTTCTCAGGTGGGCACATCCCCTGTACATGCAAGCGCGGAACGCCGCTAAATATTTTCTTACGAATCGGCCCCCTCGCCGCCGGCTGGATCCGCCTCTGTATGTACCTCCCAGTGCGTGATTTCTCCTATATCTAGTGATATTATATCATTTTACTGTTACATTTTTTTCTTACTTTACTACATTTATTTTTATTGAGTGAATAGATGCATATTCTGAATATTCATTAGTTTTAATTGTGCATGTGGAAATGAAACAAATGCAAATCAATACAATTCAATTCAATGTCAAATACACTTTTTTCATCTCCAAATATGCAGAATTGGGAACATAATATGTCAATAGCTTCTTCAAAGGGAATAATAGAAGTACGTTAATAGAAACATTGTCATTACCAGTTATAGGTTAACCACTGATTTTGTCAAAATTCAATACATTTAACTTTTTTTTAATGATAATTTTTTCTTTTTAATCAAAATAGACCAAAGATAAAAAGTCGCCCGATCGCAAATATTAATATCGACAATATCCCTACTGTGTTATTGGGACAACCCTAGTCCCCTTCACCCCTTCCACGCCCCAACACCCCCACCCCCTCTTGCTCGTCCAAATGGCTTGCCCCCTGACGAGGTATGCCTGCAGGTACGCCACTGCATCTTACCATTTTCGGCGGGCCTATAGGTAACTCGATCAGGCATAGGCTAGGGGGCGTTTGTGCATGCACCTATATTCGTGGGCTAGCTTGCATGGTTTGTTAATAATTACAGTGCGGATTATTTGTTATATAGATATCAACACATACACAAGATATATCAATATGCATATAATTATATACATATACATACCCATACACACATGCATATATGCCTCTATATTAATCTACGTACATTATCATGCTGGCTATTAGTCCAAAATAAAGGAATTTTTAAAGTATTTTGTTACGATAGCTTCTGGTACGTGTTCACTACTTTATTGAACCTCTTGAAATTTTGAATATTCATGTTGGGATTGTTACATATTATTATTATTGTTTTTATAAATTTATTCATTATTATTATTATTATTATTGTTATTTATTTTAGTTTATTTTATTTTTAAATATTATTATTATTGACGCGTGAGATTTATGGTGTCTTCAGCGTAGCAAAATGAAAGAAAATACATGTACGTACATTATTTGGTTCAGCAGCTAGTCGACAAATCAGGGCCGAGAAATTAATTTTTGAAACAGGTGTGGCGTACTTGAACATACCTTGGCGTCGGGGGGCGGTATCCTAAAGTCTAAACTAATGTTGAGCTATCTATTTCATTTTCAGCAAGAAAATCGTTTTTCTTGTCCTTATTTTGCGTGGACAGTCGGCGAGCCAGTCAGGGTACGTTAGAGCAATATATATACGTTATCTTTCCATCTCTTCTGAAATATGATTTTTGATATAATTTTCATATCATTATTTTGCACAATTGTTTTGGATTTGTAGTAGATAGAAAGATATGTCTGCGTGGAGTTTTTTAAATACATTTTTTTGCCTTTTGATGCTTTCCAGATGTGATCTCAGTGGAACGTATTCCCGAACATGCAAAATATTAGATAATTTTCAGTCTGTGTACGTTATATTGATAATGATATCACTATAAATTTGTAAAGAGAACAAAAAGAAAAGGGGGCGGGCACATTAATTTCCTTTTGAATGTTTTCAGACAGGTTCATTATCTACAAGTAATCTTCGTAATAAAGTTTGAAGATATGTCAAATTGTCTTATTGATATTGTCTGCTACTGCTAGTGCATGGGGAAATATACGTGAACCATGATGTGTCCCATAGCTTCTCTAAGTTTAATTGATTGATTTATGGCCTAATTAATTAATCACCATATTGCGAGGCCGGTCACATAACGGCCGAGCAGAAACTTTGGAAAATTGAATTTTAGAATTTGTAGTATAATTTGATTATTGTAATAATTACCTTGAAATAAGTCAATTCCAACAATAAACTGAAAAGACGCCTTTTCTTGGTTGAAATTGTCGGGGGCCGGGGCAACTGCCAACTTCCCCCTTTTTGCTTCCTTGAAATACACGTCCGCTCCAGAAGGAAATAAATGTGTTATTTGCATATGATCATCGGATCATAATTATATGTGACGTGCAAGTATACAAACCCCCAACACACATTTGATCTTTAATTAATATTTGTTCAGAAAATTTCGAACACAAGTAATTCAGCTAAAACAGTAAACTGAATTTCAGTAAAAAAAATGATTAGATTCAATTAAACTATATATAGATGTTTTGCTCGAAATGATTCTCATTTCTGTCACCCATGTAAGATAAATTTACAGTAGATCGATCTGCTTTCTTTGAAAGTTAAACCACGGGTCATTGTATTGGCCTAGCTCGATCTCACTTAGAATTACAAATAATTTTTGAAATTTCTTGCCATTTTCAATAACGATGATGATGATTGATGATGGTCGATGCATAATGGTTCTAGTACAATTATTATCTCCTGGAGTCTACACAATTAATCACCGCCGGGCAAGTTACCAGCAGGACAATTACCCCCAAGGACAATATCATACCCCCGGAAAATTACAAATAGGACAACAACTCCCAAGGACAACCACCCCGAGGGTAATTACCAGCGAAAAATTACCCCTAGGACAATTACCTCCGGAAAATTACAAATAAGACAACCCCTCCCTCCCAGGACAATTACACACCAAGGATAATTACCACCTAGTAGCTTTGTTGCTCTCGAACACTTAAGTTACACTCGGACCAAATTCTAATAAACTTGTAGTTGTCGAGAATCCGCCAGATTGATGATTACCCGTCATGCAATAATGTCCAAAGAGGGAAATTAATTCCTAAAGGGGTATTTTTCCAAAGAGTATTATTGTCCTATTGGTAATTTTCCGGAGGGTAATTGTCCTTGGGGTAGAAGTAATTGTCTCGCTGGTAAATTTATGAGATGTTATCATTATCCTCCACTGGCATCACTCTTTCTACATCTTCTTTTCTCCCTCTCTCTCTCTTTTCATCTCTTTCCTCTATGTACGACTGCAAGGCTGCACAAGGAAACGCTCTCGGCGGTCTCGCCTGCATTACGCAATTCGATATAACAAATTGAGGTAGGGACATTATAGGCAGGGTGGCCCATTAGCAGGCCCCCCAAAATGAAATCCTCTGAATCTAATCAGAATTTTGAAGTGAATATTGACTAAGAATCATCAGAAGAATTACTGACTACTGTTTGTACCAATTAGTATAATCCAAGTCTACTGACCTAAAATGACCTTTGACCTAATTGACTTTGTGACCTGGAATTTGTGTCTTATGATTTGTGGTACTTAATTGATAACCCTTCATGGAATATGAACAAACACTTTTGAAATTATGCTAAAAATTCAAAATCTTGATGTTAATGCATGCCACAACAGTCTAAGTTTGCAGACCTGAAAGGACATTTGACCTTGACTTTGTCACCTAAAAGACTAATAACATGACACTACAGCCCCAGATTGGTGATACTTGATAACCATTATGTTCAAGTTTCATGGAATAGGAATGTATACTTTCAAAATTACGATCAAAATTCAAAATCTTGACCTGATGCCACAACATTGTCTAAGTGTGATGTCCGGAAATGACCTTTGACCTTGACTTAGTGACCTGAAATTCTACCCACATGATTAAGGATACTTGATAACCCTAGTAGTCTAAGTTTCATTGAATAATAACTTATACTTTCAAAATTATATTAAAAATTCAACAAGGGAAACGCTCTCGCCTGCACTGCGCAATTCCATATGATGAAAAATTGAGGTTAATTGGGACATTATTTATAGGCAGGGTGGCCCATTAGCAGCCCCCCCCCCCAAATGAAATCCTCTGAAAATAATGAGCATTTTGAAGTGAATATTGACTAATTATAGAATCATCAGAAGAATTATTTACTATTTGTACCAAGATTGATAACTTTCATGAAATATGAACAAATAACAAAACTGATTAATTGTGAAAATCATAATCCAAGTCTACTGACCTAAAATGACCTTTGACCTGGAGTTTGTGTCATATGATTTGTGATACTTGATAACCCTTGGGTATAAGTTACATGGAATTTGAACAAACACTTTTGAAATTACCGGTATGCTAAAAATTCAAAATCTTGATGTTGATGCCACAACAAAGCCCAAGTTTGCAGACCTGAAATGACATTTGACCTTGACTTTGTCACCTAAAAGAATAATCACAGGTTGGTGATACTCAATAACCCTTACATGCTTATATGTTCAAGTTTCAAGTTTCTCTCTCTCTCTCTCTCTCTCAAAAACTGTTTGTTACAAATACATACATCAGTAAACATGCTCAAAATCATTTTTTTTTTCATTACATTTTCTTATAATCTGTTTAATAAAGTACATACATCAGTAAACATGTTCAAAATGAATTGTTTCATTACATTTTCTTACTATAATCTGTTTAATAAAGTACATACATCAGTATACATGTTCAAAAGGATTTGACTCATTACATTTTCTTACTATATAATCTGTTTAATAAAGTATCATTTACCTCATTACAAATACACAAACAAGTAGGTACATGCGCCATTTGATATTGCACAAATGCATGCATTGCATTTGCCGTAATCATATCTAGGCCTAATTGGGCCACAATCAACACAACTGCACTGTAATTGACATAATTCACTTCTACATAGTAAAATATCGAGAACTAATTATAGGCCAATTAATAATGCCTATATAGGTCACAATTGGTTTATGTCTAATGTAATATTGATTATTATATAAGAACTTCAAAACAATTTATTCAAAAAATTGACTGCACACATGGACTGTCAATGAATATGTATCCCATAAAATTTGATACATGTATATCGAGTTGTCAACACTGAATTCCAGAGATTTATTGAACTCTTTAATAAGGCTTGTTTCAATATGAAGTGGTAAACCGCCACAAAAAAGCCCTGGCGGGTTTTACGTGTAAATAAATGGGAACTACACGCAACAAATGTATATGCACAGAGGTGGCTTTTCAGTTAAATACAAAGTGGTTCTTTTGAATTAAGGGAGCTACAAGATGTACAAACCGGCAAAATCATACATTAGATAGTCTGAAATATAAATGTATCCTTTTTTCTTCTTTTAACTCCGAAACATCACATCTTTTATTGGGCCTGAAGCATATAGGGAGATAAAAGAATACTATATCAGAAAACCATTCAGGTAAATTATAAACGAAAAATATTTCATGACTCAGCTACTTCCTTCTCCCTTCTTCTTCCTTCTTCCTTTCCCCTCTTTTTCTTCTTCTTGTATATGTTTTCCTTGTCCTTGTCGTTTTGTGGTTGTCGTTCTGTAATATTGTTTTGTGTTTTCTAGGTCCTCGTAGGCACAATTTGAAACAATTTTTATTTCCTTCTTTCTGGGGGATCCACAAATTACAAGCTCTGCTTTTAGTGGATCCCCCCATTTCCTCAGAAATTAAAGAATTTCTTGTAATAATGTTATTATGTTCATACAGTGTATTTGTACCTATCAAGATTTACTTTCTGTAATAATATATGTAATGCCTTTGTTTATCTTTCTGTTGGAAATAAAATAAATACAAATTGAAATTGAAATTGAAATTGAAAAATCTGTAAGAACATGGCAATAATGGCAACATGATCAAGCAGACACAAAGTAGGCTTACCGTATACATTAAAGGTACTATGTCCCATTTGCAGGCCCAAAAATGAAAAGGTTAAATTCCAACGGCATTTGAAAGACAATACTAATTTAGAACTTCCCTAAAAAAGGGGCTTGAAAGGGAAAATAACGACTATTAGTTGTCGAATCGACTTAGTGCTATAGAGCCAGTAAGTAATAGTCTGATTTTCAGACCATTGTACCGAATGGTCGTACGTTTTGTGCTGCGCAAAGATTCAATCAGTTTAATTTTGGCCATTACAAGAAGTGGGTTATTGATGTAGACAAATGCTCATGTACCCTTTACAGCTCATTTTATGTATGTATGTTATTACCAAAGAAGAAAAAAAGCCAATCAGTGTCTGACAGTGAAGTCTAGCAAGTAAACGGGTTTCCTTGCATAATTTGAATATTAGGACACAGAGAGGACATACATGACATATTCATAATTCCTGCAAAGTTCTACAGAATTTGATGTTGGCTGCAAAGGGACATAGTATCTTTAACAGAGTAATAAATCACTTTGCTTTTGGTCACAATTATTTTCAATATATACAGACAGGAAATTAAGGTAATTATATCAAATAAACTCTGACTAATACAAGGTACAAACACGATTTTCACATTTCATATTTGATCTCTCTTTAATTCAAATAGCCAAGAGGGAAATGAGATCAGATGTTGATGATTACTTACAGAAATCAGAAGTCAAATGATACAAGTTACTGTAACATTTATGCAGTGAGAATTTGATTACACGATTTGAACTTGTAGTTATGTACTTTAGACTTTTAAAAAAATGAACATTGCAAACCAGAGGCAGACAGAATAAAAATAGCCAAGAATATATACAGGAGAAAAACAAGCAGTGATATGGAATTAAGAATTGGTTCGTGAGGATGCACCAAAACACACTGCTCAGTAGTCCTTCACCCTGGTCAGATGAGTCATTTTGCATTCAAGATAAACTTCAGTTCTAGTCATGCGATTTTAATGTTAAACTGACAATTGAAAAGGGTTGATTGTGCATGTGTAATATACATAATTGCTACAGCCCATGAGACCAACAAGGTCAGTCTCACCTAGGATCTGACAAATGCTTAGAGAGTGAATTCACTAGATCGACACCCCAAAAAAAAAAAAAAAAAGAAAAGGAAAAAAAAGGAAAATAAAATAACAATAATAAAAACAAATAAATAAATACCCACTTTTTTCAGAAAATTCACTAAACAGATGCCCCATGAGACCGACATTTTTTGTATCTTCCCTTCTTTGTTTAGGTAGTCTTGTGGGTTGTCTCGAGAGAACCTATTGTCGATGTTGGTCTAGTGGATTGCTCTGAAATAATTGTATATTTTGAGTCTTTGAAATCTGCAACACAATCAGAAATTCAGTAAATATATAAATATCATGTACAGGAAGCAGCACTGCACACAGAAATGGGTATATAGAACTATAAACATTTGGCAAGAAAGTTTGGTCCAAACTTTTAAATTATTTTTAGTCATAATTTGAACATGAAGACATCTGAAAACCATTCCTTTTTCTGTGGACATTAGTTAGCAAACTGACAAATTAATTTTTGCTTTTACCAAAACTTGCCCATCTCTTGGTACTGTCACTCACTGCCTTCAGAACCATTCTTTAGAGCTCCTAGCTCTCACCACTGTCGCCATTTTATTCACTACTGTCACTACTATCGTTGCTATCACTATTTTCTTCACTACTGCAATTGTATAATTCTCCTAATGCATTAAACCCCAAGTCTAAATCTGTAACTAGACCCATCATCTCACGTTGCATTATGTCTATATCTGTAAGTCCATCTACCATCTCACAAAGCCTTACAGGAAGGTCTAAATCAGTAACTCCATCTACTATCTCACGAAGCCTTAGAGGAAGAATGTCTTGGTAGTTGATCTTGTGTCTGAGGACTACTCTGGCAGCTGCTTCCTGCAGTTGTAGCACTGTGGTTGGTGGACTAAAAATTGACTCAACCAGTTTAAAATGTGACTTCTTCAAGTTCCAGTCCCTGTTGTGCCAAATGTCTCTGGCAGTTTCACCTTCATTGTTCACTGCATCCAGAGGACATCCATGACGTATGAAGGCCTGAGCAAGATCCTGGATATATCTCATAACTTCTCTAACAGATCCATGATAACTTGGTGGAAAATATATACATTTTGCCAACATGTGCAATAGGGTTTCGCCTGCGGTCTCAAGAGAATTACGGTGAGAACCATTGTCAGATAGCAGAAGCCTGAGCAACAAATACCTTAATGTCACAAGGAACCATTGCATTCTAAAAGAACCTTTGCAGCCGAAGAGTACTTCACAATCATCTAGCAGCCAGGTCATGATTTCAAATGTTAGGGAAGGAATCTTGTTATACTCGTCAGGCCTTTCCTCAGTATTCTACTTTGAATGATGCTCATTAAGATCTCTTTGTCTTGCAAGGATGATTTCAAGATGTCAACAGATGACCCTGTTTCTGAATAAAGTTCATGAGCAAACTGAAACCTTACAAAAAGATCATAAAACTTCAGCAGACATCCGCTGTGTACATTCTTAAGTATTGTAACATGAGTAGACAACATGTTCCTTGCAACTTCACGACGGGGAGGATCTTCATGCGAATATGATAACTGCTCTCCTACTGTACTTAGCAGAGCTTTTCCACATCTTTCAGAAGCAAGGACATGAGAGAATACTTGGAAGCATCTTTCTACCTTGTCCTCATTGAACATTACAAGAAATGCAAAGTATGCAAGGGATGGGAAGAAATAACTCTCCTTGAGACTTGGAGTCTGTCTACGAAATAGTTTCTTACCAACCAAGAATGCATAGGCCTTCAAAGCACTTTCAGATGATTCAACTGGCCTGATTTCCTCCAGCTTGTGGAATTCTTTTAGAGATTTTTGAGAAGAGAGCAACAAGTTCTGAGGTTTGAACTTTCCCTTCATTAACTCCTGCACCTTCTTGTAAGTTTATGGCTCTGCAGAAAGAGTAAAAGGCATCGTTGACGTACCATGGAGTCAGAGTAGCCTGTAACACTCCAAGTAATTCAGAAGCTTTGATCTTGTCCTCCAAAGGAATATCATCACCACCCATCGACAAGAAGAAGTCAACACAGTCATTCAGCAAGTAAAATGCAGCTACACATACTGGACTCCATCCATCTATGTTTTTCTGAACAGATGCTCTATACTTCAGAAGAAGCGATAGAAAGCTTGGTTTTTTCAATTTTTGTAGTTCAAGGAGTCTTTTTTGATTGGAAGCAAATTTTGGTTTGTCTTCTAACAATAACATGCATGCATAATGTAAAGGTGTGTTACCCTCCTTTGAGCTCTTGTAATTGGGGTTAGCACCATTTGCTAATAGGAACTTGACAACATCCTCAAGACCTTTCAAACATGCGAGCATCAATGGTGTTTCTCCATCCTTGTTTGGGACATCAATACTACCCTCTTGGGCACATCTCTCTAGCATCTCTTCAGTCACTGTACCCTGAGAAATCGCAGTGGCCAAGTCACCTGCTGCTGGTTTTGGTTCTGTTAAGGTTTCCCCACTGCTACATCCAGATGCCATGGTCCTGATATCTCTGCACTTCCAAGGGCCATCAGCTACTTGCTTCCTGCTAGAGATAAATATATAAATGAGAGTAGCCTATACTTAATAAAAATACAGTGCATGAAAATGTAGCCATAAAAGCTGATAAAAGTCTGTTTCCAGTCCAGGACCCTGTTCCATAACGCTTGTTAAAGTACAAGTCCACTCCGCTGAAAAGTTGAGCTGATAAGATAGACAAAAATCTAAAAAGCCCAAATATAACTTGGTTTTGGAAAATGGTGTTCAGATTTATTTTTAATAATTTGTTTTAATGAGCAAAAACAAGTTAATGATCGAGTCGGTTCTCCCCCACAATGCATTTTTGTGATGTAGGGTCCTCACAACACAGATTCGTTATGTAACCAAACGTAATGCATACGTCTTTGTGAAGTGCCTCGATACAAACTATTTGATTCACCTGATAAGAATAATGAATTATTCTTATCAGGTGAATGAAATAGTTTGTATCGAGGCACTTCACAAAGATGTAGGCATTACATTTGACATTACAAAATAGCCTATTGTCAGAATGTATACTGCTGGCACATTTTTGTTGTGAGGAGCATACGTCACATCCGTACTGCGATTTAAATGTATTGCACGAAATAACCGTAACAAAAATTGATCTTAAAAAACACCTGATTGAAGTACGCCTGTGATATTTGGCAGTTTTAACCTTGGATTTATTAACAACATGCTATAATTTTTGAAAATCGGAGTGGACTTGGGCTTTAAAGGTATAGACCAGTTTTGGAAACACCCCTCTCAAAAAAATGAAATGGAAGCTCTCATTACCAATCATGTGAAAGAATATGTTTTGACTAATACGTGATGATACAAATTTTGCTGGGAAACCGCCTACTAATTGATATATTTGGTAAATTATTAAATCTATTTGGACCAAATAGATATTGCGCACGTGTCGCGTAGTCCCATATACATCTTTCTGTGTACAGTGCTTGTAACTTTACCAAGACTGGGCCAAATTTCTTATCATTTTGATGATTCCAGAACCTTGCAGTACACACCAATAATTATATGCTAGCTGATGATCAACCTTTTCTGATCGATTCCACAACGTTTCTTTCACAATGCAATCGCATGACCAGAACTGGTCTTTATCTTTAACAATAACAAATGTTAAATTTCTATGACAAACTTGCTCTAAGCCAATCAAATGTCACAGACTGTTTCTTAGAGTTTCTTAGACTGTTTCTTAGAGCTGGTTATCATTAACTGTTATAAGCTACTGAGCTTATAACAGTTAATGATAACCAGCTCTAAAAACAGAACCCACATTTTTGGAAAATGTGGTAAGCCTGTTTGTGTTCGCCGCAGAAAGAAATTCTGTGATGCATTCATATTAGACTTTCAGAAGATGATTACTCATATATGTACTACCCAAGAACTACATTATAATCTATAAAAATACGATATCAAAATACTATTCAATACAGGATGAAAACCAGCATATTGTCTTGGAAAGTTCCTTTTCTTGGTGACCATATATTAAGGAAAGTTGGCATTTCAATTCAGCATCAAAGTGGGCCTTCAGTTATAATTTCTGCTACTTAGAGAGACAGTTAGCTGGCTTTGTGCTGCCCTCTTGTGCTGAGAGAAGAAACCTACATATTGCATTCACTTGTCGTTGTATGCTATTGTAGAGCATAGAGGGCATCAATGTACCATCACATTTGTTTTTACACTGATTGGTTTAGAGTACACCAAGTGACTCTTCCTGCAAAGGACTGTTAGTTCACAGGAGGATGGAAAGTGGAAACAAAAATAAAGAGAGAGATCAAAGAAAGGTCTTCTTTCTTGTTTTCATCCTGAAGAGGACTGGCAAGAGAAAGGGAGAAGCAGAGGATTGAGCGGTTATTCATTCTTGGATAGATGCCTTTAGATGGAGTCCTGAAAAGACTCACAAACTATAAAGTATAAAGAGAGAACAAGACGAGACGATGTAGAAGGTCTGGATATTTTTAACTGACTGGCTGCTCATCATCAGGAGTGTAGGAACAATTAACACATTCTTCAAAGTTTGACAAAAACCCAGAAGGGATTATCAATCTAAAAACAGTAATCAACATAATACAAATTGGGATCGCCCTGATTTCCCTTGCAAGCAGCCCTACATTGGTTTTATATTGAGAATCATCTTTATCTCTCTTGATTGTTGATAGAGGAATACGATAGATTCATTTCAGACACATGTGTGTTAAACTTTGTCCAGTAATTTAGAGCATAGAATGTCTATGGAGAGAAAAGAAAAGAAAATATGAAATGTTACAAAGAAAACAAAATGAAGAGCTACTTATAAGGAAAATTACACAATTCCAAGTTTGCATTTGATTGATAAGATCTCTAGAACTTCATAACTTAACCACCATCTATCACTGACATCTATTTACCTCATTTTCCCACACCAGCTTCATACTAGAGTGGTCTTTCCTATAAAGGGCATAAAGTGGGTGACAATCCAGAAAATTCAGTGAGTACCTAACAACAACAACACTTATTCTCTTCACTACTGTCATCTGTATCTAACACTGTTAATTCAAAGTCTAAATCTGTAACTCCTTCCATCATCTCATGCAGCCTCAGAGGAAGGATGTCTTGGTAGTTGATATTGTGTCGGAGGACTACTCTGACAGCTGCTACCTGCAGTTGTAGAACTGTGGTTGGTTGACTCAACAATGACTCAATCAGCTTAAAAGTTGGCTTCTTCTTCAATTTAAACTTGTGCAAAATGTCTCTGGCAGTTTGACCTTCTTCATTCACTGCTTCTAGAGAACATCCATGACGATGAAGGCCCGAGCAAGATCCTGGATACATCTCATGACGCTTTTGACACATCAAACCAAGTTGCTGGAAATGTAGAGTATGCCAACATGTGCAGTAAGGTGTTGCCACTGGACCTATCCTGGTAAGAAGCATTGTCAGATGGCAGAACCCTGAGCAACATATACCTTATTTTCACAAGGAACCATTGCCTTGTAAAAGATTCGCAGTTGAAGAGTACGCCTCCTCCTCCCGCACAAGCCTCATGATTTCAAATGTTAGGAAGGCATCTTGTTATACTCATCAGGCCTTTCCTCAGGATTCTACTTGAATGACGCTCAGTAAGTTCTCTATGTCTTGCAAGGTGGATTTCAAAATGTTACGAGATGAGTAGTCCATGGCTTCTGAAAAAAGTATGACACTAAACCTCTGCATAAGGGAATGACACACATCCAGCAGACAATCAATGTGTACATTCTTAAATATTGTAACATAAGCAGACATCAAATCCCTTGTAAGTTGACGTTTTAGGGGTTGTGGTTCTTCTTCTCCCATGCTGTAAGATACTAGGTGGAAATGATACGCAAATGATAACTGCTGTAGTACTGTCCCTGGCAGAGCTTCTCCACATCTTTCAGAGTCAAGGGCATAACAGAATATTTGAAAGCCCCTTTCTACCTTTTCCTCATGGAACATTACACGAAATGCAAAGTAAGCAAGGGATGGGAAGAAATAACTCTGCTTGAGACTTGGAGGAAATAGTTTCTCACTAACCAAGATAGCATGGGCCTTCAAAGCACTTTCAGATGATTCAACTGACATGATTTCCTCCAGCTTGTGGAATTCTTTTAGAGAGAGTTTTAAGAAGCAAGCAGCAAGTTCTGAGGTTTGAACTTTCCTTTCATTAACTCTTGCCCCTTCTTGTAAGTTTATGGCTCTGCAGAAAGAGTGAAAAGCATCATTGATGGGACGTTGACCCAGAGTAGCCTGTAACACTCCAAGTAATTCAGAAGCTTTGATCTTGTCCTCCAAAGGAATATCATCATCACCCATCGACAAGAAGAAATCAACAAAGTCATTCAGCAAGTAATATGCAGCTACACATACTGGACTCCATCCATCTACGTTGTTCTGAACAGATGCTCCATAATTCAGAAGAAGCTTAACAATAGAAATCTTGGGGGTTCTCCATTTTGTTTGTTTATGGAGTCTTTCTAGAAAGGATGCTTTGCCTAGTGTGTCTTCTAACATGCATGCATAATGTAAAGCAGTGTTACCCTCTTTTGAGCTCTTGGAATTGGGGTTGGCACCATTTGCTAATAGGAACTTGACAACATCCTCAAGACCTTTCAAACATGCGAGCATCAATGGTGTTTGTCCGTCCTCATTTGGGACATCAATACGACCCTCTTGAGCACATCTCTCTAGCATCTCTACAGTCACTGTACCCTGAGAAATCGTAGTGGCCAAGTCACTTGCTGCTGGTTTCGGTTCTGATAAGGTTTCCCACTGCTACATCCAGATGCCATGGTCCTGAAGTCTCAGCAAATTAAAGTCCAAAGTGGAGGGCCATTAGTTACGATGGTGTTCCTGCTAGAGACAAAAAACAACCAAAGGTGCCCTACAACTAAGTAACAATAATGAAATTACATGTATGCAAATGAGGCTAGATCATAGATCATTATAAACTTACAAAAGGTGAACATATTTTTCATCCTTTAAATCTAATATTTTTGTTTGAAAATGTTGATTTTTTGATTGGCCATTGCTTATAATATTTGATGGTAGACCGAAAGCTTCAGTCTCTGATATCAACGGTTGTTCCGCTGAGACTATGTCTGTCTCCACTGACCGCCTCTATTAGAGGAAGGTTGACAAAAATTCCCCATATACCAGACAGTTTTTGTCTCTATAATTTGATGCATACTTAATTATGAAATAGTAACACTCCCAATTTTCTACACTATGTCTAAACTATTGCGTTTATCATAATTAAGCATCAAATTGGCAGCGCAAAATCAGAATTTTTCTTATACCGTAATCTATATTGCGATATACCAGCAGGATCAACATCCAAAACTCCCGTCAGAGCCCAGAGCTCAACTTTTTTGTGATGCACGTCAGTTCTTCTTCTTCTTTGTAGTCTGCTTCCTTCATCAGGATCATGTTGAAGCTATGTGAAATATCACTTGTGTAAGTTGTAATAAATGAACAGTTGAACATATTTTGGGTTAAATCTTGACCGATTTCAAATCAAACTGTGTTGCACAAAGAAATGAAAGAAGACTCCTCCAGCAAACGCCAAAGGCAAAGCCAAGGAAGTTATCAAGGAAAGGTTTGCATTTGTCGTGTGGGAATGGTCAATGGATGATCAAATTAGATCTAGATCTAGTCTACAATCAGACACATTTGTGTTTTGTTTTTGTTTACATGGCTCCACACAGGCGAGTACATGTCAAGTAAGGCTTGGTGATATTTTTCATAGATACATTTCATAAATTACCAATTCCATGCCTCCATGGCCTTGCCCACATTTGCACGTCACACTGACAACGCGACACAACTGATACTCTTTTCACACTTGTTTTGCTTATAACCCCGTACTTTGCTTAGCGCCTTAGCCCCAATTACTATCCTTAACCCCGGACTAACTTTTTGGCTGTTATCATGCACTGCAATTCGTTAGCCCGTACTAGCTGCATGCGTGAATATTCATTAATTCGCTCCATTGCGTAGTCCCGGACTATTTTTCGTTTCTGTTCTCATTCATTTGCTTGGCACCGCAATTGCGGAGTTAGCACCACAATTGCGGGGTTATAGCCCTGCTATTTTGCAGGGCCAGCTAACGTACCCGTACTATAGGTGGGGCTAGCCCATTTGGTAAATACGTGTCTGAACAGAAAATGGAATAAGCTTAACCCCGGACTATAGGTGGGGCTAAAACCCCCCTTTAACCCCACCTATAGTCCGGGGTTAAGCAATTTTTTGCCAGTGTGAAAAGGAAGTGGAATAAACTTAACCCTGGACTATAGGTGGGGCTATAGAACCCTTTAACCCCACCTATAGTACGGGGTTAAGCAAAATTTTGCCAGTGTGAAAACAGTATAAGTGTCGGCATCATGTTTACCGTATTTAGCTCACAACTGGGCGTACATCTGTACATCACTACATAGCTAGTACATGATCAAAAGTGAGAACTGTCATTCGACAAGTCAGAGAAAGAATATTTCTCACCTCGCTGATGAAGATCATCCACTTTTCCAGGATGGCCTACAGCCTCAGAGTCAGATGTACAGATGTGTAGAAATTACTGTTAAACATAGATTAATAAATTATCGGTGATTTTCTTAGAGATCAATTAAAATTCAATGAGAACAATGTAAGTGAGGTCATGTGAGTGGAATTGAGCTAGAAGTAGGAAGTGCAAGTGTATTTACGTGCAGTGCAGTGTACATGGTAGCGAGAAATAGGGCGTGGTCGTTTACGGGCACTGGAAAAAAAATCTTTATCGTATACAAATATACAGTACGCGCGCGCGTATATACCAGGGATATGTTTGTCTCTTCGACGCTTTGGCGCTAATATTATAAATCAGAAATTGTGTATATCATGCACACTAAACAGAAATTTACCAATATAGTCCTCTAAGTTATCACGATTTTCTTTAAAGCCCGTCTGCACTAGTTTGGCCAGGAGGCCGGATTAAACCGGATTAGACCTCCCAGCATGGGTGTCGATCCCGGGGATGGGGGGATAATTATATCCCCCCAATATTTCAGGTGGGGGGGGGTGGCCTGTACAATCATCCCCCCAATAATTCACCATAAAAAAAAATGAAGAGTTTTCTCTTCATTTTTTTTAAAATTAATGATGAGAGCCCGATGAGAGTAGTTAATGGTTATTACTCGCAAGATGACCATCAATATACACATTTTGCTATCTCATTTTCATATAAATAGAAAACGAAGTAAATGAGACAACCGTATATGAGACAAGAATAAATTGAATTCTCGCTCATACGGCTTCATCAGGAATTGATGAATTTATTCAATTTATTCAATCAACAGCATCATAGAAATGCAGCGTTAAAAAGCAACGAGCTAAATGTTAAGCGCGAAGCGCAAAAGTGCAAAACAGAAGTAGAGAGTGGGAGAGAGAGATAATAGAGACAGAGAAGATAATAACCCAGGTATAGCAAGCCCATGTGGGACCCACATGGGTCCACTAGATGTTATGTTGTTTCCGTTCACCCTTTTTAAAATTCACGTCATTGTATCTTTATTTTATTTTTTTTCACTCATTTTATTTCCTGATATTTCCTAAAACATTTTTCAAAACGCGCTAGGAGTTACAGTCGTGTATTTGTTTAACTCTTTTAATTTGGGCATTATTGCCAAGAAAAAGTTATCAACCAATTCCTCAATATAAAGAACTCTTAAAGGTAAAGGAAAGCATCTGAGCAAGAATATCACATAACTTTTGGCCAGTTCAATCTGAAGTGATTTTTAAAGCTATGACTATGTGGGGTTGATGATGCGTTTTTCATAATGCAGGTAAAGTAATAAAATATTGTATCATTGAAGAGAAAGACGGTTTTGTCCAATGGCAGCATGTAGGAGACGAAATTTTCAGTTTGTTCCCTGATTCATACTCAGTATCTATTTTGTTTTATTGATTTCATCCATTTCTTTGTTTATTTATATCTCTACATGTAAAACATTTGAAGAGCTATTTTCCGAAAGGAGCAAAATCTTTTGATAGCAAATGGAGATAATGATATACATTTCCTCTTTTTACCTTGAACAAAATTATTAACCTAAATTACGAGAGAAATTATGAACACAATCATGCATCTTTTAATAACAATTTTCCATAGACACCTGAACAAAATCGGGTAAACAAAGAGTTCTTTCTTAAGTTACACACATGGATATAGTGCCTCTTGAAAATAAGCTCTTTGTATGTACATAAACAAGCAATACAACAGAATACTCCAGTTCGATATTTTGGAGAAAGATTATTATGTCACAACTTATTTTTGTTTTATTAAAAAGCTGATGTAGGCCTATATATGTTGTATTCAAACGTAACAGGCATAAGATATTTAAGATGTTTTTGAAGGTTAGAATGTTATTAAGTTTGAAGTTTTGTTTATAACACCCTTCCAATAATAATGCACCTTCTAAGACTGGTTATATATAGTTTTTGAAATAAAAATAGTGCTCTGGTCAGGGCCTTATAGGGGAATATTATGCTTATATTTTAGAGCGTATATCTGGTATGATAAGTATATCTGGGTGAAGAAGGAGATAATGGAAGTTTGTTGTTTGGTAGTTGGAACGTAAGTTTTATATTATGTTTTTAAGAAACAGACAGTTTGTATGAGATCAGGAGTGGAAATTTTCTGTCATTTTGAGAACCAAATTTTGCATCAGTGATATTCTGTTTCATTGAATTGAGTTTCCCAGAGAGGATTCAGTTGGTTTAATTAAAGAAGGAAGAGAGTCAAATGAAGAACCAAAAGCAATATGTTTTTCATTTACTAATGAGAACTATGTTTTTTTTGAGATCTCCTTACACAGAATATTGGAATGGGTTTTTCACGATGAATGTTGTTTGGAGACATCAATATTCATAAACTGTTTCTATCACCAGGAAATAAAGAATTTTCTGTCTACATGAACCTTTCCTGGTTGCTTATTAATGCATTTGCCCACTGGTAACATAATACTTTCACAAGTTGATATCCCTCACCATTGGATTTTTTTTTTTTTTTGGGGGTGTCTAAATTTCGTATAAAAATAGATGATATCAGTCTGGTAGGCCTACACTGCAGGCATGAGTCAGGACTAACATTTAGCATGTTATTAATTTTATTACCACTCTTATATTCTCTGAAATGTTATCTTTATTGAGGGTGACCGTTGAACAAGTTAACTTGGAAGGGAGGGGGTGCAACCTGCCACACGCTTCTACCTCTTGGTTGCTTTGATCCATTGCCGAATATTTTGGCACCTATCATCCCCCCAACCACGGATACAAATCGACACCTGCCTCCCAGCGTGGTCACTAGCTGACAGCTATAGGCTCATCAACTCAGCTCTCAATTAACATAAGAAAAAGAGGATCATGGAGGACCAACGCAGGGTCCAGCGGGCACCGCGCTTAGGCGCTGTTTTCTAGTAGAGGGAGTAATATATAGCTACAAGTAGTGCAGTGGGGCTTAAAGTGTAGGCCAATTATTTCATGCAATATGTATAACTGTACCGGGAATATATCACCGGTTAAATCTCATGTTCCTATAATTACATTAACAAAATGCATGTATAACGGCCGGGGTGACGATTTTGCAGGTGGATTTTGAGAAATTAGCATCCCACTTCTCCCTGGTCCTGCACCGTAGGCCTAGCTCACTCCGTCCCCCCTTTCATCAAGTTGTTTAACCTTTTTTTTAATGGGCGGCTGTATAAGTAAAATTGACCTAAATAATATTTAGTATTCTACCAATTAAAGACTCGTGGGAAATTCGATATACCATTCGCGGGGGGTGGAGTGGCCCAACAAATTTTCTCGAGAGAAAAAGGCCACGGCCTACAAAACCCAAACCTTTGGGGTTTAAGCTCAATCTAATCATGAAAGACTGAAAAGACTTTTAATAAGAAATATCAAAGATTTAAACGCGAACGAGCGTAGCGAGTGAGCTTTGTGAAAATTAAAGAAAAATGTTGCTTATCGTAGTATAGTAGGGGCACATTTTATGGTGAAAGTAAGAGGGGCAAATGGGAGTGAGAGAGAGCGGGGAGGGGGGCAGGGGCGCACTGTGATTGCATGGAGTCTCAATATATTTCATTTCGCAAGCATACCACGGAAATATACCCGCTGCAAATTATCTATATATTAATACGCAAAATCGCCGCGGGGGGTGCGTAACGGTCTGCCAATGTGAATTTTTTGACATCAAACCCGTCTTTCCTCGACCCTGCCCGCCTCTGCCTTGGCGCGGGAACGGCGACACAATTCCAAATGGCTGGGATCGGGCATGCCGCGTGCCACGTCGACCCCGTGGTCGCCGTCCATGTCGTTAAAAGGTGGTTTCGGGGTCCCGGGGGGACGGGCGGACGAGAGCACGGCCGGCGTCGTCCGTGCAGGAGGCGACGAACCCGCGAGGCGAGTCGGCGAGGCGTGCACCCGCCCTCTGCACGTCTAATCAAAGAGATCACACTATCAAGAGACAGTCCAGTCCATGATGTGTTGTAGCAAATATGCGTCGCAAAGGGTCGGGCCTATCCCGTGTTAGGCATCTTGCTATATGCGGTCTAATCAAAGAGATACACTATCAAGAGACGCCACTCACATCATGTAGCGTAGCACATGCATGATGCGATGGGTTGGGCCTATCCCGTGTGAGGCATCTTGCTATATATACGCATCAGCCAAACTGACGTCAACGTAATACGTGGTTCTACGCTCACACGTACACACACAGTCGAGATAATTCGTGCGACGGTTACAATATATTGGCACAAACAGTCCGATTTTTCGCGTAAAATCTTTACTTTGAATATATTTGTACAAATTCTGTGGACCATGCCAACATAATCATAGTCCAAGCTTCTGCTTTATTGGTCTTTTTATGAAAACTACATTGAAATCACAACAATAATAACGCAAATAGATTGTAAATGTCGAGACCATATAACTGAAGAGAAGAAAAATTCAGCGAGCTTAGGTAATATCACATGCCTCCGCACGGGCAACTCCGCGGTGTCAGGCCAGTCACGGCGCTCACACAATGCAATTTAACCTATGCAGTAACTGCAGCACTCTAGCTATACTGCATGTAGTACCTGTATATAGATGTACTGTTTCATGTTTGAGCCGTGCAATTGTTGTTTTCTTTTATTTCTTTTTGAATGTGATGTGAATGTGAGTACGGTACGTACATGCTATTACAGAAGTGTGCAAGGAATGATAGGCCTACAGGTGGAAGGAGGCGCGGATCCATGGGGGCAGGGGCTGGTCCCCCCTCCCAGCAAAGAAAAAAGAGAGAAAGAAGGAAAAGAAGGGAAAAGGGAGAGAAAGGGAAAGAAAGAAGAGGAAGAAAAGAAAAGGTCTAAATAAGAAGGAGATGGGGGGCGCGAAAGGGCCTTGCCTCCCGGCTGTTGCCTCCCCCCCCCCCCTCATCAACAAAATAAGAGAAGGAAGGAAAGGGAAAGAAAAAAGGAAAAGAGGAGATAAAGAAAGAAAAAAGAGGAAGAAAAGAAAAGAAGGGGATATCAGTTGCAATTTTCTCGCCAACAAGTTGTGAATCGAGGGCCAAAACCTTGCCTCTCCCCCCCCCGCCCCCGCCAACAAAGAGAGCTAAAATGGAACAAAAAGAGTAAGAAGAAAAGAAAGGGTGAAAAGAAGGGAGATCAGTTGCGATTAATCCCGCCAAAAACGTGTGAATCGGCCCTTGCGTCCCTTCCCCAGCACTCTAAAAGAGAAAGAAGGAAGGGAAAGAAGAAAAAAGAAAGAAGAAAGGTAGGGAGATCAGTTGCGATTTTTCCCGCCAACAAGGTGTAGATCGGGGGGCGCTTGCATACTGACGGGGCTTGGGTGCTTGGGGCCGGCCCCCAAATGAAATTTAAACGTGGTTTATTTCTAATTCGATACCGGTGATTTACAAATGTTGCTGAAATGACATAATTTTCCGAGATTTTTAGTACATTATACTTTTGATTGCGTTTGTTGGAAAATGACAAATTCCCAAATTTACAGTCAGGCAAAAATATACTTATTTAGAGGCCTACATGTCAGGGTCCGCGGAATGGCAGGGCTCGGAGGGCTCGAGCTCCCCCCTCCCACTTTTTGTGGAAAAAGTATATTAAAGAGAAATAGAAAGAAAGAAAGAAAGAAAAATAGTGACCTGCCAGTGTCACAAAATAATGAGGTATCAAAATATGCTCATCTGACCGTGATTAAATGCCTAAAACCCTGAGCTTCTGGGGCTCCGCCCCTGGACCACGCCAATGAGTGACCTGCCAGTGCCACAAATAAGGTATCAAATTATACTCATCTGACCGTAATTAAATGCCTAAAAACCCTGAACTTCCGGTGGCTCTGCCCCTGGACCCACTCAATGGCCCTAAGGCGGACCCTGGATGCTTATCTGACCGTAATTTAATGCCTAAAACCCTGAGCTTCTGGGGCTCCGCCCCTTGACCCCGAATCACTATGAAAAACGTTGAGCGGGGCTTGCATGTAAGTGGGGTGATGCGGATGTTTTGTCTGCCCCGCCTCCCAAAAAAAAAAAAAAAAAAACGTTTTGCTCATTACGTACCAATATTTGGCTCGCATAACTTCAAATTTGGGCCCCCTAAGGAATCCTTGATCCGCGCCTGGGTGGAAGGGATATAAAACAAATATACAATGACTCATTCTCGGAACAAGCTAAAACTATTCGCACTCAGGAACATCAATAGTACTGTTCTCCCTCGGGCCGCGATGGCCCTCGGGAGAATATAATACGATTTGATGTTCCTTCGATGCGAATAGTTTTAGCTAGATCCTCGGTGTCATTTATATTTGTATATTTGTATATTATTTTCAGTGCATGCATGACAACAATATTCGTATAGATAACGAGTGAGGATCCGGAAAGGGATAGTGAAAAAGTAGGAACGAATTTAAGTGACGACAATAATCGTAATTAACGAAAGTAAAAAGAAAGTATTAGTCTAAAATATATGCATCAATTTTAATTACAACTTATTGATTTCACTGTTTTCTTCCAATTTTCAAGTTTTATTACATGATACATATTTATAAAAAAAAAATTCAAAATGACATGGGACAGCAAACAAAGGTTGATATTCTAACGAGTACAATATTAATGAAAAGAAGAAGAAAAATTATAAAATGATAAAAAGAAATTATCTTTAAAAAATATTATTAAAAAAAAAAAAAAATAAATATATATAATAATATCGATAATAATAATCGTTAGCACATATCTATTTTCAACCCCACCCTCCTAGAATCCCGTGGATTTTCCACGGTCCTGCTAGTCTATATATTAATACGCAAAATCGCCGCGGGGGTGCGTAACGGTCTGCCAATGTGAATTTTTGACATCAAACCCGTCTTTCCTCGACCCTGCCCGCCTCTGCCGTGGCGCGGGAACGGCGACACAATTCCAAATGGATGGGATCGGGCATGCCGCGTGCCACGTCGACCCCGTGGTCGCCGTCCATGTCGTTAAAGGTGGTTTCGGGGTCCCGGGAGGACGGGCGGACGAGAGCACGGCCGGCGTCGTCCGTGCAAGGAGGCGACGAACCCGCGAGTGAGTCGGCGAGGCGTGCACCCGCCCTCTGCACGTCTAATCAAAGAGATCACACTATCAAGAGACAGTCCAGTCCATGATGTGTTGTAGCAAATATGCACGTCGCAAAGGGTAGGGCCTATCCCGTGTTAGGCATCTTGCTATATGCAGTCTAATCAAAGAGATACTTTATCAAGAGACACTCCACTCACGTCATGTAGCGTAGCACATGCATGATGCGATGGGTTGGGCCTATCCCGTGTGAGGCATCTTGCTATATATACGCATCAGCCAAACTGACGTCAACGTAATACGTGGTTCTACGCTCACACACGTACACACACAGTCGAGATAATTCGTGCGACGGTTACAATATATTGGCACAAACAGTCCGATTTTTCGCGTAAAATCTTTACTTTGAATATATTTGTACAAATTCTGTGGACCATGCCAACATAATCATAGTCCAAGCTTCTGCTTTATTGGTCTTTTCATGAAAACTACATTGAAATCACAACAATAATAACGCAAATAGATTGTAAATGTCGAGACCATATAACTGAAGAGAAGAAAAATTCAGCGAGCTTAGGTAATATCACATGCCTCCGCACGGGCAACTCCGCGGTGTCAGGCCAGTCACGGCGCTCACACAATGCAATTTAACCTATGCAGTAACTGCAGCACTCTAGCTATACTGCATGTAGTACCTGTATATAGCGTGTATTTAGATCATTCAATGTTTCATGTTTGAGCCGTGCAATTGTTGTTTTCTTTTATTTCTTTTTTGAATGTGATGTGAATGTGAGTACGGTACGTACATGCTATTACAGAAGTGTGCAAGGAATGATAGGCCTACAGGTGGAAGGAGGCGCGGATCCAGGGGGCAGGGGCCTTGGTCCCCCCTCCAGCAAAGAAAAAAAAAGAGAGAAGAAGGAAAAGAAGGAAAAGGGAGAGAAAGGGAAAGAAAGAAGAGGAAGAAGAAAAGAAAAGGTGTAAATAAGAAGGAGATGGGGGCGCGAAAGGGCCTTGCCTCCCGGGCTGTTGCTCCCCACCCCCTCATCAACAAAATAAGAGAAGGAAGGAAAGGAAAGAAAAAAGGAAAAGAGGAGATAAAGAAAAAAAAAAGAGGAAGAAAGGAAAAGAAGGGGATATCAGTTGCAATTTTCTCGCCAACAAGTTGTGAATCGAGGGCCAAAAAACCTTGCCTCTCCCCGGCCCCCGCCCCGCCAACAAAGAGAGCTAAAATGGAACAAAAAAGAGTAAGAAGAAAGAAAAGGGTGAAAAGAAGGGAGATCAGTTGCGATTAATCCCGCCAAAAACGTGTGAATCGGCCCTTGCGTCCCTTCCCCAGCACTCCTAAAGAGAGAAAGAAGGAAGGAAAGAAAAAAAGAAGAAAGGTAGGGAGATCAGTTGCGATTTTCCCGCCAACAAGGTGTAGATCGGGGCGCTTGCATACTGACGGGGCTTGGGTGCTTGGGGCCTGCCCCAAATGAAATTTAAACGTGGTTTATTTCTAATTCGATACCGGTGATTTACAAATGTTGCTGAAATGACATAATTTTCCGAGATTTTTAGTACATTATACTTTTGATTGCGTTTGTTGGAAAATGACAAATTCCCAAATTTACAGTCGGGCAAAAATATACTTATTTAGAGGCCTACATGTCAGGGTCCGCGGAATGGCAGGGCTCGGAGGGCTCGAGCTCCACCCCCCCCCCCTCCCCACTTTTTGTGGAAAAAGTATATTAAAGAGAAATAGAAAGAAGAGAGAAAGAAAAAATAGTGACCTGCCAGTGTCACAAAATAATGAGTATCAAAATATGCTCATCTGACCGTGATTAAATGCCTAAAACCCTGAGCTTCTGGGGCTCCGCCCCCTGGACCCCACGCCAATGAGTGACCTGCCAGTGCCACAAATAAGGTATCAAATTATACTCATCTGACCGTAATTAAATGCCTAAAAACCCTGAACTTCCGGTGGCTCTGCCCCCTGGACCCACTCAATGGCCCTAAGGCGGACCCGGGTATGCTTATCTGACCGTAATTTAATGCCTAAAACCCCTGAGCTTCTGGGGGCTCCGCCCCTTGACCCCCCGAATCACTATGAAAAACGTTGAGCGGGGCTTGCATGTAGAGTGGGGTGATGCGGATGTTTTGTCTGCCCGGCCTCCCCCAAAAAAAAAAAACGTTTTGCTCATTACGTACCAATATTTGGCTCGCATAACTTCAAATTTGGGCCCCCTAAGGAATCCTTGATCCGCGCCTGGGTGGAAGGGATATAAAACAAATATACAATGACTCATTCTCGGAACAAGCTAAAACTATTCGCACTCAGGAACATCAATAGTACTGTTCTCCCTCGGGCCGCGATGGCCCTCGGGAGAATATAATACGATTTGATGTTCCTTCGATGCGAATAGTTTTAGCTAGATCTCAGTGTCATTTTATGTATATTTGTATATTATTTTCAGTGCATGCATGACAACAATATTCGTATAGATAACGAGTGAGGATCCGGAAAGGGATAGTGAAAAAGTAGGAACGAATTTAAGTGACGACAATAATCGTAATTAACGAAAGTAAAAGAAAGTATTAGTCTAAAATATATGCATCAATTTTAATTACAACTTATTGATTTCACTGTTTTCTTCCAATTTTCAAGTTTTATTACATGATACATATTTATAAAAAAAAATTCAAAATGATACATGGGACAGCAAACAAAGGTTGATATTCTAACGAGTACAATATTAATGAAAAGAAGAAGAAAAATTATAAAATGATAAAAGAAATTATCTTTAAAAAATATTATTAAAAAAAGAAATAAATAAAAATGAAATATAATAATATTGATAATAATAATCGTTAGCACATATCTATTTTCAACCCCCACCCTCCCTAGAATCCCGTGGATTTTCCACGGGTCCTGCTAGTCTATATATTAATACGCAAAATCGCCGCGGGGGGTGCGTAACGGTCTGCCAATGTGAATTTTAGACATCAAACCCGTCTTTCCTCGACCCTACCCGCCTCGGCCGTCGCGCGGAACGGCGACACAATTCCGAGCGGACCCGCTCGCGCATGCCGCGTGCCACGTCGACCCCGTGGTCGCCGTCCATGTCGTTATAAAGGTGGTTTCGGGGTCCCGGGAGGACGGGCGGACGAGCACGGCCGGCGTCGTCCGTGCAAGGAGGCGAGTGAGGCGGCGAGGCGTGCACCGCCCTCTGTCTAATTATTCAAAGAGATCACACTATTAAGGGACGGTCCTCTCCATAATGTGTTGTAGCAAATATGCACGATGCAAAGGGTCGGGCCTATCCGTGTGAGGCATCTTGCTATATATACGCAGTAGCCAAACTGACGTGAACGTAATATGTTGGTTCTACGCTCACACACACACACACACAGTCGAGTTTCGTGCGACTGCCACAATTTATTGGCACAAACCGTCCGATTTTCGCGTAAAATCTTTACTTTGAAAATAGTTATACAAATTCTATGAACCATGCCAACATAATCATAATCCAAGCTTCTGCTTTATTGGTCTTTTCATGAAAACTACATTGAAATCACAACAATAATACCGCAAATAGATTGTAATTATCGAGATCTAACTAACGAAGGTAAATTCAGCGAGCTTACGTATTAATTTCAAATGCCTCCGCACGGGCAACTCCAGCGGTGTCAGGCCAGTCACGGCGCTCACACAATGCAATTTACAACTGCAGCACTCTAGCTACTGCAGTACCTGTATAGCGTGTATTTAGATCATTCAATGTTTCATGTTTGAGCCGTGCAATTGTTGTTTTTTCTTTTATTTCTTTTGAATGTGATGTGAATGTGAGTACGGTACGTACATGCTATTACAAGTGTGCAAGGAATGATAGGCCTACAGGTGGAAGCAGGCGCTGATCAGGGGGGCAGGGCCTTTAACAAAGAAAAAAGAGAGAGAGAAGGAAAGAAGGGAAAGAGGAGAGAAAGGGAAAGAAAGAAGAGGAAGAAGAAAGAAAGGGGTAAAGAAGGAGATGGGGGGCGAAGGGCCTTGCCTCAGTCTGTGCCTCCCCATCAAATAAGAGAAGGAAGGAAAGGGAAAGAAAAAAGGAAAAAAAAAGAGGAGATAAAGAGAAAGAAAAAAGAGGAAGAAAGGAAAAGAAGGGGATATCAGTTGCAATTTTCTCGCCAACAAGTTGTGAATCGAGGGCCAAAAACCCTTGCCTCCTCCCCCGCCACCGCCAACAAAGAGAGCTAAAATGGAACAAAAGAGTAAGAAGAAAAGAAAGGGTGAAAAGAAGGGAGATCAGTTGCGATTAATCCGCCAAAAACGTGTGGATCGGCCCCGCCTCCCTTCCCCCAGCACACATAAAGAGAGAGAAAGAAGGGAAGGTAAAGGAAAAAAAAAGAAAAGAAGAAAGGTAGGGAGATCAGTTGCGATTTTCCCGCCAACAAGGTGTAGAACTGACGGGGCTTGGGTGCTTGGGGGGGCCTGCCCCAAATAAAATTCAAACGTGGTTTATTTCTAATTCGATACCGGTGATTTACAAATGTTGCTGAAATGACATAATTTTCCGTGATTTTAGTACATTATACATTTGTACGTTTGTTGGAAAATGACAAATTCCCAAATTTACAGTCAGGCAGAAAAATACTTATTTAGAGGCCTACATGAGTCCGCGGAACGGCAGGGCTCATTCGGCTCCACCCCCCCTCCCCACTTTTTGTGAAAAAGTATATTAGAGAGAAATGAAAGAAAGAGAGAAAGAAAGAAAGAATAGTGACCTGCCAGTGTCACAAAATAATGAGTATCAAAATATGCTCATCTGACCGTGATTAAATGCCTAAAACCCCTGAGCTTCTGGGGCTCCGCCCCTGGACCACGCCAATGAGTGACCTGCCAGTGTCACAAATAAGGTATCAAAGTATACTCATCTGACCGTAATTAAATCCTAAAACCCTGAACTTCCGGTGGCTCTGCCCCTGGACCTCAATGGCCTAAGGCGCACCCTGGATGCTTATCTGACGGTAATTTAATGCCTAAAACCCTGAGCTTGGGGCTCCGCCATGACACCCGAATCACTTTGAAAAACGTTGAGCGAGGCTTGCATGTAGAGTGGGGTGATGCAAATTTTTGTCTGCTGGCCTCCCCCAAAAAAAAAACGTTTTGCTCATTACGCCACATTACATTACCAATATTTGGCTCTTGCATAACTTCAAATTTGGGCCCCCTTAGGAATCCTGGATCCTGGGTGGAAGGATATAAAACAAATATACAATGACTCATTCTCGGAACAAGCTAAAACTATTCGCACTCAGGAACATCAATAGTACTGTTCCCCTCGGGCCGCGATGGCCCTCGGGAGAATATAATACGATTGATGTTCCTTCGATGCGAATAGTTTAACCAGTCCTCAGTACGTGTCATTGTATATTTGTATATTGTATATTATTTTCAGTGCATGCATGAGAACAATATTCGTATAGATAACGAGTGAGGATCCGGAAAGGGATAGTGAAAAAAAGTAGGAACGAATTTAAGTGACGACAATAATCGTAATTAACGAAAGTAAAGAAAGTATTAGTCTAAAATATATGCATCAATTTTAATTACAAATTATTGATTTCACTGTCTTCTTCCAATTTTCAAGTTTTATTACAGGATACATATTTGTAAAAAAAACAATTCAAAATGATACATGGGACAGCAAACAAAAGGTTGATATTCTAACGAGTACAATATTAATGAAAAGAAGAAGAAAAATTTTAAAATGATAAGAAATTATCTTTAAAAAATATTATTTAAAAAAATAATAATAATAAAAATAATAATATTAATAATAATAATAATCGATAGCACATATCTATTTTCAACCCCCACCCTCCCTAGAATCGTGGATTTTCCA
>CP137679.1:16025438-16049215 GCA_037976565.1 Mesocentrotus franciscanus | reverse complement strand
GTTCAAGTTTTATTACATAATTCAGATAAAAATTAAAAAATTCAAAACGATACATGATGGGACAGCAAACAAAAGGTTGGTATTCTAACGAGTAAAATATTAATGAAAAGAAGAAGAAAAATTATAAAATGATAAAAGTAGGCCTATACAATGAAGAGAAATAATATCATCTAGCACAGAAAATATCTTAAAAATATAATAATAATTATAATTAAAACAAAAATATAATAAAAATTATAATTAAAAAAAAAAATAAATAAATAATAAAAAAATAAAAATCGATAGCACATATCTATTTACAACCCCCTCCCACCCTCCCTAGAATCCCGTGGATTTTCCACGGGCCCTGCTAGTCTATATATTAATACGCAAAATCGCCGCGGGGGGTGCGTAACGGTCTGCCAATGTGAATTTTTTGACATCAAACCCGTCTTCCTCGACCCTGCCCGCCTGTGCCGTGGCGCGGGAACGGCGACACAATTCTGAATGGATGGGATCGGGCATGTCGCGTGCCACGTCGACCCCGTGGTCGCCGTCCATGTCGTTAAAAGGTGGTTTCGGGGTCCCGGGAGGACGGGGGACGAGAGCACGGCCGGCGTCGTCCGTGCAAGGAGGCGACGAACCCGCGAGAGCGAGTCGGCGAGGCGTGCACCCGCCCTCTGCACGTCTAATCAAAGAGATCACACTATCAAGAGACAGTCCAGTCCATGATGTGTTGTAGCAAATATGCACGTCGCAAAGGGTAGGGCCTATCCCGTGTTAGGCATCTTGCTATATGCAGTCTAATCAAAGAGATACACTATCAAGAGACACGCCACTCACGTCATGTAGCGTAGCACATGCATGATGATGGGTTGGGCCTATCCCGTGGAGGCATCTGCTATATATACGCAGCAGCCAAACTGACGTCAACGTAATACGTGGTTCTACGCTCACACACGTACACACACAGTCGAGATAATTCGTGCGACGATTTTTCCGATTTTTCGCGTAAAATCTTTACTTTGAATATATTTGTACAAATTCTGTGGACCATGCCAACATAATCATAGTCCAAGCTTCTGCTTTATTGGTCTTTTCATGAAAACTACATTGAAATCACAACAATAATAACGCAAATAGATTGTAATTGTCGAGACCATATAACTGAAGAGAAGAAATTCAGCGAGCTTAGGTAATATCACATGCCTCCGCACGGGCAACTCCCGCGGTGTCAGGCCAGTCACGGCGCTCACACAATGCATTTTAACCTATGCGGTAACTGCAGCACTGTAGTACCTGTATATAGCGTGTATTTAGATCATTCAATGTTTCATGTTTGAGCCGTGCAATTGTTGTTTTCTTTTATTTCTTTTTTGAATGTGATGTGAATGTGAGTACGGTACGTACATGCTATTACAGAAGTGTGCAAGGAATGATAGGCCTACAGGTGGAAGGAGGCGCGGATCCAGGGGGCAGGGGCCTTGTCCCCCTCCCAGCAAAGAAAAAAAAAGAGAGAGAGAAAAAGGAAAAGGGAAAGAGGAGAGAAAGGGAAAGAAAGAAGAGGAAGAAGAAAAGAAAAGGTGTAAATAAGAAGGAGATGGGGGGCGAAAGGCCTTGCCTCCGGGCTGTTGCCTCTCCCACCCCCCTCATCAACAAAATAAGAGAGAAGGAAGGAAAGGGAAAGAAAAAGGAAAAGAGGAGATAAAGAGAAAGAAAAAAAGAGGAAGAAAGGAAAAGAAGGGGGATATCAGTTGCAATTTTCTCGCCAACAAGTTGTGAATCGAGGGCCAAAAAACCCTTGCCTCCCGGCCCCCCGCCCCCGCCAACAAAAGAGAGCTAAATGGAACAAAAAAAGAGTAAGAAGAAAAGAAAAGGGTGAAAAGAAGGGGAGATCAGTTGCGATTAATCCCGCCAAAAACGTGTGAATCGGTTGCGTCCCTTCCCCAGCACCTAAAAGAGAGAGAAAGAAGGGAAGGGAAAGAAAAAAAAGAGAAAGAAGAAAGGTAGGGAGATCAGTTATGATTTTTCCCGCCAACAAGGTGTAGATCGGGGGCGCTTGCATACTGACGGGGCTTGGGTGCTTGGGGCCTGCCCCAAATGAAATTTAAACGTGGTTTATTTCTAATTCGATACCGGTGATTTACAAATGTTGCTGAAATGACATAATTTTCCGAGATTTTTAGTACATTATACTTTTGATTGCGTTTGTTGGAAAATGACAAATTCCCAAATTTACAGTCGGGCAAAAATATACTTATTTAGAGGCCTACATGTCAGGGTCCGCGGAATGGCAGGGCTCGGAGGGCTCGAGCTCCACCCCCTCCCCACTTTTGTGGAAAAAGTATATTAAAGAGAAATAGAAAGAAAGAGAGAAAGAAAGAAAAATAGTGACCTGCCAGTGTCACAAAATAATGAGGTATCAAAATATGCTCATCTGACCGTGATTAAATGCCTAAAACCCTGAGCTTCTGGGGCTCCGCCCCGACCCCACGCCAATGAGGGACCTGCCAGTGCCACAAATAAGGTATCAAATTATACTCATCTGACCGTAATTAAATGCCTAAAAACCCTGAACTTCCGGTGGCTCTGCCCTGACCCACTCAATGGCCCTAAGGCGGACCCCTGGATGCTTATCTGACCGTAATTTAATGCCTAAACCCCTGAGCTTTGGGGCTCCGCCCTTGACCCCCGAATCACTATGAAAACGTTGAGCGGGGCTTGCATGTAAGAGTGGGGTGATGCGGATGTTTTGTCTGCCCCGGCCTCCCAAAAAAAAAAAAAAAAAACGTTTTTGCTCATTACGTACCAATATTTGGCCTCGCATAACTTCAAATTTGGGCCCCTAAGGAATCCTTGATCCGCGCCTGGGTGGAAGGGATATAAAACAAATATACATGACTCATTCTGAACAAGCTAAAACTATTCGCACTCAGGAACATCAATAGTACATTCGGGCCGCGATGGCCCTCGGGAGAATATAATACGATTTGATGTTCCTTCGATGCGAATAGTTTTAGCTAGATCCTCGAGTGTCATTTTATATTTGTATATTTGTATATTATTTTCAGTGCATGCATGACAACAATATTCGTATAGATAACGAGAGTGAGGATCCGGAAAGGGATAGTGAAAAAGTAGGAACGAATTTAAGTGACGACAATAATCGTAATTAACGAAAGTAAAAGAAAGTATTAGTCTAAAATATATGCATCAATTTTAATTACAACTTATTGATTTCACTGTTTTCTTCCAATTTTCAAGTTTTATTACATGATACATATTTTAAAAAAATTCAAAATGACATGGGACAGCAAACAAAAGGTTGATATTCTAACGAGTACAATATTAATGAAAAGAAGAAGAAAATTAAAAAATGATAAAAAGAAATTATCTTAAAAAAAAAATTATTTAAAAAAAAAAAAAAAAAAAACCCACCCTCCCTAGAATCCCGTGGATTTTCCACGGGTCCTGCTAGTCTATATATTAATACGCAAAATCGCCGCGGGGGGTGCGTAACGGTCTGCCAATGTGAATTTCTTGACATCAAACCCGTCTTTCCTCGACCCTGCCCGCCTCTGCCGTGGCGCGGAACGGCGACACAATTCCAAATGGATGGGATCGGGCATGCCGCGTGCCACGTCGACCCCGTGGTCGCCGTCCATGTCGTTAAAAGGTGGTTTCGGGGTCCCGGGGAGGACGGGCGGACGAGAGCACGGCCGGCGTCGTCCGTGCAAGGAGGCGACGAACCCGCGAGAGTGAGTCGGCGAGGCGTGCACCCGCCCTCTGCACGTCTAATCAAAGAGATCACACTATCAAGAGACAGTCCAGTCCATGATGTGTTGTAGCAAATATGCACGTCGCAAAGGGTCGGGCCTATCCCGTGTTAGGCATCTTGCTATATGCAGTCTAATCAAAGAGATACACTATCAAGAGACACGCCACTCACGTCATGTAGCGTAGCACATGCATGATGCGATGGGTTGGGCCTATCCCGTGTGAGGCATCTTGCTATATATACGCAGCAGCCAAACTGACGTCAACGTAATACGTGGTTCTACGCTCACACACGTACACACACAGTCGAGTTCGTGCGACGGTTACAATATATTGGCACAAACAGTCCGATTTTTCGCGTAAAATCTATACTTTGAATATATTTGTACAAATGGCCATGCCAACATAATCATAGTCCAAGCTTCTGCTTTATTGGTCTTTTCATGAAAACTACATTGAAATCACAACAATAATAACGCAAATAGATTGTAATTGTCGAGACCATATAACTGAAGAGAAGAAAAATTCAGCGAGCTTAGGTAATATCACATGCCTCCGCACGGGCAACTCCCGCGGTGTCAGGCCAGTCACGGCGCTCACACAATGCATTTTAACCTATGCGGTAACTGCAGCACTCTAGCTATACTGTAGTACCTGTATATAGCGTGTATTTAGATCATTCAATGTTTCATGTTTGAGCCGTGCAATTGTTGTTTTCTTTTATTTTTTTTGAATGTGATGTGAATGTGAGTACGGTACGTACATGCTATTACAGAAGTGTGCAAGGAATGATAGGCCTACAGGTGGAAGCAGGCGTGATCCAGGGGGGCAGGGGCCTTGGTCCCCCTCCCAGCAAAGAAAAAAAAGAGAGAGAGAGAAGGAAAAGAAGGGAAAGAGGAGAGAAAGGGAAAGAAAGAAGAGGAAGAAGAAAAGAAAAGGTGTAAAAGAAGGAGATGGGGCGCGAAAGGGCCTTGCCTCCTGGGCTGTTGCCTCCCTCATCAACAAAATAAGAGAGAAAAGGAAGGAAAGGGAAAGAAAAAGGAAAAGAGGAGATAAAGAGAAAGAAAAAAGAGGAAGAAAGGAAAAGAAGGGGATATCAGTTGCAATTTTCTCGCCAACAAGTTGTGAATCGAGGGCCAAAAACCTTGCCTCTCCCCCGCCCCCGCCAACAAAAGAGAGCTAAAATGGAACAAAAAAGAGTAAGAAGAAAAGAAAAGGGTGAAAAGAAGGGAGATCAGTTGCGATTAATCCCGCCAAAAACGTGTGAATCGGCCCTTGCCTCCCTTCCCCAGCACACCTAAAAGAGAGAGAAAGAAGGGAAGGGAAAGAAGAAAAAAGAGAAAGAAGAAAGGTAGGGAGATCAGTTGCGATTTTTCCCGCCAACAAGGTGTAGATCGGGGGCGCTTGCGTACTGACGGGGCTTGGGTGCTTGGGGGCCTGCCCCAAATAAAATTCAAACGTGGTTTATTTCTAATTCGATACCGGTGATTTACAAATGTTGCTGAAATGACATAATTTTCCGAGATTTTTAGTACATTATACTTTTGTATGCGTTTGTTGGAAAATGACAAATTCCCAAATTTACAGTCAGGCAAGAAATATACTTATTTAGAGGCCTACATGTCAGGGTCCGCGGAACGGCAGGGCTCGGGGCTCGAGCTCCACCCCTCCCCACTTTTTGTGAAAAAGTATATTAAAGAGAAATAGAAAGAAAGAGAGAAAGAAAGAAAGAATAGTGACCTGCCAGTGTCACAAAATAATGAGGTATCAAAATATGCTCATCTGACCGTGATTAAATGCCTAAAACCCTGAGCTTCTGGGCTCCGCCCCTGACCCCACGCCAATGAGTGACCTGCCAGTGTCACAAATAAGGTATCAAAGTATACTCATCTGACCGTAATTAAATGCCTAAAAACCCTGAACTTCCGGTGGCTCTGCCCCTGACCCACTCAATGGCCCTAAGGCGGACCCCTGGATGCTTATCTGACGGTAATTTAATGCCTAAAACCCTGAGCTTGGGCTCCGCCCTTGACACCCCGAATCACTTTGAAAACGTTGAGCGGGGCTTGCATGTAAGAGTGGGGTGATGCGGATTTTTTGTCTGCCCCGGCCTCCCCCAAAAAAAAAAAACGTTTTTGCTCATTACGCCACATTACGTACCAATATTTGCCTGCATAACTTCAAATTTGGGCCCCTAAGGAATCCTGGATCCGCGCCTGGGTGGAAGGGATATAAAACAAATATACAATGACTCATTCTCGAACAAGCTAAAACTATTCGCACTCAGGAACATCAATAGTAACTTCTCGGGCCGCGATGGCCCTCGGGAGAATATAATACGATTTGATGTTCCTTCGATGCTCGAGTGTCATTGTATATTTGTATATTTGTATATTATTTTCAGTGCATGCATGACAACAATATTCGTATAGATAACGAGAGTGAGGATCCGGAAAGGGATAGTGAAAAAGTAGGAACGAATTTAAGTGACGACAATAATCGTAATTAACGAAAGTAAAAAGAAAGTATTAGTCTAAAATATATGCATCAATTTTAATTACAAATTATTGATTTCACTGTTTTCTTCCAATTTTCAAGTTTTATTACATGATACATATTTATAAAAAAAAATTCAAAATGATACATGGGACAGCAAACAAAAGGTTGATATTCTAACGAGTACAATATTAATGAAAAGAAGAAGAAAAATTATAAAATGATAAAAGAAATTATCTTTAAAAATATTATTAAAAAAAAAAAATAAAATAATAAAAATAATAATATTAATAATAATAATCGATAGCACATATCTATTTTCAACCCCCACCTCCTAGAATCCCGTGGATTTTCACCCTGCTAGTCTATATATTAATACGCAAAATCGCCGCGGGGGTGCGTAACGGTCTGCCAATGTGAATTTTTGACATCAAACCCGTCTTTCCTCGACCCTGCCCGCCTCTGCCGTGGCGCGGAACGGCGACACAATTCCAAATGGATGGGATCGGGCATGCCGCGTGCCACGTCGACCCCGTGGTCGCCGTCCATGTCGTTAAAAGGTGGTTTCGGGGTCCCGGGGAGGACGGGCGGACGAGAGCACGGCCGGCGTCGTCCGTGCAAGGAGGCGACGAACCCGCGAGAGTGAGTCGGCGAGGCGTGCACCCGCCCTCTGCACGTCTAATCAAAGAGATCACACTATCAAGAGACAGTCCAGTCCATGATGTGTTGTAGCAAATATGCACGTCGCAAAGGGTAGGGCCTATCCCGTGTTAGGCATCTTGCTATATGCAGTCTAATCAAAGAGATACTTTATCAAGAGACACGCCACTCACGTCATGTAGCGTAGCAAATGCATGATGCGATGGGTTGGGCCTATCCCGTGTGAGGCATCTTGCTATATATACGCATCAGCCAAACTGACGTCAACGTAATACGGTTCTACGCTCACACACGTACACACACAGTCGAGATAATTCGTGCGACGGTTACAATATATTGGCACAAACAGTCCGATTTTTCGCGTAAAATCTTTACTTTGAATATATTTGTACAAATTCTGTGGACCATGCCAACATAATCATAGTCCAAGCTTCTGCTTTATTGGTCTTTTCATGAAAACTACATTGAAATCACAACAATAATAACGCAAATAGATTGTAAATGTCGAGACCATATAACTGAAGAGAAGAAAAATTCAGCGAGCTTAGGTAATATCACATGCCTCCGCACGGGCAACTCCCGCGGTGTCAGGCCAGTCACGGCGCTCACACAATGCAATTTAACCTATGCAGTAACTGCAGCACTCTAGCTATACTGCATGTAGTACCTGTATATAGCGTGTATTTAGATCATTCAATGTTTCATGTTTGAGCCGTGCAATTGTTGTTTTCTTTATTTCTTTTTGAATGTGATGTGAATGTGAGTACGGTACGTACATGCTAAAGGGCCTTGCCTCCCGGGCTGTTGCCCCCCCCCCCCTCATCAACAAAATAAGAGAGAAGGAAGGAAAGGGAAAGAAAAAAGGAAAAGAGGAGATAAAGAGAAAGAAAAAAAGAGGAAGAAAGGAAAAGAAGGGGGATATCAGTTGCAATTTTCTCGCCAACAAGTTGTGAATCGAGGGCCAAAAACCTTGCTCTCCCCCCCCCCCCCCCGCCAACAAAAGAGAGCTAAAATGGAACAAAAAAAGAGTAAGAAGAAAAGAAAAGGGTGAAAAGAAGGGAGATCAGTTGCGATTAATCCCGCCAAAAACGTGTGAATCGGCCTTGCGTCCCTTCCCCACACCTAAAAGAGAGAGAAAGAAGGGAAGGAAGAAAAAAAAAGAGAAAGAAGAAAGGTAGGGAGATCAGTTGCGATTTTTCCCGCCAACAAGGTGTAGATCGGGGGCGCTTGCGTACTGACGGGGCTTGGGTGCTTGGGGCCTGCCCCAAATGAAATTTAAACGTGGTTTATTTCTAATTCGATACCGGTGATTTACAAATGTTGCTGAAATGACATAATTTTCCGAGATTTTTAGTACATTATACTTTTGATGCGTTTGTTGGAAAATGACAAATTCCCAAATTTACAGTCGGGCAAAAAATATACTTATTTAGAGGCCTACATGTCAGGGTCCGCGGAATGGCAGGGCTCGAGGGCTCGAGCTCCACCCCTCCCCACTTTTTGTGGAAAAAGTATATTAAAGAGAAATAGAAAGAAAGAGAGAAAGAAAGAAAAATAGTGACCTGCCAGTGTCACAAAATAATGAGGTATCAAAATATGCTCATCTGACCGTGATTAAATGCCTAAAACCCTGAGCTTCTGGGGCTCCGCCCCTGACCCCACGCCAATGAGTGACCTGCCAGTGCCACAAATAAGGTATCAAATTATACTCATCTGACCGTAATTAAATGCCTAAAAACCCTGAACTTCCGGTGGCTCTGCCCCCTGGACCCACTCAATGGCCCTAAGGCGGACCCTGGATGCTTATCTGACCGTAATTTAATGCCTAAAACCCTGAGCTTCTGGGGCTCCGCCTTGACCCCGAATCACTATGAAAACGTTGAGCGGGGCTTGCATGTAAGAGTGGGGTGATGCGGATGTTTTGTCTGCCCCGGCCTCCCCCAAAAAAAAAAAAACGTTTTTGCTCATTACGTACCAATATTTGGCTCGCATAACTTCAAATTTGGGCCCCTAAGGAATCCTTGATCCGCGCCTGGGTGGAAGGGATATAAAACAAATATACAATGACTCATTCTGAACTAAAACTATTCGCACTCAGGAACATCAATAGTACTGTTCTCCTCGGGCCGCGATGGCCCTCGGGAGAATATAATACGATTTGATGTTCCTTCGATGCGAATAGTTTTAGCTAGATCCTCGAGTGTCATTTTATGTATATTTGTATATTATTTTCAGTGCATGCATGACAACAATATTCGTATAGATAACGAGAGTGAGGATCCGGAAAGGGATAGTGAAAAAGTAGGAACGAATTTAAGTGACGACAATAATCGTAATTAACGAAAGTAAAAAGAAAGTATTAGTCTAAAATATATGCATCAATTTTAATTACAACTTATTGATTTCACTGTTTTCTTCCAATTTTCAAGTTTTATTACATGATACATATTTATAAAAAAAAATTCAAAATGATACATGGGACAGCAAACAAAAGGTTGATATTCTAACGAGTACAATATTAATGAAAAGAAGAAGAAAAATTATAAAATGATAAAAAGAAATTATCTTTAAAAAATATTATTTAAAAAAAAATAAAAATAAAAAAAAAAAAATAATAATATTGATAATAATAATCGTTAGCACTTCAACCCCCACCCTCCCTAGAATCCCGTGGATTTTCCACGGGTCCTGCTAGTCTATATATTAATACGCAAAATCGCCGCGGGGGGTGCGTAACGGTCTGCCAATGTGAATTTTTGACATCAAACCCGTCTTTCCTCGACCCTACCCGCCTCGGCCGTCGCGCGGAACGGCGACACAATTCCGAGCGGACCCGCTCGCCCATGCCGCGTGCCACGTCGACCCCGTGGTCGCCGTCCATGTCGTTAAAAGGTGGTTTCGGGGTCCCGGGAGGACGGGCGGACGAGAGCACGGCCGGCGTCGTCCGTGCAAGGAGGCGACGAACCCGAGAGTGAGTCGGCGAGGCGTGCACCCGCCCTCTGCACGTCTAATCAAAGAGATCACACTATCAAGAGACAGTCCAGTCCATGATGTGTTGTAGCAATATGCACGTCGCAAAGGGTAGGGCCTATCCCGTGTTAGGCATCTTGCTATATATACGCAGCAGCCAAACTGACGTCAACGTAATACGTGGTTCTACGCTCACACACGTACACACACACAGTCGAATTCGTGCGACGGTTACAATATATTGGCACAAACAGTCCGATTTTTCGCGTAAAATCTTTACTTTGAATATATTTGTACAAATTCTGTGGACCATGCCAACATAATCATAGTCCAAGCTTCTGCTTTATTGGTCTTTTCATGAAAACTACATTGAAATCACAACAATAATAACGCAAATAGATTGTAATTGTCGAGACCATATAACTGAAGAGAAGAAAATTCAGCGAGCTTAGGTAATATCACATGCCTCCGCACGGGCAACTCCCGCGGTGTCAGGCCAGTCACGGCGCTCACACAATGCATTTTAACCTATGCGGTAACTGCAGCACTCTAGCTATACTGTAGTACCTGTATATAGCGTGTATTTAGATCATTCAATGTTTCATGTTTGAGCCGTGCAATTGTTGTTTTCTTTTATTTCTTTTTGAATGTGATGTGAATGTGAGTACGGTACGTACATGCTATTACAGAAGTGTGCAAGGAATGATAGGCCTACAGGTGGAAGCAGGCGCGGATCCAGGGGGCAGTGGGCCTTGGTCCCCCTCCCAGCAAAGAAAAAAAGAGAGAGAGAGAAGGAAAAGAAGGGAAAGAGGAGAGAAAGGGAAAGAAAGAAGAGGAAGAAGAAAAGAAAAGGTGTAAAAAGAAGGAGATGGGGGCGCGAAAGGGCCTTGCCTCCCGGGCTGTTGCCTCCCTCATCAACAAAATAAGAGAAAAGGAAGGAAAGGGAAAGAAAAAGGAAAAGAGGAGATAAAGAGAAAGAAAAAAGAGGAAGAAAGGAAAAGAAGGGGATATCAGTTGCAATTTTCTCGCCAACAAGTTGTGAATCGAGGGCCAAAAACCTTGCCTCTCCCCGCCCCCGCCAACAAAAGAGAGCTAAAATGGAACAAAAAAGAGTAAGAAGAAAAGAAAAGGGTGAAAAGAAGGGAGATCAGTTGCGATTAATCCCGCCAAAAACGTGTGAATCGGCCTTGCCTCCCTTCCCCCAGCACACCTAAAAGAGAGAGAAAGAAGGGAAGGGAAAGAAGAAAAAAAAAGGGAAAGAAGAAAAAAAAAGAGAAAGAAGAAAGGTAGGGGAGATCAGTTGCGATTTTTCCCGCCAACAAGGTGTAGATCGGGGGGGCTTGCGTACTGACGGGGCTTGGGTGCTTGGGGGCCTGCCCCAAATAAAATTCAAACGTGGTTTATTTCTAATTCGATACCGGTGATTTACAAATGTTGCTGAAATGACATAATTTTCCGAGATTTTTAGTACATTATACTTTTGTATGCGTTTGTTGGAAAATGACAAATTCCCAAATTTACAGTCAGGCAAGAAATATACTTATTTAGAGGCCTACATGTCAGGGTCCGCGGAACGGCAGGGCTCGGGGCTCGAGCTCCACCCCCCTCCCCACTTTTTGTGGAAAAAGTATATTAAAGAGAAATAGAAAGAAAGAGAGAAAGAAAGAAAATAGTGACCTGCCAGTGTCACAAAATAATGAGGTATCAAAATATGCTCATCTGACCGTGATTAAATGCCTAAAACCCTGAGCTTCTGGGGCTCCGCCCCTGACCCCACGCCAATGAGTGACCTGCCAGTGCCACAAATAAGGTATCAAATTATACTCATCTGACCGTAATTAAATGCCTAAAACCCTGAACTTCCGGTGGCTCTGCCCCCTGGACCCACTCAATGGCCCTAAGGCGGACCCCTGGATGCTTATCTGACGGTAATTTAATGCCTAAAACCCTGAGCTTCTGGGGCTCCGCCCTTGACCCCCAAATCACTATGAAAACGTTGAGCGGGGCTTGCATGTAAGAGTGGGGTGATGCGGATGTTTTGTCTGCCCCGGCCTCCCCCAAAAAAAAAACCGTTTTTGCTCATTACGTACCAATATTTGGCTCGCATAACTTCAAATTTGGCCCCCCCCCCTAAGGAATCCTGGATCCGCGCCTGGGTGGAAGGGATATAAAACAAATATACAATGACTCATTCTCGGAACAAGCTAAAACTATTCGCACTCAGGAACATCAATAGTACTGTTCTCCCTCGGGCCGCGATGGCCCTCGGGAGAATATAATACGATTTGATGTTCCTTCGATGCGAATAGTTTTAGCTAGATCCTCGAGTGTCATTTTATATTTGTATATTTGTATATTATTTTCAGTGCATGCATGACAACAATATTCGTATATATAGATAACGAGAGTGAGGATCCGGAAAGGGATAGTGAAAAAAGTAGGAACGAATTTAAGTGACGACAATAATCGTAATTAATGAAAGTAAAAAGAAAGTATTAGTCTAAAATATATGCATCAATTTGAATTACAACTTATTGATTTCACTGTTTTCTTCCAATTTTCAAGTTTTATTACATGATACATATTTATTAAAAAAAAAATTCAAAATGATACATGGGACAGCAAACAAAAGGTTGATATTCTAACGAGTAATATTAATGAAAAGAAGAAGAAAAATTATAAAATGATAAAAAGAAATTATCTTTAAAAATATTATTAAAAAAAAAAAATAAAAAAAAAAATAATAATATTGATAATAATAATCGTTAGCACATATCTATTTTCAACCCCCACCCTCCCTAGAATCCCGTGGATTTTCCACGGGTCCTGCTAGTGATTTCATTAAACGTGCACTAACTACATCCAGCCTAGCACCCCTTACATTGAGCCTTAGAAATGTACATTAATAAACTCCATCTATCTCTAAGTGTAAGCACAATTTTATTAAAACTTTTACTTGCACTAACTGTAACTACATCCAGCCTAGCACCCTCTCCATTCAGCCTAGCACCCCCTCAAGCTAGGATATAGGCGTTGCGCGGACCAGTAAGTGTGATGACGTTCGTGACGTCATATAATCATGTTTATTCATGAGGCCGCCAGCCTCGCCAGCCTAGCACCTTCGTACGCTACCGTATGGGAAAGTATTCGTTTAAGCGGGGGAAATCCATTACTGTGACGTCATACCCGTAATCGGCTCGATGCAAGCACGCCTTGGTCTTGGTATACATGTGTATACCGTGTCGTTGTGGCATATACACAACTATTCCTACTACATACTAGACTATTCCTGCTACACACTCTCGACTTGTCGTTCTGTACACTGGCATACACACAACTATTCCTACTACATACTAGACTATTCCTGCTACACACTCTCGACTTGTCGTTCTGTACACTGTTGCCGCCTGCTGATCAGTAGGCCTACCCGGAATTATATAGCCCTTTATCCTCTTTTCATACGAGTACAACATCATAGAAGAGTTAACAAGCCCGACGCCATGATCATGTCAGGAATTTATTCCAATTTTGTTCTGTTTGCCTGCCTCCTCGTTTGTGTGTTGGGCTCAGAACTGGTCAGGAATAAGAGACAATGGCCATATACCTATGGTAAGATACAGATAGCGGTAATTAGCACGACTGTTATTTATATGTTGATCCTTATTTTATTGAAGTACTTTATTTCCATTTGTAATTTGTTTGTTTGTTTGATGTTATATTTGCATTTGTCAACATAATAGAAAGTTACATACAAACTAGGTACATATAATATTATCAACAAAAGTCCAAATACATACATTAATTATAATAATTTCATACTATGAATAAATTAAATAATTATACCTTTAAAAAAACACAAACCTGACAAATCATTTTAAAATTGACAAATGCAGGAGACCACCATATTAAGCTAGAGTTTACACCTCTTAATTTATCTTACTTAAAGCATGTTGCTTAAAGGGATATATAGTTGAGTTTTGTTGCAGTGGGCGCTACACAAAATATTTTTTGGTAAGATAATGAAAACTGAGTGTCAAATTTGAAAGAATATACAATTTAAATGACAAAATCATTTTTGTTTGATCAAAATCGGTTCAGAGACGGCTGTAATATCCATAAATATAACCAGTCCTAATATTTGTGGAGCACCACAAATATTTGGTAATTTTGACCCATCCATTGAAAAACGAGATAGCGCCTTATACGTTTTATTCCAGCCAATGCCAATATTGGCCTTTTGTTGGTTTTGTCGTGTTGGTTATAACAGGAAGATGAGAACATCTTCCTGGTTATAATACGCACAGCCAGCCGGCCCGCGTATTGTTATTATTAATTAATTAATTAACGGTCACCGTATTTTTGTTTAAGGTGGAGCTGAATTGGTATGATCGTATTCAATCTAATTTCACGCATTTTGGGGCCTAAAATTACCTTCATAGCAACTTTAGGTTCTAAAAGGGCACTAGAAATGTCATAAGAATAAGAGCAATAACCATGGATTTTGACGGCATTTGCGGTCTTAAACAAGAACTCAACTATCCCTTTAAAGTGACGCCGTATGGGACTACTTATTTTGTATGGTTACTACTTCTTAACTTTAATGATATACCCGAATTCTGAGATGACTACAATGGAGCTCCTATATTCGGGGAAGTACCGTACAGAAGAAAAAGTAAACGCGCACCGACATGTGTCATAAGAGTCAATAGGTCATGCCCTTATATTTCTCTCAGATTACCGAAACAGATTAGGCTTTTTTCAAGGCTGATCATCATAACGACTTTAAAATGCATCATCACAATTACCATTATTATTTTTCTTAACAACATTTTTAAAATGAGCACACTTGGGCTAAATAATGTCATGTACAGTCAAACCTGCTTTAGTGACCATCTGTCTACAAAGACCACCTGGCTACAAAGACCACATTTTTTGTTTCCTTCAAAATGGTTTCTCATTGAAACATGTACTAAAGGAACCTGTCTACTAAGACCACCTGTCTACAAAGACCACTTTTTGTGTTTCCCTTGGGCGGTCGCTATAGACAGGTTTGACTGTACATTGTATGTATATTTAAAAAGCACGTTTGTTATTCGCCCTAGTACTATATTATTATTAGCTGAAAGGGTTATATACAGTGCGTCCCAGAAAACGAAACCGAGAATTATCGACGTTTTATCATAACTTAATCGCAATTATAATTAATAAATGACACATATTATTTGTAAAGCTTAGATCCTCCTCTTTCATTTGATGCAACTCATATGATGCATATTTCACGCATGAGTGATTAAAACAATTTGAAGAGAGGAAACCAAAAGTCATTTTTGTTTAAAGGGATCCGGTAACTTTGTCTCAGATTCTGAAACAAAATCCTGGATTTAGCTCATGATGCAATGTTAATTATAAACCTTTAGGTCAGTCAGGAACCCCCTGACTTTTACAAGCCGATCGCCTGTCTGAATATCAAGATATTTATGATTGGAAATCGAAATCGAATTGTGCGTTTTCCTAACGGTTTTCATAACACTACAGTCTATTGGGGAAAACGAGTATGTTAAAACCGGTCACTCAAAGATTTTTACTTTTTTGAGGCACTTCATGATCATTTTGAAGCGCATTTTTTTTAGGGCTTCAATATTACACCACATCACAGACACCGATAACACGTAGGGCCGTGCATCTCAGATTTATCATTGTTAAACGATGCCTTTAAAGTAATGCTTGCATTTCCATAATCCAATATGCAACAAACAGATTTGAAAAAGACTTAACTCCGTTTCGTTCACGATCAGCCTGCATCAAGTCTTTCGTTTTCTTTGTGCATGGCTGATCGTCAAGAAAACGGAGTTAAGTCTTTTGTCAACTCTGTTTGATGCTACGGCAGGCAGCCAGTGAAAACAAACTCGTTTAATCAAATTATGGAAATGCAAGCATTACTTTTAACAAACAAAACTTTGTTATTCCTATCTCATTTTTCCTGATTGAGGTGTCATATGAAAGGACAGAAATTTAACTTTCTAGAAATGTTATTTTCTCTTTGAAATTCAGATACCGCCCGCCAAATGACTTTTTGGTTTCCTCTCTTCAAATTGTTTTTAATCACTCATGCGTGAAATATGCATCATATGAGTTGCATCAAATGAAAGAGGAGGATCTAAGCTTTACAAATATGTGTCATTTATTAATTATAATTGCGATAAAGTTATGATAAAACATCGATAATTCTCGGTTTCGTTTTTTCTGGGACGCACTGTATATAAAATATATGTTTACATATTTTGATTGTATTTCTTTGTTTTTGACCAAATGTGGAAGTAAACTTGAATTGAACTAAACATCATCATCATCATCATCATCGTCGTCATCATCATCATCATCCCTATAACTATTGCTATCATCATTATCTATACTCCTTCCAGACAACTACTTCGGCTCCTGCGGGAAACCCACCATGCCCATCCTTCATGGTGGTATCAAGCTCTTCCCCATCGACAGTCTCGTCGACCTTCCCTATGACAATTCATGTTACTCGTGCAAGTCAATCGGATGCCCTTCTTGCGAACCCAAATTCTACTGCAAGGACGGGTTCGAGCAGAAGGGTGTCTTTCACCTGGAATGTGTTAAAAATACCACCACTCGTGGGTACGAGTGGGAAGGAAGCATTCCCACCTGTGAAGAAATCAAAACTTCAAGCATCTTTATTTATGGTATTTAGTAATTACCACCATATTTTCCAATTTTCCTGCTCGCGTTTATTTTTCGCGCATTTGCCCAGATTGTATTCAAGTTATGTATTGCATTTCTTTTAGACAATTTTTGTGAACATTTACAATCGGCTTACCGTTTTCCTAAATGGTATTGATATTGATCCAGATTTGTCATCATTATTATTTTTGTGTTATTATGTTGCTATGTAATAATTAGTATGTTGTTAATCACACACTCACACACTCCCCGGAAAGAGAGAGAGAGAGAGTGGTATAGTAACAGAAAGAGATGGAGAGAAGGGGAGCGAAAATCCTTTTGCAAGAGGTAGGTAGCCATTATTACATTTTAGCCTGTAACAGACATCAATCTGTTTTGGTTACCTGAAATCATACAAACGGGAAATAGACATTGTAGGGTTTAGTGAAATAGCAACAGGTCGGCCCGTAACCCCCAACACACACACACACACACACGCACGCACAGGCACGCACACATACACACTTAATCGTCTGCGAGGTGCGCATCTATACTATATAGAATAAGATTATAAGAATAAAATCATGGGTCGTGGGTTGAAAGGTAAAATGATTGCCTCCCCTCCCACAGACACACACTCCTCCCATTTTCGTCCCCCCTCTCTCTCTCTATCTCTCTTTCTCTTTCTTCCTTCCAACATGTTATTCCAATTCTCGCTACTCCCATATATTTCGTAATCAGGGGTAATGTATTGATTAGAATAAAAACGATGGTTGTGTTGTAAATTCTCTCCTCTCTCTCTCTCTCTCTCTCTCTTTGTGTATTCATTTTTGCAGCTATTCCGGCCCTCGCTTTACCAGGAATGCTCATGATTGCCGTCATTTGTGGAGCAATAAGGCAAGTTTTTAATCGTCTTTCGAATGTAACGTCTGTGATAACGAATATAACTTGGAGACTGTCATGTTATCTGTTTATGTTGATATGCCATGCCATTTATATTTCACGTTCAAGTTTTAATCAGTCTCCCTATCTCTCTCCCTCTCTCTCTCTCTCTATATATATGTATGTATATCTACCGCTCACTCTCTCATGCTCTCTCTCTCTCTCTCTTTCTCTCTCACACACCCACGTTTATCCCCTCTCTATATATATATATCTTTACTTAAATATGTATGTCTGTAGGTATGTATATATATTTATTCATGTATCTTATCCTCAATTTATCTCTCTTCTAGTATATTTTGTACGTTCTAAATATCTTTCTTTTTCCATATCGACCTATCCTACTTTTAAAATTTATCTGAAATGTGGCAGATCGCTAGTACATGTACGTAACTATATTCATGATGGCATCGGAAGTATATAAAAATAGGAATACTCTTTCCCGTTCCTTCCTTCAAATCGTTCAGAAAATACAGATAATTTTTTTAATGATAATTAAATGAGTAGGCCTGTGCGAATAAGTACAGCAGGAATTATAGCACGTAGAGGTGCGTGGTCGAGTGGATACGTCACCGGACTGTGGATCACAGGGTCCGCGGTTCAAGTCCCGCCGCAGCACTAGTGTCCTTTGGCAAGACATTGATCTACTCTTGCCACAGTCAACCCAGGTGATGTAAATGGGTACGTGGCAGGAATTAATTCCTTGAAATGCTAGAGCGGCGTAATGGCAACCGTGCTAAAGCCAGGGGAATAATTGGGAGCGCCAGGAGTGTCCAGTCTGACAGGTATAAGGTGTAAAATAAAACTATTAATATATACAAAAACCCAATATTATTATTATTAAGCAGAAATGGAATTTAAATTATTGGAAAATCTTGCTTTCACACGCAATAAACAGACTGTTTATTATACAACTTGAATATCATAATATTTAAACATTGGACAACTATTGTGTTTAAAGAGAAGGTTGAGTTCTGGGAAGAGGTGAAAAATAATTTGTGAACGTTATCATTGTATTATGCAAGTGTGGAAGAACATCTGATAAAAAATGTTCCCTGAAAAGCATGGCTCTTCAAATGCCTTAATATTCTAAATATGGCATGTAACATCATAAAAATCAGGACGGATTTTTATGCCGCATGTTCGTGTAGTCCCATATACATCTTTCTGTGTACAGTGCTTGTAATTTTACCAAGACTGGGCCAAATTTCTTATTATTTGATGATTCCAGAACCTTGCAGTACACATCAATACTTATATGCTAGATGATCAGACTTTTCTGATCGATTCCACAACGTTTCTTTCACAATGCAATTGCATGACCAGAACTCAACTTTATCTTTAAGTTAGTTAGTTGACTGAAAATAATGTATAATTTATGTACCTGTTTGCCTAACAGAAGCCACCAGAGGGGAGATGGTAGCACACGAACTGCCCCGAGGACCGGTCTTCGCCCAACGACTATCTCCATCACCCCGTCATCCCGGGCCCCTGGCGGACGTACATTTGATATACCGAGGGCCCCGTTTCGTGGGCCCGGCTACTCCAGGTTGGACGACAGTAACGTCAATGTTCCATGGGACGAGACGATAACCAGCGGGTACGACACAGAAGGTGCGTATGTATGGGCGCTGGTGGGTTAATATGAACGAGGCACAACCTCAACGTGCCTCCCCCTCCTTTGAAACACAATCATGTGTTATTCCCTTAATGCACAACCGCCCCCTCCCTCCACCCCCTCGAAACCCATGTGGCATACTTTGAGTGCACAACCCGTAAAAAATGTGCCGACTCTTTTCAGATTTCCTTCTAAAAAAGTACATCAGAAATGTAATAACAATAACTTTCTTCAGAAGCCCAACCCCCTCCCTTCACCGAATTCTGGGATTCGCTGTTATTCCCACCCCCCTCTCTCTCTCTCTCTCATACACGCGCACATCCTCACCCTCTTACTTCTTTATTTTGTATTCGTTATTCTCTGTTACTTTTCAGCCACGGCAATAGAGACGGTCTCCTCCGATGCCCCTCCGTCCTATACTCAGGCACTTCAGATAGAAGGGGCGGATCCTGCTAGTACAGTTATAACCCCTAAAACAAAAGTAGACACTCCTGCTGCAATCATTGCTACCACTTAGATTAAGGGGAGTCTTTAGCTTTCCTTTTTTCTTTTCTTTTGGGGTGGGGGATATAAAGAGGTCAAACATTATGATCTACAAGGAAACTACTGAACCTTTACCGGCAAATCTTGACAGGATGGCACGGAAATGACTTATGCTACGTGGAAGAACGGACGAGAAAATAGAGTACTGTCGCAATATCCTATGACAAAAGGTTTATTCACGAAGAAATCTTTTTTGTTTCCGAAAAGATTTTCTCTTTTTAATGCAGCTTTGGACCGATTCTGATATCACAAGCTTGTCTAGTCTTATATCCATGAATATTGTAACGTTTTTTTTGTGTGTGACAGTGATGAATTTGAATACATGGAGTAGCCTTGATAGGTCAATGACCTTTGCTACTCTCTCTCATCCACTTCATCGCAGCGTACGCATCTTTGCTGATTTGTATCATTTGTCTATTTTCTGCACAACGCTGTTTTTAAATTGTTTATTGCTGCATACATTGTATTCTTAAGAGATGTTAAATAAATTACTTTGAAATTAAATTTGAATTGGAATATCGCCGAGAGACTTCGTTTAGGAAGATTTAGTAATTTTCCTGTCGTTTTGATGATTTTAAAAACTCATATTACTCTATTGTTACTACCTTATCTGAAATTCATCTTCTAGACAATTTCTCACACATTCTACAGTGATGCTAGATTAAAACTACAAAGAACAAACCTCTTTTTGTTTTGGTTTTCTTATCACTTAAATCCTTGAATTTTGCTTTTCTGAGTTCAGGAGAAAGTTTAATATATATCATCGTGAAATTAGATAGGCCCAACGGAAATGCCATACTCGACCTGGAAAATTGTATGAAGGAAATCATATCATGTGTAGAATTCTGGAATCAGCTATATTAAATCAATTAACATCATCTTTATATGTACGAATGAGGTTGTTATTATTATTAATTTGCTTGTATATTTACTTACTTAATTGATACATGAAATGTATGTAACTTGTTATCCTCTTCTACCTTTTTTGTTTTGCTTTTTTAGTAAGAAATAAAGATGTATACATGTCAATGATGTATGTTTTAAAATAATATAGTCAAACTTGTCCTGGTGGCCACCTCTCTATACGGGTCATCTATCTATAGTGGCTTTACGTTTGAGTGTTGTAGAAACTGTATAATAGGCCTACCTACCTACAATATTGATTACAACACAGTACCTTGAATCTCCCTCATAGAAATTCTATAATACATGTAGTAGGTAAATTATGATAAAGAAGAAAAAATACGAATGAAACAGGATATGATGAAAACTGCATTATCCCGGTACTTCTTGACATCCATCCAATTTCTTTAACAATGTTGATAAAGCATATATAAAACAGAATATGGTGAAATTCAGAATAACCCGGAACTTCTTCGTTTCGGATGTACATGTATTAACCAACCCTTTTAGACCTAGTACTACATTGGATAAAACCTCATTTAAAGGAAATCTAACTATAAAAGCAAGTACTGTATCAAAAAAGGAAAACAGGAAAATCAGAGCAGCAGACTGATGAAAGTTTGAACGAAATCGGACCCCCCAAAATAAGAAAATTTATGGATTTTCGAAAGCTGTAATGTCTCTCTTTAATTCTATCTCTCTTTCTCTCTCATCTCTCTCTCTCTCTTTCTTTCTATCTCTCTATCTCTCTCTCTCTCCCTCTCTCGCTTGGTGCAAATGTATGGGTGTGTGTGCGCGTGCGTGTGTGTGTGTGTGAGTGTGTGTGCGCGCGCGTGTGTGTGTCGTTTATACATTTCTTGGAATGGAAACCTATTTCAGCAAGTTAAAATATTGGGTGTCAATTTTCTTTATATGTTAAAACAAAAAAAGATTTGAATTTGAAAAAGCTACTTAGTAAAAAAAAATGAAATAAATAAAGAAGTTTTGGAATGAATGAACGAATGAGAGAAACTGCAGAAAATAAAATAGACAGTTAATGATCAATTTTGACACTGGTGAAGAGACAAATTAATGAACAAATAATAGTATACAATCATCTTCACTGATGCATTTCCATGCATTCAATTTCATATTTTCTGTTTGTTATTGCCTGATATATTAATTTAGACATTGGACTACTCAATAGACCTGTTCAATTTTGTAGTTTACGTTGTTTTTATGAATATTTTGGTCCCGTATTTTGCATGTCTGTGAATTTGTGTTCAGTCTTTCCATTCTTTTCTGTCAACAATGATGAATTCCTTAACTGTGTTGCACAAGTAAACAAAATACGTATAACTTACGATGATTTAAATGACATGAGTGAAGATTTAAGATTAAATGACTCTATTCCAATTCTTGATGCTGACTTTGATAAACAATATGTAACTATACACTTTAACTCGAGGAGTATGGCCAAAAATTTTGATCAAATTTCTGCCTACCTTAGCAGCCTCTCTTTAAATTTTACGGCTATTGGTATAACAGAGACCTGGCTAAATTCAGAAAACGAAAATCGTTACATGTTGGATGGATATAACTTTATTAATAATAACAGAAAAGTCGGTAGGGGAGGAGGCGTGGGAATATTCTTAGATGAAAAGTTGTGTTATCGATTGCGGGATGACTTGAATCCCACGTGTTCTTCATGTGAAACTGTATTTGTTGAAATTAATATACCTCGAGTAAAAAGTATAGTAATTGGTGTAATCTACAGACCCCCGAAATCCAATTTAGATCAATATATGACATATATTGATAAATTATTGCAAGAACTTTCCAAGGAAAATAAACAAATCTATCTCCTTGAAGACTATAATGTTGATTTATTGAAAATTACTTCAAATAGTATTATTAATCTTATGAACATAATTGCATCACACGGCTTTTACATTCAAATTAACCCACCAACCCGTGTAACTAACTCATCTCTTTCTATCATTGACAACATATTGACGAATGACAATGATATTACTCCAGGAGTGCTGTATTCTTCAATTACCGATCACATGCCAATTTTCTGCTATAAGAGAGGTGTCTATAAAATGATTCAGAACTATCTTATACTCACAGGAAAATCAACGATTTAACGATTAATGGTTTTTGTTGAATTAAGTAACGTTGATTGGAGTGACGTCTTAATGTGTATGGATGCTGATAAAGCTTATACTTTATTTATGAACAAATTCCTCAAATTGTATGATAAACATTTTCCTCTTATATCAACAAAAAAGAAGAAAAATAGGAAACCGTGGGTTACCAATAAAATATTGAAATTGATTAAGAAAAAGAATAAATGTTTTAAAACATTTTGTCAAACTAAACGTTCAAGTGATGAGAGAAAATTAAAAAAAATTAGAAATAAAGTTATTAATGCCCTTCGTAGAGCACGTCAAGAATATTATAAGAACTTGTTACAATTGAATCGAAATAGTATCAAAAAGACGTGGAAAACAATTAATGAATTATTGGGCAAAAGAAAAGTCAAATTCCAAAAACTTTTCAATATAACGGGAAATTATTTACTGAGCCTATTGAAATAACAAATCAATTCAATAATTATTTTATTAACATTGGACAAACTGTTAGTGACGCGGTACCACAATCTATTCATTCTTCTCATTTTATTGTCGAACAAGTGTTGTTGATTCCATCTTTTTATCACCTGTACATATGAGTGAATTAATTAATGTCAGTAAATACCTTAGAAGTAATGCAAGTTGTGGAATCGATAATGTAAGCTGCAAAGTTGTTAAGCGGGTTATCCATGCCATTGCATTGCCTTTAGTTCATGTATTTAATCTTTCCTTTGTATCTGGTAAAGTACCCTTAAAGCTTAAAGAATCTAAAGTAATCCCTGTTTTTAAGAAAGACGATCGGCAAATTTGTAAACTATAGACCCATTTCCCTCTTACCGTGTTTTCTAAATTACTTGAACGGCTAATCTATAATCGATTATATAAATTTTTAAATATCAACAATATTTTAAGTGACACTCAATATGGATTAAGGCCCAGCTATTCTTGTGAACATGTTCTTTTAAAGTCCAACAAAAATATTAGATTCATTTCAAGCTAACGAACATATAATAGGGATTTTCTTAGACTTATCTAAGGCATTCGATTCTATGGATCATTCGATACTTTTATTTAAACTACAACAA
>CP137679.1:15998813-16024938 GCA_037976565.1 Mesocentrotus franciscanus | reverse complement strand
ACTGTATGGATACATGGCCATCACTGAAAAACCAGTATCCTTTCACTACAGTGGAGCTAAACTAACTCCACTAATGTATGAAAAGGGGAAATTGTCGTTGTCATGAATGTCTAGGAACTTACAGGAAAGTCCACAGTCAGACCGCAGCGTGCGCGATAATGAGGCTGTACGGCAATTTTATTCAGATTCTCGTGCGGTGAAAAGCTCGCTTACAACGCTCTCGTAAAACACGAGACCAACCACGGGATTTTGGTAGCATCATTTTGTCGTCCTCATACGGCTTACAGTGCAATTCATCATGGCGGAATCATGGGGTAAGTCAATCTCTGAAATTTTCGCTGTTCTTTGACACCAAATTTGCCCAAATTAATTAGATTTTGGCCTACTTTTATCGCAAACAAAAGAGCGTTTTTAGTCCTCGGAAATTAACTACTCATTACATAGTGTCGTATTTTGCTTGTTCCTGACTGGTATTGATAATATTATTTCGAATTTTGCATCCTACGTCGACTTTGATAACCAGTCCATCGTTTGATGTTGAAAACATGTAGATGCAAGTAATATTTGAATAAGAAATATGCCCAAATTATTTGACTATATTTTGGAAATCTACCGGAAGTAGACGGAAAATGATTCGAAACCGCGGGAAATTGCTATGGCTACGGCTTTTCAGTCAGGAATGGCGGGGTGTCTTGTGTGTCGCTGTGCCATTGTGTGGCGCATACAGCACAAATTTATGTAGTCCCATGTGTATATATTTTTGTCAGCTTTTAGTTTTGTTGTCGCGAATCGACAGCAATGTAAATAAATCGACTGCTCATTAGTCATTGCTATTCATTATAAATCTAGATCAAATGATATGTTTTATAAGTATATTTCCAAGGGCTTAAGCATGGTTAGACAAGTATCAAGGCCAAGGGGTGTGATCGAATTGTAAAGAACTTGAATCCTGAGCTGAGCTGGATATTATTAAATTACAAATTACAGGATAATTAATTATATTAATTTAGGGATTCTTAAACTTTGGTTCTGCCTTCTGGTCAACTCAAACTTTACAACCAGCCATAGAAATAAGCAGCATTTCCCTTGTGCGAGTTGTATTATGATAATGAACAGAGCAGAATTAAAACAAAAGGCCAAAGTTAAACACTTACATTTAACAACTTGTGCACATGTGGAAAAATGAAGGGAAAACTTCATGAATCTGACACTTGTAATTTATTTTCATTTAAAAGATAAATTTGAATGCAAGTCAGTTTTTGTCTACCATAAATGGCTTGCTACTTTGATCAGATCTTTTCAAATCCCCATACATTGAACTAAGCCATTTTATATTCCCTCTTCTTATCATTTGTTGTTGTTTTTCTGACAGACGCACTCAGCCATCGAAACTTGCGGAACATTGACAAAAAGTTTTCGAAAGACACAGACATCGCACATCAGTCTCCATTGCACAAGTTCCTGGATCAACATTTGCTGGACTCCATGGCATGCCTTTATTTGAAGACTCGACAGCATGCAGTTTTGCTTCACATAGGAACAAACAATCTTGAACGGGGAGTTTGGGAGAAGGACGAGAAGGATTTTGTTCAGCTTATTCTTTCAGTAAAAGAAAAATCCATTTCAAATGATTACATTTTTGTATCTCTGATACTTCCAAGGTGGTATTCGGAGCTTCACACAAACAAAGCATTTATTATATTAATAGAAAACTGACTGAACCTTTATACAATTTAACAATTTTTTACTCTAATAATACTTTTATTCTCAGCGACACATTTTATGTGTGATGGTCTCAACATAAATGTCAAAGTCAGTTTATAAATAAAATATAGATATTAAAAATGGAAATTTTATTCCTAGTCCTATTTCATTTATTATTAGTAGTAGTGTGAACAATAATTTTTAGTTTAACCGTTGTCTGTTTACTAGGCTATTCAGAAGAAACCAGAGCTGGTTTCTTCTGGGTTAGTTAGCATGAATGTTGATTAAGAAATGTAAATTACACAGACCTGTTAAATAATACCAACAAAAAAAAGAATAATCTTTTTAAAAGATATTTTGTCAGATTTGTATTTCATCCAAAATAGTACCTACACAAGGTGATATAATGTAAATAGTCGAGCATTGACATATGTTGATAGGTTGGTGATGATGATGGTGATGGTGGTGATGGCGATGGTGGAGATGATGGCAATGGTGATGTCAGTGGTGATGGCGATCATGGTGATTATAATGACGGTGATTATGATGTCGTGATGGCAATGGTGATGATGTCAGTGGTGATGGTCGTGATGGCTATGGTGATGATAATGATGACGGTGATCATGATGACGGTGATTATGATGATGGCGATGATGATCGTGATGGCAATGCTGATGGTGGTGATGATGATGGCAATGGTGACGGTGATTATGATGGCAATGCTGTTGGTCGTGATCGTGATGGTGATCATGGCAATTAATAATGGTGATGATGTCGGTGGTGATGGCGATGATGGCTATGGTGATGATGATAATGATTGATGATGATGGCGATGATGATTGTGATTATGATGTTGAAGATGAAAATTAGAATTCTATAAGTTTTATTTGAGCCCTTCAGCCCACATACACACACTAAGATTTTTATCTGAGGGCCATAAACACATAAACAAAATCAGAAAATAAATTATCAGATATATATATTCAGCGGGTCACTATAAAACAAAATAACAAACAGAAAAGAGCATAAGGGAAAGAATTTTGTAATATTTTATTTCCAGGAATACACATGAATGAACTGGAGTTACACAAAAGAATTATCAAATAAAATATTACCATCATTGAATGCCTGGGAATTACCAAAAGAAATTCCTGTTTAAGGCTCTTCTCATTAGTCCATGGTTTACAAATATAAAAACACATTTCAGAACTTTTACAACCATAAAATTATTAGCAGGGATGGAAACAATCATATTTTCATTTTTCAATCACATTGCCCCGAAAGTTTGTATTTACACAAATATACATTTGAGAAAGAATAATGTGTCTTCTTTGTTAAAATGATATCAAAACCTGACCGAAAATAGCCTACATAGACACTTAAATCCTCCCTTCTGTCCCCTATTCAGTCTAGAGCTGGTATTCTATATTGTACTTGAGTGTACTTGTGTGCATATCCGAATCCAACTTGTACTTTCTGTACACTTCTATTATTATGTATCGCACGAGTATCATACACAATAGTAAGTATGTGGGGCAATACAAAGCCTCTACGTCCGGGGGTTAAGCACCTATCCTATCACACTATCCTCCGTGCGTGTTCACGTATAGCGCACGGACTGGTTGGACCGCACAGTACATCGATAATCGACGCAAAACTAGATATAGCGTAGTATCCCCCGGTTGATCTTCACGCAAAACGCTCGCCGATCGGCCATGTCAATTTTCCGCCGAAGTCTAGTATGCATCAGCTACTACTTTGCTTGTTCCTGACTGGTATTGAGATAAACATCAATAGGAACTATGATATTATGTTAGGAAAATATCTACATTATGTGGTAAGCCAAAATTTAACGAGATGCACCCCCGATAAAAATGAGTTTTTAACATGAATATCCGACTCTTCAAATATTTTTTTTTCTCCAAGTTTTCTTCGTGTTTTTTTCACATTTAAAACATCACTCACTACTTATTGAATAGTACACTATAATGTTTATTATTCTGGCTCAATATTTATGACAAATTCATTGTCATTAAATGAATCCTGAGCAGATAAGAACGAGAACTGTGCCATGTTTTTGCTCATTACGTATGCAAGAGGAGCAAAAACATGCATACGACTGAATAAATACGGGCGATTTTGCGGCGCTGCGGTCTGACTGTCCACCTCAACATAAGTTGATTTGAATTATAAGTAAATTCAAACAAGCATAACACTAACAATTTCTCATCAAATTGATCAAAATGTGATGTAAAATAAGAAAGTTATAGCATTTAAAGTTATATACATGTACATGTACATACATGTAGTTTCACAAAACAGTGATTTATATATATACATCTTTTTGTGTCGGTATGCTGGCGAGCCTATGGGTGCGTTTATCTTGTATTGCCACTAGATATGTACATATATGTGATGGTTATTTTTACCTGACTGCTAAGAAAGCATAAATGCTATGATAACAACCAGAGGAGACGGCATAAGGTCCTCCGAGGGACCTGGTAGTGAGGATGTACGCACCAAGGGCACTAAAGCGCATCGACTTGGTTTCAGTGCCCTTCTCGAACCCCACTATACGAACGTGATTTTCGGGATGTCGCGTTTATTGTCTCATGATTCAAATAAAGGCCTTATCTCTCTTGCTGCTGCCGTTTGACCCGTGGCAGATTAGCCTGGGAAGGTCCATGAGCTGTATTATGGGAAGGTCGATTTGTATGTGGGGTTCAAAACAGCTTTGCGTTTATCGTGTCTCAGCGTGATTCTGGCTGTATGTCACATTCAAGCGCTTTTTTGGCGTTACAATGTGCCCATATCTAAAAATGGAAATTTGAAAGGCTTTGCGTTTATCGCCTTAAATTTGCCTGAAGGCGTTTGGCTTGCTGATTCTAGGCAAAAATTTGTGTCGATAAATGCAACCTATGTCACACACCCACTACAAAATGTCAAATATTCAATTTTTGGCTCAATAATGTAAACATAGTTTTTTCTCCTCATGGAACATGTAAAATCATCATGATTGTAACATTAGTTCAATTGAGAACTTCTTTATAAATTGAAATATTTGAAATTTCAAATGATAAAATACATATACAGTACATGTTTGTATTTGAAATAGTGGAATATGACATCATCGACCCCTCATTTGCAAATATTCCACTCATTATGCATAAAACTGTAAAACAAAAATGCTGTAACTTTCTTATTTTATATGTGTTTTGATAAATTTTCAGTGTTATGCTTGTTTGATTTTCTCTATAGTCTATTCAAATAGCTTGATGTTAGGGTGCTTGGCCTTTAAGATAGGTCTATAAAATATACTAAAGTAAAGTTCTGTGCTCATTTTCCATTCCAGCTTCAATTCTTTTCTTATTCATGATTATTATATGTACATGTACAGTGTACATGTACATGATTCTTCACTACACACTATTTGATTAGCAATGCAATGCTGTTATGACTACCGTGGTGTCATTCATCTTAAATATTTGATCCCATTTCTTGATGGTATCAGAATTCTTAAACCCAATTCCAGTTATGGTAAGCCCCAAAGCATTTTGTTGAGTTCCTTGTTTTCAGCATGTCAGTAGCGTGAAGAAAGCTAAACCAAGATACTGTGAATTTTTTCCTCTAAAGTTTAATAATAATTTTAAAAAATGAGAGGCAAATATAGGTGATTCCTTGTCCTAAACCAATTTATCCATGTTGTATATCGTTGATTCAACATGGCGAAGAAAGATCAGCATGTCTTGTAGTGAAAGCGTAGCACAGCAAATATGAATATTCATGCTGAGCGTGCGCTTGAACGGCAGCCGTCAGTCCTCACCGCTCCCGATTTCCGTGGTTTTTACCAGAATTTTGTTTGACCCAGGTGATTCGAAATGTGTGTCAAACTGACTGGGATATGTTTGTGCTCTTACTAGAGAACTTTTAAGAATATTTTTCTGGAGAAACACATTTACTGGCAAATTGTGTTTTTTTATTGTGTTATTAACCCCGTACTTTTCATGCTGAATGACTATAAATCTGAATAGAACCATTCTTCTGGACAAGAAGGAGACTGGGGTCAAAGAGTTTGGACATAGTACAATAACCATCGAGCTCCGACAATGGCTATGTTCAGGGTATGTGCAAGTCTACTTGTATGCATTGTGTATGTTTCTCTATGGATTAATGCTGATGGACAAAATGGCCTCCTTCACAATATTGAACCGAACTTCGGCAAGTATTTCCTCCGCAGAGGCTTCTTAAAAGCACCGATACGATATACCCTCATGTGCCACTTTTTCTCTCACTCATATGCTGTGGAGATGTCAAATTAAACCCGGGCGTGGCGTCGTACATATGGTTCCGACAGTCGCCATGTGTGCCATACCCTCATTCAGCATTACTGTAGTTCGGAACAACTTACTACCATTGGATTATCATCGAATGTAAATGTGACCCTTTCACTTCCTGTATTTGACAATATAAAGCTACATGTACTTGGCATTCAAAGGCCTTGAACCCCATAGGCCTACATCGTGGATGTCGAACTGGTAAGCGCAAACAAAAATTACCGCAATACCATCCGATCATCAACCAGGATGAGAGACCCCTTATACCAACCCGGGAGTCAAACGCCAAAAACCTTATCAAAATCGAACTGTTCCAACCAGGAAACACAATATTCCACATCTCCCCACCGTGTTTCTATGCAATCCCGCTCAGCGAATTATAAGTTTGACGAACTATGTACAGTTAATGTTATCCTAGAAAATGATGCTGATATTTGTGGAATTACCGAGGCGTGGTATAAGCATGACCTACCGGCTCAACTGGTTTCCATACCAGGATATGCGCTGGTAACTAAATCGAGAGTCAATCGCATTGGTGGTGGCATAGCCCTGTATGCAAAACATGATATTTACCCGGCCCAACCCAGCAATGTTTCCATTCCCAATGACCTCGAAGTTACATGGATACAAGTTCGACCAACTCATCTTCCGCGATCTATCTCGTGCTTATTCTGCGCCGTGATATATTATCCGCACAGATGCTTGATCACAAACGGTTGATGGTCTGATGGACCACATTCAATCAACCCTGGGCCTTCTCTACAAGTCACCCAAATGCAGGATTTATCGTTATGGGTGATTTTAATCAACTCAACGTTACCCTCTTCTGTATGACCAGCGGTGCAAACAAATCGTGCACCAGCCAACAAGGGCACACGCACACTGCACAAAATCATTTCTAACATTAGTCAGTTTTATGACAACGTTAACATTTTGTCACTGATTTGACAATCTGACCATGCAACATTACTCTGGCAGCGAAACATTACAGAGCAATGCCAAATTTGACAAAAACACGCACAAACCGTCTGGTGCCTGCCAGTGCAATCTGTTCTTTCGGTAGATGGGCGAGCTCACGTGATTGGAGAAAGTTATTGAGCCACATGACGTCAATGCGCAGTGTCAAGCCTTCTATAAAACCCTCTATGCTGCCATCAACGTCCACTTCCCTTTCGTAAAATGAAATTACACCAAACAGATAAACCATTGATAACTGGTAAAATAAAATATCTAATTCACAAGCGGCAGTATATGACCAACATAATAATAATGCTGATTGGAAAGCGTCTACGTAATAAAATCAAACAAATGATTAACAAAGCATCATCGAATATTACCCAAGGCGTGTACAGCGAGTCAGCGACTGAAAAGACCAACCCCGCCTGGTACCGGGAGATTCGCGTGATGACAGGTAGAAAGCGGGACCAGCGTCCCATTGCCATTACCTTGGTTAGATTCAGAGGACAAGGAGATTGCTAACATAATTAATGAGCACTTCATTTCAATTTCATGAGACTTAGACCCACTAAACGCTTCCAGCCTACCTGCCTTTTGCCATCGCCCAAACCAAGTCCAACAGTCCACCCTTGGGAGGTACAGAAGGCACTGGCCAAAGTTAAGCGAAATACAGCGTGTGGCCCGATCGCATTCCTCTCGTATCATACAGAATTCTAGTATGAACTTGCTACTCCCCTCACTTACGTGATCAACTCATCTTTTCAACAAGGCGTAGTTCCTGCTGAATGGAAAGAGCAATTGTAGTGCCCATCCCAAGTCGGACCCACCATCCATTGAGAAGCTCCGCCCTGTATCACTCACAGATCATTTTGCCAAAATTACAGAAGGTTTCGTCGCAAAATGGGTAATTAACGACATAGAACCCAATTTGGATCAGATGCAGTTTGGAAACCAAAAAAACATGTCAACGTCACACTGAATTATTAACATTCTACACAAAGTGTTTGTTAATTCAGACAAACCAAAATCCTCATCAACAATAGTTGACAGACTTTTCTAAAGCCTTGACCGAATCGACCATACTATCGCCATAACAAAACTCATCAGCTTAGGAGTTCGCCTGCATTGTGCCATGGATCATGAGTTTCTTGCAATCCCGTCAACAATGTGTTACAGATCGGTTTATCTGAATGGTCAATGTTGCAGGCTGGAGTACCACAGGGAACTTCGCTTAGGGCCCATTGTCTTTCTAGCCATGATTAATGACGCAGCGCCACCGACCGGCATCAACGCCTACAGATACGTCGACAACATGGCTCGTTGAATGTCGTACTCGAGATGAACCATCCAGCATACAGAGTGCCGTCACAGACCGCCACATGGTCAGAGGCCAACCACATGAAACTGAGCGCCACCAAATGTTTCGCAATGGAAGTCAATTTCACACAATCCTACCATCCCACCCGCAATTTGCATCGATGGCCAAAATTACAATCTGTCAATATTATAAAGCTTCTCGTTCTGATCCAAAGTGACCTGAAATGGGAATCAAATGTTACCAATATCATCAAAAGAGCAAATGGAAAACTTCACATGCTACATATCTTATAAGGCACTGCCTTCTACATGTAGTCACGTTTGTTAACCATGGAACACCGGTTTGGAATAGCGGCATCACCAAGAAACAATGCAGCTTAGAAAAAATCCATAAGGAGCCCTCCGCATCATCGGTGCTTTCGGTATACAACTTACCAGAACGCTCTTACCTGCTTTGATATGCAATCACTTGAGCGGAGACTTTCGCTGTGCACATCTTTCATTGGAAAATGTATTTCCAGTAACCAGTTAAAAACGTCTTACCACAGATTACTAAAAAAAGTTCTTAGACATACTATGAAACTACCTGAACTACGTTATGCGTTGCCGATCAAACAGAGTGAAAAATAGCCCCATACCATCACTTATACGTTTACAATTCTAGTTTTAATATTACCAATATCATAGTTATGATGTACAGTGTAAACCCTATAAGTGCAATACTTGAATGCAAACTATGGTTTCAATTTAAAATGATACACACAATGTAATGAAATCAAGTTTTTATGTGGATTATTTTATACATTTATATTTTTATATACACACCTGTATATACTTTTAAAATATTTATACTGGGGTCTAATCTTTGTATTATAAAGAAACACTACATCTTTGTATCGAAGTTAAAAATCTTTGACCATTTATTTTTAATTGTTTAAATGACTGAAATTATCTTCCATGGCCAATGTCACAGTTGTCTCCTCTTCCTCTTCCTCTACCACTTCTACTTTTCCACCTCCTTCTTCATCTTGCCCTTCTCTTCTCATTCGTGTTTTAACAAGCCACTTTTCCCTCTTTCTTCTTCTTCTATAATATCACTTCTTCTAATAATTCCCTTTTTATAATCTGGATAAACCAGTATAACCTTTTACTTTGAGTAGCTTTTACCAAGAGTATATTGTTCATTCATACAATTTGCCATATACAAGTATTTTTTTCTACATTACTTCGCCTCTATCATTTGTACTTTGTATAATGTGTAATGGTTGGATATTGATACCTTATGATATTGTTACTATTCGCACTACCCTCCGTCTATCCTCCTACTATCCCTACTTGAATCTTCTTCTTTTTCCTCCTTCTCTTCTACTTTTTCCTCTTCTTTTTCCTCTTCATCTTCTTCTCAATCTTACCATCTTCTTTTCTTTTCTTTCTTTACTCTACACCATTATCATGTTCTACTCCACTTTTCTTTATCTCCTTTTTATATATTATGAGTTAGGGACATCAAATAAGAAATTAAAATTTTATAGTTAAATATTATTTTACACAATTTACTCATTCACGTTCAGTTCATTAATTTTGATGTCATTTGCTATGAATGTTTTTATATATTGTATTTTACATTTGTAAAACATTGCCCAATTCGGCGTTTAGGCGCGATGATGTTATTCTTTTTACTCAATAAAACCATTATCAATTCAATTCAATGCTATAGAGCGCCGTTCGCTAAATTGCTGAATAAGTATGACTCAAAGAAAAAGAGTGGTGAAAGTTAACCTCAACCTCGTGCATATTCGGCAATTTCGAACAGCTCGATACGTGAATATTCATATTTGCTGCGCCGCTACCGAGCATGTGTACTTTCTCTTCGCCATTTTAATCAACGATATACAGCATGGGATGAATTGGGTTAGGACGAGGAATCGCCCTTTTTCCTATCGAAGACGTCTTCAAATTATAATTTCAAGTGGTTGTCCAGATGCCCAGGAGTCGAAAAACATTGTACATTTTAAGTCAAAATTGTAATTACTACTTCTTTACATTTTAAAAAAATGTGCCCCAACCCACTGTTTGAATCGTTTTCCTATGCAGGCTCTGGAGCTCTGAGGCCTTTGGCTGCGGAGCTCCCTGGAGTTAGGGAAGAAATAGACTGAAAATTTCTTTCTCTTTCGTTCGTTAGCCTTTTTTTGAGTAGGGTCGGCTCCTCGGGCATTGTGGCGTGCGCCTGTAATCCAGCTAACAATGGAAGTTACAAACTGATTCAGCTGAGGACGCAGGTTCGAAACTGAGTCACGTCTTTCGGATGGTGACGTTAAAGTCGGTCCCCAGACGTTAACAATCATATCTCATTGATACAGGTCTGTAAAAACCCAATTACATACACACACACACTCCTCTCTTTAGAGACAGAAGCCGGCCATAGGGTCTCCCGAGTCCTGACAGAAGTTGGTGGGACGAAGTCACGAAAGTCCCACCAAAGTGCCACCCAACTTTGGACTAAAATGTCATTTCAGCGGATTCATATCCGATGCATTTATAGTTGAAAATTAGGCCTAGGCTAATATACATCAGTTCCCTCTGAGAGACCCTATGGCTGGCTTCTGTCTCTAAAGAGAGGAGCACTCTACCCAAATAGAGGCTAACGAGCGAAAGAGACAGAAATTTTCAGTCTAGGGAGAAGGATCTGTGAACTACTCAACTAGTAAAACTAAAGTAGTAATCCCATTCTCTCTTACTTTTTAGGCCTCGTAAGGCTAGTATTACTCTAATTACATTCATGTTTGATTTTTCACCTCCAATGTAAAGCCTTAAGGTACTATATCCCATTTGCAGGGCAAAAAAATTAAAAGGTTAAATTCAACGGCATTTGAAAGACAATACTAATTTAGAACTTCCCTAAAAAAGGGGCTTGAAAATGTCTTTAAGTGGGAAAATAGCAACTATTAGTTGTCGAATCGACTTAGGAGCTATATTAGAGCCAGTAAGTAATAGTCTGATTTTCAGACCATTGTACCGAATGGTCGTACCTTTTATGCTCCGCAAAGATTCATTCAGTTTAATTTTGGCCATTATAAGAAGTGGGTTATTGATGTAGACAAATGCTCATGTACCCTTTACAGCTCATTTTATGTATGTTATTACCAAAGATGAGAAAAAAAGCCAGTCAGTCACTCAATAGTGTCTGACAGTGAAATCTAGCAAGTAAACGGGTTTCCTTGCATAATTTGAATATTAGGACACTGCTAACGTTTAAATTTCACAGATAGGACATACTGTACATGACATATTCATAATTCCTGCAAAGTTCTACATAATTTGATGTTGGCTGCAAAAGGGACATAGTATCTTTAAAGGGATTGGGTAACTTTGTCTCAGATTCTGAAACAAAATCCTGGATTTAGCTCATGCTGCAATGATAATTATGAACCTTTAGGTCAGTAAGGAACCCCATGACTTTTACAAGCCGATCGCCTGTCTGATTATCAAGAAATTTATGATTGGAAATCAAAATCAAATTTTGCGTTTTCCTAACGGTTTTCATAACACTACAGTCTATTGGGGAAAATGAGTATGGTAAAACCGATGACTCAAAGATTGTTACTTTTTTGAGGCGCTTCATGATCATTTTGGAGCGCAATTTTTTCAGGGCTTCATTATTACACCATATCACAGACACTGATAACACATAGGGCCATGCATCTCAGATTTAACATTGTTAAAGATAAAGACCAGTTCTGGTCATGCGATTGCATTGGGAAAGCGTTGTGGAATCGATCAGAAGCGTTGATCATCTAGCATAAGTCTTGGTGTGTACTGCAAGGTTCTGGAATCATCAAAATGATAAGAAATTTGGCCAAGTCTTGGTAAAGTTACAAGCACTGTACACAGAAAGATGTATATGGAACTACGTGACACCGCCGACACGTGCTGATATCTATTTGGTCCCAATAGATATAATAATTTACCAAATATATCAATTAGTAGGAGGTTTCCGGCAAAATTTGTATCATCACGTATTAGTCATATTCTTTCACATGATCGGTAATGAGAGCTTCCATTTCATTTTTTTTGAGAGGCGTTTCCAAAACTGGTCTATACCTTTAAACGATGCCTTTAACTAGAGTGTCTGATCGTGCACTCGGTTTTGTGTGCTAAAATCTTCCCATAGAGATTGCACACACCCATATGCAGTCTATGTGCATTGCGCTCATGCAAAATTGGTCAATGTTTTTATTATTACCAAATTGAGATTCAAACCTTTATCGCTCGTGATCCTAAGGTGATACTCAATAAATGATCTCATATGAAAGAGCAGGTTTTCTCCATAATTCCCAAAGGGGCTCATTTCGAATTATAAAAATATCTTGATCAAAACAGCGATTTAAACATTGTTCCCATCGTAGCTGCGATATTTGCCACTCTCCTGAAGTGAGCCCCGAGGCTTATGCAGGGCTAGATAATATCCATGTGCTTATTTTTCGCTGGCTCCAAGGGATCAAAAGCGATAACAGTTTGAAAATACCCTTCCCCTTATTTTTGGATCAGCTAAATAGGGAGGCGTGAGCTACGCTCTGCCCGAACCCATGGTGACAGCGCGTAAAATCTGCACATGCATATGCATTCAGACGCGACAGTCACCACGTGTGGAACGTGCACACGGAAGACACCGGAGGAGAGGATCGCGCTCAAGTTACGCATGCAGCTAAGCAACACGCATACGCTTGCATATTGCACAATGCAGCTGTTTAGCTATAATTACTGTAGCAAAACAAAATAACTCTGCGTGTACGTCTTTTCGTTGATTCTGACAAAAAAATGATGAATATTTCTGTGATTTTTTTTTTGGGGGACTGTATCCTTGGATAGAAACATCGGTGAGTCTTCAAATTAGAAATGTATTATTCTGAGTGAATAATTTTTCAATTATCCAACCATAATGGTAGGGTGTCTGATCCGCACCCGATGTTAAGTGCTAAACTTCTTCCCATAGAGATTGCACGCATCCCTATGCAGTCTACGTTAACCCTGTAACCGATCATCGGATCGGGGGCCGATCATCGGCCTATCATGGGAGATCGGAAAATTAAATTCCGAAAATTTTCAAGTTTAGGGCTATCAAATGCTTTAAAAAATGCATAGCTGGGATTATTTTGTCATTTGGAGTTGTTGTGGACCATGTTTGTTGATATTTAGTGCCTTTTCATGACTTTGAAATTAATAATATTGGTCTAAGAAAAGAGGCAAAACATGCGAGCCGCCATCTTGGATTATAATGTAGGCACGCATTTTTTGTCCATTGTCATTAAAATCCAAGATGGCGGCTCGCATGTTTTGCCTCTATTTTATCAATTTCAAAGTCATGAAAAGGCACTTAGTATCAACAAACATGGTCTACAACAACTCTAAATGACAAAATAATCCCAGCTATGCATTTTTTTAAAGCATTTGATAGCCCAAAACTTGAAAATTTTCGGCATTAAAAAAATAAAAAAATAAAAAATAAATAAATAAAATCTGCCAATTTTTTTGCCAATATTTTCGCAGATACCGATCAAAGGTGCGAGGGTGTCGCTCGATCTTCGATCGATCAAAGCCCCAACTTACAGGGTTAGTCTACGTGCATTGCGATCATGCAAAATTGGTCAAAGTTTTTTTCAAGCGAGATTCAAACCTTTATTCTTTGTGATCCTGAAGGTGATACTCAATAAATGAGGTGTCATATGAAAGAGCAGATTAATCCCCATATTTCCAAAGGGCGTTATCTCGAAATTCTAAAAATATCTTGGTCAAAACAGCTATTTAAACATTGTTTCCTGGCTAGCTCGAAATTTGCCACTTTTGAGATATGCGCCCTGGCGATAAGTAGTCCCAGTCGTAAGGAATATATCCATACGCTTATTTTTCGCTAGCCCCAGGGATCACAAACAATTACAGTTTGAAAATACCCTTCCTCCCATTTTCAGATCAGCTAAGTAGGGAGGCGTGGGCTCAGCGCAGGCGACGCATGGTGATAGCGTAAAATCTGCACATGAATATGCATCGGACCGCGTGTGTGTATTGGCAAAGAGACCTGGAAGTGGATGCCCATTGAAGACAATGGATTGCCGTTCGCTTTGCGCATGCAGCTGCAACAGCGTGCGCTTCATATTGCGCAATCCAGCTGTTTTGCTAAATTTAGCAAAACAACATAACTCTGCGTGTAAGTCTTTTTCGTCGATGCTGACAAAAATAGCATTATTTCTTTTATTTGAGGGCTTATCTTTTGATAGAAACATCGGTGAGTCTTGAAATTTGAAATGTATTATTCTGAATGAATGATTTTTCAATTATTCAACCACAATGGTGAAAAGATCCAAAAGGAAAATTGAAAAATCAACTTCAGACACCCTGATAATGGTGAAAAACAAACCAAAGGAAACTTGAAAATTGTTCAGACACCCTACTTCAGTCTTCAGGATCACAAAGAATAAAGGTTTGAATCTCGATTTGGTAATAAAAACATTGACCAATTTTGCAAGATCCGCAATGCACAGACTTGCATAGGGCTGCGTGCAATCTCTATGGGAAGGATTTTAGCACACAACGTTTGTACTAAATTGATGCCTATCAGCTCAGCACGTGACGTATGCATGCAGCGCTAGAGGTCAATACTGTACGCATGCCATGCCATGCCAGGCATTACTAGTATTGAATAGAGTCTACTAGATTCTAATCTATGCTTTGCTGGATCTGGATCTAGCTCAGTAGCTGGAGTGATCAGCCTTAGATCTAGGCCTATCACAGCTACAGTATAAGTGATATAAATAATCTACTACTACTAGTACTACTACCTAGGTCTATTCTATCTAGATCTAGCCTACTAATACTATCTAGTCTTCAATCTTCATGATTTCATCAAAATTTCAAAATTCAATTTCAAATGTGATCGGTTTGAATTTTTCATGAATCAAAATCAAAATTTATTAAAGTAAGATCATTTACTATAAAAATTTAGTATAGAACTTTATTACTCACATCCTTGACAAAATGATGATCTTCAAAGTAGCTCCAGCAGCTAGCAGTCCAGTGCAAAGGAAAGATGTCGTTTTCTTCAGACCGACTATTTTCCCACACATGAGTGGATGTGTGGGACCACTGTCTGACTCTAGTCTGAGCTAGATCTACAGTATGTATAACTTGGTGAATTCTGGCCTGGCCTGGTTCGATCCTTTCTCATTTTGTTAAATTCTTGCTCTGGAAAACTCTCAAAATTCTTCTTTCCTGGTGTTAATCTAACCTTTTCCCCATACTGTGGGTTTGAAAAGAAGACAAATCTGGCGAAATGGCAAATAATGATTGAAAAGCGCCGTTGAGAGTTGTACAGTACTTGTAATTTTTGCAATGCCGGGATTTTGAAATTGAAATTAAATATTTCGCTCTCTACCACTAGATGGCAGCAAACACAAATTGAGTTCCAGTTTTTTCTTTCTTTTTCTTCTTCCATTTTTGGACCCTCCGACCCCCTCCGACAGGCCTTTTTATTGAAAATCAATCTCTGAATAACATATTTGAATACATGTACAAATGAATATCATATGATACTTCAGAATAAGATATAAATAACGAATATCAACCATAATAAGCGATTACTGAAACCGTAGCATATTGATAATAATAATATGATAATAATAATACTATATAGCTAGCTGTACTAATATACAGAACATAGATTTTTTTTAAAAACAACAACAACAATGCAACATCATGACTGAAAATGATGTGGGAAATTCAATATAATATCATTAAACGATCAAAATCCTCTCAAAATTTATCCATTTGTTATCGAATGTGTCAGTTTTGTTACCAAGTATACTAACTTAATTGCCTCTCATTCGTGTAACTATTCCTGATGTTGTTTTATTGTCTGGAAGGACTCGGTATAGACTTTTGTATTTGAGTTACAGCTTCCTTTCTATAGCTGTCATTCGTTGTGATATAAAACTCTTGGAGAATTAGACAAACAAATTGTTACAATTCCATCTTATTGGATTAGTTCAAGGTCATTAAAGCAATAGAGTAGTTAGCTAATTCTTTTGCTAATTAGATACTTTTTTACTTCAAATATTCAAATTAAAGTAGACAAATTTTAAAAAATCTTAATTCTACAATATAATTATATTTATAGGGAGAGTTGAGGTCTGAGGAGGGCCAGTAAATTGTCCGAATCCGATCTTTGAACCTATTGGTATTAACACGAAAAGACATAAATCAATATTAATCTTTGGAAATTCTTTCAAATACGACTGAATGTTCTCAAAATAAACAACATATTAACGACGTAATGGTGATTGGGCAACCATCGAAACATTATTCCCTAGCTGGCTAAAAATTGGGTTTTGAACAGTTTTAGGTCGAATTGTTTTGAAGGGGCCGTCTCTAAAAGAGTGTAGTTTATCATGTTTTCTTTATTGTCATATTTTGCGAACTTTCTGACCCTCCAAGAACTCAACCTTTCATTTAATGCTGTCAAGAAGTCAAAGAAATACAGTGACACACGATCGTAATATCGAGTGCTAGCTCAAATGCCTATTATGAAGATGATTATATTAAAGATGCAGATCGGAAATAAACATGCAATAAATGACTGACCACCCCTCCCCGCAAAAAACCCATCAAGACTATGTAGAAGTATTAAAGAAACTGAAAGAAATTACACAATATGAAAATTGTTAAAGAAAAGAGAACAAAATATAAATATTAAAAATGCCAGAAAATATAGCCATGAATTGAATATCTCAAAAACGACAATTGTTTTGCAGGATAGAGGTTGAGTAAGAGGCCGGGCGCGGACCACAGGGGCGATGGGCCCAGCCCCCACCCTGGCCCAAAAACAGGTAAAAAAGAGATGGTAACATTAATTTTACCTTTTAAAACAAAAATGAAAATTGGCCGCTCCCTGGCATTCTTCGGACATTCTTCACCCCACCAATTCCGCAGGATTTTCTCAGCCCCCAGCTTTGTTTTTATTGACTTATACGAATGAAACGACTAAAACATGCAACATTTCTTAGTGAAATAAACTAACCTGGATATATAGCCTCCTACAGGGGCCAGGGGCGGATCCAGCCGGCGGCAAGGGAGGGGGCCGAAAAAGGGGCCCACTTCGTGCGAAAATTTGAAAACCGTGCCGGCTGATTTTCCGCTCAGGGGTTTGAAAAATGAAAAATCGTGCTGGTCGATTTTTCGCTCAGTGGGGGTGAGCACAATTTTTTTAACACCACCCCCTGAGCGCAAGGAGGGCCCATCTTCTTTTTTACAAAAAGGGTGTTTTTACTTGTTTTTTCTAGGGAGGGTCCCCCTGGATCCGCCACTGACAGGGGCAGATCCAGGCGGCGCAAAGGGGCCAAATCTTGAGAAAATATTTAGCGGCGAATTAGCCAGCCGCCTGCAAAGGGAGGGGGTCCTTATCTTGAAAAAATATATAGCGGCAAATTAGCCAGCCAGCTAATAAGCAGGGGAGATGTTGAGAAGAAAAAGTAGTGCCCTCTCCTCCCCCCCCGTTGAGCCCAAAAGATTTTAAAAGTGCTCCTTCCCCCCTACGCCTGATTCGCCGCTAAATATTTTCTCAAGATTTGGCCCCTTTACTGGATCCGCCCCTGTAGAAGTCTATATATCCGGGTTACGAAAAATCGATTATTTCACTGAGAAATGTTGCATGTTAATTTTAGTCGTTTCATACGTAAAAGTTAATAAAAACAAAGCTTGGGGGCAGGAAAAATACTGCCGATTCGGGAGGGGGTGAAGATATCAAAGTGTACACTACGTCAATGGACAAAAAAATTGTTTATTTGTTTTCACCTTCGTACGTATGTTTGGTGGGAACCGCTATTAATGTTATGTTTTTATTATTGACTTTATTACTTTAATTATCATTTGTTTAAATGGTTAAATGATAGTAGGCCTATGTTTAAACATATTTGAAACTAAATTTTATGACTTCTGTACAATGTTTAAGTGTAAGTATTACAATATTTTAAAAATATCTTTAAAATGTTCTTTTTATATCGTTTGTATAGCATTAAAAAGATGTGGGGAAAATGTTTCCTTGCGATATAAAGAAAACATAAAATGTGGAATGTTTGTAAGATCTTTTTTAAACATTTTGAAAAACGTTCAAAAAATGTTATTTTAATTGTTTTTATAAAAACGTATTTAAAACGTATTCTTGTGACATTTGTTACACGTTTTAAATGTAAAGACTACAATATTTTAACATAACATTTAAAAGATGTTGGAAAAACGTTTCTTTTCTTCTTTGAAAACATTATTATGATATTACGAAAACATTACATCTGAAATGTTTGTGAGATCTTTTTTAAACATTTGGAAAAACGTTCAAAAAATGTTATTTTAATTGTTTTGATAAAAACGTATTTAAAATGTGTTCTTGTGACATTTGTAAAACGTTTCAATGTAAAGATGACAATATCTTAACAACATTCTTAAAATGTTCTGTTTATATCATATCAATAACATTTGAAAGATGTTGGAAAAACGTTTCTTTTCTTCTTTGAAACATTATTACGATATTACGAAAACACTACATCTGGAACATTTGTGAGATCTTTTTTAAACATTTTGAAAAACGTTCAAAAAATGTTTTTAAAATTGTTTTGATAAAACTGTTTCTGAAATGTTTTTTTTATGACTATTGTACAACGTCAAAATGTTTTTAAAATTGTTTTGATGAAACTGTTTCTGAAATGTTTTTTTTATGACTATTAATTGTACAACGTCAAAATGTAAAGATTACAATATTTAAACAATATTCTCAAAATGTTATGTTTATATCATATCAATAACATTCAAAAGATGTTGGATAAACGTTTCTTTTCTTCTTTGAAACATTATTACGATATAACGAAAACATTACATCTGAAATGCTTGTGAGATATTTTTTGAACATTTAGAAAAACGTTCAAAAATTGTTTTGATAAAAACGTATTTAAAATGTGTTCCTGTGACATTTGTAAAACGTTTCAATGTAAAGATTACAATATTTTAATAACATTCTTAAAATGTTATGTTTATATCATATCAATAACATTCAAAAGATGTTGGATAAACGTTTCTTTTCTTCTTTGAAACATTATTACGATATTACGAAAACATTTCATCTGGAATGTTTGTATGATCTTTTTAAAACATTTTGAAAAACGTTCAAAAAATGTTTTTTAAATTGTTTTGATAAAATTGTTTCTAAAATGTTTTTTAATGACTTTTGTACAACGTCGAAATGTAAAGATTACAATATTTTAACAACATTCTTAAAATGTTCTGTTTATATCATATTAATAACATTTAAAAGATGTTTGAAAAACGTTTCTTTTCTTCTTTGAAACATTATTACGATATTACGAAAACATTACATCTGGAATGTTTGTAAGATCTTTTTTAAACATTTTGAAAAACGTTCAAAAAATGTTATTTTAATTGTTTTGATAAAAACGTATTTAAAATGTATTCTTGTGACATTTGTAACACGTTTGAATGTAAAGACTACAATATTTTAACAACATTTTAAAAATATTTTTTTAATCATATCTATTACATTTAAAAGATGTTGGAAAAACGTTTCTTTTCTTCTTTGAAAACATTATTATGATATTACGAAAACATTACATCTGGAATGTTTGTGAGATCTTTTTTTTTACATTTTGAAAAACGTTCAAAAAATGTTATTTTAATTGTTTTGATAAAAACGTATTTAAAACGTATTCTTGTGACATTTGTAACATGTTTCAATGTAAAGACTACAATATTTTAACAACATTTTTAAAATGTTTTTTTAATATCATATCAATAACATTTAAAAGATGTTTGAAAAACGTTTCTTTTCTTCTTTGAAACATTATAACGATATTACGAAAACATTACATCTGAAATGTTTGTAAGATCTTTTAAAAACATTTTGAAAAACGTTAAAAAATGTTATTTTAATTGTTTTGATAAAAACGTATTGAAAACGTATTCTTGTGGCATTTGTAAAACGTTTCAATGTAAAGACTACAACATTTTAACAATATTTAATTATTTTTTTTAATATCATATCTATATAACATTATAAACATGTTAGAAAAACGTTTCCTTTCTTCTTTGAAAACATTATTATGATATTACGAAAACATTACATGTCGACTGTTTGTAAGATCTTTTTTTAACATTTTGAAAAACGTTCAAAAAAATGTTATTTTAATTGTTTTGATAAAATTGTTTCTGAAATGTTTTATAATGACTTTTGTACAACGTCGAAATGTAAAGATTAAAATATTTTAACAACATTCTTAAAATGTTATGTTTATATCATATCAATAACATTTAAAAGATGTTGGATAAACGTTTCTTTTCTTCTTTGAAACATTATTACGATATAACGAAAACATTACATCTGGAATGTTTGTGAGATATTTTTAAACATTTAAAAAAACGTTCAAAAATGTTATTTTAATTGTTTTGATAAAAACGTATTTAAAACGTATTCTTGTGACATTTGTAACACGTTTCAATGTAAAGACTACAATATTTTAATAACATTTTAAAATGTTCTGTTTATATCATATCTATAACATTTAAAAGATGTTGGAAAAACGTTTCTTTTCTTCTTTGAAACATTATTACGATATTACGAAAACATAACATCTGGAATGTTTGTGAGATCTTTTTAAAACATTTTGAAAAACGTTCAAATTTTTTTATTTTAATCGTTTTGATAAAAACGTATTTTAAATGTGTTCTTGTGACATTTGTAAAACGTTTTAATGTAAAGATTGCAATATTTTAAAACGTATTCTTGTGACATTTGTAACACGTTTCAATGTAAAGATTACAATATTTTAACAACATTTTAAAAATGTTCTGTTTATATCATATCTATAACATTTAAAAGATGTTGGAAAAACGTTTCTTTTCTTTTTTGAAACATTATTACGATATTACGAAAACATTACATCTGGAATGTTTGTAAGATCTTTTTTAAACATTTTAAAAAACGTTCAAAAAATGTTATTTTAATTGTTTTGATAAAAACGTATTTAAAATGTATTCTTGTGACAAAGACTACAATATTTTAATAACATTTTTAAAATGTTCTGTTTATATCATATCTATAACATTTAAAAGATGTTGGAAAAACGTTTCTTTTCTTCTTTGAAACATTATTACGATATTACGAAAACATAACATCTGGAATGTTTGTGAGATCTTTTTAAAACATTTTGAAAAACGTTCAAAATTTTGTATTTTAATCGTTTTGATAAAAACGTATTTTAAATGTGTTCTTGTGACATTTGTAAAACGTTTTAATGTAAAGATTGCAATATTTCAAAAACGTATTCTTGTGACATTTGTAACACGTTTCAATGTAAAGACTACAATATTTTAACAACATTTTTAAAATGTTCTGTTTATATCATATCTATAACATTTAAAAGATGTTGGAAAATCGTTTCTTTTCTTCTTTGAAAACATTATTATGATATTACGAAAACATTACATCTGGAATGTTTGTGAGATCTTTTTTAAACATTTAGAAAAACGTTCAAAAAATGTTATTTTAATCGTTTTTATGAAAACGTATTTAAAACGTTTTCTTGTGGCATTTGTAAAATGTTTCAATGTAAAGATTACAATATTTAAACAACATTCTTAAAATGTTCTGTTTATATCATATTTATAACATTTAAAAGATGTTGGAAAAACGTTTCTTTTCTTCTTTGAATACATTATTATGATATTACGAAAACATTACATCTGGAATGTTTGTGAGATCTTTTTTAAACATTTAGAAACACGTTCAAAAAATGTTATTTTAATCGTTTTGATAAAAACGTATTTAAAATGTATTCTTATGACTATTGTACAACGTCAAAATGTTAAGATTACAATATTTTAACAACATTCTTAAAATGTTTTTTTTAATATCATATCTATAACATTTAAAACATGTTTGAAAAACGTTTATGTCCTTTTTTAAAATATTATTACGATATTACGAAAACATTACATGTGAAATGTTTGTAAGATCTTTTTTAAACATTTAGAAAAACATTCAAAAATGTTTTTTAAATGTTTTAAAAAAACTTATTTAAAATGTATTCTTGTGACGTTTGTACAACGTCTAAATGTAAGGGTTACAATATTTTAACACTATTTTTAAAATGTTCTTTTTATATCATATCTTTAACATTTAAAAGATGTTGGAAAAACGTTTATTTTCTTCTTTGAAAACATTATTATGATATTAAGAAAACATTACATCTGGAATGTTTGTGAGATATTTTTTAAACATTTGGAAAAACGTTCAAAAAATGATATTTTAATTGTTTTGATAAAAACGTATTCTTGTGACATTTGTAAAACGTTTCAATGTAAAGATTACAATATTTTAACAACATTCTTAAAATGTTCTGTTTATATCATATCAATAACATTTAAAAGATGTTTGAAAAACGTTTCTTTCATTCTTTGAAACAGTTTTACGATATTACGAAAACATTACATCTGGAATGTTTGTAAGATCTTTTTAAAACATTTTGAAAAACGTTCAAAATTTTTTTTTAATTGTTTTGATAAAAACGTATTTAAAATGTATTCGTATGACTATTGTACAACGTCAAAATGTAAAGATTACAATATTTTAACAGCATTCTTAAAATGTTTTTTTTAATATCATATCTATAACATTTAAAACATGTTAGAAAAACGTTTCTTTCCTTTTTTAAAACATTATTACGATATTACGAAAACATTTCATCTGGAATGTTTGTATGATCTTTTTAAAACATTTTGAAAAACGTTCAAAAATGTTTTTAAATTGTTTTGATAAAATTGTTTCTGAAATGTTTTATAATGACTTTTGTACAACGTCGAAATGTAAAGATTACAATATTTTAACAACATTCTTAAAATATTATGTTTATATCATATTAAAAACATTTAAAAGATGTTGGAAAAACGTTTCTTTTCTTCTTTGAAAACATTATTACGATATTACGAAAACATTACATCTGGAATGTTTGTAAGATCTTTTTTAAACATTTTAAAAACGTTCAAAAATGTTATTTTAATTGTTTTGATAAAAACGTATTTAAAATGTATTCTTGTGACATTTGTAACACGTTTGAATGTAAAGACTACAATATTTTAACAACATTTTTAAAATGTTTTTTTAATCATATCTATTACATTTAAAAGATGTTGGAAAACGTTTCTTTTCTTCTTTGAAAACATTATTATGATATTACGAAAACATTACATCTGGAATGTTTGTGAGATCTTTTTTGAACATTTTGAAAAACGTTCAAAAAATGTTATTTTAAATGTTTTAAAAGAAACGTATTTAAAATGTATTCTTGTGACATTTGTAAAACGTTTCAATGTAAAGACTACAATATTTTAACAACATTTTAAAAATGTTTTTTTTAATATCATATCTATTACATTTAAAACATGTTAGAAAAACATTTCTTTCCTTTTTGAAAACATTATTATGATATTACGAAGACATTACATGTGAAATGTTTGTAAGATCTTTTTTAAACATTTAGAAAAACATTCAAAAATGTTTTTTTAATGTTTTAATAAAAACGTATTTAAAATGTATTTTTGTGACGTTTGTACAACGTCTAAATGTAAGGGTTACAATATTTTAACAACATTTTTAAAATGTTCTGTTTATATCATATTAATAACATTTAAAAGATGTTTGAAAAACGTTTCTTTTATTCTTTGAAACATTTTTACGATATTATGAAAACATTACATCTGGAATGTTTGTAAGATCTTTTTAAAACATTTTGAAAAACGTTCAAAAAATGTTATTTTAATTGTTTTGATAAAAATGTATTTAAAATGTATTCTTGTGACATTTGTAAAACGTTTCTATGTTAAGAATACAATATTTTAACAACATTTTTAAAATGTTCTGTTTATATCATATTAATAACATTTAAAAGATGTTTGAAAAACGTTTCTTTTATTCTTTGAAACATTTTTACGATATTATGAAAACATTACATCTGGAATGTTTGTAAGATCTTTTTAAAACATTTTGAAAAACGTTCAAAAAATGTTATTTTAATTGTTTTGATAAAAATGTATTTAAAATGTATTCTTGTGACATTTGTAAAACGTTTCTATGTTAAGAATACAATATTTTAACAACATTTTTAATTGTTTTTTTTAATATCATATCTATAACATTTAAAACATGTAAGAAAAACATTTCTTTCCTTTTTGAAAACATTATTATGATATTACGAAAACATTACATGTGAAATGTTTGTAAGATCTTTTTTAAACATTTAGAAAAACATTTAAAAAATGTTTTTTTAAATGTTATAATAAAAACGTATTTTAAATGTATTTTTGTGACATTTGTAAAACGTTTCTATGTTAAGAATACAATATTTTAACAACATTTTTAAAATGTTCTGTTTATATCATATTAATAACATTTAAAAGATGTTTGAAAAACGTTTCTTTTATTCTTTGAAACATTTTTACGATATTATGAAAACATTACATCTGGAATGTTTGTAAGATCTTTAAAACATTTTGAAAAACGTTCAAAAAATGTTATTTTAATTGTTTTGATAAAAATGTATTTAAAATGTATTCTTGTGACATTTGTAAAACGTTTCTATGTTAAGAATACAATATTTTAACAACATTTTTAAAATGTTTTTTTTAATATCATATCTATAACATTTAAAACATGTAAGAAAAACATTTCTTTCCTTTTTGAAAACATTATTATGATATTACGAAAACATTACATGTGAAATGTTTGTAAGATCTTTTTTAAACATTTAGAAAAACATTTAAAAAATGTTTTTTTAAATGTTTTAATAAAAACGTATTTTAAATGTATTTTTGTGACGTTTGTACAACGTCTAAATGTAAGGGTTACAATATTTTAACAACATTTTTAAAATGTTCTTTTATATCATATCAATAACATTTAAAAGATGTTGGGAAAACGTTTCTTTGCTTCCTTCAAAACATTCTTATGATATTATAAAAACATAAAATGTCGGCCGTTTGTAAGATATTTTTTAAACATTTTACAATAATGTTTAAAAGATGTTTTTAAAACATTACCCGAAAATCATCGGACATGGTACATTACTAAAATGTTTTTATAATGTTAAACATAATATCAATAATGTTTTATAAATGTTATAATGACAGTTTTAAAAAATGTTGTTTTCAAGACATTTGTAAGACCTTTTCAAAATGTTATGATAACGTTTTGTGTTAGCTGGGAGTTCACAACTGGTGGTTTCAACTGGTCCTAACTGGTACCAGTTGACAACTGGTATTCCAACTGGTACCAGTTGATTCCACTATACCAATTTCCATATTGAAACCAGTTCACTTAACTGGAATCAACTGGTACCAGTTCAGAACTGATGGTTTCAACTAGTCCTAACTGGTACAAGTACCAGTTGATTCCAGTTGATTCCACTATACCAATTTCCATATTAAAACCAGTTCACTAAACTGGAATCAACTGGTGGTTTCAACTGGCCCTAACTGGTACCAGTTGACAACTGGTATTCCAACTGGTCCTAACTGGTACCAGTTGACAACTGGTATTCCAACTTTTACCAGTACCAGTTGATTCCAGTTGATTCCACTATACCAATTTCCATATTGAAACCCGTTCACTTAACTGGAATCAACTGGTACCAGCTAGTACCAGTTGCTTTCAACTGGTCCCCAACTGTTTTTTTGACCTGGGGTGCACGTTTCACTGTTCGATCGATTTG
>CP137679.1:15965293-15998790 GCA_037976565.1 Mesocentrotus franciscanus | reverse complement strand
TTCTTCTTCTTCTTCTTCATCATCTTTTTCTTCTCCTTTTCCTCCTCCTTCTCCTCCTTCTCTTTTCCTTCTCGCTTCCTCCCGATAACCCCACCAATCTTATCAATCTTATAATCATGTTGCTGCCACTCGCAGGGGATTGTACTCATTGAATATTTATGATTTTCGTAGGGAATTTTTTGTTTTAATTAAAAAAATTAAAAACAAAAATAAATAATGAGAAGATATAATTCGTCGGCGTTTACATGAACCGTCGAATCCGTCCACTGATTTCGAAATCTTACTTTCGAGAAAAACGCGTTTGAAAGTTGTGACATTGTCCAACAGGGCTAGCGCAATGTACGATAATTGCTATATGGATAATTTTTAGTAAGTTTGGAAGCCTGAAACCAGCTTACAATCCCCATGTAAAAAACAAATCATAATTTTGAACAATCGTTGAGTAATGATAAAATAAAAATGACGATGTAATTTCGCACTACGCTTTTTCACCGAAAGTGGCAAGTGGAGCGCGTTCGACGGTTCATAAAAACAGAAAGTGAGTACGCGCAGCACAAAACCGCTGAATGCGCATGGATTCGTCGGTTCATGCAACCGTTCTTGCTTGTTTAATACACGCGCCCAATACGGGTCATCGAACTTTAAATGTTGTACTGTCCGAGCTTGCCTATCGAGTAATTTGGTATAGACTTACTTTCATTTTTCTTAATGAGATTTAATTGATAAATGAATAATACAGGAAAAATCAGGATTTCATAAACATTTCCTAAATATTGATATTCCTTCAAATTTTGTTTCTTATATATTTTGTTTCTGTTTCAATTTTTCGTATTAGCCCCCCCCCCCTCCATCACATTTTTTTTTCCCAATCGATTTCTATATAATTCATCTTTATATGGAGTTGAATTCTTATCAACAACCACTCATATTGAATCATTGCATACTGCATAATTGGCCTCTCGATCATTATTTGTTTATCCTCTTTCTGATTTCTCTTTCAATTTTCTAAATCAATTTCAGTCTCCATATATTTTCGCTCACACAGTCACACACCCTCATAATTTGGCTACTTTCATGATCACATAATTCTATTTTTCTTTTCCAACACTCTTACATGTATACCATCTTTATCTCTCTTCGAATTAAGACCTTGATTTATATGAACGAAAATGTGATCACAAGCTAAACACAATATTGATATCGGGATTGACATTTAACATCTACTTTTGGTATAGGAAATAATCCTGAACTGAAGTTTGTAACCCTTTTTCATTATGGCTGGCAGATTACTACAATTATGTCAGAACATTGTATATGTTATTAAATAATAACTAAACACGACAAAATTATATTTTCACATCCAAACTTTATTTGACATCAATCTTAAACACACTAGACAAAGCTTATTTAATAATCAATTATCACAAGTTTCAACTCTTTGAGTAATAACAACTGTGGCTTTGATACTGACGATTGTAGTGTGACCTAATTAATCTAAAACGTATCATAATCCTATACATTGAGGTGAAGTTGCAGGACAATTTTCGAGTATTACACATATGTTATGAATAAAATTCACATTTTGCATATATTAAGTTAAATTCAATTCAAAACATGTGCCATTTAGTGTACCTTTTTTCTCTGGTTATATCATGAATTCATCACAAGTTACATGATATTATCATGAGATTCGAAATGATGTGAGTAAAGGTCAAATAGAGATCTGCATTAAAGTGAACTGGTAACAATGTTCATGATTTCACAAGTAGTGAGCTGAATGGTCCTATTGGTGCCGGTTTGTCTCATACAGTATTAAAAGAAATCTCCTAAAAATAACAAGCCAGAAAGTTTAACTTTTCCAGTTCAAATCAGCTGCTGACCTGCTATACCTCATATTGTTCAATAGGTAATGCACAAGAACAATGGTTTTCACGCAACCGTGTATCATTATTCACACATATATTTACAGTGAAGATATGTTTTTGAAATTATTTGTATTTACAGTGGGTTATTCCTTCATCAAAAGTTTTAGATACAGTATCACAATTTCAAAAAACTCTCTAATTTTTTTCCTGTCCAAATACAATGCCGCCAGTTCACTAATTGTTATAAATGCCCCTTGCATTTCAACGTACTAAATTTGTAATGCGCTTATGGTGACTTTGCTTTGAACTTGTAGGCTACTGATCTTCAATACCTAATATAAATAACCACTTAAAGAGGTAATGTCAGCAAGGGCTCAACATGATGTATGGTCATGAACTCAACACTACACATATGCACAAAACAAATTGAACATCCTTGCCCAACTGTCAGCTATTGTAGCTTTAACCAGATGTGACAGCTTGAAATATTCTATTTTGCCAAAGTGGGCAAATAGCATAAGCACAAGCTATGGTGAATTACATATTCTAAAAACCAATTCAGTCCTGTATATTAAGGTATACACGCTGAAATTAGCATATTAACAAGTACATGTATAAAACTGTTTTAAATAAGTTCTAAATATGTCAACCCATTAAAGTCAATTAATACAGGGGAATTTACAGAATGGCATACATGCTATTCTAGCACTTCTATTTGAATTCACTTGTATTTTAGTTTTTTACAAAGTCAATGATCATATATACTTATACACTTACCTGTACTTCATGTTCAAGAAGTGTTCAGTCATTCTGTATCTCACAAATAAATCTTTGTTATTATATATTCTTCTTATTATATATTATGATAATCAAACAAAATAAATTTCCCATATTTACATTTCAAACATTTAAATAGCATGACTGCAAGAAATGCAAATTCAGTAATATTATTTCTGAAAATAACTTGATTATGAATCATAATTACAACATGCAAGCATGCATACAGTGTCAGGGAGTGAGAGAGAGAGGGGGAGAGGTATAAGACAATGACAGAGAATGGCAGAATATGTGCAGCTAAGTTAAAATGAGAATGGTTAGAGAATGAATTGGCATACTACATTTCAATGAAGAAATGTTTACTCTTCAAAACTTATTTGCATGATATACATAAATATATACATATATACACTGGACAAAAGTTCTAAATTAGCTTTTACCAAGTAGCAGCTTACAATGTAAAAAAATTATGTATCCATTTCATACATGCAATTTACAATAAAGGCGTTCTAAATTTATTTATGCATAGGATGATATTACATTTGACACACATCTAACTTTGAAACTACATCAAAACACCTTATAGCAAATTTATTTATAGATTTTAAGTCACTCATGTAATTGATATTTATTCTTTTGATAAGGAAGGTTACTTTGCACGACCATGGTTTGACAGACCACATCATATCCAAGCAAAGCATGACAAATAAAGAGACAAAGAATAGGGTGTTATAAATGGGCTTGTGAATGGAATGGGTGAACATGAGTTCTCCAAACAGCAAGATCATTTTTGCAAACGAGCAGGAGTCATGAAATATCATAAAGCATGAAATGGGCTTGTGAATGGAATGGGTGAACATGAGTTCTCCAAACAGCAAGATCATTTTTTACAAACAAGCAGGAGTCATGAAAGATCATATAAAGCATGAAATGGGCTTGTGAATGGAATAGGTGAACATGAGTTCTCCAAACAGCAAGATCATTTTTGCAAACGAGCAGGAGTCATGAAATATCATAAAGCATGAAATGGGCTTGTGAATGGAATGGGTGAACATGAGTTCTCCAAACAGCAAGATCATTTTTACAGACTAGCAGGAGTCATGAAAGATCATATAAAGCATGAAATGGGCTTGTGAATGGAATAGGTGAACATGAGTTCTCCAAACAGCAAGATCATTTTTGCAAACGAGCAGGAGTCATGAAATATCATAAAGCATGAAATGGGCTTGTGAATGGAATGGGTGAACATGAGTTCTCCAAACAGCAAGATCATTTTTTACAAACAAGCAGGAGTCATGAAATATCATAAAGCGTATAATGGGCTTGTGAATGAAATGGGTGAACATGAGTTCTCCAAACAGCAAGATCATTTTTGCAAACAAGCAGGGGTCATGAAAGATCATAAAGCATGAAATGGGCTTGTGAATGGAATGGGTGAACATGAGTTCTCCAAACAGCAAGATCATTTTTTTACAAAGAAGCAGGAGTCATGAAATATCATAAAGCGTATAATGGGCTTGTGAATGAAATGGGTGAACATGAGTTCTCCAAACAGCAAGATCATTTTTGCAAACAAGCAGGAGTCATGAAAGATCATAAAGCATGAAATGGGCTTGTGAATGGAATGGGTGAACATGAGTTCTGCAAACAAGCAGGAGTTATGAAAGATCATTATGATTACAGGGTTGCGCAGGAAATGTGGGATGATGCTTAGGAGTGCAATTATCAACAAAAGAACATGGTGCATTTAAACGTGAACCAGCTTCCAACAGAGGTGCAACATAAAATGGAAAGGGAGATTTTAAATAAAGTTACTTTGCACGACCATGGTTTGACAAAGAATAGGGTGTTTTAAATGAGCTTGTGAATGGAATGGGTGAAAATGTGTTCCTCATACAGATCTATAAAGCAGGAGTTATGAAAAGAAGATGGTGGAAATGAAGTGGTTAGAATTAATAGAGTCCATAAAAGATTAAAATAATGAGAGTTATTGAATGGGGTAATTGCATCATAACAAAATGCTCACCTTCACCTCTTATCTTACCTCTCATTTAAAAAAGGAATGCAGAGCAGTAGGTATTTACCCTGTATGGAAGAAAGCATAAACACAAGTTATGATTAACAGAGTTTCCTTTTTGCTGTATAAAAGAAAACAATGTGATTACCACTGCTTAATGGGGCAGATTGTGATAGTACTCCACAAGCTCAGGCTGATAAATGACAGGGGTGGAGCCCCCACAAAGGCTAACAACATCCTCAAACTTACTCTGCGAGAGTTTAGGTCTACTCAGATACCGGTAGATTTGGTTTGGGATCATGAGATCATGGACCCTGACAGGAGGGGCCCTGCGCCCCTGGCCTACTGTTAGTGTGTAGAAGTTCTCTTGAAGGTGGGACATTTAAAGTAGATCTTCTCAGGGAATTGCTTTGTCAGGTGGATCTGTTTGAAGGTGGTCCAGTCAATGGCAGCATGCACCTTCATTGGACGTTCTAGTCCTAAGGATGCCAAGACTCTGTGCGTACGATTTCCAATCGAGGATATCTTTTGTTTGCACACATTTGACCTTGTACGGTCGTGGATTGTGTCTGGCCTTGATCAACCCAACTAGATGTGCAGGATGTAGAATATTTCCCTACATCTGCGGACCTGGCATTCAATTGTGGCATGCATTATTCACTCTGCCCATGATTTATCTGGTAATAATGAAATGTGATGGTCTCTACATTCTTGGCAACTTTCAAGAAGGCCATAGCCATTGCTGGGAGCACAGAATTCTTGTTTTGTCCCTGACAGCCGTCACTAAACAAATCAACATTCTCTGCACCATTGTCTCGTACGACCCTCTCTTAGTTACGGTCTCATTGGAGAAATAACAGTAACCACTAGTGCTATGGATGGGTCCTGAAATGGAATCATTAGAAAATGGCAGTTCCTGTCAGTTCTTGAAAATCTGCTGAAACTCTTGATATCAGTTTTAACTTGAATTGCTTTTACTCTTTCATTCATTTTATTTTCTCCATAAATATACTTTAAAGAAAAGAGTTTCCAACATGTTTTTAAGAAGAACTAAACCTTATAGAGCATATTTAAAGCTTACCTTCTGTTTGAAGGAGAGGGCTTGTAGGGAGAGAGGATGCTCTGCCTGTTTGGCACCGGGTCTGCCTGAACATGTTGGTTGCATGCACCTGAAAAGAACGAATTGGGGTAAGTAAAGTACAGAGGAACAAGTACAAGAGAAAAATAAGTTCTGGGATGGGTCCTGAAATGGAATCATTAGAAAATGGCAGTTCCTGTCAGTTCTTGAAAATCTGCTGAAACTTTTAGTACAGCTTTAATATCAATTTTGGTCATGGATACTTTCATCAATTCTATTTTTACGAAAAGAGGCTCTAATAAAATACCTTTTCATAAATGCCTAATTATAGCATAATCATTTTAAATACTTGCCTTCCACTTGAAGGAAGGAGGATGATGGGAAGGTGTTTTGTACTGGTGGCAACGGACTGTTACCTACAACTAAACAGAACAAAGAAGGAAAAGCTACACATCTTACAAAAATTACAATAGAAAATATATCTTGCAGTTTTTTTTTAAATGCAATATGAAGGATTTTTTTAATGGAACTAAAAAGCATTCTTTTTTAAAATGCACAGTAAATTAATTTACGTAAGAATGAGACGTTTCATATTAAGATTACTCTGGCAGTATCAACTCTTTTATGTAGAAGTATTGGGAAGAATAACTACAAATGAAGCAGCAGCCTTTTCAATAATATAACAAACTCTCTTCGGTCTATGGTATTTTCATGACATTAAAAATCAAACCAATATGAAGTAGAAGCTATGCCTATAAAAGATACAATAGTATATCATGCAAAATAGGACACTAACCTTCAATCCTTGGTATTGATGCAATCTGTTTCACTGTTGGCAAAGCAAACAAAACATTATTTGTACAATTTCATGTGAAATGTATGTAATAATGTATTTCCTTTCATGAAAAAGAAGTCTGTGGAAATTTAAAAATAAGAGTGAAAAGTTCAATGTATAAGTTTAAGATTAAAGGAGTCACACCTAAAAGGTGGTCTGAACTTGTTGATATGCAGGAGAAAGTCCCAACATCATAACTGAACATCATATTTGCACCATACATTTTCTTATTAGTTGTCCAACATTACTAATCACTGCCTTCAATCAGGAACGTACCATATCTAGCCAAAGGGATGTCGAGATCATCATCTGTGTCTTCTGTGTCCATTAGGTTTTCTTCCTCCTCTCCGGCCTCTTCTTCCTCATCTTTATCCTCTTCTTAATTTTGTCTTCCTCCTCATCTACTTCTTTTCTCCCTCCTTCTTGTTCATTGTCATAGATAATTTCCAGAATCCTCCCCCTCCACCACTTTCGCCCCCATTTCATTTTTACCGCGACCCCCGGTCTAAGGCGACAATTTCTACGGAGAACCAGGTCCTCGAGAGCAACGATGTTAGTCGTACCATCCTTCTGCCAACGTACATGAACGTGAATAGCTTCCATTTTGAGCTTTGATCTGCAAAAGCATGATGAAATTGAAAAGACAATTATCAGATTATAGTCTCTCCAAAGCAGTTCCAGCACAAATGCGGAATGCCTACATGTAGAGGAATATCTAAGCAGTAATGCAATTTGCAACTTCTCTAGCTGTGGACAAGACCAGCTCAGCTTTAAAAGTCCCTTGAGCTGTTGATAAATAGAATTCAGATCCAAAGCCCTTTTACACTAAGTTCCATTAAAACAAAAAGAGATGATACTAATAAAGTAATAATACATCTAACACAAATTGAAAGAATCTTCAATTTATGAATGTATATGGACAGAAAAGGTGGGTAGATCTACTCAAATCACAGAATCAATTCGGGCTGTTGCAGTATGCATCAGTATCGTCAGGACAGAGCCATTACCAACTATGGCCCTATTGCTATTAGCTATTAGCGTTACAGCACAGAAATTACTATTATAAGTAATAAACATCTAGTACCCATGAAATTATGCACAGAATTTTTGGAATAGAATACTCATCTTTCTATTAAAATAATATAAAAACAAAACAGAAGGCAAGGCATTGGAACAATGGTGCCACAATTATCTGCGTAGGCCTACTGTAACTGAGTTAACCAACACTCACAGTACTAGGTCTATAGATCTACTACTAGTACTAGACCAAAAATTTCTGTCTCTTTCATTCGTTAGCCTCTGATTTGGGTAGGGTCAGAGGCTAACGAACGAAAGAGACAGAAATTTTCGGTCTAGAACTAGTACTACTAGTACTAGTCTACTACTAGGCCTACTACACAATGACAGACAGTAGACCTAGTTAGATCTATAAATCTAGACAAGATCTAGTCACTATAATTTTAAAGTTAAACTCTTAGTCTTACTCTTACTTAACTTAGTCTAAACTCTAGTGAAACATAAAATAAATAGTAAGTGAGTGACAACTAACACAGTAATACTAACACTCTGTAACAGTAACAGTAATACACAGTAATAACTGTCTTAAAAAGACAAGTTAAAAACTAGTTAAATGAATGTGTTAATTAACCGGCCTCCAGGACCATAGTTACTTAATAATTTCAACAGTAATAGTCTACCCGTATTAAAAAACAAAAGGGAAATGATAACACATTAAAGTTAGATTTAAGATTCATAGTACGAACAATCGTCTGTCTTGGCAGGACCTACCTATATTGTCCATTGTCCATTGAAATTGACTTTATCTAAATATCTAGATTTACTAACATCTAAATCTACAGGTGGGACAATCCGAACTTCGAGTTCGAAATATCTGCTTAAAAAGCCTTAAATGTGTTACAAATTGGCATAATTTAAGCAGCGACTTCAGATTTTCATTAAATGCATCCATCTCATCTCATAAAAGTACAACTAGGTACACGAAATACAGTTTTCTTACCAATGTTTACATCCCGCTCAGACGACGCTTCAGATTCGACGGTTCATCGTCTGCTAGAAATTATGGAGGGCGGGTTTCATGAACCGACGAATCCGCATTCGACGGTACGGTTCATGCAATCGCTCCGCGCATCGTTTCGTTTTTAGTAAAAATATAAATGTGTTTTTGTCTTAAATTATCTCAAATCAGCATCTGAAATTTTGTCAGTAGAAAGATATCATAACAATCAACGAAATTATGGAAAAAAATAAATTTCTAAAAAAATGCAGAAAATCGACGGATTCGACGGTTCATGTAAACGCCGACGAATTTACCAACGATGTATTATATTTTTTTCCCATGAGGGGTTTCATCTTCGTCCTCTTGATCTTCATGAGTCGTTGGACAATCAGACATAAAAGTTCAGAAATATATTCTTTATAGAAAATCATACCTGTGCCTTTCAACAATTCAAGAAATAATGACAGGTTTTCACGTTAGGCAAACATACTGATGTCAGCAATGCTGACATGCATCAGTCAGCATTATATTTTGACTTAATTTAGGCAACCAACCAAAGTTCATGAGTTACTTCAGACTTTTATTCTTCAGGAGTGAGCGATATGTATGAGCTCTGCTAACGGTGGAGCGCCACCTTGTGATTTGTGGAATGAATAATTTACTGCAATGTACTAAAAGTAGATTAGATGACTGATTGTACACGTAGTGGAATCATAATGTTATTTATTATCGGTGTCTATCATGACTGCATATGGATCAACACTAGATGGCGACATACGCTAATTGGCATCAGGCCCTAATAAAAACACGCGTTGTACACAGATCTCGAGATAGCCTGATATGCTACATAAGTCACTCTATTTCAAAAGGCAAATTTAAACGTTGGCAATTACTGACGGTCAAATTGTGTCTTTAATTGGTGTTTTATCTTCATCAATGCCATCTGGCTTTGCACACAAATAATAAGCCCCACAAATCACAAAGGTGGAGTACATGTGTGGGAGCATTTCAGAAATCCGCAAAAGGCACGGTGCCCTGCATTATAATTTACTGTCAATTTATCTGATATCTGAACATGAAGTTTTAGGAATGGACCACTTTATAAATTTTCATAAAAACCTTGCTCAGACAATACTGTTTCTATTTGTTAACTAGTTTATCCATAAAACAATTCCCATTAAACCCTGATACTCGGTGTCAGGTATATAAAAAAATTATGTACATGTATAAGGTGACTCAAAGGGAAATTCAACCTCGACAAACAACTATCTTAAAGAAAGCAGACAAATCAGAGAAGCAGACTGGTGGGCAGACTGGTGGGCAGACTGGTGACATTTTGAATTGATTAGGACCCCCCCCCCCAAAAAAAAAAAGAGATTTACATGGAAGTACACTGTATTTTGTGTGACTTACACGTTTTATAACTTGATTATTCATTTTCAAATCCAATAATTCTATGTTATTGTTTTTAGTATTATTAACATAAAAATACTTGTATAATTTGATTTTTCCATATTTAAAGATAATTTGTTATAATGAAACCATTCAGATACCTTCTGCAATTCAAAGTTGAGAATACTATTCAAAGATTGTAAAGAATCATGAGAAACTAAAATGTTGGTATCATCCGCAAAGAGTACAAATAGCCCGGCAGCCCAGAGCACTTTGATCAAACGAACGAGGTACCAATGTCTGAGTATTGGAACATTTAGGAAAAAACCCAGTATATCCAAAAGTGGATGTCTGCCGGGACCCCTCTGCTGCATGTGGCCCCTGGGGCCGGTTAAAAGGGGCCCAAAAATGCATTTGATCAAACGAACGAGGTACCACTTGAAACCAAAGTCAACTTAATGCATGCAAACACTTAGTACTGAATGGCCCATGCCAGACAAATTTTCTGCTGCAAAGGGCCCGCCAGACGCCCCTAAAGGGCCCCTAAAAATGCATTTGATCAACCGAACGAGGTACCACTTGAAACCAATGTCAACTTAATGCATGATTGCCACAAAGTACTGAATGGCCCATGCCAGACAAAATTTCTGCTGCTAAGGGCCCGCCAGACGCCCCCTAATATGGCCCAAATGTCCATTATCGTAGCATTGACCCAGATCAAATATGCAAGGTATCACTCAAAACCAGTTTGGAATGCTTCGGTTAATCTTACAGACTAGGGAAATCATCATGCCAGACAAATTTTCTGCTGCAAAGGGCCCGCCAGACGCCCCTAAAGGGCCCCTAAAAATGCATTTGATCAAACGAACGAGGTACCACTTGAAACCAATGTCAACTTAATGCATGATTGCCACAAAGTACTGAATGGCCCATGCCAGACAAATTTTCTGCTGCTAAGGGCCCGCCATACGCCCCCTAATATGGCCCAAATGCCCATTATCGTAGCATTGACCCAGATCAAATATGTAACGTACCACTCAAAATCAGTTTGGAATGCTTGGGTTAATCTTACAGACTATGGATATCATGCCAGACAAATTTTCTGCTGCAAAGGGCCGACAGACAAAATAAAGGGGGCCCCAAATGGGCCATAATTATGATCAATCATAGTTGGTACCACACAAAACTAATATCAAATGAAAAGGTACTTTCAACAGAGTAAAGAACTGCCAATTTTCTTCTGCATAGGTCACACCTGATAGAAAGAAGAGGTGGCCAAATGGGCCTAATGAATTGGATTTCGATGCAGATTATATGTGACATGACATTTGTAACATTCCACAGTGTAAAGAAATGCCAATGCAATACAAATTTTCTTGTGCAAAAGGCAACTACCTGTTTAAAAAAAATGTATGTGGCCCCCGGGCCTAATGAATGCATTTAAATTTGATGCAGTTTAAATAGTTAAGGTACCACAAGAAACCAATCTATAACAATCAAGAATATCCTGAACAATTCAAATCCCTTCGCACTGCATAGGCCAAAGGAATGATGAGATTAGTATACTAGTACGTGTATCAATTATTACTGAATATTTTATTGAGCAAAACAAAAATTACACAAACTCAGACTATGAGGGAGATGCTGATCGACAGTTATATTGCATTCTCAAATCCATTCTTTTTCCTTTTATCGGTAGTCGGTACTTTGTATCATGAGCAGAAAAAAGAAATCACACTTCACATTTCCAATGAAATCCTGAAAGCAAGATGAATGTTCTGTATTTCACTTCCTGCGTCTTTTTTTTCTCTCCATATAAAGCATACTTATTGAAAACACGGACAATCATCTTGACTCCATTCCTTGATACAAAATATAAGATGAGTAATTGGCCTATATTACTCCATATTGGTCTTTTAGAACTTCCATCATTACACTTATTCAATTACACTCAATTCAATCCATTTTTTTCAGAAATATGAATGCCAGATGAAGGAATCTTTTACGTTTCAAGAAAGTCATCTTGCTAGTTTAAAATTTAATGAAATGATAATTGACAAAGGTAGTAACAAAGGATCACTATTTGATTACTCTGAACATAGCAAATGTTAGGTATTGCATCGAAGTATAAGAACTGAGAGTTCATGTCTCTTGACAGTGATTAAACACAGAACATTCATTTTGCTTTCAGGATTTCATTGGAAATGTGAAGTGTGATTTCTTTTTTCATCAAGGGATGCTCCTTTATTGAATTTTTTTGTTGTTGATTTTATAAAATGGTCTAGCTTTCTAGGTCAAGATATCTCTTCTTCTTTTTTTTCTTCCAAAAAAGTCTAGTAATATAAGGTCGTGCCATAAATTGATAAGGCAAGTTTGTCGCATTCATACATCGTTACTTTGAACCATGCAGGATGCGCAGTACATTCATGTCCATGCTTTGCGAGCTTTAAAATAAAAATCTCTTTTGTCAGACTACATGTACATGTATGTCTTAAGATGACACTGACATGTAAGCGTTCTTTCTCAAGATTTTGATAACTTTTAGACTTTGTAGATTTACAATGCTAACATAAACACAATGTGTAAGATATTTTTATTTGTAATACATAAACTGATTTTATACCTCTTCAGTGATTCCAGCGAAATAAAGTAACTGCCAAGTTAAACACTGCTCATGATACAAAGTACCGACTACCGATAAAAGGAAAAAGAATGGATTTGAGAATGCAATATAACTGTCGATCAGCATCTCCCTCATAGTCTGAGTTTGCGTAATTTTTGTTTTGCTCAATACAATATTCATTAATACAGTGTAATTGATACACGTACTAGTATACTAATCTCATCATTCCTTTGGCCTATGCAGCGCGAAGGGATTTGAATTGTTCAGGATATTCTTGATTGTTATAGATTGGTTTCTTGTGATACCTTAACTATTTAAACTGCATCAAATTTAAATGCATTCATTAGGCCCGGGGGCCACGTACATTATTTTTAAACATGTAGTTGCCTTTTGCACAAGAAAATTTGTATTGCATTGGCATTTCTTTACACTGTGGAACGTTACAAATGTCATGTCACATATAATTCTGTTATAAATAGTGTCTTTTTCAGAACATGCCGTTTCTATACTTAGGAGTGGGGAAATATACACCTAACAATGCAGTATTAGATGAGATGGGTTGGGACCCACCATTTTATCACCAAATTCAATTGGTTGTTAGATTATGGAGTAACTTAAGTAAACTCAATAGTGACCGCTACCTAAGTAAAATCTTCTCTTGGTCTAAGTCTTTAGCAAAAAAAACCCCCCAAAAATGGTGTTTCAGAGTCAAAGAGCTTTTTTCAAAATTACAATGTATACATATTCTACCTTTAGCAAATCTTATCAGTACAGATAATTTTGTAAAAACTGTGTCATCGTCATGTAAATTATTTATCGAGAATAGATGGAGAAATTCAATCTTTGACGAAAAAAGGAAGAAAGCTCATAAAAAATAAACTTAGAACTTATCGAAATTTTAAACAATCTTTGAGCACCTCAAAATATGTAATAGAATGTCAAAATAGATCAAACAGACGTGCTTTGGCTTTGTTTAGATGCGGTTGTGCCCCTATAGCTCTTGAAAATGGGCGTTATCAAAATGTTCCATATATGAAGAAAGATACTGTGTTATTTGTAATTCTAGTAACATAGAAGATGAGTTCCACTGTTTTATGATTTGTTCAGCATATAATGACATCAGATCACAACATGTTGATGATAATACTAGAACATGACCATACGTTTACGGATCTTTCCACATACCAACAATTTCTATACCTAATTTCAGCCGACTCACTGAACAGTTTAATAGCCAGTTTCACAAACCAAATCCTAACAACTCGCCAAGAATTTGTGTACTACTTAAATGAATATTTTTTTTCTTTCTTTCCTGTCTTTTGTTGTTGTTGTTGGTATGTTTTTAGTGCATGCCAACCAACTATTAATTACACTGTAATACATGAATATTCTTTTTCTGTATTTGTGATTATGTTATATTTATACTATGTTACCATGTCAAATTGTTTATGACTGTTATTTTGTATGTATCACTCATAGGCCTTTTCAGGCCGGCCGTCTGATGACGGGTGTGATTTTTTAATAAAGAAATAAACTTAACTAAACTAAACTAAACTAAACTGTCATCTGCATCAATATCCAATTCATTAGGCCCATATAGGGCCACATTTGGCCACCTCTTCTTTCTATCAGGTGGGACCTATGCAGAAGAAAATTGGCAGTTCTTTACTCTGTAGAAAGTGCCTTTTCATTTGATATTAGTTTTGTGTGGTACCAACTATGCTTGATCATATGGCCCATTTGGGGGCCCCTTTTTTATTGTGTCTGTCGGCCCCTTTGCAGCAGAAAATTTGTCTGGCATGATTTCCATAGTCTGTAAGATTAACCCAAGCATTCCAAACTGGTTTTGAGTGGTACGTTACATATTTAATCTGGGTCAATGCTACGATAATGGGCATTTGGGCCATATTAGGGGGCGTCTGGCGGGCCCTTAGCAGCAGAAAATTTGTCTGGCATGGGCCATTCAGTACTTTGTGGCAATCATGCATTAAGTTGACATTGGTTTCAAGTGGTACCTCGTTCGTTTGATCAAATGCATTTTTAGGGGCCCTTTAGGGGCGTCTGGCGGGCTCTTTGCAGCAGAAAATTTGTCTGGCATGATGATTTCCATAGTCTGTAAGATTAACCGAAACATTCCAAACTGGTTTTGAGTGGTACCTTGCATATTTGATCTGGGCCAATGCTACGATAATGGGCATATATCCCAGCTAACACAAAACGTTATCATAACATTTTCAAAAGGTCTTACAAATGTCTTGAAGACAACATTTTCTAAAACTGTCATTATAACATTTATAAAACATTATTGATATTATGTTTAACATTATAAAAACATTTTAGTAATGTACCATGTCCGATGATTTTCGGGTAATGTTTTAAAACATCTTTTAAACATTATTGTAAAATGTTTAAAAATATCTTACAAACGGCCGACATTTTATGTTTTTATAATATCATAAGAATGTTTTGAAGGAAGCAAAGAAACGTTTTCCCAACATCTTTTAAATGTTATTGATATGATATAAAAGAACATTTTAAAAATGTTGTTAAAATATTGTAACCCTTACATTTAGACGTTGTACAAACGTCACAAAAATACATTTTAAATACGTTTTTATTAAAACATTAAAAAACATTTTTGAATGTTTTTCTAAATGTTTAAAAAGATCTTACAAACATTTCACATGTAATGTTTTGTAATATCATAATAATGTTTTCAAAAAGGAAAGAAATGTTTTTCTTACATGTTTTAAATGTTATAGATATGATATTAAAAAAAACATTTTAAAAATGTTGTTAAAATATTGTAGTCTTTACATTGAAACGTTTTACAAATGTCACAAGAATACATTTTAAATACGTTTTTATCAAAACAATTAAAATTACATTTTTAAACGTTTTTCAAAATGTTTTAAAAAGATCTTACAAACATTCCAGATGTAATGTTTTCGTAATATCGTAAAAATGTTTCAAAGAATAAAAGAAACGTTTTTCAAACATCTTTTAAATGTTATTGATATGATATAAACAGAACATTTTAGAAACGTTATTAAAATATTGTAACCCTTACATTTAGACGTTGTACAAACGTCACAAAAATATATTTTAAATACGTTTTTATTAAAACATTTAAAAAAACATTTTTTGAATGTTATTCTAAATGTTTAAAAAACATCTTACAAACATTTCACATATAATGTTTTCGTAATATCATAATAATGTTTTCAAAAAGGAAAGAAATTTTTTTCTAACATGTTTTAAATGTTATAGATATGATATTAACAAAAACATTTTTAAAATGTTGTTAAAATATTGTAGTCTTTACATTGAAACGTTTTACAAATGTCACAAGAATACATTTTAAATACGTTTTTATCAAAACAATTAAAATAACATTTTTTGAACGTTTTTTAAAATGTTTTAAAAAGATCTTACAAACATTCCAAGTGTAATGTTTTCGTAATATCGTAAAAATGTTTCAAAGAATAAAAGAAACGTTTTTCAAACATCTTTTAAATGTTATTGATATGATATAAACAGAACATTTTTAAAATGTTGTTAAAATATTGTAGACTTTACATTGAAACGTTTTACAAATGTCACAAGAATACGTTTTAAATACGTTTTTATCAAAACAATTAAAATATCATTTTTTGAACGTTTTTCAAAATGTTTAAAAAATATCTCACAAACATTCCAGATGTAATGTTTCCGTGATATCATAAAAATGTTTTCAAAGAAGAAAAAAAACTTTTTTCCAACATCTTTTAAATGTTAAAGATATGATATAAAAGAACATTTTAAAAAGGTTGTTAAAATATTGTAACCCTTACATTTAGACGTTGTACAAACGTCACAAAAATACATTTTAAATACGTTTCTTTTAAAACATTTAAAAAAACAATTTTGAATGTTTTTCTAAATGTTTAAAAAAGATCTTACAAACATTTCACATGTAATGTTTTTTGTAATATCGTAATGTTTAAAAAAAGGTAAGAAACGTTTTTCTAACATGTTTTAAATGTTATAGATATGATATTAAAAAAAACATTTTAAGAATGTTGTTAAAATATTGTAATCTTTACATTGAAACGTTGTACAATAGTCATAAGAATACATTTTAAATACGTTTTTATCAAAACAATTAAATAACATTTTTTGAACGTTTTTCTAAATGTTTTAAAAAGATCTTACAAACATTCCAGATGTAATGTTTTCGTAATATCGTAAAAATGTTTCAAAGAAGAAAAGAAACGTTTTTCAAACATCTTTTAAATGTTATTGATATAATATAAACAGAACATTTTAAGAATGTTGTTTAAATATTGTAATCTTTACATTGAAACGTTTTACAAATGTCACAAAAATACATTTTAAATACGTTTTTATCAAAACAATTAAAATAACATTTTTTAAACGTTTTTCTAAATGTTTAAAAAAGATCTCACAAACATTCCAGATGAAATGTTTACGTAATATCATAATAATGTTTTCAAAGAAGAAAAGAAACGTTTTTCCAAAATCTTTTAATTGTTAAAGATATGAAATAAAAAAAAAAACATTTTAAAAATGTTGTTAAAATATTGTAGTCTTTACATTAAAACGTGTTACAAATGTCACAAGAATACGTTTTAAATACGTTTTTATCAAACCAATTGAAATAACATTTTTTGAACGTTTTTCAAAATGTTTAAAAAATATCTCACAAACATTCCAGATGTAATGTTTTCGTAATATCATAATAATGTTTTCAAAGAAGAAAATAAACGTTTTTCCAACATCTTTGAAATGTTATTAATATGATATAAACAGAACATTTTAAGAATGTTGTTTAAATATTGTAATCTTTACATTGAAACATTTTACAAATGCCACAAGAATACGTTTTAAATACGTTTTTATCAAATCGATTAAAATAACATTTTTTGAACGTCTTTCTAAATGTTTAAAAAAGATCTCACGAACATTCCAGATGTAATGTTTTCGTAATATCATAATAATGTTTTCAAAGAAGAAAATAAACGTTTTTCCAACATCTTTGAAATGTTATTAATATGATATAAACAGAACATTTTAAGAATGTTGTTTAAATATTGTAATCTTTACATTGAAACATTTTACAAATGCCACAAGAATACGTTTTAAATACGTTTTTATCAAATCGATTAAAATAACATTTTTGAACGTCTTTCTAAATGTTTAAAAAAGATCTCACGAACATTCCAGATGTAACGTTTTCGTAATATCATAATAATGTTTTCAAAGAAGAAAAAAAAAACGTTTTTCCAACATCTTTTAAATGTTAAAGATATGATATAAAAGAACATTTTTAAAAGCTTGTTAAAATATTGTAACCCTTACATTTAGACGTTGTACAAACGTCACAAAAATACATTTTAAATACGTTTCTTTTAAAACATTAAAAAAAACAATTTTTCAATGTTTTTCTAAATGTTTAAAAAAGATCTTACAAACATTTCACATGTAATGTTTTTTGTAATATCGTAATGTTTAAAAAAAGGTAAGAAACGTTTTTCTAACATGTTTTAAATGTTATAGATATGATATTAAAAAAAACATTTTAAGAATGTTGTTAAAATATTGTAATCTTTACATTGAAACGTTGTACAATAGTCATAAGAATACATTTTAAATACGTTTTTATCAAAACAATTAAAATAACATTTTTTGAACGTTTTTCTAAATGTTTTTAAAAGATCTTACAAACATTCCAGATGTAATGTTTTCGTAATATCATAATAATGTTTTCAAAGAAGAAAATAAACGTTTTTCCAACATCTTTGAAATGTTATTAATATGATATAAACAGAACATTTTAAGAATGTTGTTTAAATATTGTAATCTTTACATTGAAACATTTTACAAATGCCACAAGAATACGTTTTAAATACGTTTTTATCAAATCGATTAAAATAACATTTTTGAACGTCTTTCTAAATGTTTAAAAAAGATCTCACGAACATTCCAGATGTAACGTTTTCGTAATATCATAATAATGTTTTCAAAGAAGAAAAAAAAAACGTTTTTCCAACATCTTTTAAATGTTAAAGATATGATATAAAAGAACATTTTTAAAAGCTTGTTAAAATATTGTAACCCTTACATTTAGACGTTGTACAAACGTCACAAAATACATTTTAAATACGTTTCTTTTAAAACATTAAAAAAAACAATTTTTCAATGTTTTTCTAAATGTTTAAAAAAGATCTTACAAACATTTCACATGTAATGTTTTTTGTAATATCGTAATGTTTAAAAAAAGGTAAGAAACGTTTTTCTAACATGTTTTAAATGTTATAGATATGATATTAAAAAAAACATTTTAAGAATGTTGTTAAAATATTGTAATCTTTACATTGAAACGTTGTACAATAGTCATAAGAATACATTTTAAATACGTTTTTATCAAAACAATTAAAATAACATTTTTTGAACGTTTTTCTAAATGTTTTTAAAAGATCTTACAAACATTCCAGATGTAATGTTTTCCTAATATAGTAAAAATGTTTCAAAGAAGAAAAGAAACGTTTTTCAAACATCTTTTAAATGTTATTGATATAATATAAACAGAACATTTTAAGAATGTTGTTTAAATATTGTAATCTTTACATTAAAACGTTTTACAAATGTCACAAAAATACATTTTAAATACGTTTTTATCAAAACAATTAAAATAACATTTTTAAACGTTTTTCTAAATGTTTAAAAAAGATCTCACAAACATTCCAGATGTAATGTTTTCTTAATATCATAATAACGATTTCAAAGAAGAAAGGAAACGTTTTTCTCACATGTTTTAAATGTTATATAGATATGATATTAAAAAAAAACATTTTAAAAATGTTGTTAAAATATTGTAGTCTTTACATTGAAACGTTTTACAAATGCCACAAGAATACGTTTTAAATACGTTTTTATCAAAACAATTAAAATAACATTTTTTAACGTTTTTCAAAACGTTTTTAAAAGATCTTACAAACATTCCAGATGTAATGTTTTCGTAATATCGTTATAATGTTTCAAAGAAGAAAATAAACGTTTTCCCAACATCTTTTAAATGTTATTGATATGATATTTAAAAAAAAAATTAAAAATGTCGTTAAAATATTGTAGTCTTTACATTGAAACATGTTACAAATGTCTTAAGAATACGTTTGAATACGTTTTTATCAAAACAATTAAAATAAAAAATTTTGAACGTTTTTCAAAATGTTTAAAAAAGATCTCACAAACATTCCAGATGTAATGTTTCCGTAATATCATAATAATGTTTTCAAAGAAGAAAAGAAACGTTTTTCCAACATCTTTTAAATGTAATAGATATGATATTAAAAAAAAATATTAAAAATGTCGTTAAAATATTGTAGTCTTTACATTGAAACGTGTTACAAATGTCACAAGAATACGTTTTAAATACGTTTTTATCAAAACAATTAAAATAACATTTTTTGAACGTTTTTAAAAATGTTTAAAAAATATTTCACAAACATTCCAGATGTAATGTTTTCTTAATATCATAATAATGTTTTCAAAGCAGGAAATAAACGTTTTTCCAACATCTTTTAAATGTTATAGATATGATATAAACTTAACATTTTAAGAATGTTGTTAAAATATTGTAATCTTTACAATAAAACGTTTTACAAATGTCACAAGAACACATTTTAAATATGTTTTTATCAAAACGATTAAAACAACATTTTTGAACGTTTTTCAAAATGTTTTATAAAGATCTCACAAACATTCGAGATGTAATGTTTTCGTAATATCGTAATAATGTTTCAAAGAAGAAAAGAAACGTTTTTCCAACATCTTTTAAATGTTATTGATATGATATAAACATAACATTTTAAGAATGTTGTTAAAATATTGTAATCTTTGCATTTCGACGTTGTACAAAAGTTATAAAAACATTTCAGAAACAATTTTATCAAAACAATTTAAAAACATTTTTGAACGTTTTTCAAAATGTTTTAAAAAGATCATACAAACATTCCAGATGAAATGTTTTCGTAATATCGTAATTATGTTTCAAAGAAGAAAAGAAACGTTTTTCCAACATCTTTTAAATGTTATTGATATGATATAAATGTAACATTTTAAGAATGTTGTTAAAATATTGTAATCTTTACATTAAAACGTTTTACAAATGTCACGAGAACACATTTTAAATATGTTTTTATCAAAACGATTAAAACAACATTTTTTTAACGTTTTTCAAAATGTTTTTAAAAAATCTCACAAACATTCGAGATGTAATGTTTTCGTTATATCGTAATAATGTTTCAAAGAAGAAAAGAAACGTTTTTCCAACATCTTTTGAATGTTATTGATATGATATAAACATAACATATTAAGTATGTTGTTAAAATATTGTAATCTTTGCATTTCGACGTTGTACAAAAGTTATAAAAAAACATTTCAGAAACAATTTTATCAAAACAATTTAAAAAACATTTTTGAACGTTTTTCAAAATGTTTTAAAAAGATCATACAAACATTCCAGATGTAATGTTTTCGTTATATCGTAATAATGTTTCAAAGAAGAAAAGAAACGTTTATCCAACATCTTTTGAATGTTATTGATATGATATAAACATAACATTTTAAGAATGTTGTTAAAATATTGTAGTCTTTACATTGAAACGTGTTACAAATGTCACAAGAATACGTTTTAAATACGTTTTTATCAAAACAATTAAAATAACATTTTTTAAACGTTTTTCAAAATGTTTAAAAAAGATCTCACAAACATTTCAGATGTAATGTTTTCGTAATATCATAATAATGTTTTCAAAGAAGAAAACAAACGTTTTTCCAACATCTTTTAAATGTTATATATATGATATTAATAAAAAACATTTTAAAAATGTTGTTAAAATATTGTAGTCTTTACATTGAAACGTGTTACAAATGTCACAAGAATACGTTTTAAATACGTTTTTATAAAAACAATTAAAATAACATTTTTGAACGTTTTTAAAATGTTTAAAATATTTCACAAACATTCCAGATGTAATGTTTTCTTAATATCATAATAATGTTTTCAAAGCAGGAAATAAACGTTTTTCCAACATCTTTTAAATGTTATAGATATGATATAAACTTAACATTTTAAGAATGTTGTTAAAATATTGTAATCTTTACAATAAAACGTTTTACAAATGTCACAAGAACACATTTTAAATATGTTTTTATCAAAACGATTAAAACAACATTTTTTGAACGTTTTTCAAAATGTTTTAAAAAGATCTCACAAACATTCGAGATGTAATGTTTTCGTAATATCGTAATAATGTTTCAAAGAAGAAAAGAAACGTTTTTCCAACATCTTTTAAATGTTATTGATATGATATAAACATAACATTTTAAGAATGTTGTTAAAATATTGTAATCTTTGCATTTCGACGTTGTACAAAAGTTATAAAAAAACATTTCAGAAACAATTTTATCAAAACAATTTAAAAACATTTTTTGAACGTTTTTCAAAATGTTTTAAAAAGATCATACAAACATTCCAGATGAAATGTTTTCGTAATATCGTAATTATGTTTCAAAGAAGAAAAGAAACGTTTTTCCAACATCTTTTAAATGTTATTGATATGATATAAATGTAACATTTTAAGAATGTTGTTAAAATATTGTAATCTTTACATTAAAACGTTTTACAAATGTCACGAGAACACATTTTAAATATGTTTTTATCAAAACGATTAAAACAACATTTTTTTAACGTTTTTCAAAATGTTTTAAAAATCTCACAAACATTCGAGATGTAATGTTTTCGTTATATCGTAATAATGTTTCAAAGAAGAAAAGAAACGTTTTTCCAACATCTTTTGAATGTTATTGATATGATATAAACATAACATATTAAGAATGTTGTTAAAATATTGTAATCTTTGCATTTCGACGTTGTACAAAAGTTACAAAAACATTTCAGAAACAATTTTATCAAAACAATTTAAAAACATTTTTTGAACGTTTTTCAAAATGTTTTAAAAAGATCATACAAACATTCCAGATGTAATGTTTTCGTTATATCGTAATAATGTTTCAAAGAAGAAAAGAAACGTTTATCCAACATCTTTTGAATGTTATTGATATGATATAAACATAACATTTTAAGAATGTTGTTAAAATATTGTAGTCTTTATTGAAACGTGTTACAAATGTCACAAGAATACGTTTTAAATACGTTTTTATCAAAACAATTAAAATAACATTTTTTTAACGTTTTTCCAAATGTTTAAAAAAGATCTCACAAACATTTCAGATGTAATGTTTTCGTAATATCATAATAATGTTTTCAAAGAAGAAAACAAACGTTTTTCCAACATCTTTTAAATGTTATATATATGATATTAATAAAAAACATTTTAAAAATGTTGTTAAAATATTGTAGTCTTTACATTGAAACGTGTTACAAATGTCACAAGAATACGTTTTAAATACGTTTTTATCAAAACAATTAAAATAACATTTTTGAACGTTTTTCAAAATGTTTAAAAAAGATCTTACAAACATTCCACATTTTATGTTTTCTTTATATCGCAAGGAAACATTTTCCCACATCTTTTAATGCTATACAAACGATATAAAAAGAACATTTTAGAGATATTTTAAAAATATTGTAATACTTACACTTAAACATTGTACAGAAGTCATAAAATTTAGTTTCAAATATGTTTAAACATAGGCCTACTATTATTTAACCATTTAAACAAATGATAATTAAAGTAATAAAGTCAATAATAAAAACATAACATTAATAGCGGTTCCCACCAAATATACGTACGAAGGTGAAAACAAATAAACAATTTTTTTTGTCCATTGACGTAGTGACGTACACTTTGATATCTTCACCCCTCTCCCGAATCGGCAGTATTTTTCCCTGCCCCCAAGCTTTGTTTTTAATAACTTTTACGTATGAAACGACTAAAACATGCAACATTTCTCAGTGAAATAATCGATTTTTCGTAACCCGGATATATAGACTTCTACACGGGCGGATCCAGTAAGGGGGCCAAATTTTGAGAAAATATTTAGCGGCGAATCAGGGGTAGGGAGGGGAAGGGAGCACTTTTCAAAATCTTTTTTGGGCTCAACGGGGGAGAAAGGGCACTACTTTTTTCTTCTCAAGATCTCCCCTGCTTATTAGCCGGCTGGCTAATTCGCCGCTTTATATTTTCTCAAGACTTGGCCCCCCCCCCTTTTGCGGCCGCCTGGATCTGCCCCTGTCAGTGGCGGATCCAGGAGGCAAACAAAAAAATTGTGCTCACCCCCACTGAGCGAAAAATCGACCAGCACGGTTTTCAAATTTTTGCACGGTGGGCCCCTTTTCGGCTCCCTCCCTTGCCGCCGGCTGGATCCGCCCCTGGCCCCTGTAGGAGGCTATATATCCAGGTTAGTTTATTTCACTAAGAAATGTTGCGTGTTTTAGTCGTTTCATTCGTATAAGTCAATAAAAACATAGCTGGGGGAGGGGGCTGAAAAAAATCCTGCGGAATTGGTGGGGGTGAAGAATGTCAGAAGAATGCCAGGGAGCGCCCAATTTTCATTTTTTGTTTTAAAAAGGTAAAATTAATGTTACCATCTCTTTTTTTACCTGTTTTTTGGGCCAGGGGTGGGGCCGGGCCCATCGCCCCCTGTGGTCCGCGCCCGGCCTCCTACTCAACCTCTATCCTGCAAAACAGTTGTCGTTTTTGAGATATTCAATTCATGGCTATATTTCTGGCATTTTTAATAATTATATTTTTGTTCTCTTTTCTTTAACAATTTTCATATTGTGTAATTTCTTTCAGTTTCTTTAATACTTTATTTTTGCGGGGGCGGGGGGGGTCAGTTATTTATTGCATGTTTATTTCCGATCTGCATCTTTCATATAATCATCTTCATAATAGGCATTTGAGCTAGCACTCGATATTACGATCGTGTCACTGTATTTCTTTGACTTCTTGACAGCATTAAATGAAAGGTTGAGTTCTTGGAGGGGTCAGAAAGTTCGCAAAATATGACAATAAAGAAAACATGAAAAACTACACTCTTTAGAGACGGCCCCTTCAAAACAATTCTTGAATTCTTGAACTGATCCAATAAGATGGAATTGTAACAATTTGTTTGTCTAATTCTCCAAGAGTTTTATATCACAATGAATGACAGCTATAGAAAGGAAGCTGTAACTCAAATACAAAAGTCTATACCGAGTCCTTCCAGACAATAAAACAACATCAGGAATAGTTACACGAATGAGAGGCAATTAAGTTAGTATACTTGGTAACAAAACTGACACATTCGATAACAAATGGATAAATTTTGAGAGGATTTTGATCGTTTAATGATATTATATTGAATTTCCCACATCATTTTCAGTCATGATGTTGCATTGTTGTTGTTGTTTTTAAATAAAATCTATGTTCTGTATATCAGTACAGCTAGCTATAGTATTATTATTATCATATTATTATTATCAATATGCTACGGTTTCAGTAATCGCGTATTATGGTTGATATTCGTTATTTATATCTTATTCTGAAGTATCATATGATATTCATTTGTACATGTATTCAAATATGTTATTCAGAGATTGATTTTCAATAAAAAGACCTGTCGGAGGGGTCGGAGGGTCCAAAAACTGGAAGAAGAAAAAAGAAAGAAACAAAAACTGGAACTCAATTTGTGTTTGCTGCCATCTAGTGGTAGAGAGCGAAATATTTAATTTCAATTTCAAAATCCCGGCATGGCAAAAAGTTACAAGTACAACTCTCAACGGCGCTTTTCAATCTGACATTACTTTGCCATTTCGCCAGATTTGTCTTCTTTTCAAACCCACAGTATGGGGAAAAGGTTAGATTAACATCAGGAAAGAAGAATTTTGAGAGTTTTCCAGAGCAAGAATTTAACAAAATGAGAAAGGATCGAACCAGGCCAGGCCAGAATTCACCAAGTTATACATAGATCTAGCTCAGACTAGAGTCAGACAGTGGTCCCACACATCCACTCATGTGTGGGAAAATAGTCGGTCTGAAGAAAACGACATCTTTCCTTTGCACTGGACTGCTAGCTGCTGGAGCTACTTTGAAGATCATCATTTTGTCAAGGATGTGAGTAATAAAGTTCTATACTAAATTTTTATAGTAAATGATCTTACTTTAATAAATTTTGATTTTGATTCATGAAAAAATCCAAACCGATCGCATTTGAAATTGAATTTTGAAATCATGAGACATGAAGATCGAAGACTAGTAGTAGGTCTAGTAGTAGTAGTAGGCTAGATCTAGATAGAATAGACCTAGTAGGCCTAGTAGTAGTAGTAGATTATTTATATCACTTATACTGTAGCTGTGATAGGCCTAGATCTAAAGCTGATCACTCCAGCTACTGAGCTAGATCCAGATCCAGCAAAGCATAGAATCTAATATTCAATACTAGTAGTAATGCCTGGCATGGCATGGCATGCGTACAGTATTGACCTCTAGCGCTGCATGCATACATCACGTGCTGAGCTGACAGGCATCAATTTAGTACACACGTTGTGTGCTAAAATCCTTCCCATAGAGATTGCACGCAGCCCTACAGTATGCAAGTCTGCATTGCGCGATCGTGCAAAATTGGTCAATGTTTTTATTACCAAATCGAGATTCAAACCTTTATTCATTGTGATCCTGAAGATTGAAGTAGGGTGTCTGAACGAATTTTCAAGTTTCCCTTTTGGTTTGTTTTTCACCATTATCAGGGTGTCTGAAGTTGATTTTTCAATTTTCCCTTTTGGATCGTTTTTCACCATTGTGGTTGAATAATTGAAAAAATCATTCAGAATAATACATTTCAAATTTCAAGACTCACCAATGTTTCTATCAAAAGATAAGCCCCCTCAAATAAAAGAAATATTCATGCTATTTTTGTCAGCATCAACAAAAAGACTTACACGCAGAGTTATGTTGTTTTGCTAAATTTAGCAAAACAGCTGGATTGCGCAATATGCTGAATTGCGCAATATGAAGCGTATGCGTGTTGCTTAGCTGCATGCGCAACTCGAGCGCGAACGGCAATCCATTGTCTTCAATGGGCATCCACTTCCAGGTCTGTTTGCCAATACACACACGCGGTCCGATGCATATTCATGTGCAGATTTTACGCGCTATCACCATGCGTTCGCCTGTGTGGAGCTCACGCCTTTCTTAGCTGATCTGAAAAATGGGAGGAAGGGTATTTTCAAACTGTAATTGTTTGTGATCCCTGGGGCTAGCGAAAAATAAGCGTATGGATATATTCCTTACGACTGGGACTACTTATCGCCGGGCGCATATCTCAAAAGTGGCAAATTTCGAGATAGCCAGGAAACAATGTTTATTAAAATAGCTGTTTTGACCAAGATATTTTTAGAATTTCGAGATAACGCCCTTTGGAAATATGGGGATTAATCTGCTCTTTCATATGACACCTCATTTATTGAGTATCACCTTCAGGATCACAAAGAATAAAGGTTTGAATCTCGCTTTTGAAAAAAAACTTTGACCAATTTTGCATGATCGCGCAATGAACGTAGACTAACTCTGTAAGTTGGGGCTTTGATCGGATCGGAAGATCGGAGCGACACCCTCGCACCTTTGATCGGTATCGGCGAAAAATATTGGCAATGCCGATTTTTTTTTTTTTTTTTAATGCTGAAAATTTTCAAGTTTTGGGCTATCACTTGCTTTAAAAAAATGCATAGCTGGGATTATTTTGTCATTTAGAGTTGTTGTCGACCATGTTTGTTGATACTAAGTGCCTTTTCATGACTTTGAAATTGATAATATAGAGGCAAAACATGCGAGCCGCCATCTTGGATGTTAATGACAATGGACAAAAAATGCGTGCCTACATTATAATCCAAGATGGCGGCTCGCATGTTTTGCCTCTTTTCTTAGACCAATATTATTAATTTCAAAGTCATTAAAAGGCACTAAATATCAACAAACATGGTCCACAACAACTCCAAATGACAAAATAATCCCAGCTATGCATTTTTAAAAGCATTTGATAGCCCAAAACTTGAAAAAATTCGAATTAAAAAAAAAAAAATCTGCTTTTTTTTTCCGATCATTTTTTTGATCGGCGATCAGAATTTATTTTCCGATCTCCCATGATCGGCCGATCGCCCCGATCCAATGATCGGTTACAGGGTTAACGTAGACTGCATAGGGATGCGTGCAATCTCTATGGGAAGAAGTTTAGCACTTAACATCGGGTGCGGATCAGACACCCTACCATTATGGTTGGATAATTAAAAAATTATTCACTCAGAATAATACATTTCAATTTGAAGACTCACCGATGTTTCTATCCAAGGATACAGCCCCCCAAAAAAAATCCCAGAAATATTCATCATTTTTTTGTCAGAATCAACGAAAAGACGTACACGCAGAGTTATTTTGTTTTGCTAATTATAGCTAAACAGCTGCATTGTGCAATATGCAAGCGTATGCGTGTTGCTTAGCTGCATGCGTAACTTGAGCGCGATCGCAAGCCTCTCCTCCGGTGTCTTCCGTGTGCACGTTCCACACGTGGTGACTGTCGCGGTCCGAATGCATATGCATGTGCAGATTTTACGCGCTGTCACCATGGGTTTGGGCAGAGCGGAGCTCACGCCTCCCTATTTAGCTGATCCAAAAAATAAGGGGAAGGGTATTTTCAAACTGTTCTCGCTTTTGATCCCTTGGAGCCAGTGAAAAAATAAGCACATGGATATTATCTAGCCCTGCATAAGCCTCGGGGGCTCACTTCAGGAGAGTGGCAAATATCGCAGCTACGATGTGAACAATGTTTAAATCGCTGTTTTGATCAAGATATTTTTAGAATTCAAAAAATGAGCCCCTGTGGGAATTATGGAGAAAACCTGCTCTTTCATATGAGATCATTTATTGAGTATCACCTTAGGATCACGAGCGATAAAGGTTTGAATCTCAATTTGGTAATAATAAAAACATTGACCAATTTTGCATGAGCGCGCAATGCACATAGACTGCAAATGGGTGTTTGCAATCTCTATGGGAAGGATTTTAGCACACAAAACCGAGTGCACGATCAGACACTCTAGTTAAAGGCATCATTTAAAGGTATAGACCAGTTTTGGAAACGCCCCCCTTTAAAAAATGAAATGGAAGCTCTCATTACCAATCATGTGAAAGAATATGTTTTGACTAATACGTGATGATACAAATTTTGCCGGAAACCTCATACTAATTGATATATTTGGTAAATTATTATATCTATTGGGACCAAATAGATATCGCGACGTGTAGTGTAGTCCCATATACATCTTTCTGTGTACAGTGCTTGTAACTTTACCAAGACTTGGCCAAATTTCTTATCATTTTGATGATTCCAGAACCTTGCAGTACACACCAAGACTTATGCTAGATGATCAACGTTTTCTGATCGATTCCACAACGTTTCTTTCCCAATGCAATCGCATGACCAGAACTGGTCTTTATCTTTAACAATGTTAAATCTGAGATGCATGGCCCTACGTGTTATCAGTGTCTGTGATATGGTGTAATAATGCAGCCCTGAAAAAATTGCGCTCCAAAATGATCATGAAGCGCCTCAAAAAAGAAACAATCTTGAGTGACCGGTTTTACCATACTCATTTTCCCCAATAGACTGTAGTGTTATGAAAACCGTTAGGAATACGCAAAATTTGATTTTGATTTCCAATCATAAATTTCTTGATAATCAGACAGGCTTGTAAAGGTCATGGGGCTTGTAAAAGTCATGGGGTTCCTTACTGAACTAAAGGTTCATAATTATCATTGCAGCAAGAGCTAAATCCAGGATTTTGTTTGAGAATCTGAGACAAAGTTACCCAATCCCTTTAAAGATACTATGTCCCTTTGCAGCCAACATCAAATTCTGTAGAACTTTGCAGGAATTATGAATATGTCATGTATGTCCTATCTGTGAAATTTAAACGTTAGCAGTGTCCTAATATTCAAATTATGCAAGGAAACCTGTTTACTTGCTAGATTTCACTGTCAGACACTATTGAGTGACTGACTGGCTTTTTTCATCTTTGGTAATAACATACATAAAATGAGCTGTAAAGGGTACATGAGCATTTGTCTACATCAATAACCCACTTCTTGTAATGGCCAAAATTAAACTGATTGAATCTTTGCGCAGCATAAAAGGTACGACCATTCGGTACAATGGTCTGAAAAATCAGACTATTACTTACTGGCTCTATAGCTCCTAAGTCGATTCGACAACTAATAGTTGCTATTTTCCCACTTAAAGACATTTTCAAGCCCCCCTTTTTATGCCTCCGCTACAAAGTAGCTGGCATTATGCATTAGGCATTATGTTTTCGGGTTGTCCGTCCGTCCGTCCGTACGTCCCGTTCTCGTGATCGCATTATCTCAAGAACCGATGAATGGATTACCGCCAAACTTGGGTCATGTATGTATCTTGCAGAGCTAATGAACTGATTAGATTTGAGGGTCACGAGGTCAAAGGTCAAAGGTCACAGGGCTCATTATGTATGGAAAAATAGCTCGTGATCGCGTTATCTCAAGAACCGATTGATGGATTACCGCCAAACTTGGGTCATGTATGTATCTTGCAGAGCCAATGAACTGATTAGATTTGGGGGTCACGAGGTCAAAGGTCACAGGGCTCATTATGTATCCTAAAATAGCTCGTGATCGCGTTATCATTATAACCAACAGATGGATTACAATCAAACTTGAATTTTAAAAATTGCTTCCATTTTGGTTTGTAAAATTGCTCTATGGCGGAGGCATCATTTTCGACTGCGCAGTTGAAGTTCCATCTAGTTTTAGGGAAGTTCTAAATTAGTATTGTCTTTCAAATGCCGTTGGAATTTAACCTTCTCATTTTTGGCCTGCAAATGGGACATACACATGTAGTCCCTTTAAGGCTTTACATTGGAGGTGAAAATCAAACATGAATCTAATTAGAGTAATACTAGCCTTACGAGGCCTAAAAAAGTAATAGAGAATGGGATTACTACTTTAGTTTTACTAGTAGAGTAGTTCACAGATCCTTCTCCCCTAGACCGAAAATTTCTGTCTCTTTCGTTCGTTAGCCTCTTATTTGGGTAGAGTCGGCTCCTCTCTTTAGAGACAGAAGCCAGCCATAGGGTCTCTCAGAGGGAACTGATGTATATTAGCCTAGGCCTAATTTTCAACTATAAATGCATCGGATATGAATCCGCTGAAATGACATTTTAGTCCAAAGTTGGGTGGCACTTTTGGTGGGACTTTCGTGACTTCGTCCCACCAACTTCTGTCAGGACTCAGGAGACCCTATGGCCGGCTTCTGTCTCTAAAGAGAGGAATGTGTGTGTGACTGTGTGTGTAATTGGGTTTTTACAGACCTGTATCAATGAGATATGATTGTTAACGTCTGGGGACCGACTTTAACGTCACCATCCGAAAGACGTGACTCAGTTTCGAACCTGCGTCCTCAGCTGAATCAGTTTGTAACTTCCATTGTTAGCTGGATTACAGGCGCACGCCACAACGCCCGAGGAGCCGACCCTACTCAAATAAAAGGCTAACGAACGAAAGAGAAAGAAATTTTCAGTCTATTTCTTCCCTAACTCCAGGGAGCTCCGCAGCCAAAGGCCTCAGAGCTCCAGAGCCTGCATAGGAAAACGATTCAAACAGTGGGTTGGGGCACATTTTTTCGAAATGTAAAGAAGTAGTAATTACAATTTTGACTTAAATGTACAATGTTTTTGACTCCTGGGCATCTGGACAACCACTTAAAACTATAATTTGAAGACGTCTTCGATAGGAAAAAGGGCGATTCCTCGTCCTAACCCAATTCATCCCATGCTGTATATCGTTGATTAGCGGCGCAGCAAATATGAATATTCACGTATCGAGCGCTGTTCGCTCGAAATTGCCGAATATGCACGAGGTTGAGGTTAACTTTCACCACTCTTTTCTTTGAGTCATACTTATTCAGCAATTTCGAAACGGCGCTCTATAGCATTGAATTCAATTGATAATGGTTTTATTGAGTAAAAAGAATAACATTCATCGCGCCTAAACGGCCGAATTGGGCAATGTTTTACGAATGTAAAATACAATATATAAAAACATTCATAGCAAATGACATCAAAAATAATGAACTGAACATGAATGAGTAAATTGTGTAAAATAATATTTAACTATAAAATTCTTATTCTTATTTGATGTCCCTAACTCATAATATATAAAAAGGAGATAAAGAAAAGTGGAGTAGAACATGATAATGGTGTAGAGTAAAGAAAGAAAAGAAAAGAAGATGGTAAGATTGAGAAGAAGATGAAGAAAAAGTAGAAGAGAAGGAGGAAAAAGAAGAAGATTCAAGTAGGGATAGTAGGAGGATAGACGGAGGGTAGTGCGAATAGTAACAATATCATAAGGTATCAATATCCAACCATTACACATTATACAAACTACAAATGATAGAGGCGAAGTAATGTAGAAAAAAATACTTGTATATGGCAAATTGTATGAATGAACAATATACTCTAGGTAAAAGCTACTCAAAGTAAAAGGTTATACTGGATTATCCAAATTATAAAAAAGGGGAATTATTAGAAGAAGTGATATAGAAGAAGAAGAAAGAGGGAAAAGTGGCTTGTTAAAACACGAATGAGAAGGAAGAAGAAGGGCGAGATGAAGAAGGAGGTGGAAAAGTAGAAGTGGTAGAGGAAGAGGAAGAGGAGACAACTGTGACATTGGCCATGGAAGATAATTTCAGTCATTTAAACAATTAAAAATAAATGGTCAAAGATTTTTAACTCGATACAGAAGATGTAGTGTTTCTTTTATAATACAAAGATTAGACCCCAGTATAAATATTTTAAAGTATATACAGGTGTGTATATAAAAAAATATATATGTATAAAATAATCCACATAAAAACTTGATTTCATTACATTGTGTGTATCATTTTAAATTGAAACCATAGTTTGCATTCAAGTATTGCACTTATAGAGTTTACACTGTACATCATAACTATGATATTGGTAATATTAAAAACATCCGTTTCGTGTTAACTAGAATTGTGGGTACGTATAAGTGATGGTATGGGGTTATTTTTCACTCTGTTTGATCGGCAACGCATACGTAGTTCAGGTAGTTTCATAGAATGTCTAAGAACTCTTTTTTTGAGTAATCTGTGGTAAGACGTTTTTTAACTGGTTACTGGAAATACATTTTCCAATGAAAGATGTGCACAGCGAAAGTCTCCGTTGCTCAAGTGATTGCATATCAAAGCAGGTACATGTAAGAGCGTTCTGGTAAGTTGTATACCGAGCACCAATGATGATGCGGAGGGCTCGCTTTGGATTTTTCTAAGCTTGTTTCTTGGTGATGCCGCTATTCCAAACCGGTGTTCCATATTCGAGAATGGGCCAAACATATCCATCATATACATGTATGGTTAACAAATCGCGACCTGGAAGGCAGTGCCTTTATAAGATACATAGCATGTGAAGTTTTCCGTTTGCTCTTTTGATGATATTGGTAACATTTGATTCCCATTTCAGGTCACTTTGGATCAGAATGCCGAGAAGCTTTATAATATTGACAGTTAGTAATTCTTGGCCATCGATGCAAATTGCGGGTGGGATGGTAGGATTGTGTGAAATTGACTTCCATTGCGAAACATTTGGTGGCGTTCAGTTTCATGTGGTTGGCCTCTGACCATGTGGCGAGGTCTGTGACGGCACTCTGTATGCTGGATGGTTCATCTCGAGTCGACATTCAACGAAGCATGTCGCGACGATTCGTAGGCGTTGATGCCGGTCGGTGGCGCGTCATTAATCATGGCTAGAAAGACAATGGGCCCTAAGCGAGTTCCCTGTGGT
>CP137679.1:15943415-15964793 GCA_037976565.1 Mesocentrotus franciscanus | reverse complement strand
GAGAGTTGAAGAAGCATCAAAACAGAAATTAAAAAGGCAATGAATAGCAAAGCAAAATATCTACATTGCAGTTAAAGGGGGAAGAGAGGGACAGTGAGAGAATAGGTTTTCGGGAAACTGAATACTGTTGCTACTCACAAGCAAAAAACTACTCTAGTTTTGGATTTGAATACAGGAGATTTCCTCGTCGATAATTACATCATTTTAATCATTTTCTCCGTAGCTTAATCAATCACTCTCTCTATCCTTATATTTTTGTTGTTGCTACCCAGCTAACACAAAACGTTATCATAACATTTTCAAAAGGTCTTACAAATGTCTTGAAGACAACATTTTCTAAAACTGTCATTATAACATTTATAAAACATTATTGATATTATGTTTAACATTATAAAAACATTTTAGTAATGTACCATGTCCGATGATTTTCGGGTAATGTTTTAAAAACATCTTTTAAACATTATTGTAAAATGTTTAAAAATATCTTACAAACGGCCGACATTTTATGTTTTTATAATATCATAAGAATGTTTTGAAGGAAGCAAAGAAACGTTTTCCCAACATCTTTTAAATGTTATTAAAAAGAACATTTTAAAAATGTTGTTAAAATATTGTAACCCTTACATTTAGACGTTGTACAAACGTCACAAAAATACATTTTAAATACGTTTTTATTAAAACATTTAAAAAAACATTTTTTGAATGTTTTTCTAAATGTTTAAAAAGATCTTACAAACATTTCACATGTAATGTTTTTGTAATATCATAATAATGTTTTCAAAAGGAAAGAAATGTTTTTCTTACATGTTTTAAATGTTATAGATATGATATTAAAAAAACATTTTAAAAATGTTGTTAAAATATTGTAGTCTTTACATTGAAACGTTTTACAAATGTCACAAGAATACATTTTAAATACGTTTTTATCAAAACAATTAAAATTACATTTTTAAACGTTTTTCAAAATGTTTTAAAGATCTTACAAACATTCCAGATGTAATGTTTTCGTAATATCGTAAAAATGTTTCAAAGAATAAAAGAAACGTTTTTCAAACATCTTTTAAATGTTATTGATATGATATAAACAGAACATTTTAAAAACGTTGTTAAAATATTGTAACCCTTACATTGAAACGTTGTACAAACGTCACAAAAATACATTTTAAATACGTTTTTATTAAAACATTTAAAAAAACATTTTTTTAATGTTTTTCTAAATGTTTAAAAAAGATCTTACAAACATTTCACATGTAATGTTTTCGTAATATCATAATAATGTTTTAAAAAAGGAAAGAAATGTTTTTCAAACATGTTTTAAATGTTATAGATATGATATTAACAAAAATATTTTAAGAATGTTGTTAAAACATTGTAGTCTTTACATTTCGACGTTTTACAAATGTCACAAGAATACATTTTAAATACGTTTTTATCAAAACAATTAAAATAACATTTTTTGAACGTTTTTCAAAATGTTTTAAAAAGATCTTACAAACATTCCAGATGTAATGTTTTCGTAATATCGTAAAAATGTTTCAAAGAATAAAGAAACGTTTTTCCAACATCTTTTAAATGGTATTGATATGATATAAACATAATATTTTAAGAATGTTGTTTAAATATTGTAATCTTTACATTGAAATGTTTTACAAATGTCACAAGAATACGTTTTAAATACGTTTTTATCAAAACAATTAAAATATCATTTTTTGAACGTTTTTCTAAATGTTTAAAAAATATCTCACAAACATTCCAGATGTAATGTTTCCGTAATATCATAATAATGTTTTCAAAGAAGAAAATAAACGTTTTTCCAACATCTTTTAAATGTTAAAGATATGATATAAAAGAACATTTTAAAAAGGTTGTTAAACTATTGTAACCCTTACATTTAGACGTTGTACAAACGTCACAAAAATACATTTTAAATACGTTTTTATTAAAACATTTAAAAAAACATTTTTTTAATGTTTTTCTAAATGTTTAAAAAAGATATTACAAACATTTCACATGTAATGTTTTCGTAATATCATAATAATGTTTTAAAAAAGGAAAGAAATGTTTTTCAAACATGTTTTAAATGTTATAGATATGATATTAACAAAAATATTTTAAGAATGTTGTTAAAACATTGTAGTCTTTACATTTCGACGTTTTACAAATGTCACAAGAATACATTTTAAATACGTTTTTATCAAAACAATTAAAATAACATTTTTTGAACGTTTTTCAAAATGTTTTAAAAAGATCTTACAAACATTCCAGATGTAATGTTTTCGTAATATCGTAAAAATGTTTCAAAGAATAAAAGAAACGTTTTTCCAACATCTTTTAAATGGTATTGATATGATATAAACATAATATTTTAAGAATGTTGTTTAAATATTGTAATCTTTACATTGAAATGTTTTACAAATGTCACAAGAATACGTTTTAAATACGTTTTTATCAAAACAATTAAAATATCATTTTTTGAACGTTTTTCTAAATGTTTAAAAAATATCTCACAAACATTCCAGATGTAATGTTTCCGTAATATCATAATAATGTTTTCAAAGAAGAAAATAAACGTTTTCCAACATCTTTTAAATGTTAAAGATATGATATAAAAGAACATTTTAAAAGGTTGTTAAACTATTGTAACCCTTACATTTAGACGTTGTACAAACGTCACAAAAATACATTTTAAATACGTTTTATTAAAACATTTAAAAAAACATTTTTTGAATGTTTTTCTAAATGTTTAAAAAAGATCTTACAAACATTTTACATGTAATGTTTTCGTAATATCATAATAATGTTTTTAAAAAGGAAAGAAATGTTTTTCTAACATGTTTTAAATGTTATAGATATGATATTAACAAAAATATTTTAAGAATGTTGTTAAAACATTGTAGTCTTTACATTTCGACGTTTTACAAATGTCACAAGAATACATTTTAAATACGTTTTTATCAAAACAATTAAAAATTACATTTTTTGACTGTTTTTCAAAATGTTTAAAAAAGATCTTACAAACATTCCAGATGTAATGTTTTCGTAATATCGTAAAAATGTTTCAAAGAATAAAAGAAACGTTTTTCCAACATCTTTTAAATGTTATTGATATGATATAAACAGAACATTTTAAGAATGTTGTTAAAATATTGTAATCTTTACATTGAAACGTTTTACAAATGTCACAAGAATACGTTTTAAATACATTTTTTATCAAAACAATTAAAATATCATTTTTTGAACGTTTTTCAAAATGTTTAAAATATCTCACAAACATTCCAGATGTAATGTTTCGAAATATCATAAAAATGTTTTCAAAGAAGAAAAAAACGTTTTTCCAACATCTTTTAAATGTTAAAGATATGATATAAAAGAACATTTTAAAAAGGTTGTTAAAATATTGTAACCCTTACATTTAGACGTTGTACAAACGTCACAAAAATACATTTTAAATACGTTTCTTTTAAAACATTTAAAAAACAATTTTGAATGTTTTTCTAAATGTTTAAAAAAGATCTTACAAACATTTCACATGTAATGTTTTTTGTAATATCGTAATGTTTAAAAAAAGGTAAGAAACGTTTTTCTAACATGTTTTAAATGTTATAGATATGATATTAAAAAAAACATTTTAAGAATTTTGTTAAAATATTGTAATCTTTACATTGAAACGTTGTACAATAGTCATAAGAATACATTTTAAATACGTTTTTATCAAAACAATTAAAATAACATTTTTTGAATTTTTTCTAAATGTTTTAAAAAGATCTTACAAACATTCCAGATGTAATGTTTTCGTAATATCGTAAAAATGTTTCAAAGAAGAAAAGAAACGTTTTCAAACATCTTTTAAATGTTATTGATATAATATAAACAGAACATTTTAAGAATGTTGTTTAAATATTGTAATCTTTACATTGAAACGTTTTACAAATGTCACAAAAATACATTTTAAATACGTTTTTATCAAAACAATAGAAATAACATTTTTAAACGTTTTTCTAAATGTTTAAAAAAGATCTCACAAACATTCCAGATGAAATGTTTTCGTAATATCATAATAATGTTTTCAAAGAAGAAAAGAAACGTTTTCCAACATCTTTTAAATGTTAAAGATATGAAATAAAAAAAACATTTTAAAAATGTTGTTAAAATATTGTAGTCTTTACATTAAAACGTGTTACAAATGTCACAAGAATACGTTTTAAATACGTTTTTATCAAACCAATTGAAATAACATTTTTTGAACGTTTTTCAAAATGTTTAAAAAAGATCTCACAAACATTCCAGATGTAATGTTTTCGTAATATCATAATAATGTTTTCAAAGAAGAAATAAACGTTTTTCCAACATCTTTTAAATGTTATTAATATGATATAAACAGAACATTTAAAGAATGTTGTTTAAATATTGTAATCTTTACATTGAAACATTTTACAAATGCCACAAGAATACGTTTTAAATACGTTTTTATCAAATCGATTAAAATAACATTTTTTGAACGTCTTTCTAAATGTTTAAAAAAGATCTCACAAACATTCCAGATGTAACGTTTTCGTAATATCATAATAATGTTTTCAAAGAAGAAAAAAAAAACGTTTTTCCAACATCTTTTAAATGTTAAAGATATGATATAAAAGAACATTTTAAAAAGGTTGTTAAAATATTGTAACCCTTACATTTATACGTTGTACAAACGTCACAAAAATACATTTTAAATACGTTTTTTTAAAACATTTAAAAACAATTTTGAATGTTTTTCTAAATGTTTAAAAAGATCTTACAAACATTTCACATGTAATGTTTTTGTAATATCGTAATGTTTAAAAAAGGTAAGAAACGTTTTCTAACATGTTTTAAATGTTATAGATATGATATTAAAAAAAACATTTTAAGAATGTTGTTAAAATATTGTAATCTTTACATTGAAACGTTGTACAATAGTCATAAGAATACATTTTAAATACGTTTTTATCAAAACAATTAAAATAACATTTTTTGAATTTTTTCTAAATGTTTTAAAAAGATCTTACAAACATTCCAGATGTAATGTTTTCGTAATATCGTAAAAATGTTTCAAAGAAGAAAAGAAACGTTTTCAAACATCTTTTAAATGTTATTGATATAATATAAACAGAACATTTTAAGAATGTTGTTTAAATATTGTAATCTTTACATTGAAACGTTTTACAAATGTCACAAAAATACATTTTAAATACGTTTTTATCAAAACAATAGAAATAACATTTTTAAACGTTTTTCTAAATGTTTAAAAAAGATCTCACAAACATTCCAGATGAAATGTTTTCGTAATATCATAATAATGTTTTCAAAGAAGAAAAGAAACGTTTTCCAACATCTTTTAAATGTTAAAGATATGAAATTAAAAAAAAACATTTTAAAAATGTTGTTAAAATATTGTAGTCTTTACATTAAAACGTGTTACAAATGTCACAAGAATACATTTTAAATACGTTTTTATCAAACCAATTGAAATAACATTTTTTGAACGTTTTCTAAATGTTTAAAAGATCTCACAAACATTCCAGATGTAACTTTTCGTAATATCATAATAATGTTTTCAAAGAAGAAAAGAAATTTTTCCAACATCTTTTAAATGTTATAGATATGATATTAAAAAAACATTTTAAAAATGTTGTTAAAATATTGTAGTCTTTACATTGAAACGTTTTACAAATGTCACAAGAATACATTTTAAATACCTTTTATCAAAACAATTAAAATTACATTTTTTGAACGTTTTCAAAATGTTTTAAAAAGATCTTACAAACATTCCAGATGTAATGTTTTTTGTAATATCGTAAAAATGTTTCAAAGAATAAAAGAAACGTTTTTCAAACATCTTTTAAATATTATTGATATGATATAAACAGAACATTTTAAAAACGTTAAAATATTGTAACCCTTACATTTAGACGTTTTACAAATGCCACAAGAATACGTTTTAAATACGTTTTTATCAAAACAATTAAAATAACATTTTTTAACGTTTTTCAAAACGTTTTTAAAAGATCTTACAAACATTCCAGATGTAATGTTTTCGTAATATCGTTATAATGTTTCAAAGAAGAAAAGAAACGTTTTCCCAACATCTTTTAAATGTTAATGATATGATATTTAAAAAAAAAATTAAAAATGTCGTTAAAATATTGTAGTCTTTACATTGAAACATGTTACAAATGTCTTAAGAATACGTTTAAATACGTTTTTATCAAAACAATTAAAATAAAAAATTTTGAACGTTTTTCAAAATGTTTAAAAAAGATCTCACAAACATTCCAGATGTAATGTTTCCGTAATATCATAATAATGTTTTCAAAGAAGAAAAGAAAAGTTTTTCCAACATCTTTTAAATGTAATAGATATGATATTAAAAAAAATATTTAAAATGTCGTTAAAATATTGTAGTCTTTACATTGAAACGTGTTACAAATGTCACAAGAATACGTTTTAAATACGTTTATATAAAAACAATTAAAATAACATTTTTTGAACGTTTTTAAAAATGTTTAAAAAATATTTCACAAACATTCCAGATGTAATGTTTTCTTAATATCATAATAATTTTTTCAAAGCAGGAAATAAACGTTTTCCAACATCTTTTAAATGTTAATAATATGATATAAACTTAACATTTTAAGAATGTTGTTAAAATATTGTAATCTTTACAATAAAACGTTTTACAAATGTCACAAGAACACATTTTAAATATGTTTTTATCAAAACGATTAAAATAACATTTTTTGAACGTTTTTCAAAATGTTTTAAAAAGATCTCACAAACATTCGAGATGTAATGTTTTCGTAATATCGTAATAATGTTTCAAAGAAGAAAAGAAACGTTTTCCAACATCTTTTAAATGTTATTGATATGATATAAACATAACATTTTAAGAATGTTGTTAAAATATTGTAATCTTTGCATTTCGACGTTGTACAAAAGTTATAAAAAAACATTTCAGAAACAATTTTATCAAAACAATTTAAAAAACATTTTTTGAACGTTTTTCAAAATGTTGTAAAAAGATCATACAAACATTCCAGATGAAATGTTTTCGTAATATCGTAATTATGTTTCAAAGAAGAAAAGAAACGTTTTTCCAACATCTTTTAAATGTTATTGATATGATATAAATATAACATTTTAAGAATGTTGTTAAAATATTGTAATCTTTACATTAAAACGTTTAACAAATGTCACAAGAACACATTTTAAATATGTTTTTATCAAAACGATTAAAACAACATTTTTTGAACGTTTTTCAAAATGTTTTTAAAAAATCTCACAAACATTCGAGATGTAATGTTTTCGTTATATCGTAATAATGTTTCAAAGAAGAAAAGAAACGTTTTCCAACATCTTTTGAATGTTATTGATATGATATAAACATAACATATTAAGAATGTTGTTAAAATATTGTAATCTTTGCATTTCGACGTTGTACAAAAGTTATAAAAAAACATTTCAGAAACAATTTTATCAAAACAATTTAAAAAACATTTTTTGAACGTTTTCAAAATGTTTTAAAAAGATCATACAAACATTCCAGATGTAATGTTTTCGTTATATCGTAATAATGTTTCAAAGAAGAAAAGAAACGTTTATCCAACATCTTTTGAATGTTATTGATATGATATAAACATAACATTTTAAGAATGTTGTTAAAATATTGTAGTCTTTACATTGAAACGTGTTACAAATGTCACAAGAATACGTTTTAAATACGTTTTTATCAAAACAATTAAAATAACATTTTTTAACGTTTTCTAAATGTTTAAAAGATCTCACAAACATTTCAGATGTAATGTTTTCGTAATATCATAATAATGTTTTCAAAGAAGAAAAGAAACGTTTTCCAACATCTTTTAAATGTTATATATATGATATTAAAAAAAACATTTTAAAAATGTTGTTAACATATTGTAGTCTTTACATTGAAACGTGTTACAAATGTCACAAGAATACGTTTTAAATACGTTTTTATAAAAACAATTAAAATAACATTTTTTTAACGTTTTTCCAAATGTTTAAAAAAGATCTCACAAACATTTCAGATGTAATGTTTTCGTAATATCATAATAATGTTTTCAAAGAAGGAAAGAAACGTTTTTCAACATCTTTTAAATGTTATATATATGATATTAATAAAAACATTTTAAAATGTTGTTAAAATATTGTAGTCTTTACATTGAAACGTGTTACAAATGTCACAAGAATACGTTTTAAATACGTTTTTATCAAAACAATTAAAATAACATTTTTGAACGTTTTTCAAAATGTTTAAAAAAGATCTTACAAACATTCCACATTTTATGTTTTCTTTATATCGCAAGGAAACATTTTCCCACATCTTTTAATGCTATACAAACGATATAAAAAGAACATTTTAGAGATATTTTAAAAATATTGTAATACTTACACTTAAACATTGTACAGAAGTCATAAAATTTAGTTTCAAATATGTTTAAACATAGGCCTACTATTATTTAACCATTTAAACAAATGATAATTAAAGTAATAAAGTCAATAATAAAAACATAACATTAATAGCGGTTCCCACCAAATATACGTACGAAGGTGAAAACAAATAAACAATTTTTTTTTTGTCCATTGACGTAGTGACGTACACTTTGATATCTTCACCCCTCTCCCGAATCGGCAGTATTTTCCCTGCCCCCCCCCCAAGCTTTGTTTTTAATAACTTTTACGTATGAAACGACTAAAACATGCAACATTTCTCAGTGAAATAATCGATTTTTCGTAACCCGGATATATAGACTTCTACACGGGCGGATCCAGTAAAGGGGGCCAAATTTTGAGAAAATATTTAGCGGCGAATCAGGGGTAGGGAGGGGAAGGGAGCACTTTTCAAAATCTTTTGGGCTCAACGGGGAGAAAGGGCACTACTTTTTTCTTCTCAACATCTCCCCTGCTTATTAGCCGGCTGGCTAATTCGCCGCTTTATATTTTCTCAAGATTTGCCCCTTTTGCGGCCGCCTGGATCTGCCCCTGTCAGTGGCGGATCCAGGGGCGGCCCTAGAAAAAAACAGGTAAAAACACCCTTTTTGTAAAAAAGAAGATGGGCCCCTCCTTGCGCTCAAGGGGTGGTGTTAAAAAATTTAAAAATTTTGGAGGCAAACAAAAATTGTGCTCACCCCCCACTGAGCGAAAAATCGACCAGCACGGTTTTCAAATTTTTTACACGAAGTGGGCCCCTTTTTCGGCTCCCTCCCTTGCCGCCGGCTGGATCCGCCCCTGGCCCCTGTAGGAGGCTATATATCCAGGTTAGTTTATTTCACTAAGAAATGTTGCGTGTTTTAGTCGTTTCATTCGTATAAGTCAATAAAAACATAGCTGGGGGAGGGGGCTGAAAAAAATCCTGCGGAATTGGTGGGGGTGAAGAATGTCAGAAGAATGCCAGGGAGCGCCCAATTTTCATTTTTTGTTTTAAAAAGGTAAAATTAATGTTACCATCTCTTTTTTTACCTGTTTTTTGGGCCAGGGGTGGGGGGCCGGGCCCATCGCCCCTGTGGTCCGCGCCCGGCCTCCTACTCAACCTCTATCCTGCAAAACAGTTGTCGTTTTTGAGATATTCAATTCATGGCTATATTTCTGGCATTTTTAATAATTATATTTTTGTTCTCTTTTCTTTAACAATTTTCATATTGTGTAATTTCTTTCAGTTTCTTTAATACTTTATTTTTTGGGGAGGGGTGGTCAGTTATTTATTGCATGTTTATTTCCGATCTGCATCTTTCATATAATCATCTTCATAATAGGCATTTGAGCTAGCACTCGATATTACGATCGTGTCACTGTATTTCTTTGACTTCTTGACAGCATTAAATGAAAGGTTGAGTTCTTGGAGGGGTCAGAAAGTTCGCAAAATATGACAATAAAGAAAACATGAAAACTACACTCTTTAGAGACGGCCCTTCAAAACAATTCTTGAATTCTTGAACTGATCCAATAAGATGGAATTGTAACAATTTGTTTGTCTAATTCTCCAAGAGTTTTATATCACAATGAATGACAGCTATAGAAAGGAAGCTGTAACTCAAATACAAAAGTCTATACCGAGTCCTTCCAGACAATAAAACAACATCAGGAATAGTTACACGAATGAGAGGCAATTAAGTTAGTATACTTGGTAACAAAACTGACACATTCGATAACAAATGGATAAATTTTGAGAGGATTTTGATCGTTTAATATTATATTGAATTTCCCACATCATTTTCAGTCATGATGTTGCATTGTTTTTGTTTTTTAAATAAAATCTATGTTCTGTATATCAGTACAGCTAGCTATAGTATTATTATTATCATATTATTATTATCAATATGCTACGGTTTCAGTAATCGCGTATTATGGTTGATATTCGTTATTTATATCTTATTCTGAAGTATCATATGATATTCATTTGTACATGTATTCAAATATGTTATTCAGAGATTGATTTTCAATAAAAAGACCTGTCGGAGGGGGTCGGAGGGTCCAAAAAACTGGAAGAAGAAAAAAGAAAGAAACAAAAACTGGAACTCAATTTGTGTTTGCTGCCATCTAGTGGTAGAGAGCGAAATATTTAATTTCAATTTCAAAATCCCGGCATGGCAAAAGTTACAAGTACAACTCTCAACGGCGCTTTTCAATCTGACATTACTTTGCCATTTCGCCAGATTTGTCTTCTTTTCAAACCCACAGTATGGGGAAAAGGTTAGATTAACATCAGGAAAGAAGAATTTTGAGAGTTTTCCAGAGCAAGAATTTAACAAAATGAGAAAGGATCGAACCAGGCCAGGCCAGAATTCACCAAGTTACATACATAGATCTAGCTCAGACTAGAGTCAGACAGTGGTCCCACACATCCACTCATGTGTGGGAAAATAGTCGGTCTGAAGAAAACGACATCTTTCCTTTGCACTGGACTGCTAGCTGCTGGAGCTACTTTGAAGATCATCATTTTGTCAAGGATGTGAGTAATAAAGTTCTATACTAAATTTTTATAGTAAATGATCTTACTTTAATAAATTTTGATTTTGATTCATGAAAAAAATCCAAACCGATCGCATTTGAAATTGAATTTTGAAATCATGAGACATGAGACATGAAGATCGAAGACTAGTAGGGGTCTAGTAGTAGTAGGCTAGATCTAGATAGAATAGACCTAGTAGGCCTAGTAGTAGTAGTAGATTATTTATATCACTTATACTGTAGCTGTGATACTGATAGGCCTAGATCTAAAGCTGATCACTCCAGCTACTGAGCTAGATCCAGATCCAGCAAAGCATAGAATCTAATATTCAATACTAGTAGTAATGCCTGGCATGGCATGGCATGCGTACAGTATTGACCTCTAGCGCTGCATGCATACATCACGTGCTGAGCTGACAGGCATCAATTTAGTACACACGTTGTGTGCTAAAATCCTTCCCATAGAGATTGCACGCAGCCCTACAGTATGCAAGTCTGCATTGCGCGATCGTGCAAAATTGGTCAATGTTTTTATTACCAAATCGAGATTCAAACCTTTATTCATTGTGATCCTGAAGATTGAAGTAGGGTGTCTGAACGAATTTTCAAGTTTCCTTTTGGTTTGTTTTTCACCATTATCAGGGTGTCTGAAGTTGATTTTTCAATTTTCCCTTTTGGATCGTTTTTCACCATTGTGGTTGAATAATTGAAAAATCATTCATTCAGAATAATACATTTCAAATTTCAAGACTCACCAATGTTTCTATCAAAAGATAAGCCCTCAAATAAAAGAAATATTCATGCTATTTTTGTCAGCATCAACAAAAAGACTTACACGCATGTTGTTTTGCTAAATTTAGCAAAACAGCTGGATTGCGCAATATGCTGAATTGCGCAATATGAAGCGTATGCGTGTTGCTTAGCTGCATGCGCAACTCGAGCGCGAACGGCAATCCATTGTCTTCAATGGGCATCCACTTCCAGGTCTGTTTGCCAATACACACACGCGGTCCGATGCATATTCATGTGCAGATTTTACGCGCTATCACCATGCTCGCCTGTGTGGAGCTCACGCCTCCCTTCTTAGCTGATCTGAAAAATGGGAGGAAGGGTATTTTCAAACTGTAATTGTTTGTGATCCCTGGGGCTAGCGAAAAATAAGCGTATGGATATATTCCTTACGACTGGGACTACTTATCGCCGGGGCGTCATATCTCAAAAGTGGCAAATTTCGAGATAGCCAGGAAACAATGTTTATTAAAATAGCTGTTTTGACCAAGATATTTTTAGAATTTCGAGATAACGCCCTTTGGAAATATGGGGATTAATCTGCTCTTTCATATGACACCTCATTTATTGAGTATCACCTTCAGGATCACAAAGAATAAAGGTTTGAATCTCGCTTTTGAAAAAAAACTTTGACCAATTTTGCATGATCGCGCAATGAACGTAGACTAACTCTGTAAGTTGGGGCTTTGATCGGATCGGAAGATCGGAGCGACACCCTCGCACCTTTGATCGGTATCGGCGAAAAATATTGGCAATGCCGATTTTTTTTTTTTTTTAATGCTGAAAATTTTCAAGTTTTGGGCTATCACTTGCTTTAAAAAAATGCATAGCTGGGATTATTTTGTCATTTAGAGTTGTTGTCGACCATGTTTGTTGATACTAAGTGCCTTTTCATGACTTTGAAATTGATAATATAGAGGCAAAACATGCGAGCCGCCATCTTGGATGTTAATGACAATGGACAAAAAATGCGTGCCTACATTATAATCCAAGATGGCGGCTCGCATGTTTTGCCTCTTTTCTTAGACCAATATTATTAATTTCAAAGTCATTAAAAGGCACTAAATATCAACAAACATGGTCCACAACAACTCCAAATGACAAAATAATCCCAGCTATGCATTTTTTAAAAGCATTTGATAGCCCAAAACTTGAAAAAAAATTCGGAATTAAAAAAAAAAAATCTGCTGATTTTTTTTTTCCCGATCATTTTTTTTGATCGGCGATCAGAATTTATTTTCCGATCTCCCATGATCGGCCAACGATCGGCCCCCGATCCAATGATCGGTTACAGGGTTAACGTAGACTGCATAGGGATGCGTGCAATCTCTATGGGAAGAAGTTTAGCACTTAACATCGGGTGCGGGATCAGACACCCTACCATTATGGTTGGATAATTAAAAAAATTATTCACTCAGAATAATACATTTCTAATTTGAAGACTCACCGATGTTTCTATCCAAGGATACAGCCCCCAAAAAAATCCCAGAAATATTCATCATTTTTTTGTCAGAATCAACGAAAAAGACGTACACGCAGAGTTATTTTGTTTTGCTAATTATAGCTAAACAGCTGCATTGTGCAATATGCAAGCGTATGCGTGTTGCTTAGCTGCATGCGTAACTTGAGCGTGATCGCAAGCCTCTCCTCCGGTGTCTTCCGTGTGCACGTTCCACACGTGGTGACTGTCGCGGTCCGAATGCATATGCATGTGCAGATTTTACGCGCTGTCACCATGGGTTTGGGCAGAGCGGAGCTCACGCCTCCCTATTTAGCTGATCCAAAAAATAAGGGGAAGGGTATTTTCAAACTGTTCTCGCTTTTGATCCCTTGGAGCCAGTGAAAAAATAAGCACATGGATATTATCTAGCCCTGCATAAGCCTCGGGGGCTCACTTCAGGAGAGTGGCAAATATCGCAGCTACGATGTGAACAATGTTTAAATCGCTGTTTTGATCAAGATATTTTTAGAATTCGAAATGAGCCCCTGTGGGAATTATGGAGAAAACCTGCTCTTTCATATGAGATCATTTATTGAGTATCACCTTAGGATCACGAGCGATAAAGGTTTGAATCTCAATTTGGTAATAATAAAAACATTGACCAATTTTGCATGAGCGCAATGCACATAGACTGCAAATGGGTGTTTGCAATCTCTATGGGAAGGATTTTAGCACACAAAACCGAGTGCACGATCAGACACTCTAGTTAAAGGCATCATTTAAAGGTATAGACCAGTTTTGGAAACGCCCCCCTTTAAAAAAATGAAATGGAAGCTCTCATTACCAATCATGTGAAAGAATATGTTTTGACTAATACGTGATGATACAAATTTTGCCGGAAACCTCATACTAATTGATATATTTGGTAAATTATTATATCTATTGGGACCAAATAGATATCACGCACGTGTAGTGTAGTCCCATATACATCTTTCTGTGTACAGTGTTGTAACTTTATCATTTGATTTTTACAGACTTATGCTAGATGATCAACTTGATCACCAACTTATGCATCGCATGACCAGAACTGGTCTTTATCTTTGACAAGTTGAGTTCTGGCCATGCGATTGCATTGTGAAAGAAACGGAATCGATCAGAAATTGATCATCTTGCATATTGTGTACTGCAAGTTCTGAATCATCAAATGATAAGAAATTTGGCCCAGTCTTGGTAAAGTTACAAGCACTTTACACAGAAAGATGTATATGACTAACATGTGGCATAAAAATCGTCCCGATTTTTATGATGTTACATGCCATATTTAGAATATTAAGGCATTTGAAGAGCCATGCTTTTCAGGGAACATTTGTTATCTGATGTTCTTCCACACTTGCATAATAACAATGATAACGCTCACAAGTTATTTTTCACCTCTTCCCAGAACTCAACCTTCTCTTTAACAATGTTAAATCTGAGATGCATGGCCCTACGTGTTATCAGTGTCTGTGATATGGTGTAATAATGCAGCCCTGAAAAAATTGCGCTCCAAAATGATCATGAAGCGCCTCAAAAAAAGAAACAATCTTCGAGTGACCGGTTTTACCATACTCATTTTCCCCAATAGACTGTAGTGTTATGAAAACCATTAGGAATACGCAAAATTTGATTTTGATTTCCAATCATAAATTTCTTGATAATCAGACAGGCTTGTAAAGGTCATGGGGCTTGTAAAAGTCATGGGGTTCCTTACTGAACTAAAGGTTCATAATTATCATTGCAGCAAGAGCTAAATCCAGGATTTTGTTTGAGAATCTGAGACAAAGTTACCCAATCCCTTTAAAGATACTATGTCCCTTTGCAGCCAACATCAAATTATGTAGAACTTTGCAGGAATTATGAATATGTCATGTATGTCCTATCTGTGAAATTTAAACGTTAGCAGTGTCCTAATATTCAAATTATGCAAGGAAACTTGTTTACTTGCTAGATTTCACTGTCAGACACTATTGAGTGACTGACTGGCTTTTTCCTCATCTTTGGTAATAACATACATAAAATGAGCTGTAAAGGGTACATGAGCATTTGTCTACATCAATAACCCACTTCTTATAATGGCCAAAATTAAACTGAATGAATCTTTGCGGAGCATAAAAGGTACGACCATTCGGTACAATGGTCTGAAAAATCAGACTATTACTTACTGGCTCTATAGCTCCTAAGTCGATTCGACAACTAATAGTTGCTATTTTCCCACTTAAAGACATTTTCAAGCCCCCCTTTTTATGCCTCCGCTACAAAGTAGCTGGCATTATGCATTAGGCATTATGTTTTCGGGTTGTCCGTCCGTCCGTCCGTACGTACGTCCGTACGTCCCGTGCTCGTGATCGCATTATCTCAAGAACCGATGAATGGATTACCGCCAAACTTGGGTCATGTATGTATCTTGCAGAGCTAATGAACTGATTAGATTTGAGGGTCACGAGGTCAAAGGTCAAAGGTCACAGGGCTCATTATGTATGGAAAAATAGCTCGTGATCGCGTTATCTCAAGAACCGATTGATGGATTACCGCCAAACTTGGGTCATGTATGTATCTTGCAGAGCCAATGAACTGATTAGATTTGGGGGTCACGAGGTCAAAGGTCACAGGGCTCATTATGTATCCTAAAATAGCTCGTGATCGCGTTATCATTATAACCAACAGATGGATTACAATCAAACTTGAATTTTAAAAATTGCTTCCATTTTGGTTTGTAAAATTGCTCTATGGCGGAGGCATCATTTTCGACTGCGCGCAGTTGAAGTTCCATCTAGTTTTAGGGAAGTTCTAAATTAGTATTGTCTTTCAAATGCCGTTGGAATTTAACCTTCTCATTTTTTGGCCTGCAAATGGGACATACACATGTAGTCCCTTTAAGGCTTTACATTGGAGGTGAAAAATCAAACATGAATCTAATTAGAGTAATACTAGCCTTACGAGGCCTAAAAAAGTAATAGAGAATGGGATTACTACTTTAGTTTTACTAGTAGAGTAGTTCACAGATCCTTCTCCCTAGACCGAAAATTTCTGTCTCTTTCGCTCGTTAGCCTCTTATTTGGGTAGAGTCGGCTCCTCTCTTTAGAGACAGAAGCCAGCCATAGGGTCTCTCAGAGGGAACTGATGTATATTAGCCTAGGCCTAATTTTCAACTATAAATGCATCGGATATGAATCCGCTGAAATGACATTTTAGTCCAAAGTTGGGTGGCACTTTTGGTGGGACTTTCGTGACTTCGTCCCACCAACTTCTGTCAGGACTCAGGAGACCCTATGGCCGGCTTCTGTCTCTAAAGAGAGGAATGTGTGTGTGACTGTGTGTGTAATTGGGTTTTTACAGACCTGTATCAATGAGATATGATTGTTAACGCCTGGGGACCGACTTTAACGTCACCATCCGAAAGACGTGACTCAGTTTCGAACCTGCGTCCTCAGCTGAATCAGTTTGTAACTTCCATTGTTAGCTGGATTACAGGCGCACGCCACAACGCCCGAGGAGCCGACCCTACTCAAATAAAAGGCTAACGAACGAAAGAGAAAGAAATTTTCAGTCTATTTCTTCCCTAACTCCAGGGAGCTCCGCAGCCAAAGGCCTCAGAGCTCCAGAGCCTGCATAGGAAAACGATTCAAACAGTGGGTTGGGGCACATTTTTCGAAATGTAAAGAAGTAGTAATTACAATTTTGACTTAAATGTACAATGTTTTTTGACTCCTGGGCATCTGGACAACCACTTAAAACTATAATTTGAAGACGTCGATAGGAAAAAGGGCGATTCCTCGTCCTAACCCAATTCATCCCATGCTGTATATCGTTGATTAGCGGCGCAGCAAATATGAATATTCACGTATCGAGCGCTGTTCGCTCGAAATTGCCGAATATGCACGAGGTTGAGGTTAACTTTCACCACTCTTTTTCTTGAGTCATACTTATTCAGCAATTTCGAGCGAACGGCGCTCTATAGCATTGAATTCAATTGATAATGGTTTTATTGAGTAAAAAGAATAACAATTCATCGCGCCTAAACGGCCGAATTGGGCAATGTTTTACGAATGTAAAATACAATATATAAAAACATTCATAGCAAATGACATCAAAAATAATGAACTGAACATGAATGAGTAAATTGTGTAAAATAATATTTAACTATAAAATTCTTATTCTTATTTGATGTCCCTAACTCATAATATATAAAAAGGAGATAAAGAAAAGTGGAGTAGAACATGATAATGGTGTAGAGTAAAGAAAGAAAAGAAAAGAAGATGGTAAGATTGAGAAGAAGATGAAGAAGAAAAAGTAGAAGAGAAGGAGGAAAAAGAAGAAGATTCAAGTAGGGATAGTAGGAGGATAGACGGAGGGTAGTGCGAATAGTAACAATATCATAAGGTATCAATATCCAACCATTACACATTATACAAACTACAAATGATAGAGGCGAAGTAATGTAGAAAAAAAATACTTGTATATGGCAAATTGTATGAATGAACAATATACTCTAGGTAAAAGCTACTCAAAGTAAAAGGTTATACTGGATTATCCAAATTATAAAAAGGGAATTATTAGAAGAAGTGATATAGAAGAAGAAGAAAGAGGGAAAAGTGGCTTGTTAAAACACGAATGAGAAGGAAGAAGAAGGGCGAGATGAAGAAGGAGGTGGAAAAGTAGAAGTGGTAGAGGAAGAGGAAGAGGAGACAACTGTGACATTGGCCATGGAAGATAATTTCAGTCATTTAAACAATTAAAAATAAATGGTCAAAGATTTTTAACTTCGATACAGAAGATGTAGTGTTTCTTTATAATACAAAGATTAGACCCCAGTATAAATATTTTAAAAGTATATACACCTGTACAGGTGTATATATAAAAATATATGTATAAAATAATCCACATATAAAACTTGATTTCATTACATTGTATGTATCATTTTAAATTGAAACCATAGTTTGCATTCAAGTATTGCACTTATAGAGTTTACACTGTACATCATAACTATGATATTGGTAATATTAAAAACATCCGTTTTGTTAACTAGAATTGTGGGTACGTATAAGTGATGGTATGGGGTTATTTTTCACTCTGTTTGATCGGCAACGCATAACGTAGTTCAGGTAGTTTCATAGAATGTCTAAGAACTCTTTTTTTGAGTAATCTGTGGTAAGACGTTTTTTAACTGGTTACTGGAAATACATTTTCCAATGAAAGATGTGCACAGCGAAAGTCTCCGTTGCTCAAGTGATTGCATATCAAAGCAGGTACATGTAAGAGCGTTCTGGTAAGTTGTATACCGAGCACCAATGATGATGCGGAGGGCTCGCTTTTGGATTTTTTCTAAGCTCGCATTGTTTCTTGGTGATGCCGCTATTCCAAACCGGTGTTCCATATTCGAGAATGGGCCAAACATATCCATCATATACATGTATGGTTAACAAATCGCGACCTGGAAGGCAGTGCCTTTATAAGATACATAGCATGTGAAGTTTTCCGGTTGCTCTTTTGATGATATTGGTAACATTTGATTCCCATTTCAGGTCACTTTGGATCAGAATGCCGAGAAGCTTTATAATATTGACAGTTAGTAATTCTTGGCCATCGATGCAAATTGCGGGTGGGATGGTAGGATTGTGTGAAATTGACTTCCATTGCGAAACATTTGGTGGCGTTCAGTTTCATGTGGTTGGCCTCTGACCATGTGGCGAGGTCTGTGACGGCACTCTGTATGCTGGATGGTTCATCTCGAGTACGACATTCAACGAGCCATGTCGCCGACGTATCTGTAGGCGTTGATGCCGGTCGGTGGCGCTGCGTCATTAATCATGGCTAGAAAGACAATGGGCCCTAAGCGAAGTTCCTGTGGTACTCCAGCCTGCAACATCGACCATTCAGATAGAACCGATCTGTAACGGGTAAATTGTTGACGGGATTGCAAGAAACTCATGATCCATGGCACAATGCAGGGGCGAACTCCTAAGCTGATGAGTTTTGTTATGGCGATAGTATGGTCGATTCAGTCGAAGGCTTTAGAAAAGTCTGTCAACTATTGTTGATAGGATTTTGGTTTGTCTGAATTAACAAACACTTTGTGTAGAATGTTAATAATTCAGTGTGACGTTGACATGTTTTTTTGGTTTCCAAACTGCATCTGATCCAAATTGGGTTCTATGTCAATTACCCATTTTGCGACGAAACCTTCTGTAATTTTGGCAAAATGATCTGTGAGTGATACAGGGCGGAGCTCAATGGATGGTGGGTCCGACTTGGGATGGGCACTACAATTGCTCTTTCCATTCAGCAGGAACTACGCTTTGTTGAAAAGATGAGTTGATCACGTAAGTGAGGGGAGTAGCAAGTTCATACTAGAATTCTCATATGATACGAGGGAATGCGATCGGCCACACGCTGTATTTCGCTAACTTTGGCCAGTGCCTTCTGTACTCCCAAGGGTGGACTGTTGGACTTGGTTTGGGCGAAAAAGGCAGGTAGGCTGGAAGTGTTTAGTGGGTCTAAGTCTCATGAAATTGAAATGAAGTGCTCATTAATTGCGTTAGCAATCTCCTTGTCCTCTGAATCTAACCAAGGTAATGGCAATGGGACGCTGGTCCCGCTTTCTACCTGTCATCACGCGAATCTCCCGGTACCAGGCGACAGGGTTGGTCTTTTTCAGTCGCTGACTCGCTGTACACGCTTTGGGTAATATTCGATGATGCTTTGTTAATCATTTGTTTGATTTATTACGTAGACGTTTCCAATCAGCATTATTATTATGTTGGTCATATACACGCTGCCGCTTGTGAATTAGATATTTTATTTTACCAGTTATAAATGGTTTATCTGTTTGGTGTAATTTCATTTTACGAGTTGGGAAGTGGATTGATGGCAGCATAGAGGGTTTTATAGAAGGCTTGACACTGCGCATTGACGCCATGTGGCTCAATAAATTTTCCAATCACGTGAGCTCGCCCATCTACCGAAAGAACAGATTGCACTGGCAGGCACCAGACGGTTTGTGCGTGTTTTTGTCAAATTTGGCATTGCTCTGTAATGTTTCGCTGCCAGAGTAATGTTGCATGGTCAGATTGTCAAATCAGTGACAAAATGTTAACGTTGTCATAAAACTGACTAATGTTAGAAATGATTTTGTGCAGCGTGGTGTCCTTGTTGGCTGGTGCACGATTTGTTTGCACCGCTGGTCATACAGAAGAGGGGTAACGCTTGAGTTGATTAAAATCACCCATAACGATAAATCCTGCATTTGGGTGACTTGTAGTGAGAAGGCCCAGGGTTGATTGAATGTGGTCCATCAGACCATCAACCGCTCTGCGATCATGTTATCTGGGTGCGGATAATATATCACGGCGCAGAATAAGCACGAGATAGATCAAGAAGAAGACTGTTCGAACTTGTATCCATGTAACTTCGAGGTCATCGAACGGAAACATTGCTGGGTTGGGCCGGGTAAATATCATTTCGCATACAGGGCTATGCCACCACCAATGCGATTGACTCTCGATTTAGTTACCAGCGCATATCCTGGTATGGGAAACCAGTTGAGCGGTAGGTCGCTTATACCACGCCTCGGTAATTCCACAAATATCAGCATCATTTTCTAGATAACATTAACTGTACATAGTTTCGCAAACTTATAATTCGCTGAGCGGGATTGCATAGAAACACGGTGGGGAGATGTGGAATATTGTGTTTCCTGGTTGGAACAGTTCTCGATTTTGATAAGGTTTTTGGCATTTGACTTGGTTGGTATAAGGGGTCTTCTCATCCTGGTTGATGATCGTGGGGATGGTATTAGGTAATGTTTTGTTTGCTTTTACCAGTTCGACATCCACGATGGGTAGGCCTATGGTTCGCTTTTGAATGCCAAGTACATGTAGCTTTATATTGTCAAATACAGGAAGTGAAAGGGTCACATTTACATTCGATGATAATCCAATGGTAGTAAGTTGTTCAACTACAGTAATGCTGAATGAGGGTATGGTACACATGGCGACTGTCGGAACCATATGTACGCACGCCACGCCCGGTTTAATTTGACATCTCCACAGCATATGAGTGAGAGAGAAAAAGTGGCACATGAGGGTAATATCGATCGGTGTTTTTAAGAAGCCTCATGA
>CP137679.1:15880676-15942915 GCA_037976565.1 Mesocentrotus franciscanus | reverse complement strand
CATTTTAAATACGTTTTATCAAAACAATTAAAATAACATTTTGAACGTTTTTCAAAATGTTTAAAAGATCTCACGTAAACATTCCAGATGTAATGTTTTCGTAATATCGTAATAATGTTTCAAAGAAGAAAAGAAACGTTTTCCAACATCTTTGAAATGTTATTAATATGATATAAACAGAACATTTTAAGAATGTTTAAATATTGTAATCTTTACATTGAAACGTTTTACAAATGCCACAAGAATACATTTTAAATACGTTTTTATCAAAACAATTTAAAAAACATTTTTTGAACGTTTTTCAAAATGTTTAAAAAAGATCTCACAAACATTCCAGATGTAACGTTTTCGTAATATCATAATAATGTTTTCAAAGAAGAAAAAAAAAACGTTTTTCCAACATCTTTTAAATGTTAATGATATGATATAAAAGAACATTTTTAAAAGGTTGTTAAAATATTGTAACTCTTTACATTTAGACGTTGTACAAATGTCACAAAATACATTTTAAATACAGTTTTAAAACATTAAAAACAATTTTTTAATGTTTTTCTAAATGTTTAAAAAAGATCTTACAAACATTTCACATGTAATGTTTTTTGTAATATCGTAATGTTTAAAAAGAAGAAGAAACGTTTTTCCAACATCTTTTAAATGTTATAGATATGATATTAATAACATTTTAAGAATGTTGTTAAAATATTGTAATCTTTACATTGAAACGTTGTACAAAGTCACAAGAATACATTTTAAATACGTTTTTATCAAAACAATTAAAAACATTTTTGAACGTTTTTCAAAATGTTTTAAAAGATCTTACAAACATTCCAGATGTAATGTTTCGTAATATCGTAATAATGTTTCAAAGAAGAAAAAACGTTTTCCAACATCTTTTAAATGTTATTGATATGATATTAAAAAAAATAAAAATGTCGTTAAAATATTGTAGTCTTTACATTGAAACGTGTTACAAATGTCACAAGAATACGTTTTAAATACGTTTTTATCAAAACAATTAAAATAACATTTTTTGAACGTTTTTCTAAATGTTTAAAAAAGATCTCACAAATATTCCAGATGTAATGTTTTCGTAATATCATAATAATGTTTTCAAAGAAGAAAGAAACGTTTTTCCAACATCTTTTAAATGTTATAATATGATATAAAAAAATTTTAAAATGTTGTTAAAATATTGTAGTCTTTACATTGAAACGTGTTACAAATGTCACAAGAATACATTTTAAATACGTTTTTATCAAAACAATTAAAATAACATTTTTGAACGTTTTCAAAATGTTTAAAAGATCTCACAAACATTCCAGATGTAATGTTTTCGTAATATCATAATAATGTTTCAAAGAAGAAATAAACGTTTTTCCAACATCTTTTAAATGTTATAGATATGATATAAACTTAACATTTTAAGAATGTTGTTAAAATATTGTAATCTTTACATTAAAACGTTTTACAAATGTCACAAGAACACATTTTAAATATGTTTTTATCAAAACAATTAAAACAACATTTTTGAACGTTTTTCAAAATGTTTTAAAAGATCTACAAACATTCCAGATGTAATGTTTTCGTAATATCGTAATAATGTTTCAAAGAAGAAAAGAAACGTTTTCCAACATCTTTTAAATGTTATTGATATGATATAAACATAACATTTTAAGAATGTTGTTAAAATATTGTAATCTTTATTTAAACGTTGTACAAATGTCACAAAAACATTTTAAATATGTTTTTATCAAAACGATTAAAAAAACATTTTTTGAACGTTTTTCAAAATGTTTAAAAAGATCTACAAACATTCGAGATGTAATGTTTTCGTAATATCGTAATAATGTTTCAAAGAAGAAAAGAAACGTTTTTCCAACATCTTTTAAATGTTATTGATATGATATAAACATAACATTTTAAGAATGTTGTTAAAATATTGTAATCTTTACATTAAAACGTTTTACAAATGTTATAAGAAAACATTTTCAATATTTTTATCAAAACAATTAAAAAACATTTTTTGAACGTTTTTCAAAATGTTTTTAAAAGATCTCACAAACATTCCAGATGTAATGTTTTCGTTATATCGTAATAATGTTTCAAAGAAGAAAAGAAACGTTTTCCAACATCTTTTGAATGTTATTGATATGATATAAACATAACATTTTAAGAATGTTGTTAAAATATTGTAGTCTTTACATTGAAACGTTTTACAAATGTCACAAGAATACATTTTAAATACGTTTTTATCAAAACAATTAAAATAACATTTTTTTAACGTTTTTCCAAATGTTTAAAAAAGATCTCACAAACATTTCAGATGAAATGTTTTCGTAATATCATAATAATGTTTTCAAAGAAGAAAAGAAACGTTTTTCCAACATCTTTTAAATGTTATATATATGATATTAAAAAAAACATTTTAAAAATGTTGTTAACATATTGTAGTCTTTACATTGAAACGTGTTACAAATGTCACAAGAATACGTTTTAAATACGTTTTTATCAAAACAATTAAAATAACATTTTTTAACGTTTTCCAAATGTTTAAAAAAGATCTCACAAACATTTCAGATGTAATGTTTTCGTAATATCATAATAATGTTTTCAAAGAAGAAAAGAAACGTTTTTCCAACATCTTTTAAATGTTATATATATGATATTAATAAAAAACATTTTAAAAATGTTGTTAAAATATTGTAGTCTTTACATTGAAACGTGTTACAAATGTCACAAGAATACGTTTTAAATACGTTTTTATCAAAACAATTAAAATAACATTTTTGAACGTTTTTCAAAATGTTTAAAAAAGATCTTACAAACATTCCACATTTTATGTTTTCTTTATATCGCAAGGAAACATTTTCCCACATCTTTTAATGCTATACAAACGATATAAAAGAACATTTTAGAGATATTTTAAAAATATTGTAATACTTACACTTAAACATTGTACAGAAGTCATAAAATTTAGTTTCAAATATGTTTAAACATAGGCCTACTATTATTTAACCATTTAAACAAATGATAATTAAAGTAATAAAGTCAATAATAAAAAACATAACATTAATAGCGGTTCCCACCAAATATACGTACGAAGGTGAAAACAAATAAACAATTTTTTTTTTGTCCATTGACGTAGTGACGTACACTTTGATATCTTCACCCCTCTCCCGAATCGGCAGTATTTTTCCCTGCCCCCAAGCTTTGTTTTTAATAACTTTTACGTATGAAACGACTAAAACATGCAACATTTCTCAGTGAAATAATCGATTTTTCGTAACCCGGATATATAGACTTCTACACGGGCGGATCCAGTAAGGGGGCCAAATTTTGAGAAAATATTTAGCGGCGAATCAGGGTAGGGAGGGGAAGGGAGCACTTTTCAAAATCTTTTTTGGGCTCAACGGGGGAAAGGGCACTACTTTTTCTTCTCAACATCTCCCCCTGCTTATTAGCCGGCTGGCTAATTCCCCTTTCAGTGGCGGATCCGGGGCGGCCTCCCTAGAAAAAACAGGTAAAAACACTTTTTGTAAAAAAGAAGATGGGCCCCCCCTTGCGCTCAAGGGGTGGTGTTAAAAAAATTTTGAGGCAAACAAAAATTGTGCTCACCCCCCACTGAGCGAAAAATCGACCAGCACGGTTTTCAAATTTTTGCACGAGTGGGCCCCTTTCGGCTCCCTCCCTTGCCGCCGGCTGGATCCGCCCCTGGCCCCTGTAGGAGGCTATATATCCAGGTTAGTTTATTTCACTAAGAAATGTTGCGTGTTTTAGTCGTTTCATTCGTATAAGTCAATAAAAACATAGCTGGGGGAGGGGGCTGAAAAAAATCCTGCGGAATTGGTGGGGTGAAGAATGTCAGAAGAATGCCAGGGAGCGCCCAATTTTCATTTTTGTTTTAAAAGGTAAAATTAATGTTACCATCTCTTTTTTACCTGTTTTTGGGCCAGGGTGGGGCCGGGCCCATCGCCCCCTGTGGTCCGCGCCCGGCCTCCTACTCAACCTCTATCCTGCAAAACAGTTGTCGTTTTTGAGATATTCAATTCATGGCTATATTTCTGGCATTTTTAATAATTATATTTTTGTTCTCTTTTCTTTAACAATTTTCATATTGTGTAATTTCTTTCAGTTTCTTTAATACTTTATTTTTGCGGGGAGGGGTGGTCAGTTATTTATTGCATGTTTATTTCCGATCTGCATCTTTCATATAATCATCTTCATAATAGGCATTTGAGCTAGCACTCGATATTACGATCGTGTCACTGTATTTCTTTGACTTCTTGACAGCATTAAATGAAAGGTTGAGTTCTTGGGGGTCAGAAAGTTCGCAAAATATGACAATAAAGAAAACATGAAAAACTACACTCTTTTAGAGACGGCCCCTTCAAAACAATTCTTGAATTCTTGAACTGATCCAATAAGATGGAATTGTAACAATTTGTTTGTCTAATTCTCCAAGAGTTTTATATCACAATGAATGACAGCTATAGAAAGGAAGCTGTAACTCAAATACAAAAGTCTATACCGAGTCCTTCCAGACAATAAAACAACATCAGGAATAGTTACACGAATGAGAGGCAATTAAGTTAGTATACTTGGTAACAAAACTGACACATTCGATAACAAATGGATAAATTTTGAGAGGATTTTGATCGTTTAATAATATTATATTGAATTTCCCACATCATTTTCAGTCATGATGTTGCATTGTTGTTGTTGTTTTTAAATAAAATCTATGTTCTGTATATCAGTACAGCTAGCTATAGTATTATTATTATCATATTATTATTATCAATATGCTACGGTTTCAGTAATCGCGTATTATGGTTGATATTCGTTATTTATATCTTATTCTGAAGTATCATATGATATTCATTTGTACATGTATTCAAATATGTTATTCAGAGATTGATTTTCAATAAAAAGACCTGTCGGAGGGGGTCGGAGGGTCCAAAAAACTGGAAGAAGAAAAAAGAAAGAAACAAAAACTGGAACTCAATTTGTGTTTGCTGCCATCTAGTGGTAGAGAGCGAAATATTTAATTTCAATTTCAAAATCCCGGCATGGCAAAAAGTTACAAGTACAACTCTCAACGGCGCTTTTCAATCTGACATTACTTTGCCATTTCGCCAGATTTGTCTTCTTTTCAAACCCACAGTATGGGGAAAAGGTTAGATTAACATCAGGAAAGAAGAATTTTGAGAGTTTTCCAGAGCAAGAATTTAACAAAATGAGAAAGGATCGAACCAGGCCAGGCCAGAATTCACCAAGTTATACATAGATCTAGCTCAGACTAGAGTCAGACAGTGGTCCCACACATCCACTCATGTGTGGGAAAATAGTCGGTCTGAAGAAAACGACATCTTTCCTTTGCACTGGACTGCTAGCTGCTGGAGCTACTTTGAAGATCATCATTTTGTCAAGGATGTGAGTAATAAAGTTCTATACTAAATTTTTATAGTAAATGATCTTACTTTAATAAATTTTGATTTTGATTCATGAAAAAATCCAAACCGATCGCATTTGAAATTGAATTTTGAAATCATGAGACATGAAGATCGACTAGTAGTAGTAGGGTCTAGTAGTAGTAGGCTAGATCTAGATAGAATAGACCTAGTAGGCCTAGTAGTAGTAGTAGATTATTTATATCACTTATACTGTAGCTGTGATAGGCCTAGATCTAAAGCTGATCACTCCAGCTACTGAGCTAGATCCAGATCCAGCAAAGCATAGAATCTAATATTCAATACTAGTAGTAATGCCTGGCATGGCATGGCATGCGTACAGTATTGACCTCTAGCGCTGCATGCATACATCACGTGCTGAGCTGACAGGCATCAATTTAGTACACACGTTGTGTGCTAAAATCCTTCCCATAGAGATTGCACGCAGCCCTACAGTATGCAAGTCTGCATTGCGATCGTGCAAAATTGGTCAATGTTTTTATTACCAAATCGAGATTCAAACCTTTATTCATTGTGATCCTGAAGATTGAAGTAGGGTGTCTGAACAATTTTCAAGTTTCCCTTTTGGTTTGTTTTTCACCATTATCAGGGTGTCTGAAGTTGATTTTTCAATTTTCCCTTTTGGATCGTTTTTCACCATTGTGGTTGAATAATTGAAAAAATCATTCATTCAGAATAATACATTTCAAATTTCAAGACTCACCAATGTTTCTATCAAAAGATAAGCCCCCTCAAATAAAAGAAATATTCATGCTATTTTTGTCAGCATCAACAAAAAAGACTTACACGCAGAGTTATGTTGTTTTGCTAAATTTAGCAAAACAGCTGGATTGCGCAATATGCTGAATTGCGCAATATGAAGCGTATGCGTGTTGCTTAGCTGCATGCGCAACTCGAGCGCGAACGGCAATCCATTGTCTTCAATGGGCATCCACTTCCAGGTCTGTTTGCCAATACACACACGCGGTCCGATGCATATTCATGTGCAGATTTTACGCGCTATCACCATGCGTTCGGCCTGTGTGGAGCTCACGCCTCCCTTCTTAGCTGATCTGAAAAATGGGAGGAAGGGTATTTTCAAACTGTAATTGTTTGTGATCCCTGGGGCTAGCGAAAAATAAGCGTATGGATATATTCCTTACGACTGGGACTACTTATCGCCGGGGGCGTCATATCTCAAAAGTGGCAAATTTCGGAGATAGCCAGGAAACAATGTTTATTAAAATAGCTGTTTTGACCAAGATATTTTTAGAATTTCGAGATAACGCCCCTTTGGAAATATGGGGATTAATCTGCTCTTTCATATGACACCTCATTTATTGAGTATCACCTTCAGGATCACAAAGAATAAAGGTTTGAATCTCGCTTTTGAAAAAAACTTTGACCAATTTTGCATGATCGCGCAATGAACGTAGACTAACTCTGTAAGTTGGGGCTTTGATCGGATCGGAAGATCGGAGCGACACCCTCGCACCTTTGATCGGTATCGGCGAAAAATATTGGCAATGCCGATTTTTTTTTTTTTTTTTAATGCTGAAAATTTTCAAGTTTTGGGCTATCACTTGCTTTAAAAAATAGCTGGGATTATTTTGTCATTTAGAGTTGTTGTCGACCATGTTTGTTGATACTAAGTGCCTTTTCATGACTTTGAAATTGATAATATAGAGGCAAAACATGCGAGCCGCCATCTTGGATGTTAATGACAATGGACAAAAAATGCGTGCCTACATTATAATCCAAGATGGCGGCTCGCATGTTTTGCCTCTTTTCTTAGACCAATATTATTAATTTCAAAGTCATTAAAAGGCACTAAATATCAACAAACATGGTCCACAACAACTCCAAATGACAAAATAATCCCAGCTATGCATTTTTAAAAGCATTTGATAGCCCAAAACTTGAAAAAATTTCGAATTAAAAAAAAAAAAATCTGCTGATTTTTTTCCGATCATTTTTTTGATCGGCGATCAGAATTTATTTTCCGATCTCCCATGATCGCCAACGATCGGCCCCCGATCCAATGATCGGTTACAGGGTTAACGTAGACTGCATAGGGATGCGTGCAATCTCTATGGGAAGAAGTTTAGCACTTAACATCGGGTGCGGGATCAGACACCCTACCATTATGGTTGGATAATTAAAAAAATTATTCACTCAGAATAATACATTTCAATTTGAAGACTCACCGATGTTTCTATCCAAGGATACAGCCCCCAAAAAAAAATCCCAGAAATATTCATCATTTTTGTCAGAATCAACGAAAAGACGTACACGCAGAGTTATTTTGTTTTGCTAATTATAGCTAAACAGCTGCATTGTGCAATATGCAAGCGTATGCGTGTTGCTTAGCTGCATGCGTAACTTGAGCGCGATCGCAAGCCTCTCCTCCGGTGTCTTCCGTGTGCACGTTCCACACGTGGTGACTGTCGCGGTCGAATGCATATGCATGTGCAGATTTTACGCTGTCACCATGGGTTTGGGCAGAGCGGAGCTCACGCCTCCCTATTTAGCTGATCCAAAAATAAGGGAAGGGTATTTTCAAACTGTTCTCGCTTTTGATCCCTTGGAGCCAGTGAAAAAATAAGCACATGGATATTATCTAGCCCTGCATAAGCCTCGGGGGCTCACTTCAGGAGAGTGGCAAATATCGCAGCTACGATGTGAACAATGTTTAAATCGCTGTTTTGATCAAGATATTTTTAGAATTCGGAAATGAGCCCCTGTGGGAATTATGGAGAAAACCTGCTCTTTCATATGAGATCATTTATTGAGTATCACCTTAGGATCACGAGCGATAAAGGTTTGAATCTCAATTTGGTAATAATAAAAACATTGACCAATTTTGCATGAGCGCGCAATGCACATAGACTGCAAATGGGTGTTTGCAATCTCTATGGGAAGGATTTTAGCACACAAAACCAAGTGCACGATCAGACACTTTAGTTAAAGGCATCATTTAAAGGTATAGACCAGTTTTGGAAACGCCCCCCTTTAAAAAAATGAAATGGAAGCTCTCATTACCAATCATGTGAAAGAATATGTTTTGACTAATACGTGATGATACAAATTTTGCGGGAAACCTCATACTAATTGATATATTTGGTAAATTATTATATCTATTGGGACCAAATAGATATCGCGCACGTGTAGTGTAGTCCCATATACATCTTTCTGTGTACAGTGCTTGTAACTTTACCAAGACTTGGCCAAATTTCTTATCATTTTGATGATTCCAGAACCTTGCAGTACACACCAAGACTTATGCTAGATGATCAACGTTTTCTGATCGATTCCACAACGTTTCTTTCCCAATGCAATCGCATGACCAGAACTGGTCTTTATCTTTAACAATGTTAAATCTGAGATGCATGGCCCTACGTGTTATCAGTGTCTGTGATATGGTGTAATAATGCAGCCCTGAAAAATTGCGCTCCAAAATGATCATGAAGCGCCTCAAAAAAAACAATCTTGAGTGACCGGTTTTACCATACTCATTTTCCCCAATAGACTGTAGTGTTATGAAAACCGTTAGGAATACGCAAAATTTGATTTTGATTTCCAATCATAAATTTCTTGATAATCAGACAGGCTTGTAAAGGTCATGGGGCTTGTAAAAGTCATGGGGTTCCTTACTGAACTAAAGGTTCATAATTATCATTGCAGCAAGAGCTAAATCCAGGATTTTGTTTGAGAATCTGAGACAAAGTTACCCAATCCCTTTAAAGATACTATGTCCCTTTTGCAGCCAACATCAAATTATGTAGAACTTTGCAGGAATTATGAATATGTCATGTATGTCCTATCTGTGAAATTTAAACGTTAGCAGTGTCCTAATATTCAAATTATGCAAGGAAACTTGTTTACTTGCTAGATTTCACTGTCAGACACTATTGAGTGACTGACTGGCTTTTTCCTCATCTTTGGTAATAACATACATAAAATGAGCTGTAAAGGGTACATGAGCATTTGTCTACATCAATAACCCACTTCTTATAATGGCCAAAATTAAACTGAATGAATCTTTGCGGAGCATAAAAGGTACGACCATTCGGTACAATGGTCTGAAAAATCAGACTATTACTTACTGGCTCTATAGCTCCTAAGTCGATTCGACAACTAATAGTTGCTATTTTCCCACTTAAAGACATTTTCAAGCCCCCCTTTATGCCTCCGCTACAAAGTAGCTGGCATTATGCATTAGGCATTATGTTTCGGGTTGTCCGTCCGTCCGTCCGTACGTGCGTCCCGTCCCGTTCGTGATCGCATTATCTCAAGAACCGATGAATGGATTACCGCCAAACTTGGGTCATGTATGTATCTTGCAGAGCTAATGAACTGATTAGATTTGAGGGTCACGAGGTCAAAGGTCAAAGGTCACAGGGCTCATTATGTATGGAAAAATAGCTCGTGATCGCGTTATCTCAAGAACCGATTGATGGATTACCGCCAAACTTGGGTCATGTATGTATCTTGCAGAGCCAATGAACTGATTAGATTTGGGGGTCACGAGGTCAAAGGTCACAGGGCTCATTATGTATCCTAAAATAGCTCGTGATCGCGTTATCATTATAACCAACAGATGGATTACAATCAAACTTGAATTTTAAAAATTGCTTCCATTTTGGTTTGTAAAATTGCTCTATGGCGGAGGCATCATTTTCGACTGCGCGCAGTTGAAGTTCCATCTAGTTTTAGGGAAGTTCTAAATTAGTATTGTCTTTCAAATGCCGTTGGAATTTAACCTTCTCATTTTTTGGCCTGCAAATGGGACATACACATGTAGTCCCTTTAAGGCTTTACATTGGAGGTGAAAAATCAAACATGAATCTAATTAGAGTAATACTAGCCTTACGAGGCCTAAAAAAGTAATAGAGAATGGGATTACTACTTTAGTTTTACTAGTAGAGTAGTTCACAGATCCTTCTCCCTAGACCGAAAATTTCTGTCTCTTTCGTTCGTTAGCCTCTTATTTGGGTAGAGTCGGCTCCTCTCTTTAGAGACAGAAGCCAGCCATAGGGTCTCTCAGAGGGAACTGATGTATATTAGCCTAGGCCTAATTTTCAACTATAAATGCATCGGATATGAATCCGCTGAAATGACATTTTAGTCCAAAGTTGGGTGGCACTTTTGGTGGGACTTTCGTGACTTCGTCCCACCAACTTCTGTCAGGACTCAGGAGACCCTATGGCCGGCTTCTGTCTCTAAAGAGAGGAATGTGTGTGTGACTGTGTGTGTAATTGGGTTTTTACAGACCTGTATCAATGAGATATGATTGTTAACGTCTGGGGACCGACTTTAACGTCACCATCCGAAGACGTGACTCAGTTTCGAACCTGCGTCCTCAGCTGAATCAGTTTGTAACTTCCATTGTTAGCTGGATTACAGGCGCACGCCACAACGCCCGAGGAGCCGACCCTACTCAAATAAAAGGCTAACGAGCGAAAGAGAAAGAAATTTTCAGTCTATTTCTTCCCTAACTCCAGGGAGCTCCGCAGCCAAAGGCCTCAGAGCTCCAGAGCCTGCATAGGAAAACGATTCAAACAGTGGGTTGGGGCACATTTTTTCGAAATGTAAAGAAGTAGTAATTACAATTTTGACTTAAATGTACAATGTTTTTGACTCCTGGGCATCTGGACAACCACTTAAAACTATAATTTGAAGACGTCTTCGATAGGAAAAAGGGCGATTCCTCGTCCTAACCCAATTCATCCCATGCTGTATATCGTTGATTAGCGGCGCAGCAAATATGAATATTCACGTATCGGCGCTGTTCGCTCGAAATTGCCGAATATGCACGAGGTTGAGGTTAACTTTCACCACTCTTTTCTTTGAGTCATACTTATTCAGCAATTTCGAGCGAACGGCTCTATAGCATTGAATTCAATTGATAATGGTTTTATTGAGTAAAAAGAATAACAATTCATCGCGGCCTAAACGGCCGAATTGGGCAATGTTTTACGAATGTAAAATACAATATATAAAAACATTCATAGCAAATGACATCAAAAATAATGAACTGAACATGAATGAGTAAATTGTGTAAAATAATATTTAACTATAAAATTCTTATTCTTATTTGATGTCCCTAACTCATAATATATAAAAAGGAGATAAAGAAAAGTGGAGTAGAACATGATAATGGTGTAGAGTAAAGAAAGAAAAGAAAAGAAGATGGTAAGATTGAGAAGAAGATGAAGAAGAAAAAGTAGAAGAGAAGGAGGAAAAAGAAGAAGATTCAAGTAGGGATAGTAGGAGGATAGACGGAGGGTAGTGCGAATAGTAACAATATCATAAGGTATCAATATCCAACCATTACACATTATACAAACTACAAATGATAGAGGCGAAGTAATGTAGAAAAAAATACTTGTATATGGCAAATTGTATGAATGAACAATATACTCTAGGTAAAAGCTACTCAAAGTAAAAGGTTATACTGGATTATCCAAATTATAAAAAAGGGGAATTATTAGAAGAAGTGATATAGAAGAAGAAGAAAGAGGGAAAAGTGGCTTGTTAAAACACGAATGAGAAGGAAGAAGAAGGGCGAGATGAAGAAGGAGGTGGAAAAGTAGAAGTGGTAGAGGAAGAGGAAGAGGAGACAACTGTGACATTGGCCATGGAAGATAATTTCAGTCATTTAAACAATTAAAAATAAATGGTCAAAGATTTTTAACTTCGATACAGAAGATGTAGTGTTTCTTTTATAATACAAAGATTAGACCCCAGTATAAATATTTTAAAAGTATATACAGGTGTGTATATAAAAAAATATATATGTATAAAATAATCCACATAAAAACTTGATTTCATTACATTGTGTGTATCATTTTAAATTGAAACCATAGTTTGCATTCAAGTATTGCACTTATAGAGTTTACACTGTACATCATAACTATGATATTGGTAATATTAAAAACATCCGTTTCGTGTTAACTAGAATTGTGGGTACGTATAAGTGATGGTATGGGGTTATTTTTCACTCTGTTTGATCGGCAACGTACACGTAGTTCAGGTAGTTTCATAGAATGTCTAAGAACTCTTTTTTTGAGTAATCTGTGGTAAGACGTTTTTTAACTGGTTACTGGAAATACATTTTCCAATGAAAGATGTGCACAGCGAAAGTCTCCGTTGCTCAAGTGATTGCATATCAAAGCAGGTACATGTAAGAGCGTTCTGGTAAGTTGTATACCGAGCACCAATGATGATGCGGAGGGCTCGCTTTTGGATTTTTTCTAAGCTTTCGCATTGTTTCTTGGTGATGCCGCTATTCCAAACCGGTGTTCCATATTCGAGAATGGGCCAAACATATCCATCATATACATGTATGGTTAACAAATCGCGACCTGGAAGGCAGTGCCTTTATAAGATACATAGCATGTGAAGTTTTCCGTTTGCTCTTTTGATGATATTGGTAACATTTGATTCCCATTTCAGGTCACTTTGGATCAGAATGCCGAGAAGCTTTATAATATTGACAGTTAGTAATTCTTGGCCATCGATGCAAATTGCGGGTGGGATGGTAGGATTTCGTGTGAAATTGACTTCCATTGCGAAACATTTGGTGGCGTTCAGTTTCATGTGGTTGGCCTCTGACCATGTGGCGAGGTCTGTGACGGCACTCTGTATGCTGGATGGTTCATCTCGAGTACGACATTCAACGGCGTCATGTCGTCGACGTATCTGTAGGCGTTGATGCCGGTCGGTGGCGCTGCGTCATTAATCATGGCTAGAAAGACAATGGGCCCTAAGCGAGTTCCCTGTGGTACTCCAGCCTGCAACATCGACCATTCAGATAGAACCGATCTGTAACGGGTAAATTGTTGACGGGATTGCAAGAAACTCATGATCCATGGCACAATGCAGGGGCGAACTCCTAAGCTGATGAGTTTTGTTATGGCGATAGTATGGTCGATTCAGTCGAAGGCTTTAGAAAAGTCTGTCAACTATTGTTGATAAGGATTTTGGTTTGTCTGAATTAACAAACACTTTGTGTAGAATGTTAATAATTCAGTGTGACGTTGACATGTTTTTTTTGGTTTCCAAACTGCATCTGATCCAAATTGGGTTCTATGTCGTTAATTACCCATTTTGCGACGAAACCTTCTGTAATTTTGGCAAAATGATCTGTGAGTGATACAGGGCGGAGCTTCTCAATGGATGGTGGGTCCGACTTGGGGATGGGCACTACAATTGCTCTTTTCCATTCAGCAGGAACTACGTTTTGTTGAAAAGATGAGTTGATCACGTAAGTGAGGGAGTAGCAAGTTCATACTAGAATTCTCGTATGATACGAGAGGGAATGCGATCCGGGCCACACGCTGTATTTCGCTTAACTTTGGCCAGTGCCTTCTGTACCTCCCAAGGGTGGACTGTTGGACTTGGTTTGGGCGAAAAAGGCAGGTAGGCTGGAAGTGTTTAGTGGGTCTAAGTCTCATGAAATTGAAATGAAGTGCTCATTAATTGCGTTAGCAATCTCCTTGTCCTCTGAATCTAACCAAGGTAATGGCAATGGGACGCTGGTCCCGCTTTCTACCTGTCATCACGCGAATCTCCGGTACCAGGCGACAGGGTTGGTCTTTTCAGTCGCTGACTCGCTGTACACGCCTTGGGTAATATTCGATGATGCTTTGTTAATCATTTGTTTGATTTTATTACGTAGGCGTTTCCAATCAGCATTATTATTATGTTGGTCATATACACGCTGCCGTTTGTGAATTAGATATTTTATTTTACCAGTTATAAATGGTTTATCTGTTTGGTGTAATTTCATTTTACGAGTTGGGAAGTGGACGTTGATGGCAGCATAGAGGGTTTTATAGAAGGCTTGACACTGCGCATTGACGTCATGTGGCTCAATAAATTCTCTCCAATCACGTGAGCTCGCCCATCTACCGAAAGAACAGATTGCACTGGCAGGCACCAGACGGTTTGTGCGTGTTTTTGTCAAATTTGGCATTGCTCTGTAATGTTTCGGCTGCCAGAGTAATGTTGCATGGTCAGATTGTCAAATCAGTGACAAAATGTTAACGTTGTCATAAAACTGACTAATGTTAGAAATGATTTTGTGCAGTGTGCGTGTGCCCCTTGTTGGCTGGTGCACGATTTGTTTGCACCGCTGGTCATACAGAAGAGGGGTAACGTTGAGTTGATTAAAATCACCCATAACGATAAATCCTGCATTTGGGTGACTTGTAGTGAGAAGGCCCAGGGTTGATTGAATGTGGTCCATCAGACCATCAACCGTTCTGCGACTGCGTTATCTGGGTGCGGATAATATATCACGGCGCAGAATAAGCACGAGATAGATCACAGAAGACGAGTTGGTCGAACTTGTATCCATGTAACTTCGAGGTCATCGGGAACGGAAACATTGCTGGGTTGGGCCGGGTAAATATCATGTTTCGCATACAGGGCTATGCCACCACCAATGCGATTGACTCTCGATTTAGTTACCAGCGCATATCCTGGTATGGAAACCAGTTGAGCCGGTAGGTCATGCTTATACCACGTCTCGGTAATTCCACAAATATCAGCATCATTTTCTAGGATAACATTAACTGTACATAGTTCGCCAAACTTATAATTCGCTGAGCGGGGATTGCATAGAAACACGGTGGGGAGATGTGGAATATTGTGTTTCCTGGTTGGAACAGTTCGGATTTTGATAAGGTTTTTGGCATTTGACTCCGGGGTTGGTATAAGGGGGGTCTTCTCTCATCCTGGTTGATGATCGTGGGGATGGTATTGCGGTAATGTTTTTGTTTGTGCTTACCAGTTCGACATCCACGATGGGTAGGCCTATGGGTTTCGCTTCTTTAAATGCCAAGTACATGTAGCTTTATATTGTCAAATACAGGAAGTGAAAGGGTCACATTTACATTCGATGATAATCCAATGGTAGTAAGTTGTTCCGAACTACAGTAATGCTGAATGAGGGTATGGTACACATGGCGACTGTCGGAACCATATGTACGTACGTTTTCACGCCCCGGGTTTAATTTGACATCTCCACAGCATATGAGTGAGAGAGAAAAGTGGCACATGAGTTTGGGTAATATCGTATCGGTGCTTTTAAGAAGCCTCTGCGGAGGAAATACTTGCCGAGTTTCGGTTCAATATTGTGAAGGAGGCCATTTTGTCCATCAGCATTAATCCATAGAGAAACATACACAACGCATACGAGTAGACTTGCACATACCTTGAACATAGCCATTGTCGGAGCTCGATGGTCATTGTACTATGTCCAAACTCTTTGACCCCAGTCTCCCTTCTTTGTCCAGAAGAATGGTTCTATTCAGATTTATAGTCATTCAGCATGAAAAGTACGGGGTTAAAATGGCGTAATGTACAGTTGTCGCACAATGACTAAAAACACAATTTGCCAGTAAATGTGTTTCTCCAGAAAAATATTCCTTAAAAGTTCTCTAGTAAGAGCACAAACATATCCCAGTCAGTTTGACACACATTTCGAATCACCTGGGTCAAACAAAAATTCTGGTAAAAACCACGGAAATCGGGAGCGGTGAGGACTGACAGCTGCCGTTCAAGCGCACGTTCAGCATGAATATTCATATTTGCTGTGCTGCGCCGCTACCGCACATGCAAACTTTCTCTTCGCCATGTTGAATCGACGATATACAACATGGATAAATTTAGGACAAGGAATCACCTATATTTGCCTCTCATTTTTTAAATATTAAACTTTAGGAGGAAAAAAATTCACAGTATCTTGGTTTAGCTTTTTCACGCTACTGACATGCTGAAAACAAGGAACTCAACAAAATGCAATTTGGGGGGCTTACCATAACTGGAATTGGGCTTTAAGAATTCTGATACCATCAAGAAATGGGATCAAATATTTAAGATGAATGACACACCAAGGGGTAGTCATAACAGCATCTATTGCATTGCTAATCAAATAGTGTGTAGTGAAGAATTCATGTACATGTACATATAATAATCATGAATAAGAAAAAGAATTGAAGCTGGAATGGAAAATGAGCACAGAACTTTACTTTAAGTATGGCTCTTTTTTATAGACCTATCTTAAAGGCCAAGTGCACCCTAACATCAAGCTAATTTGAATAGATCTATAGAGAAAAATCAAACAAGCATAACACTGAAAATTTCATCAAAATAACATATAAAATAAGAAAATTACAGCATTTTTAAGTTTTACAGTTTTATGCATAACGTGGTCGGTTTGCAAATGAGGAGCCGATGATGTCATATACCCACTATTCCACATGTGCTGTATATGTATTTTATCATATGAAATTACAAATATTTCAATTTTTATAAAGAAGTTCTCAATTGAATCACAATAAGTTACAATCATGATGATTTTACATGTTCCATGAGGAGAAAAACTATGTTTACATTATTGGAGCCAAAAATTTGAATATTTGACATTTTGTAGTGGGTGTGTGACATCATAGGTTGCATTTATCGACACAAATTTTTGCCTAGAATCAGCGTTTTCAAACGTCTTTCAGGCAAATTTTTAAGGCGATAAACGCAAAGCCTTTTTCAAATTTCCATTTTTAGATATGGGCATATTGTAACGCCGAAAAAGTGCGTTTTGAATGTGACATACAGCCAGAATCACGTTTCTGAGACACGATAAACGCAAAGCTGTTTTGAACCCCACATACAAATCGGACCTTCCCATATAGCTCTATGGACCTTCCCAGGCTAATCTGCTTCCCGGGTCAAACGGCGCAAAGCAGCTGCGCAGATATAAGGCCTTTATTTTGAATCATGAAGAGACAATAAACGCGACATCCCGAAAATCACGTTCGTATAGTGGGGTTCGATATGTACATATCTAGTGGCAATACACGATAAATGCACCCATAGGCTCACGCTTGTGCATACCGACCGTGTTATGCATATATAATCACTGTTTTGTGAAACTACATGTATGTATAACTTTAAAATGCCATAACTTTCTTATTTTACATCATATTTTGATCAATTTGATGAAATTGTTAGTGTTATGCTTGTTTGATTTTATTTATAATTCAAATCAACTTGATGTTGAGGTGGACTTGGCCTGTAAGTTCCTTAGGTCATTCATGACAACCACACTTCCCCTTTTCATACATTAGTGGAGTTAGTTAAGGCTCCACTGTAGTGTAAGTACAATGTATACTGTATTTTCAGTGATGTCCATGTATCTATACAGTGGCTGGGGAGTGGCCTTGTGGAGGGCACTGGTATTTGGCCAGAGGCTTAACCTCATGACCCCATGTCCATGCTAAACTCCTTACATCTTCCTCTCTGGGTGTTAAATGCTAGTACATGCCTTGTAAATACACAAATGTAGGGGCAGCTTAATTCCAGTGAGGGGTCCCTGTGTAGAAGGTTATTTTCATTGAAAGTAGTGATATCAGAGCAACCAAGGAGCTCCTGGAGCAACTAAAAACTGTAAAAAGTGACTTATTTTACTCAAACTGATATGCCTGACCTACATGTACATGTGTAGACCTACATCTATGTAGACAGGCTGTAAATACTTAAAGTGACTCGGTAACATTGTTGAATGTTGATGAAAAAACTGCGTAATTTTTGTATGAAATGTTACTATTATATTCCTTCTACTGTACTAACCCTCTAACATGCAATAAATCCTGAAAAAAATCTCAAACCACAAAGATATTTATGGTTTTCTTTGAAGGCGTCACTGTGCGACACCCTCTAACAGTAAATTCTCCCAACCATTTTTGAAATTTTTCCCAACCGGTTTTCAATGAAAATAAGACATAACATGTACAGGCTTTTCAAAATCTTTTTTTGTCTGGAATGGTATATAGAGCCAATTCATTGCTTTAAGTATGACGAATTACATTCACCTAAAATGTAATTTAATTGTAATAGTATAGTTGGGAGAATTAAGGAATCAATCAGATCAGTTTTTCCAAATTTTTATCATTAATAATGGTCTGTTATTAGTTTTCACTCAAACTTTCAGATTATCTTTGATTGTACATCTAGCATTGAAGTCACTACCTTAGCACCATTTTCTCTCATCTGAACAATGTTACCAAGTCCCTTTAAAGGGTATCCAACCCAAATAGACAACTACTCTAAATGAAAGCAGAAAAATCAGAGAAGCAAACTGATGAAAGTTTCAATTAAATCTGACTAAATATAAGAAAGTTATGAAAATTTAAAAGTTGTAATTGCTAATTTACTATACGTACATGTATGGGCACTCATTCAAATTGGCTGAAGCAGTAATGTCAATGTGATGTAGTGCCGGACTACGTTCCCATCTGTTTCAACTTATAAAATAAACTACATGTACAGGTCTATAAAAGTATAATGAATGTTTAATGTTTAAAATGTGTTCAGTCGGACCAAAAATTGTGATATTACTCTCTTTTTTCTTTTTCTTTTTCTTTTTCTTTTTCATTTCTCAGAGACATGGGCAGAAGTCTGCAAATAAAGCACTTCCAGACTTGATGTTGAGGTGGACTTGGCCTGTAAGTTTCTTAGGTCATTCATGACAACCACACTTCCCCTTTTTTATACATTAGTGGAGTTAGTTTAGGCTCCAATGTAGTGAAAGCATACCGGTACTGTATTTTCAGTGATGTCCATGTATCTATACAGTGGCTGGGGAGTGGCCTTGTGGAGGGCACTGGTATTTGGCCAGAGGCTTAACCTCATGACCCCATGTCCATGCTAAACTCCTTACATCTTCCTCTCTGGGTGTTAAATGCTAGTACATGCCTTGTAAATACACAAATACAGGGGCAGATTAATTCGGTGGGGGGTCCGTAGGTTATATCAAAGAGATATCACAACATGTTGTGTTATCTCTTTGGTTATATACATTGAAAGTAGTGATATCAGAGCAACCAAGGAGCTCCTTGGAGCAACTAAAAACTGTAAAAAGTGACTTATTTTACTCAAACTGATATGCCTGACCTTCATGTACATGGGTAGACCTACATGTATGTAGACAGGCTGTAAATACTTAAAGTGACTCGGTAACATTGTTGAATGTTGATGAAAAAACTGCGTAATTTTTGTATGAAATGTTACTATTATATTCCTTTTACTGTACTAACCCTCTAACATGCAATAAATCCTGAAAAAATTCTCAAACCACAAAGATATTTATGGTTTTCTTTGAAGGCGTCACTGTGCGACACCCTCTAACAGTAAATTTTCCCAACCGGTTTTCCATGAAAATAAGACATAACATGTACAGGCTTTTCAAAATCTTTTTTTGTCTGGAATGGTATATAGAGCCAATTCATTGCTTTAAGTATGACGAATTACATTCACCTAAAATGTAATTTAATTGTAATAGTATAGTTGGGAGAATTAAGGATTCGATCAGATCAGTTTTTCCAAATTTTTATCATTTATAATGGTCTGTTTTCACTCAAACTTTCAGATTATCTTTGATTGTACATCTAGCATTGAAGTCACTACCTTAGCACCATTTTCTCTCATCTGAACAATGTTACCAAGTCCCTTTAAAGGGATATCCAACCCAAATAGACAACTACTCTAAATAAAAGCAGAAAAATCAGAGAAGCAAACTGATGAAAGTTTCAATTAAATCTGACTAAATATAAGAAAGTTATGAAAATTTAAAAGTTGTAATTGCTAATTTACTATACGTACATGTATGGGCACTTCAAATTGGCTGAAGCAGTAATGTCAATGTGATGTAGTGCCGGACTACGTTCCCATCTGTTTCAACTTATAAAATAAACTACATGTACAGGTCTATAAAAGTATAATGAATGTTTAATGTTTAAAATGTGTTCAGTTGGACCAAAAATTGTGATATTACTCTCTTTTTTCTTTTTTCTTTTGCTTTTTCTTTTTCATTTCTCAGAGACATGGGCAGAAGTCTGCAAATAAAGCACTTCCAGACTTGATGTTGAGGTGGACATGGCCTGTAAGTTCCTTAGGTCATTCATGACAACCACACTTCCCCTTTTCATACATTAGTGGAGTTAGTTAAAGCCCAAGTCCACTCCAAAAATAACTTACTTTCAATAGAACCAGAAAAATCAGACAAACCAATCAAAAAAAGTTTGAGCAAAATCGGATAACTAATAAGAAAGTTATGAATAAATAATGACATGAAAAATTTGAAAATCACTACACAAATTGGCAACTCACTCATGAGTCTGTGACGTATGGTCCTCACTATCCACTAATTATTTTCTTTATAAATTTCCTATTTTCACCCTAAGAATCTTATTTCTTCAGACCAGCATCTAAGTTAAATTGTTAGTCATGTGTTTTTGTGTGGATGCACAAATAAAGAGTCATTTTTGTCCAGCTAAATCATGAAAAATTGAATTTTGATAAACTATTTATATAAAAATCAATAATTATGAAATACAATATTCAGAAAATAGTATCGATTCTTCAAAATTCATCAAAGTTTTTGGGAAATGTCACGCACGCAATATGATACAAATCATATAACCTGGGCAAAGGCATGGGAAATCAAGTTTTGGGGATAAAAGGGAAATTAATGGGATTAAACTATATAAAGCAATTGATAAGTTGTGAGGACATGACGTCACAAACTGATAACCATCTTGGCAATTTGTGTTGTGATTCTCATTGTTCCATAGTTTTACATACTTTTTCAAAAATTCGTAACTTTCTTATTAGTTATCCGATTTTGCTCAAACTTTTTTTGATTGGTTTGTCTGATTTTTCTGCTTTTATTGAAAGTCAGTTATTTTTCGAGTGGACTTGCCCTTTAAGGCTCCACTGTAGTGTACATGTAAGTACAATGTATACTGTATTTTCAGTGATGTCCATGTATTTATACAGTGGCTGGGGAGTGGCCTTGTGGAGGGCACTGGTATTTGGCCAGAGGCTTAACCTCATGACCCCATGTCCATGCTAAACTCCTTACATCTTCCTCTCTGGGTGTTAAATGCTAGTACATGCCTTGTAAATACACAAATGTAGGGGCAGCTTAATTCGTGAGGGTGGGGGGTTCCCTGAGTAGAAGGTTATTTTCATTGAAAGTAGTGGTACCAGAGCAACCAAGGAGCTCCTTGGAGCAACTAAAAACAGTAAAAAGTGACTTATTTTACTCAAACTGAAATGCCTGACCTACATGTACATGTGTAGACCTACATGTATGTAGACAGGCTGTAAATACTTAAAGGGATATCCAACCCAAATAGACAAGTACTCTAAATGAAAGCAGAAAAATCAGAGAAGCAAACTGATGAAAGTTTCAATTAAATCGGACTAAATATAAGAAAGTTATAAAAATTTAAAAGTTTTAATTACTATACGTATGGGCACTTCAAATTGGCTGAAGCGGTAATGTCAATGTGATGTGGTGCCGGACTACGTTCCCATCTGTTTCAACTAATAAAATAAACTACATGTACAGGTCTATAATGAATGTTTAATGTTTAAAATGTGTTGTCGGACAGAAAAACTGTGATTTTACTCTCTTTTTTTCTTTTTTCTTTTTTCATTTCTCAGAGACATGGGCAGAAGTCTGCAAATAAAGCACTTCCAGACTTGATGTTGAGGTGGACTTGGCCTGTAAGTTCCTTAAGTCATTCATGACAACCACACTTCCCCTTTTCATACATTAGTGGAGTTAGTTTAGGCTCCACTGTAGTGAAAGCATACTGTATTTTCAGTGATGTCCATGTATCCATACAGTGGCTGGGAGTGGCCTTGTGGAGGGCACTGGTATTTGGCCAGAGGCTTAACCTCATGACCCCATGTCCATGCTAAACTCCTTACATCTTCCTCTCTGGGTGTTAAATGCTAGTACATGCCTTGTAAATACACAAAATATAGGGGCAGATTAATTCAGGTGGGTGGGGGGTCCCTGTGTAGAAGGTTATTTTCATTGAAAGTAGTGATATCAGAGCAACCAAGGAGCTCCTTGGAGCAACTAAAAAGTGTTGACTTATTTTATTCAAACTGAAATGCCTGACCTACATGTATATGTGTAGACCTACATGTATGTAGACAGGCTGTAAATACTTAAAGGGATATCCAACCCAAATAGACAACTACTCTAAATGAAAGCAGAAAATCAGAGAAGCAAACTGATGAAAGTTTCAATTAAATCTGACTAAATATAAGAAAGTTATGAAAATTTAAAAGTTTTAATTACTATACGTATGGGCACTTCAAATTGGCTGAAGCGGTAATGTCAATGTGATGTAGTGCCGGACTACGTTCCCATCTGTTTCAACTAATAAAATAAACTACGTGTACAGGTCTATGATGAATGTTTAATGTTTACAATGTGTTCAGTCGGGCAAAAAAATTGTGATATTACTCTCTTTTTTTCTTTTTTCTTTTTCATTTCTCAGAGACATGGGCAGAAGTCTGCGCGATAGCTCAGTTGGTAGAGCAGTGGTCTCGTAATCCGGTGACCTGGGTTCGAAACCAAGTCGATGCGCTAGTGCCCTTTGGTAAGGCATTAATCCTCACTACCAGGTCCTCGGAGGGGACCTTAAGCCGTCGTCCGTCTGGTTGCTTACTTACAAGCATTTATGCTTTCTTAGCAGTCAGGTAAAAAATAACCATCACATCACATCACGTCTGCAGATAAAGCACTTCCAGACTTGGACTTGGACTCGGAGTGCATCAGTACTTTGGATATGCTACCTGCGTGTGTGTGTGTGTGTTTTATTTTTATCCTACAGAAAGTTTGACATGGAATTGAGGGGAGGGAGGGTGCAATATAGTGTTAACCCACACTTTTCTGAAAAATGAGTTACATCCATTTTCATCATCTTTTGAGTGTTCTACATCTTTTACAATTTAAAAAACGGAAATCGACTGATTAATAGGCAAATGAATAAATCATTCTTCCCCTGAAAACAAGCAATTATCTGAACACAACAACAAAATTAACTCCCCCTTAATCAAAATGGCGTAGCTTTTTAAAGAAAGGTTTTGAGCAAAATAACTTGGCAGGAGTGTTCCTATACGTATTGAGTAACTTTTCTCAGAAAATAAAATTGCTCCATTGGGTAATGCATGAGTGAACAAACAAAGGCAAATTTGTAACTTTTCAAAAGTCACAATGGTTATGTTTTATGCTGTTTTGACAGTACATTTTAGCATTTCTTACGCGATTTTTAAAGTGTGCTCACCCAACCAAGACACGATGACAACCTCTTGTGTTCACACAACATGTGATGATACATTTTGGTAGAAATATCTTCTTCTTCTTTTTTTCAATAAGTGGAATAAATTTTGCAATTTCAAAAGGGTTGATTTTTTTTAAATTGTGCTCACGCGACAATAAATGAAAAAAGTGTCGGGATAGGTGTTAGGGGGTCAAGCAATGGATGATAAACAACAACAACACAAAAACATGCACCAGAAACCAAATTTACTAAAATCTTGTTTCACATAATCCCCAAAATGACCCTTATGACTTTTGAAAAGTGACAGTGATAATTTTCCTTTAAAGATACTATGTCCCTTTTGCAGCCAACATCAAATTCTGTAGAACTTTGCAGGAATTATGAATATGTCATGTATGTCCTATCTGTGAAATTTAAAGTTAGCAGTGTCCTAATATTCAAATTATGTAAGGAAACCGTTTACTTGCTAGACTTCACTGTCAGACACTATTGGTGACTGACTGGCTTTTTCATCTTTGGTAATAACATACATAAAATGAGCTGTAAAGGGTACATGAGCATTTGTCTACATCAATAACCCACTTCTTGTAATGGCCAAAATTAAACTGATTTAACCTTTGCGCAGCATAAAATGTATGACCAATCGGTACAATGGTCTGAAAAATCAGACTATTACTTACTGGCTCTATAGTTCCTAAGTCGATTCGACAACTAATAGTCGATATTTTCCCACTTTTTCAAGCCCCCCTTTTTTTAGGGAAGTTCTAAATTAGTATTGTCTTTCAAATGCTGTTGGAATTTAACTTTTTCATTTTTGGCCTGCAAATGGGACATAGTACCTTTAATGTTTGCTGACTCATGCATGACTCGATGGATCAATCACATCTTCACAGAAAAGTTACCGTAGTCAATAAGTATAGGAACACTCCTGCCAAGTTGTTTTGCTCAATACCTTTCGTTAAAAGTTACGCAATTTGGATTAAGGGGGAGTTAATTTTTTGTTGTGTTCAGCATGAAAAATGTGCTAACCCATACATTCCATTCTGGAGGCGCCCATGACAGATATGGTTTGGTAAAGAAAAGTGCATAATTCGTCAACAAAATGAATTCCATTCTGCAAGGGACACAATGGATCTGACTTTCAAGATATGTACATTTATTAATTTTGTCTAAAAGGGAGTTCGATGCGAAAATATGAATTTTATTAATTAATACATTTTGATTATTGGAGGATAGCACTGTATTCATTTAAATTTTTGGAGGTGATAATTTTTTCAAATGATTTCCATTTTAGATAAAAACATATGGGTAGCTTGTAGTAGACAGAGATTCATCAGGTTTCCATGTATATATGCTACCCTCCAAAATATTGGGTACCTGTAATCAGATCTGATTTCACCGAATTTTATTTATCATCACACTTGTGGCACTGCAATAATTAAGTACCAAAGTGAAGAGTAAACATCAGCCTTGAAGTTGGCGCCAGTAGGGCATTTACACTGTCATCCAAATCGCCAAAAATGCCAAACCGGAGCCTGACCGCGATGTTTACCAAGGCAACAACGCTTTACCGGCAAACACGCCAAGCCGAAACATTCCAAAGCGAGTGTGATCTTTTGGCATATTTTGGCGTATTTCGCAAGTATAAACGCCGCTCTTGTAAAATCGCGATTTTAGGTCACGTGACTTTATGAGCGTGGCTCGCTTTCGTCCTTGAAGCCTATTTGCACAAAGTAAACAACTTGTTTACGCTGAACCGCTACGAAAGAGTCTCGGCTAAACTGTAAAATCTCGCTTTAGAAACCACCAAATGAAATGATTAAAATGTCAAATGGAAGAAGAAGAGTTGTTCTAACTCATAAATATTGCAAATAGTTGTCAAACCCTGTTTTAATATGCGAAAACTGAGCGAAACAAAGCGCAATCTTTTGTATTATTTTATCTGAAAATATTTCAGTATTTTTCATATTTTCCGTCATTACACCAGATCGATACTTTCGTGCGTGATAAATCAAAGTATATCAAAGCTCTCTTCCAAATATCTTCTCATAATTCTATGTCCCACGGTTGTTTCGGGAATAAATCGAAGGCAATGTCATCAACGAACCCATGGCGAAACATTCATGGAAGCGTATGTAGTCCCATATGTAGAGGACGTGCGGTAACATGTAGTCCATGTAGTCACACGCGTACCGTTATACGTGCATGACTGTTGTGCTGGACTCGCTGTGTATGGATCGAGCATTTTGTATTGGGAAGAGCGCATGCGCATTACCAACCAAAACACGCCAAAAGATCGCTGAGCAGCTCAGTCGGTGATGTTTCGGCACAAGTGTAAACGGGTGCACAAAAAAATCGCGATTTTTCAAAATGAGGTATTTGACAGTATAAATGCGCCTAGTGTAACCATTATAAACTGTTTCAGGAAGCACTCATGCATTAACAAAGGCAATCGCATATTTCATACGGGGGGGAATTGATGAGGCTTCCTGAAACTTTTACAACGGTTAATCTGGTGACAGCTTGAAGGCTGATGTTTTTCTTCAGCTTGGTAGTAAATTATTGCAGTACCACAAGTGCGATGATGAATAAAATGTTGGTGAGTGTGACAAACCCGTTCTTATTACAGGTGACCCCAAACTTTTGGAGGGCAGTGTATTTCACTCAGAGTAAATTTAAATTTGAGTAACTACTTAACGTTGCTTAACACTTTTACACTGTTTCTTGTTGGTTAGCACTACATTGCTTTAAAAAAGCATTGATTTTTTTCTTTGATAACTGTTTGAAACTTTATGTCGTTTTCCAAAATTTCCAAAAGATTATCAAAAGACACACTTGGACACACTTCTATATTGCACTGACGCCCTCAGCTAGAAAAGTACTTTAATTAACTCAACTTGACCATTCTTAGTATGATTAGAAATGTACTTATTGATTACTGTTTTGTAGTTATTAAGCTGTGGAAAAAATAGACCAAACGTTTGATTACTTTCATACTTTGCAATATGATAGCCTGGGGGAGGCTTTGGAGCCCCCTCTACATTTTTGAGATAATTTTTAAGGCCAAAAATCTTGCGCTGAAATTTTAGGACCTTTTTTTCTTTCTGGGTCTTGCGCATCTTTTGAAACAAATTTTTCGAAAAATCAGACCTACCGTTACAAAGTCACGTGACCTTTTGTCTTTGCATGTCAGCCCAAAAAATTGCTCATTTTCGTGATTTGTGTACAAAACATATAAAAGAGATAAAACATTGGTTATTTGGTCTTGTTCATAGTTTAGTGTTTGTTTTGGGGTCAAAATAATTGAATTATAGTTAGAAATGAAATAAAACAACGAAAACAATACAATACAATACATAAGTTATAAAAACAAAGAAATACATAAGAAATTATCAAAAGAATAGATACATAAGTAATAACCTGGCTCTTCCAAATTTTGTTGTATTATTATTCCAAATGGATATATGTAGTGAAAATGAATGTTTGAATATGAAGAATATGCGGTTTAGGGGTAAAAATGTGAATTTTATGACCTTAAGTGCATGAATTACCATAAATATGCAAATTAGTGTATTTTTCAAGAAATTGAAATTACCATAGTATTCTATACACTTCACCTGACATGCATGCCAATTTTGCGGCGATCACCCAAGATCATAGGGGCCGTAAGCCCCAGCAACATTTGTAAATCATTTTTGTTTTAAAATAACCCTGGCTATATAGGGTTCCACGCAACATAGTATTATTATTATTATTGTTATTATTATTAGCCATCAACATTTTACTGTTAAGATGGTATATACATCTAGATGGAAAATGTGATGTAGTACTTAGGCTCTTTATATGCAATTATTTTTATATGTACATAAAATATGTACCGGTATGCTTGTTATAAAGTTTATAGGGCCTACAAGATCTTCAGGACTGCTGACTTTTTATCAGGCTATCAGCGGTACCTCATTAAAAGCGGTCCCTCATGTTGTTACCTTGCTGTAAATTGAAAACCCATGATAATAATAATATAACATGTGTAGGGAGACTGGGGTTAAGTGGGACACTCTAAAAATAAGAAGACAATGATAAATTCATTTACATCAGGCAAAAGGCTTTACCCAATGCCTTTGAAAAATATGCCAACAACCACTGTAAACTATTGCACACAAGTATAGGATAAGCAACTTATTTTCACTAATTTTATTACTGATTTTTAAACATTTATTCAGATTTGTATTATGCGGTTCCCAACTGGGGATCTGACATTTGCTCCTGCGACAATTGCTCGTCTTATTTTCTCCAAAGATATAGGGTTAGGGTTGTGATAGGGTTTTTGGTTCAGAATAATAGGAAGGTAAGGATTAAGGTTAGTGTTAGGTTTGGGTTTAGAGTTTATGTTTGGCTTAGTATGCAGATTTTCCATTGGAGCAATTGTCCCCAGAGCAAATGTCATGGAATCTCCCAACCAAGTGGATACCCCTTGTGATAGTGATTATCCTCTGAGGTGATAAAATGATTTAATACAAGATTTCTTGATGGCAAGCTAGAATTAATAGTATGGCCATCAATTTCAATTGTTTTTTTATATCTGGGGTAAACTGGGACATTAATAATGCAATGAGCAATATCGGTATTGTTTTCTGTGATTGAATGTACGCTTATGGGTGTCCCAGTTTACCCCGAGGTGTCCCAATTAACCCCATCTAAGGGTTTGCAAAATTTATGATTACATGAAAAGTCAAGCTGTGGGAATTCAATCTATAACTGCAATATTTACCTATGTATCTACAGTGCATCCCAGAAAAAGGAAACCAGATTTCAGGGCAGAAATTTTCTGTCATAATAATAATTTGCTTTATGAGATATACATGTATGAAATGCTCTACTTCTGTACTTTTATTTGATGCATAACGTAATATGCTAGATTTCTGACAAATGAGTAAGAAGCCATTTCAGCTTTCTGATTTAGCAGCTAACATTGATCTAATGCTTAAGTGAATTCACACAAACTTTATGTTCACATCGTTTCCAATACAGCAATAAAAGAGCCCCTGAACAGGGCTACTTAAACACTGTTTTGTTATGTGTAAATTCACTCAAGCATAAGGTCCATTGTCAGCTGCTAGATTAGGAAAGCTGAATGGCTACTTATTTGGGAGAAATCAAGCATCATTTCATTTTACTTCTTCTCGAGCATACGTCATTCATTTTATATGCATGAAGTGTCATATAAAAGAGAAAATTATTAATTTTTATGTGATGTGTTTCTTTATCCAAAATAAATATCTTTACTACCCTACAAATTAACTCAAAGTTACAATTTGTTTGTGCAAATGAAATTTTGGTACCACCACTTTCTATTTTTGTTATTCAATCATAATAAATTATGCATCAAATAAGAAGCGGAGCTTTTCACACATATACATCTCATTGCGGAAATTATTGTATCTCCGGCAGTATGCCGGTGGGGTACTTTGATTCAGCAGCGTTACGCCGCCGCCGTCATATTCTTGTGTGCGCTCTATCTGCCACATTCCTTGACGGATTTCTTTCAAATTTTGTATGGAGGTGTATCTTGGTATAATCTACACACCTATAACTTTTGGTGATGCTGCCCTCAGTGTTCCGTCTTCTATAGGGTAAAAGGCCATATTTTTGTGGATGGTTTGTGTGCTCTATAGGCCACATTTCTCAATCTCAAGGGATTTTGTTCAAATTTTGAACAAAGGTGTATCTTGGTACGATCTACAAGCCTATAGAATTTTGCTGATGCTGCCTCCAGTGTTCCGTCTTTTATAGGGTCAAAGGTCATATTTTGATAGATATCTTGTGTGCACTCTAGTGTGTGGTCTAACTGCATCATTTCTTAACAGATTTCTTTCAAATTTTGTATGGAGGTGTATCTTGGTATAATCTACACACCTCTAACTTTTGGTGATGCTGCCCCATTGTTCCGTCTTCTATAGGGTAAAAGCCCATATTTTTGTGGATGGTTTGTTTGCGCTCCATAGGCCACATTTCTCAATCTCAAGGGATTTTGTTCAAATTTTGAACAAAGGTGTATCTTGGTACGATCTACAAGCCTATAGATTTTGCTGATGCTGCCTCCAGTGTTCCGTCTTTTATAGGGTCAAATGTCATATTTTGATAGATATCTTGTGTGCACTCTAGTGTGTGGTCTAACTGCATCATTTCTTAACAGATTTCTTTCAAATTGAATATGGAAGTGTATGTTGGTAAAATCTACGCACCTATAGTTTTTGGTGATGCTGCCACGAGTGTCCGTGTTTTATAGGGTCAAAGGTCATATGTCTTTTATGAGCTCTAAATGCCACATTTCTTGACGGGTTTCTTTCAAATTTTGTATGGAGATGTATCTTGGTACAATCTACTCATCTACACTTTTGGGCGATGCTGCCCTCATTGTTCCGTCTTTTATATGGTCAAAGGTCATATGTCTTTATGCGCTCTAAATGCCACATTTCTTGATGGATTTCTTTCAAATTTAGTATGGAGGTGTATCTTGGTATAATCTACACACCTCTAGCTTTTGGTGATGCTGCCCCATTGTTCCGTCTTCTATAGGGTAAAAGCCCATATTTTTGTGGATGGTTTGTGTGCGATCTATAGGCCACATTTCTCAAGGGATTTTGTTCGAATTTTGAATGAAGATGTATCTTGGTACAATTTTGCTGATGCTGCCTGCTGCCTCCAGTGTTTTGTCTTTTATAGGGTCATAGGTCATATTTTGGTGGGTGTCTAGTGTGCGCTCTGCAGGTACATATTTCATGACGGATTTCTTTCAAATTTTCTTGGTACAATCTACACATCTACACTTTTGGGCAATGTTGCCCTCATTTTTCCGTCTTTTATATGTGTTTTTATGGTCAAAGGTCATATGTCTTTATGCGCTCTAAATGCCACATTTCTTGACGGATTACTTTCAAATGTTGTATGGAGGTGTGTCTTAGTACAATCTACACATCTTTAGTGTTTGGTGATGCTGCCACCTGTGTTCCGTCTGTTATAGGGTCAAAGGTCATATTTTGGTCTTTGTGCGCTCTAACTGCCACATTTCTTGAAAGATTTCTTTCAAATTTTCTACAGAGATGCATTATACTCTAATCTACACACATATTGGTTTGGTGATGCTGCTCCTATCCTAGTCTTGACAATAGTTCGAGCCACTAGTGGCGATCTCTACATCATCCTTTTGTTTCAGGGAGGGAGAAGGAATCTTTGTCCCTCCTTCGAACATTAGGATGACACAAAATCGCTGCCACTGCCGGGGGATACATTCGCATTGCGCGGCAATACAGATTGCGATATTTCTAGTTATCATGACATGAAAAATGTTGCCATGAAATCCAGTTTCTTTTGTTATCTGGGATACACTGTGTAGTCTTTTAATATACAAACATACATGTACTTGGTTTAGTCCGAATATTTGCATAGTTACAATTGGTAATATTTCTGAAAGTGAAGAAAAATGTTCCATTTCTCTCCGGTCTCTCCTAATACATGGGACTAAATAATTGGCATTACCTTGGTGCATGATGAACACAAGTACTTTCACTTTGATTTCATTACTTGTTGTGTGACAACAAATCATCCCCAAAATTTGGATCTACATGTACTTATTTCTACTGATTACAGAAATAATTGTGTACGGTAAATCTTCCCTTGTATATATGTATCTTAGAATAGAAAGATACCAACTTCCGTCATTTAAGTGAAATCATTATGTTTAAAATGATTCTTGTTCATTACTCATATTGTTTTCAACATTTTGTCATGATTAAAAGATTTTGATGATGTAATTTTGACTGAAGCATTTTTATACTCCTTTTTCACTTTATGTTTTATGTATTTATTTAGACTATGTGAAAATATGAGAAACACAAAAATCAGGACATTTGTATACATTTGGAAGATGTATGAATGCGGAAATGTTATAAAAATGTGATAGCTTCTGAATGTATTGCACCGTTTGCACATTTGATCAACATTTCTGTGTAACATTTTAAGAACATTACGCATAACAACATTGTAATGTTTCTATTAAATGTTTAAATGATATCAAAATATATGGTCTTAGAAATAGATGGCTGACATTTTTATAACATTTCCTTCAAACATCCGTAAGATATCATTACAACATCTTGTCAACATTTCTTAATTTACATTTTAAAAACATTTTGGGATATCATCGAGCAAATGTTTTTATTAAATGTTTAAATAACATCAAAATGTATGGTCTTAGAAATAGATGGCTGACATTTTTATGACATTTACTTCAAACATTAATAAGATATCATTACAACATTTCATTAACATTTCTAAAATAACATATTAAAAACATTTCAGAATAACAATATTGTAATGTTTCTATGAAATGTTTAAATGATATCAAAATGTATGGTCTTAGAAATAGATGGCTGACATTTTTATAACATTTACTTCAAACATTAATAAGATATCATTACAACATTTCATTAACATTTCTAAAATAACATATTAAAAACATTTGAGAATAACAATATTGTAATGTTTCTATGAAATGTTTAAATGATATCAAAATGTATGGTCTTAGAAATAGATGGCTGACATTTTTATAACATTTACTTCAAACATTAATAAGATATCATTACAACATTTCATTAACATTTCTAAAATAACATATTAAAAACATTTGAGAATAACAATATTGTAATGTTTCTATGAAATGTTAAAATGATATCAAAATGTATGGTCTTAGAAATAGATGGCTGACATTTTTATAACATTTACTTCAAACATTAATAAGATATCATTACAACATTTCATTAACATTTAAAAAATAACATATTAAAAACATTTGAGAATAACAATATTGTAATGTTTCTATGAAACGTTAAAATGATATCAAAATGTATGGTCTTAGAAATAGATGGCTGACATTTTTATAACATTTACTTCAAACATTAATAAGATATCATTACAACATTTCATTAACATTTCTAAAATAACATATTAAAAACATTTGAGAATAACAATATTGTAATGTTTCTATGAAACGTTAAAATGATATCAAAATGTATGGTCTTAGAAATAGATGGCTGACATTTTTATAACATTTACTTCAAACATTAATAAGATATCATTACAACATTTCATTAACATTTCTAAAATAACATATTTAAAACATTTGAGAATAACAATATTGTAATGTTTCTATGAAATGTTAAAATGATATCAAAATGTATGGTCTTAGAAATAGATGGCTGACATTTTTATAACATTTACTTCAAACATTAATAAGATATCATTACAACATTTCATTAACATTTCTAAAATAACATATTTAAAACATTTGAGAATAACAATATTGTAATGTTTCTATGAAATGTTAAAATGATATCAAAATGTATGGTCTTAGAAATAGATGGCTGACATTTTTATAACATTTACTTCAAACATTAATAAGATATCATTACAACATTTCATTAACATTTCTAAAATAACATATTAAAAACATTTGAGAATAACAATATTGTAATGTTTCTATGAAATGTTAAAATGATATCAAAATGTATGGTCTTAGAAATAGATGGCTGACATTTTTATAACATTTACTTCAAACATTAATAAGATATCATTACAACATTTCATTAACATTTCTAAAATAACATATTAAAAACATTTGAGAATAACAATATTGTAATGTTTCTATGAAACGTTAAAATGATATCAAAATGTATGGTCTTAGAAATAGATGGCTGACATTTTTATAACATTTACTTCAAACATTAATAAGATATCATTACAACATTTCATTAACATTTCTAAAATAACATATTAAAAACATTTGAGAATAACAATATTGAAATGTTTCTAGGAAATGTTAAAATCATATCAAAATGTATGGTCTTAGAAATAGTTGGATGACATTTTTATAACATTTCCTTCTAATATTTGAAAGATATCATTAATATGTTTTATCAACATTTTTATAATATCAAATTGATAGTGTTATAATGTTTAAGCTTAATGTTAAAAAACATTTTTATTATGTTTTATTGATGTTGGTGTCTAATGTTATAAAAATGTTTTCTTGATAATTACAAGACCATACATTTTCATATGATTTTAACATTTGAACAAAACATTTCCCAAATGTTAAGCCAAACATTATCATGATGTTCTTATAATGTTTTTGTGCTAGCTGGGATGGACGACGACATCGACGACAGCCACTACATCGACGACAGCCCCCACAGCGACTAAAACGACTACAGCGACTGTAGCGACTAGTGCGACAACTTGTTTATGTAAATCTTAATCTCAGAACGCTCAAAAACATTTTATTTTAAAATCCATTTTACAACCATGATCATATTTAAGGGGACCCCTTTATCGAGCTGTAAACACACTTTTCAACGCATGATTAGCTTGTTATGAAAGCAGATTGAACTCATTACCTCTCACCATCACTGCAGTGTCATGATGATGATGATGATAATTATGAAGTGATGATGGTGATGATAATAATGATGATAGTGATAACGATGATGATGATATTAAAGATGGTAGTGATAATGACGACGACGATGATGACGATGATGGTGATGATGATGGTGATGATGGTGGTGGTAATGATGAAAATAATGATGATGAGGATAATACTGATGGTAATAATACTGATGGTGATGAAATTGTTGATGATGAGGCTCACAACATATACATGGTGCCCTATTTTTCTATCAATTTGTGCACACCTCTCACGTTAATAATTTGAATATTATTCTGAACTTTTTTTTTTTTTTTTGGGGAATACAATTTATTTTTTGGAATTGTAACCATTATTGGAAAAGTTGTGCATGTACTTGTAATCATCTCTTTTGTAGATGTTTTTGAAAAATTCTAAGCATTTGATAGAGGCCTGGCTGACCTACAAAATTCTCAATTTTTGTCGAACAATTGTCTCCATCACAGAGAAAAGATCACAATATGATGTTGTTTATTTCCATAGCAATATCAAAATGTCCTCTATGGTAACTCATGAATATACATTAATATGGAGAGTAAACCATTTCAGTGGCATCTAAGTAGTTTCACTGACAGTTCGTCCATGCCTTCAATGCCTGGAATATAAGAAGATACGATTTGGTTGTTGTTGAAGCAAAGAAAACGTCAAATTTTCTGAGCGATTCCATTCTTTTTTTATGATGTTTTAACTTACATTAGCAAGAAGTTTTTTTCCGAATTGTCTGCAGATTGGCGTATTAAATCACGTTAATACTTTAATTACACGTTAATGGTTGTATTATCAATCAGAGGGAAAATCAGGCCAGCCCATGCAATAATATAGCATAAAGATATTTTATTCAGTTAATGTCCATGAAAAAACGGCAATAAACTCACAAAAAGTAAACCACCAAACGAGTTGACTGTGATTTCAAATTAGAAACAAAATGGCTGCAACCTACAGAAAATTCAATTGTACTTTCGCTGTCTCAACGTAAAACGAATCGTCAAGATAAGAATTACGTGATGCTTTTACATGAATTCACTACACATGTGTATAATTTTTTTAGCAATGTAAGTGAAAATAGGCTTGCGTAGTAGTCGCAGCGATGCATTATAGCTGAATAATTTTGCATATATGTGGAGACGTGCTGTTATAATTTTTTGTTTTGTAAATACTTATTAGCCAAACAATGAATGATTATACTAAATAATGTGTATTGCAGAGACTGTAATAGTTCCCTTAAAAAGCAAATTACATCTGTATAATTGTAACCAGAAAATGTTTTGTCTAATTGATATTGTATATACATGTAGATTTTGATAAAATGGGAGAAACTCTCCTCATGAATTATAACATACGAAAAAAAAAAGAATGGAGCGAATTCTGTCTGTCATTTTCTTAAGTATGTATCGGTGTCACATCAATAACATATGGTAGTGAATGTAATATTCGTATTAACATTCCTCAATGTGACACTGTGGTATATGTTACTGGTAGTGTCATTTTCCTTAGTATATATCGCTTTCATATCAATAACATGTTGTAGTGAATGTAGTATTCGTATTATTATTCCTCTATGTAACACTGTGGTATATGTTAATGCCATTTTTTGCTTAATAAAATAATTATGTGCATTTCAAAATGTTATAAACATATAGCTTATGTTTACGTATCTATCGATAAATGTATATTGTTTTTGGTTAATAGCTTTAGTTCGTTGATTTAGATTCGTTTTATTCTTGCCCATTAATCTACCAGATTTCCCACAAAAGTGTATGAGGTATAAAGCAAGATATTCTTAGCATGATGTACAGTTTCTCAGCACGACACGGGCATCGCCATTTTCTTGATAACATGACGTAATATGCGAAGTGGTTCGTCAAGTAAATATATTCTAATGTATGGCTGCTTTCTTCCCAGGTGTGTGTGGTGATCTTTGGTACTGCATTTTGTCAGAACGCATTTCACATTATGAATACAAACTTAGAAATAAGGATTTTATAACGGCGTTTAAAACAATTAAGTGATGAGCTAATTTTATCTAAGGAGGGAGATTGATCCACGGAGAAGGACCTTTAGAAAGATTGAGTTATAGGTAATCAAAGTTCTTACCTGAGGTAAATGATGATTAGATGAATTATGAGTATTTTATGAGTATTGTGTTGATGTATTGTTAAATTAAGAAAAAAACTTAGACATGACTAACTAGGATATAAAACCTTTAAACACACAACATTGCAATCTAAAATCTATTCATATCATACACATTGAGTAATCGTAAGTTATAAAAAGTGGCAAGGTGGGGGCATTAAAAGAAGCATGGAAAATCATCTATAATTCTTTTTTGTTTTGAAATAAAGACAACCTGTTAAAAAGTAATCGGACGAGTTGGACCAAACAATATAACAATAATTTGTATGAGAAACAATCAGAGCATGATATAACATAATCAAACTATATATCGAAAATGTTTTTGATCGATAATCAAGAAAAGGCTGCCCCCCACGTCATGCTAAAAAGCATTACGTCATTCCAAGAATATCTTCATTTATATATCTCTTGTATACTTTCGTAAAGAATATTGTACATCAAAAAGCGGAAATGCATCTGTCAGCATATCTACACTTATTTTGGGGGGCTGAGGTTTCCTTTGAATTCATTGTGCATCTTTGAAGCGGATAAACAGTGAGAACAGAGTATATCTATATTGAAACATAACATGAATTTAGTCATAATTACTAATGTATATACAGCCAAACGTAATGTTTAAACTGTGATGTATCCTTTATGTATTATCTATTCTTTACGCATGTAAATGTAAGACAAGCAAATTTCCATTTGTCATTTATTAGCATTACAAACAATAAATTGAATGATAGTCAGAACTATAGAGCGAGCAAGAAAAGATTCATATCTTGCGGTCTTTCATATCGTAGCAGTGTAAGAAATGAGTTGTATATAAAGGTAGCATTGGGAGTAGTAGGGATTAATAATCATGATTATTTAGAGTTACCTGCAGTGATAAAAAAATACGTTTAAAAAGACATATATATTTAAATAATATGTTGATATGCTTAATTCACTGCTATCATTAAAAAAAAAAGTATGTATAGACCTTTATTACATCTACAGGTTTTAATGTCTGTTGGGAATGAATTGAATTAATCAATTACAATAAAAGATAAATTAAAGCGATTCCCGTTTCCTAGATTTTGAAATCCTGAGACATTAATCAAGTCATTCTAAAAGAATATGTTAAGTTTATTCTCCTAATGCCAGAAAAAAGATGATATGTCTTGTCCATGCATTAATAACGATTAAATTCTCCTCACTTTTTTGTTTATTGCAGCATGGAGACACTTGCTTCAGCCAATGGCTGTTCTTCTGCAAGTCCGTGCATAAATAAAAACACATACATAATATACATAAGAAAATACAATACATATAAAAAAAACGATTATCCTTCAGATAGTGGTATAATTATATATAAAATAAAGGGATTAAAAAGAGAGATAAAGTTGTAAAAATAAAAATAAAAATTATTAGGTTATTAAAGAGAGGAAATATCCTTATGAAGAAGGAGAACCATGAATGGTTGGCTTTTAGGAAGAGATAAGAGAGTGAAAGAGGGAATAATCGAGAGGAGGGGAGGAAGAAAGGAGAAGAGAAGATGAAGGAGCCGAGTGAAAAGATTGCAAACTGTAATATTATTATAATATTTAAACAAGCAGTGGTGATTAACTTCCTCAATATATGTACAGTTAGCAACTAGTCATTTATATCCTTACCACGTTTTGTATATTTCTAAAGTATGCGAATAATTCTTTTGTCCTGATGTATGTTTCTTGGGAATGTGACATATCAAAGCTTAAATACCAAATTATTCAACAAAGGCCCTAATTCGACCAGTCCAACTTTCATTCTTGAAAAGAACCATCAAATTTCCAAGGAGTATGAATAATTCGGTTTTTAACTGTATGTCGATCAAAAGGGCTATGAGAAGTTTTATCAATTTGGGTAGAGGCAATTTCAAAGAATTCTTTGCACTAACTCCTCTGATTATGCTTTTGGAATGATCTACTTAGTATTATGAGAATTATATATGAAATAGATTTCACTGAAAATCAAAGATTTTACATTTCATTATTGAACGCTACTAATCTTCATTTTCTTCAAGTATTGAGAAATGTGCTTGTTGACGTTCTTAGATACATCAACTAAAATATCAAAATGTTATACATAGTACTTATAAACATGCAAGACACATAATATACAAGGCAATAATGTGTACATTATATGGAGCTAAAATTGCTTCTCAAATTAGATAATGAGGGTTGTCTTTTGCAAGTTTTATATCAAACTATTCCCGTTGTGCAAAGGAAGTAGGAATTTAATCGTAATTTAAAGATGGTAAATGTTCACCTCAGGGACTCGAAGCTTTGACATTTATTAGAGATTTTCATCCTCAATAATCACGATAGTGTTGGTTCGGTTGAAGAGGGTTAAAAGAAAACTCATTGTCTGCTTTTAATAAAACCAACTTAATATCGGGGAGGACTTCCCCTTTAACAGCTCCATGATTGGAAAGAAATACTGTATAATATTACTGCTCAATATTGGCCCATTTTTTTATTTTTTCTAAATTGATGAGTACATCCTGTCTTTTGTTCTGCTATCTGGCTTGGTTTTTTTCATCCATCCGTCTGACAACTGTGGGTTTTTCCATTTGGTTTTCCCAAACTTTTGTTTGTTTAAGACTGCCATGTATCAAATTCAATGGTATACAGATTATTAATATCCAGTTCTATGAAATACCAAGATACACGAGAAAATCAACTATTGCAGATAAACTAGATATGCATTTGTTTAGCTAACTCATGGATGAACTATTTACTCGGGACATGTTGCTGCTGTTGCCTGCTCATGTGTAACATTAATAAAGCATAATACTATGCTAATCATTATGCTGCACCGACTGATAATACATCGAGTGGGAACGTGTTCCATGTTGAGGGTTTTAGCGTACCCATTACAGACGCTATAGCGTTTATATAATGATAATAGTCACATTTGTTTATCGCTTAGTACTTCGTTTTTAAGAGCTTTTCATTGTAATTAGTTTTACCCCGGTCATGCTCACGCTCTGCTCCCTGGAGAATATTCCGGTCTTGCGTTATTTTACAAGCGCACATATGCAGATCGAACCACACTAACGTTCACATCCTACCGGTTACGTGGAGAGTGGAAAATGTACATTAATGTCTTACCAAAGGACATTAGTGCCGAGTGTGGACTCGAACCGCGAACCACGTGATCCACAGTCCAGTGATATAATATATGCCTCAATTTCCCTGACTAAAATGTGTGTTTCCGCCCCTCGTCCCCCGCGCCATTCCAACAAATTTTTCAGGCGACATCAGAACAAAAATAATGAAAGAATTGCCATTAAATCTAGAGATGATTGTAAAATCAGAATTATTAAATGTTCTAGCATTTAACATTTGTTGTAGTGTTTCATTTGTGCAAACCATAGCAGAAACTTGCGTTGATCATTATTTTTTTGGGGGCACGGAATCTATATAGAGTATAATTATGTACGCTGTTAAAACCTGTATCAAAGGGGAAGTCCACCTTGATAATTAGCTAATATTAATAACAGCAGATAAAAAGATAAACAAATTAATGACAGTTTGAACAATCTCCGAATGAAAAGTAGGAAAGTTATGAATTGTTGTAGTCGTCATCAGTGAAACACAAATTGGCAACACTGTGACGTATGTTGCGAGGTCCTCTCCAATTTTCTCTGTACAGAAAAATTCTTAAACGTTCAAGTTATTGATGACCGAATAGATTCTTTTCATACAGGGATTGCATAGAAATATATTTGCAATAATACGTTTAGAGTGTCTGTATGATTAAACATTGTCGTAAAGGAAATAGAAAATTCTGATTTTTTTTTTTTTTTTAAAGATAAACTTGAGTTCTCGTAAATATAGAAAATAAATTCTCACAGAATACAACGAAACTTACAATGAATGTTTACAATTACAAATAAATGACATGTGCCAAACAATTTCGGTAGAAAATATATAGTGGCTGAGAAATGAGCATAGATCGGAGAAACGGAAATCCAGGTAATAAAGTAGGCCCGACACCCTGTGCTTAACACAGGTCACTATGTGCACATGGAAATTGTGTTTTTTATCGAAGATGATGCCCAGTAAGTTTTTGTGCGTTTGTTTTTATTTCACTGGTTCAAACTACCAATCTACTGCAGGATAAACAATCCTGAATAAATCATAGCAATTTTCTCTCAAAATACGATTCCCATACCAGAGCACAAGATAAGCTTTAAAGATACTATGTCCCTTTGCAGCCAACATCAAATTCTGTAGAACTTTGCAGGAATTATGAATATGTCATGTATGTCCTATCTGTGAAATTTAAACGTTAGCAGTGTCCTAATATTCAAATTATGCAAGGAAACCTGTTTACTTGCTAGACTTCACTGTCAGACACTATTGAGTGACTGACTGGCTTTTTTCATCTTTGGTAATAACATACATAAAATGAGCTGTAAAGGGTACATGAGCATTTGTCTACATCAATAACCCACTTCTTGTAATGGCCAAAATTAAACTGATTGAATCTTTGCGCAGCATAAAACGTACGACCATTCGGTACAATGGTCTGAAAAATCAGACTATTACTTACTGGCTCTATAGCTCCTAAGTCGATTCGACAACTAATAGTCGTTATTTTCCCACTTAAAGACATTTTCAAGCCCCTCTGTTTTAGGGAAGTTCTAAATTAGTATTGTCTTTCAAATGCCGTTGGAATTTAACCTTTTACATTTTTGGGGCCTGCAAATGGGACATAGTACCTTTAAGTACGAAGCAAGTAGGAGGGGACCTCACAAGATACGCCACAGACCCAGAGTTAAAACTTTATGTGTGATAGTCTGCAACTTCAAAATGTCATAACTTTCTTATTTCTAATCGGATTTTGCTTAAATGTTCACCAACCTTTTCCATTCATCTTTCTGGCGGACTTCCCTTAACAAAAAAAAAAAAAAAAGCGGATTAAAAAATTGTGAGTCATGAATACTTCATCGCCCACGTAAATTACGACATTTTCTATTTTTTCTTAAATATACTGTCCTTCAGTCATGCGGTCCACACCCACTTATCCCTTTTCTTTTGTATAATTTTGTTGTTTGTAATTTTTATTTATTGTATTTAGTTTGTATTCTTCTTGTTGAAAATGGAAATAAAGATTTTAACTTTGAACATGAACTTGAAGATGTACTTGCTTTACGGAGGATGTGTTAATGCAGCCATTAGAAAGGGAGCGTTGGAGATACACCCTTCAAGCAACGGGCGTAACAAATGATTGATTTCGTTAGTATGCCTACAATACTTTCGTACTTATTATTTGATTTTTAAATAAATATTGTATTAATTGCTCTTTCTTGAAGATAATGGTTTCGTGCATGCATACATACATGAATTAATTGTGTATTGTATATGGAATTCTGTTGCATAACCTATATTCTTATAAACATGAATCCAAACAATTTATTTTGATGTGTAAGTATGATCCTTTCCCTCGTATTACGAAATATCCAGTACCCAAATTTCGAGCATACTTCATTAGAATAGTTACATAAGCATTCATCATTGTTATTACAAAAAGTACACTTCTTGTCAGCTACTACGAATAGTCGAATATTAATAAAATAATACAACATTTAGGTTTTCTTCGTACAGCAAAAAACCTAAATTATGTGTTCTGTTATCAATATTTTTTTGGGGAAATCTTTGCATAAGTGTGTCTTAAATGATATCCTCTTTCACATTATGATACAACTTAAGTGAAATTTTGGCATCAATTTTTTTTCTCAAATTTGGGGTTCCAACACTTTAGAGGGGCTTTAACAAAGTATCCTTCATATATAATATTTTATTTAAAATCTTGGTTTGAAACCACCTCATGCTGATTCTATTGTTGACTGAAATGGAATTAGACAGTACGAACCCCAAAGTTTATCTTGAAAATCTAAAAAACTTTTCCACTTTGTGAGAGCTTTACATTCTTTTACTATGTATTTTAGAAAAAAATTGTTAAATATGTGAACAACCAAATTTTGTTTTCACCACAATGTGAAAGGCTTCGGGAATAATAGGTTTTATGGCCCTAGGAACTACATGTGTACTAATTTTAGAACCTGATCGAATTGGATTACAAAGACCATAGTACTGGAGGAAGTTTGTTTGTAAGTCAAACCTACGTTGAAATTCTAAATATGAAAGAAAGGAACCTTCTTTTTTTAGGATGTCATTCACAAAACGTTTTCCTCGTAAAAATACCTCTTTGCAGGCACAGCGGAGCACCCCAATTAGCATATCATTAACGGCCCGTTTTATTTGAATAACCAACGGACATCTACGTGAATCCGAACATGTGTTTGCTAGAATGTAAAATCTTAAAATTCGCGTTGCGCCTTTATTACTGCCAATATCGCTATGAAACTTTCCATACTAACTACAATTATTATGAACTTGATATCAGTGAAATAAATATGAAATTCCATGAAATAAAACTCGAGATATGAGCTTCACCCCTCGATAAACACGCCGTCTATTTTTTCTGACTCTCCCCTATCCAGCAATGCAGGAAGTAGAGACTTAGTATGAATGTTCACGAGGGTTGAATCCATATATGGGCGAAATTTTCGCTTGGCCGATGGAGTATTTGTATAGTTATAAGTTCTGTTTCATGGGGCTTCAGGGAGTTTTAGATTTGCACGACGAGAACGTGGACTGCTGCGTGGACATCCTTTTAAGGCAATGTGACGTCCTTTTAAGGCACTGTCGAGCACTGGCAGTCTGCCCGGCAGTGCCTTAAAAGGACGTAACATTGCCTTAAAAGGATGTCCACGCAGCAGGTGCACGTTCTCGTCGTGCAAATCTAAAAGTCCCTATTCTCTGCGCATGCGTCTTCGGGCTCAGTGCATTCGGCCGGCAACACATGTATAACCCAGGCACACGCGAGGTTTCCCTGACATAACATACATTTGAATGAATAGGACTGGTCATAACATATTGCGCACACGAAGGCTTGTTTTTGTTCGATGAGATTCGGACGTTGGGGTATGTTTTCTCTGACTCTACCCTATCCAGCAACTATAAAAAGAGATATTTCAGAAGGATTGAGATTATCAAATTTCTTTTCTGTTCATATGAGGCAATTCTTGGCCGGTCTCGAAAAAATGGTGAATTTTACGGTGATTTCGTATCTCATTTTTTCGTTTTTGTTCGTCAAAATTATCCCTTAAATTTCACATTTTCGGTGCATCAATAACTTTTGTTATACACATGAGTGTCTTGCAAATTTCTTAAATAATCGATTTAGTAGCTTTGATTGCTGATATTCATCAAATTAATGAAGAATTTGCCTTCGAAATTTGTTTACTTTTTTCGCATCAATCGGTACACAATTGTTTATTTTATGCAAATGATGTTTACTGGACGAGAGTCGATCGCTCGGTAATTGGGGTGCTCCGCTGCGCCTGTTTGTCATTCTTTTTAATTCGGGTGTTATTCGAGAGAGGTTGACATCCAATGTAATCAAAAAGAAGTTCGAACAAGTCTGATCAAGCGAAAAGGACCTCTTTACAAAAAAAATTTGGATTCAAGTCTGCCAATTTTTTGTAGTAATATGAGCCCATATTTGAAATATTTGCTATTGTCAGCACTGTTTCCTAGGACTATACTCACAGAGTGGGTTTCCCCATGTGGTTTTCCCCAGCTCGTGCGTGGAGATAAACATAAAAAACCAATGTGCTTTATACGTTTCACTTTATTTAACGTATTGCCCACTCTATAAATTTGTTTTTATCGTATACACCCCTCTCATACATAATTTCTTTTTCATATTTCTTTTTAAGCGATCAATCAGGATTTAAAAAAATTGTGATAAAATGATATTTGGAAAATGGTGCTACCATAATACAAGTCGATACAGAAATTCGTGTTTCAGTGATATTTGCAATATGATTATTAAAACAGATTCATTTCGTTTCCATTAAAGATATAATGTGTTGATTGTTTAAACAAAATATTCAATTTTTCTGACACAACTGTCTGACTGGCGAAGTCTGTGACATTCTTTAAAAGTATAAGTTCATTCGATATACGAATCACAACCAGCAATTACATGATTTGTTTGTAGGATTGAATGTGTTCATTGATACTGAGGCAAACACAACCTGCAATTATATGATTTGTCTGTAGGATTGATTGTGCTTAATGATACTGAGGCAAACGGTGTATTCTTTTTGGAGAATGAATCATGCTTTGAATGATGTTGAGGTCGTCATTCATGATGTGAAATATATTTTGTTTCTACCTTCTGTTTGGAAGATGAAATATGTTTGTATCGATTGATTGTGAGATTTTCATTGTGTTTGAGTTTCACAAAATTTTTTGCAAGTTTGTCAGTTTTCTACTCACAAACACTCAATCCTTAATAAGTACAGTGGAATTTAATTCTATCCACAAGAGTACAATTAATACACTCGCTAAAAAACAATGACAAAAACAACAAAGATTCGAGAAAAGCGATTAAGTCAATACTATAATTCTTATTAAACAGAGTTGGGGGAGGGGTGACTCGGATTTCATTTTAATGGGTACCTGATATGCTTGAGCGATAGTTACTTTGTCAGCTCGGCTACAACCAGGGTAATATGTGTAAAGCGCCATGAGCATCAGAGCCTGGCGGATACCGGCGCTATATAAATATCCATATTATTATTATTATTATTAATGGAATCGAAAGAATCTTGTTTTCTTTTATCGGATATATGTTTCTAAAAGATACTGAATGAAATCATTTAGTTAATGGACTTGTTGTTCCTGTGTAACGCCATTACTTACAACTAAATTTTAACCATTGTTATGATCGCTGTAACGAAGAGTACGATACATCATTTTTTGAAATGTCTCATTACATGCAACCATGCGGGGAGGAACGTTTTTGTATGTATTAGTTCTTGAATTGATGTTGTACTGTATGTGAAATCCTGTTGCATAACGTATTTTATTAATAACATGAAACAATTAAAATAGCAATATTTTTATTGTTTAAGAGTCAGCTGTATCATGCGTTTGAGATACAATACTTAAAATATTGTATTACCCTCTGGAGCCTACATCCCCAAAAGCAAAGCTTTTACCTTACTTAATATTTTTGTATACATTTTTTTTTACTCAGTCCTTAATCTACAAGTAAATATAAGCTAACAAAAGTGATGTAATAATTTGTTTTTAATATACTTATGTTGATTGTAAATGCCTATGTGTTATTTTTTTTTTATTATTATACTTTTTTGTATTAAACAAAACTGACAGTCTGTATAAATAACGTGAAATGTGCAAATTATACCAAACTGAAACTGAAACTGGAATAGAAGATAAACAGAAAAAGTAAAGTCGAAAAGACAAGGGTTTTCTAGAACAATAATCACAGAGTGGGTTTTCCCATGTGGGTTTCCCCAGCTCATGCGTAGAGATAAACATAAAAAAACAATGCGCTTGATATAATTTGTTATTTTATCGTAAAAACACCCTCTCATATATAATTTTGTTCTTTCATATTTCTTTTCAAGCGATCAATCAGGATTAGAAAATGAAAAAATGGTGATAACCTTTAAAAGCCAATAAAATATAAAGATATCTTGGAAATGGTACTATCATGGTTGATACAGAAATCTGTGTTTCAGTGCTTTATGATATTAAAACAAATTCATTTTGTTTCCGAGAAAGAAATAATGTGTTGATTGATTAAGTAATAGTTTACAATTCTTCTAGACACAACTGTCTGACTGTCAAAGTCTGTGACATTCTTTAAAATGATAAATTCAAACGATATACGAATCACAACCTGCAATTATATGATTAATCAATCTTTTAAAAAAAGTCAGGAATAATTTTGAAAACGCACACACACTCAATAATCTTATTTATTATTAATTTAGCATCCATGCAAATAAAGTCACACTATATAGAGAGTGATGGTCTGTACATAAAGAATAACAGTAATCAAGAAGAAAAGAAAAAAAAAACATGCGTAGGGATTTTCCAAAAGAAAATATGTACAAGGGTTATCGTCACTCTTTATTTGCAATCGGTAAATGTTTTAAAATGCAAAAAGTAAATGCCCCCCCCCCAAAGAGAAATACACACAAACAGGGGACATATGGTATCAGAGGCGTCTTCTCCGTGGCTTTGTGAGAAGAACCAGAAATCACGAGATTGTGGTTACAAGTCATTGACCCCCCTCCCCACCCCATCCGTTTGAAAGCACAATCTTTAATGGTTGCCCTCTTGCAATGGATTTCGAACACGCATACCTTACAAGATGTAATTTAGTATCTGGCAATTCTGTAAATCCCCTGTTGAGAGCCAGAGATAATACTTAAACACAAAATTAACGCCCTTCCGGCTCTCAACAAATGACATGTGTATGAAGTGGGTGTATTATAAACGCTTCCTACCACAACGCCCTCATCGATGAAATCTTGCTTTTTATGAAAACTCCTCAAATGAGGTCCTGCAATTTGCATAGTACATCCGAAAATGGGGCCAAGTAAGCAGTGAAATGTGGTAAAAATGCATTGTTATTTGCCAACAGTGAATACTTCATTTGTTTGTAGGATTGATTGTGTTTAATGATACTGAGGCAAACGGTTTATTATTTTATTTGGAGAATTAATCATGTTTTGAATGATGTTGAGGTCTATTGTTCCAAAATATTAAAATGTATATTGTTTGCTGATGACACCAATATTTTGTATTCAACAGATGATCATTTTTCATTGTCAACTAATTTAAATAACGAACTACTAAAGGTCTCTAAATGGTTTAATGCCAATAAACGTACACTGAATATAGATAAATCAAATTAAATGTAATTTATACTGTGAAACAGAAACAAAAGTATAGTTCTTTGCAAAACTTAGTAGTGAAAATCAATAGTTCATCACTTGAACGTGTATATTGTACGAGATTTCTGGGTGTATACATTGATCATGATTTATCATGGAAGACTCACATTTCTTATTTCAGAAAGAAGCTATCACAGAACATTAGTGTCATCAGCAAATTATGCCATATCCTGACAAAAGCATTCTCATCACATTGTATAATACTTTAGTCCTACCCTACTTATCATACTGTAATATTGTATGGGCTAATACATATTCTTCCAAGTTGGAAGCACTTTTTATATCGCAAAAGAGATTTGTATTAAAGAATAGCTTCATCATTTACACATTATGCACATACGAAACCTTTGTTCAGAAAGTTAATCATACTGAATATTTATAAATTAAATGATTATGTTAATGCAATACTACTTTTTAAACACAGGCTTGGTCTATTAGCCAATGATTTATGCAATATGTTAACATTAAATTATTCAGTTCATAGATATAATAGAATGAATTATTACTTATCTGCTATTACAAAACAACATAAATTACACTATTTTAGACATAAAGCTCCTTCTGGATGGAATTCTTTACCATCAGATATTACTTCTGTTAATAGTCTGAATTAATTTATTCATGATATTTGAGTACTATAAGTTGCAATAATTATTTCACATTGCCATACGTAGATCGCTGCTCTGTATACAATTGTCTCGAAAATGTCGTAGCTGGCGCTATTATATACATGAAGTCTCGTGGAGCTCTATGAAAAACATTCTAGATTTGGAGTGGGTTTTCGGAACTTTGGAAGGGGAACAATTTTGATCCGTTAGATCAATATGACAAGTCGACAGTCATACATGGGATAAGTGGTAACATTCAACTTGAAATAGTGGTAAAGGACAGTTTGAATATAGAGCAAACGACGTTGCTACTTTGATGCAATAAAAAGTGTCTTGTGTATTTTGACGTTATATTTAACGATCCACTGTTTGTACTGTGCATTTACTACATTCCATTTTGATGCGAACTACCAGTGATCTTCCCCACACCCGCTACAAGGCCCACCGCCATTTTGATGATATCAGCAAACACATCTTGCTTATAATATAACACGGTCGAAATCACTTTTATTTATGCTGGACCTTAAACATCCATGCGAAATTTTGAATTTTGCTAAGTCGCAGTCATCAAACACGAAAATATTGAGAAAGTATTTTTCTTTAATAATAATAATAATGAACTTTACTTGTATAGCGCATATCACTAACACAAAGAAAGTCCCTATGCGCTTAGGAAAGAAGGAAATAGAGATAGGGCAGAAAAGAAATGAACATTTATGCCTGATACATGAAAATAATTAAATACAAACAACAATAGTTTTATCTTTCCAACCATATAAGACTCGTTTTGATTGATCAATGTTATCCCCCGCGTCTCCAAGATGTAAGACCATCACATCTTTGCCGAGCAAAAGTTTTTGGTGAGATGATTCAGTTTGAGAACTATGTCGCCTATAGTCTCTGTCACGGTCCACGCACTTAATACAATGGACAGATGTGGAACGATATCGGCTGCACAGAGATACGGGATAGGTAATCGACTTTAATGTGCACAGAGCATGACTGATCTTTTTTCTTCGATTTCATATAGTTAAGGTGTTTGAAGGTAAGCTAAACGAATATTTACTATACTATTCTACTGATGAACTTTTTATAATCCATCTGAAGTGGTTAAAATGTCTACAATATTTTTAACAATGCAGTAAAGTCGCCAAAACTTGCCCGCTATTCTCTCTCAGATTGCCAATTCCCGGCGAGCGGGTAATTCTGCTCGCGAGATAGAATACATCATACTAGTCTATTCTCTGTTTTTGGCAATCGCACAACAGAAAAAATACGGTCACGTAGATCTAGATCTACACTTAAAGATTCCAAAGAATCATGGATTGAATGGTATAAATCAATTTTAAACGGAAATAGACCTACATTTCTCCATGATCATGATTGATTAGGCCTACTGCGCCTATTTTGCCTAGTACTTGCACTATTGCATTCGACCGAGTGTAACCATGCAGGGTACGGGTGAGTATCGGGCTACGCGCAAGTCGTCAGGCGCAACGGCCGCTGCATGCAGCAGCAAAGATACTCGCACGCAGGTAACAGCCTTTCGCCTTTTGACTACTGACTCCATGATGACATCCCGTGATGAAATTCGTTGCAAACTAGGAGCCTTGACTAGTCACTTTTCAAAGCTGGCGGACTCTTCGTCTGCAAGTGGCTCCTCATGCGGCGCCCTTTGCACATAGGCTCTTTACTGTGAATGTGTTCTCGTACCAAAAGTGAACCACTGGTGTCGTAGTCGAGTGCTTTAAACACTTGACTGGAAATACGCTGGTCGTGGGTTCGAGCCCCGGCCCGGCACGGCACTGTAGTCTCTCCGTTAGCAAGTCATTTATCGAAATTTTCCACTCTTCGCCCAGGTGATAAATGGTACCTGGTAGGATGTGAACGTTAATGTGATTCATCATTGGATTGGCATATGTGCGCTTATAAAGTGGTGCATGGCCCGAATACTCCCCAGGGAGCGGAGCGTGTGCATTATCATGTGGGGATTAGCACTTGAATCTAATGACTGAGGTCATAAATGTCAAACATATGCCATGAATCTTGCATCAAACTATCAGTTACCGCTTAAGCCAGTAATTATGTGACATCAATAAAGTTTAAAATAATAATGATCTCGGTAATAATTATACTACTGAAAATGGTAATTGATTAAAATAATAATAATGATAACAATAATTGTAATAATGATAATAATAATAATACTAATGAATAATAATAATGATAATACAAATTTATGTATTTATTATCTTTTAAAGATTTACTATGGAATAATCATATCAAATAATTCAGCTTCATATTCTGTAAAATGGAATCTGATATTATATCTAGTACCACCCTATATACCTTGGCTTACTCATGTATTAACTCATTCATTATGTATTTTTTATCATATGTGTATGTTTATCACTGTCCTGTAATATTTTATTTATATGTTTGTATTGTATTACTTTGTAACCAGTGGAAACCAAATTTCCTGAAAATGGATAATAAATGATTATACTTATAATAATTACAATGTAAAGCACCGGAAATACAGCGTTAAACACTGTACAAATGTGACTGCTATTATTATTATTATATCATCTAAGAATGTTTGTTTAATCAACTGCGTGACATTGACGTCATTATTTTGATAGAACTCAATGGAATTTCCATGTGGTATTCCCCAGCAATTGGCCCTTTTACATTGTTATGAACATGGACTTTGTATTGTGAAATAGGTTACAATTCTCTTTATTGTCTTCATGCACTATTAACCTTCTAACACTGTATCAAATTCATGCGGCATGATTAATTCGTGACGCTTCCGTGTTTGGTTTTGTGTTATTTAGTTAGTTTGTTTGTTTTTACTTATATTTGCTGATTATTATTTCATTTTATATTGAACGAATATAAATTTTTGATAACGAATTGGATTGGAGGTAACTGATACAGCTATAGACCATAACTTCTAGTATATCACATGGTATGATAGTTGAAAGAAAATTATTAAGATCAGGATAAACAGAAACCTATGAAAAAAACTTTTTTGTGCCTGTATAATGGTGTAGATATCCTGCGATAACACCGCATTGTCTCTGATTACAGGAAACAAGGTCGACTCTTCACTACGACGGGGTAGAGGAATATTGCTTGTCTACGTGCTACTACTGTACTAGTTTATTGTCGTTGAGAGCAGTGGTTGCGCCAGAACACAATACTTTCCGCGCTTGCGTACATCCACCGAGTAGCCTACTTTTCCGTTCTTTTATTCACTCATTGAACTTTGTTGATTTCGATGATGATTTCATGGTTTTCAACATATATAAAAAAAAATATATAAGGCATAAGGAACCAAACATTTCAGACAGCATGAACACAGACAATACTTGCAAATTATCTTGATCACTGATGAAAAATAAGAGCGTAGAGTCTGAAAAGGTAGACTATCCTCTCATTCGTCACTTCCAGACAATTATGTACGGGGATTCCCCTAGTCCAGATTCTGTCCGTTTTCATATATTTGTAATTCTTCAATCATCTATGTCCTCCTCCCTTTCACGCATGCACAGTGCGCGCGGTGTCTCCACTCATCGCGCGATCTCTCAAAACAACCGTCTATGAGAGGCAAGGACTGTCTCCGGTTTAGCGTTGAGGGTGCGTCATTTTCTCAGCTGACCGGGCGCGCTACACGAAAACAGTCCAGGCTGAGGACGAGGACTCCCCACTCGATGAAACGAGCCACAGCTAGCTAGCTTGCTTGCTGAGCTACAAATATACCTTCGGCGCATTCTAACTTTTCATTCCAACTGTTGAACATTGAGAAGAAAGGAATATGGCAGAGAGAGGCGAATTACCTGGTCGCATTGCAAAAGTCGAAAGAAATTATGCGAATATTTCGGTATCAGGGCTGGCGGGGTCTGCTCGCCTCGATAGGTATTCTATTCCCCGTATCATGGGTTTGTACATTGCCGATCTCTGTCACATTCTTAAAAAAGATGATTGGCTTAAGGTTCGCGTTATTCCAATGTCTGAGGAGAGCCTGTCAAAATTTGATCAAAAATTTCGTGAGAGGGTGAAGAAATATTCTCAATGGGAAGTGACATTTTTCAGGAGAGACATCGAACCAGCGCCGCAAGTAAGTCCGTTCGACCTTCCCGAGAGGCATTTTGCAGACACCGGCAGCTTCAGTGGTGTGCCACATGAAGCTGTCGGCCGGATCATCTCTGCACTACAGCAGATCACACACAGGCTCAACAACATAAGCCTACAGCAGCTGCTTCCTCTCGTAAAATCACATTTCAAAGTCAAGAAAATCCCTAAAATCGGCTGTTATTTAGCGACAGAAGGGGATCTAAAAAGATTCATCGACAATTACCCTCAATATTTCACGATTTCATCAAGTCTCGTGAAGCGCTGTCGCGGGTTTAGCGATGAACTTTTCAATTCAGCCATTACCCAAAAAGCACTGGAGATACAAGCTCCTAGCACTACAGGGAATACAAGACAGACTGCTGCTGCATGTGCTGCTGCTGATCCTGTTGATTTCAAAGGTAACTGATAATTTTTGTTTACTATCTTTACAATAGGAATACATGTCTGTAAACAAGGCCCCGTGCTTTATTTCTATATCATATTTAGTTTATAAGACGTAATATCATGCTGAATTATATCTCATTAGGTGTATACGTTGATATTATCATCACTGTTATAATTATTAGTATTAGGCCGCGTAGCGTTGCAGAGCATCTATTAATTTCGTCAGAATCTTTTTTCTCTTTCTTTTCCTTTCTCTCTTTATTGATTTTGTTCGCTTTATATCTCACGAATGACATGGTCAATGACAATGATATTTTCATGATTTTGTTCGCTTCATATCTCACGAATGACATGGTCAATGACAATGATATTTCTTGATTTTGTTCGCTTCATATCTCACGAATGACATGATCAACGACAATGAAATGTTCATGATTTTGTTCGCTTCATATCTCACGAATGACATGGTCAATGACAATACAATTTTCATGATTTTGTTCGCTTCATATCTCACGAATGACATGGTCAATGACAATGATATTTCCATGAATTTGTTTGCTTCATATCTCACGAATGACATGGTCAATGACAATGATATTTTCTTGATTTTGTTCGCTTCATATCTCACGAATGACATGGTCAATGACAATGAAATTTTCATGATTTTGTTCGCTTCATATCCCACGAATGACATGGTCAATGAAAATGAAATTTTCATGACATGTGTCATAATTATTCATGATTTATGATCCAAACGAAGAGATTTTTTTTTAAATTGATGATGCGTGACGTCATCTAGACGCCATTTTGTTAATTTTTGTTATTGTCCATATTCTTGTAATACATTGTGATTTCTAAATGATATTTGCTATGCATTAACTTGGCGTCATGGGTAAACTTTTGGTTACACCTATATCCATGCACGCGTCATGGCGGGCGCGTACGCGTGCGTCAAAATGTAAAATTGTTCAACAAATGCTCATTGGACCAATTTACTACACGTTTCAGACGTTATTGAACATTTAAAAAATGTGCGCGTGGACGTATTTGCACGCGTTTGTTGCATGTGCCGTCCGTACGGAATGTATTAATTCAATTTGTGTTTACTTGTGTTGTGCTGCTGATACTTTTCTTTAAAAAAAAACCTTATTGACCTAAATTTAGGTCATAGACGTTCGTTAAACCTCAAAATCGGCACACGCGCGCAAATGCAATAATTGCCAAAAATCCGCTATAACTCTTCAGAATGGCTGTTTTTACCCCCAATTTTTCTTTTATGTTCTGATAGGGTTTGAATTGGAGATGCAATTTTATGTATCTTGTTTGCTCTTAGAATGCTTTGACGTCATCATCATGCCACTTAAAGGAAAACAATTTGATTTAATTCGATTGGAAAATTTGCCTTGATTGTTTGGTATATATCTCGTCTATCCCTACTTTGATGTATCCCATATTTAATATGTTGTAGCTGAGACTTTACTCTACAAATGTACTTCCACGCACTTTTTGATCAGAAGACGGGATCGTGGTTAAAATCCCGATTTAAGGGAATACGCAAAATCTGCCATTGTGGTTTCTACTTGTACGTGTTATGTGAACGGAGGCTTTCGGATTTTTTCAAAGTCCGAATGTCTTATTGACTCGTGTGTTATTAGGTGATCGGCCGATTAACGTTCCTTCTACTCGTTATCCTTATCACTGACCCATCCAAGCCGCTGTCAAAACATGATACTTGGCTGGGTCGTACATCCAAATTTTCTTGCTGCTCTGTACGATCCGACATATTCGTATGATAAACAATTAGTACTTTAAGTTTATGAACGACGTCTTAATTTGCTGTTTGTTTGCCTACTCCTGTCATTAATTTAATAGTGACAGGGTTGTACCGAACAATAGTCAGCACAATCATTTCTACTGTTTCTACATCTTTTGTTTTTGTTATCCACATTATCCATATTATTACTAGTGTTGCTATTATTATCATTATAACTACTGTTACTGTTCGCGACAGGCCAATTCATATAGGAAACATACACCATGTAAAGTACGTGTGATTTCTATGTTGTTCAGAATAATATAACCCAATAATGAAGGAATTCCATAATGAATTCTCTCTTACTTGTTTTTTCTGCTGTCATTTCAATGCGAAAATACATTATCAGGTAATATAGGCCTGAACAAAATTAGCGTAAGGCAATTTTGATAGCCCTATCCATCACCATCCCGGAGGCGCGATGGCTCAGTGGTAGAGCAGTGGTCTGGCAACCGGGAGGTCCCTGGTTCGAAACCAAGTCGAGGCGCTACTTGCCCTTTTGTAAGGCATTCATTCTCATTACCAAGTCCTTCGGAGAGCACTCCAAGCCGTCGGTCCCCTGGTTACATATTTACAAGCACACGCATGCTTTCTTAACAGTCAGATAAAACAAGCAAACCAACAACCTTTACAAATATGCGAACATTGCATGCTGTATTACATAAACAATCCAAACATCACTTCGTTGGAATATATACAATAGGATATTGAAATTGCCATTAAGTTGATTTTCGAGAGTCTTTGCGATGATTCTGCCAGTAAACCTCCGTTGTTTACATAATGGTTTAAACTTGTTTTATTTAAAGAAAATTAGTGTCAGATAAGTGCCAATGAGTATTGTATCGCAATCAACTTTTGTTGTTGATGTTTTATCATTTCGATTATGCACATCAGTGTTCAAAGAGAATTGAACACTTTCAAGTTAATATGTATTTTTAAAGGTAGAGGTATCGTGGTCTAGTGGATACGTCACCGGATCGTGGTGGAGTCTGGGTTCGCGGTTCAAGTACCGCTGCGGCAGTAATGTCCTTTGAAAAGACATTAGTCTACATTTGCCACTCGCCACCCAGGTGTAGTTAATAGGTACCTGGTATGAATGTAGTAATTGAATGCTTTTAGCGCCTTATAACTAAGGCACCTGGGTTAAAGCAAGGGTACTGTAGGCCCCTTGAGGTTCCCCTGGGATGAATACGTGCGCAGGAGACGGCTGGATTGCTCTGTTCAGATCCAATGATAATTGCTCAATTCTTCTTAGAGGTCCATAGTTATTCCTTGTGGTCCAAATATTTGACCCTACTGATAACAAGAAAATACACTTTTGTAAAGTTTGTATATATCAGTACATTGGCATATTTAAAATCGTGATAAACAGGGAGCGGTGGAATCTCCCCATGCATATCTGACATTTACATTACATATCACCACACGAACCTCATGCTCAGTTTTTTTTTTCTCAGCTGGGGGAATTTGGAATTTAGTTGTATAACAATAAAACGAAAATGTTTATGTTTTATTTGCACTTCATCTTTTGTGTGCGCTTCCTTTTGTGCTCTCTCTCTTTCTCTGTCTCTCTCCCTTCCCTTTTCTCTCTCTCTCTCTCTCTTTATCTATTATAGCAAATGAGTTCATTACCGCCCGAATTGTTTGTCTAGATCAGGCCTTGCTTCGTAAAGCTTTGCTTTAAATCTCAGTGTGCTCATTGCCAATCAAATCAATAATTTTGTGGAATATGTTTTTCTCCAAATTTTGAAAGAGATCAAATATACGATGGCAGTGACCTCTCTCGCAACAAAAGTGACTCGTAAAAGAATTGTTGATTTAGTTGACTCTGTGTTTTTAGGACATTGGCCGCGTAGTGTAGCAAATCTCCTACTGAGTGTAGTATTTCAACATTCTGTCTCTGTCTCTCTCTATCTCTCGATCTGTCGATCTCACTACCATACAACTTTCTTGCTCTTTTCTTTGCTTTCGCCGACATACAACATCTGACCACAAGTCCTCTGGTTAGGATTAACGCTCCTTCTACTAGTTATACTTATCACCGACCCACCCAAGCCGCCGTGTAAACGTGATACATGTACTTGGCTGGGTCGTAAATCTAGACATGCAGTCTAGCCTTTTGTCCTATTGTCAGATTCGGTGAATGCCTCTTGGTTCTTACTAATCTCGATACTTAATACTTCTTACCATTCTCATCTGCACATTTTCTCCTCACGATTCTCGACCGTCAACATCGCTTATTGCTGCTCTGTACGATCCGAAATATTTGTTGATATGATAAATAATCAGAACTTTAACTTTATGAACGACGTGTTATTTGTTGTTTGTTCGCCTACTCCTGTCATTAATTTAATGGTAACAGGGTTGTTCAGAACAATAGTCAGCACAATCATTTACACTGTTTCTATATCCTTGATTACTAAACGAGCTTGTACATAAGCGTGTTATATAAGTGGAGGGTGGAATTTTTTAAAGACCAAATCTCCCATTGACTTTCTACATGTGTTATGTCTCGATCAAAGCGGCAGATCAACTTATTCGTCTCCGTGACGAATTCCATGTCTAGTTATCATTATTTTCATTATTATCTTAATTGTTATTATCATTATTATTGTTGTTTTTATTTTCATCATAATTTTCATTATTATTATTGTCATCAATATCATCATCAGTATCATTATTCATACCATCAAAGTATTATAATATTCTTATTTTTATACTCATTACTACTACTTCTACTACTACTCTTATAATTAGTGTTCATACAAAACTTATAATTTCATTACCTGTAGATGTGCTCAGTCAAACCCAAATCATCGATTCTTTGGAGGACTGTAAACGAGTTCTTGATCCGATCCTTGTTAAGTCTAGTAGAGAGACTGTGGTCATCGGACTCGATTGTGAAGGTGTACTGCTAGGTAAGTGAATTAATCCAGGTTATGAATCAGTGATATTTTGAAAAAGAGAAGTTTGATATGGACACAAGTTGCTCGTTACACATGATGCGTCATTTTTTGACGTACAGCTGCGTCAGCGACTGGCTTGGTATTTGACGGGCCACATATGGAAACGTTTGCTTTGATTTGTCTCATAAAAGAAGTTGACCATGCATGCATAACTAACTTCCACATAGTGTTGATTGTATGGGTCACGGGCCACTGGCTTCATCGGGCAGGTAGTTCCATTATGAGAATGGGTAAATTCCGACAACAATATACAGCCAATCAAAACAAGTTTAATACCAGAAGAAAATTAGGGATTAGTATATTTATTAGTCGCTCACCCCCAAGCCGCCTGACCACAATGAAACGAGTGAGGACTTGCGAGAGCGGCCAAAGTGCAATTGAAACTCGCTATTTTGCTCTTCTCCAACGCAAAAAAGACGACAATATGCTGGATAACTATGATTTTTCCGACAAAAGTACAGAGAAAGTGCCCTTTTTTAAAAATATTTCTTTAAATATATTATACTTTTTGAAAGTTTACCCAAGTGACTCCCGGGCACTCCAATGCTGGAAAGAAACGCGCTTTTTAGAAACTTGTTTTCATGCAAAAAAATGCTTTTTGTTCTATGCACGCAAGTCAGATTGGGCGGATGATACAACGTTTTCATATGGTGACAGTGATATCGTAAAAAGAAGTGAATGCTAAATGATCGCCATCATTGCTTTGAGCAATAGGGTTAGAGAGAAAACCGACCTTAAGAGCAAACAACTCTAAACCTGCTAGAATAAAGCAGAAAAGCAGACTGGTAAAAGCGTGGATGAAATCGGACGAAAAAATAAGACTGTTTTACATTTTTGAAAATTGTAATCACTTAACGTATCATGCGGATGGGCAATTCAAATTGGCTGAATTAGTTATGTGACTGTAATGTAGTGCCGGACGAATTTCCCATTTGTTTAAACACACAAACTGACCAAGGTGTCTTAAACTACCTTCATAGCAATTTTAGGTCCTAAAGGGCACTAGAAATATCATGAATAAGAATAAGAGCAATAACCATGCACTTTGAAGGCATTTGCGGTCTTAAACTAGAACTCAACTGTCCCTTTAAGAACAAAATTGTACAGAAAATCGTCAAATTATACAAATGAGAAAAGGTGCTTACACTGTGATGAACTGTTTTGTTTTGCTTTCATACAAATTAACTTATTATAAGGGTTGGATTGCCTTTAACAGATCACCAAATCTAATTGATTCTATATACACTCTAAGGAAAAAGGGTGCAAAAAAGGGTGCAAAATAAGAGTTTGCACCCTTTACATAAAAATGAACCCTAATGAAGGAAAAGGGGTTCAAAAAGGGTGCAATATAAGATTTTGCACCCTTCCCACAAAATGAACCCTTTCGACCAAAAAGGGTGCAAAATAAAAGTTTGCATATTGCATGCACATTCATGATTACTTTACACGTGTTCACATAAAAATACATTTATCAATGATGATTTGTTAAGCAAATCATGACAATGCACATCAATTTTGTGATTTGTATTTTCCTTGCGCAATCATTAACCAATCGACTATTTTGTCTGATCATGTTACAACTACATTCACGTTTTAGCAATAGATATATTAATTATATGATTACTAACCAAGAAACAACACGCATGTTTAATATGTATTTGTGTACGAGCATATTTCACCAGTATTCCTCGAGTATGGGTGCAGGATTGCACCTTTTTAAGGGTGCAGGATTGAACCCCTAAAGTTGCTGCTAGTGTTGCATCGGTTTGCACCCCTAAAGGTGCAGGATTGAACCATAAAGGGTACTAACATGTCCCCTAAAGGTTCAATCTGGCACCCTTTTAAAGGGTGCAGGATTGCACCTTTAAAAAGGGTGCAGAATTTAACCCCTAAAGGTGCTGCTATTGTTGCATCGGTTTGCACCCCTAAAGGTGCAGGATTGAACCATTTTTTCTTAGTGTCTTAGCAATAGATATATTAATTATATGATTACTAACCAAGAAACAACACGCATGTTTAATATGTATTTGTGTACGAGCATATTTCACCAGTATTCCTCGAGTATGGGTGCAGGATTGCACCTTTTAAGGGTGCAGGATTGAACCCTAAAGTTGCTGCTAGTGTTGCATCGGTTTGCACCCCTAAAGGTGCAGGATTGAACCATAAAGGGTACTAACATGTCCCCTAAAGGTTCAATCTGGCACCCTTTAAAGTGCAGGATTGCACCTTTAAAAGGGTGCAGAATTTACCCCTAAAGGTGCTGCTATTGTTGCATCGGTTTGCACCCCTAAAGGTGCAGGATTGAACCATTTTTTCTTAGTGTGTATGATAAAATGTATCTCTGTCTAATTGGGGTAGTGGTTTCTTTACTTGTCGTTGTTACTAATCATATTAGCTTGAAATATTTGCATGAAGTCCGATGTGCCTAGGTTTTCCATGCAGGTATCGGGCGTAATAGGTATATTTATCGGTTAATGGCCACCTTACAAGCAAAAGAGGACGAGCTCTCAGCAGATATCCTTTCGGTACAACATATATCTGCTTTCAGGCAGGAGTGGAGAAAATTTCAAAGAATAGGCCAATTATTTTAACAAACTTTGTTTTTTTAATGCTGTTCTTCCTGAAGGCGCTGCAATTATTATTACCCCTCCAATTTCAAAGTACCCATTGACACCTGGGTGGAGAATGGCAAATGTCGATCAATGTCTTGCCAAAAGAGTGTTGGGTTGGGATTCGAACTCTTAACCTTAGGATTGAGAGTCAAGTGAATGAACCATTAAAAGGCATTATACCAACACACCTGACTACCCCCAGCATAATACATTTATGAGCCTTTGTCATTTGTGCAGGGAGAAAGGATGGATGCCTGACTCTTGTTCAGATCTCCACCTGGGACGGGAAAGCATTCCTCTTTGATGCCTTCAAGAACCCTCAGCTTCTCGAAGGAAACTCAAGTCTCAAGAAGATACTAGAACATAACAGCATCCTGAAGGTAGACTTGTGTGATTATAAGATAAATAACTTGATTGTGATGGAATGATTTATTACTTTGAATTTAGAGAAAAAGCGGCTCCGCAGCAATGCCTAATATTCAGGATGGCTGTCAGTGTCAGTGGTAAAAGTTAATGGTTATTCCTGTATATTGTTATATATATATATATATATACGTCCCACTTCCCTCTTTCCTTTAGTATATTGCATAGAGACCTTATATCGCCATACAATGCAAAGTCTGTAAAATGTAGAAAATTATCATATTTTGCATGGTTGAAACCGAAATCATGGATTATGCAATATCTAACATCCATTAAAAATAAACCAGGGCCCTGTCTTACAAAGAGTTGATATCAATCGCAACTTATTTGCGATTGATATCAATCGCAACTATGTACATAAGAGATGGGAGACTGCAAACTTGCGATTGATTGGAGGACTTACGATTGATTTGGATCAATCGCAACTCTTTAAGACAGGACCCTGGTGTATAGAATAATGTGAATAGTGCTAATGTTGTTTGCTAATTAATTTTGTGATACTTAGCCTAAAGTGTACTAAACCCTTATCATCCTAATTGATGTCCCTGCATGAAACATAGTTTTTATTATTTATTTCAGGTGATCCACGCTTGTAAAAGTGACACATATTCCCTGTATCATGGGTTTGGTGTAACACTCAAGAACGTGTTTGATACGTCGGTAAGCAAAATCGCTATTATCTCCAATTAAAACTAACTGTTTTCATCCATAATTTTATAATGAATTTTATTAATTCAGTTGTTCAGATGATCAATTTTATTTGATTATATATAATTTTATGATCGAAATTTGTGTAACGTGCCAAATCCACTTTGGAGCTCATTGTTATCCAATTTTGAAACTTTAAAAAGTCAATGTGATGGGACAGTAGCAAATCAATAAGTGTTAAAAACATATGTATTTGTTATATTTCCCTCAAGATTGCGATGCTCACAATAATGGACCAACTGAACCATAATCATCCCTACCAAATCGGCTACAAAGCTCTTTGTGAGCTCCTTGGAGAGGGCGCTTCTCACAAAGATGATGACTTTAAGAAGAATTCGATTGAGACGCCAGATTTCTGGAAGATTCGTCCATTAACAGAAGAGATGATCTACTACGCTGCATCTGATGCATTGTGTTTGGTTCCCAGCGTCTACCTGAAACTCAACGGGTATGTTTAAACAAAATTACTTGCTTACTTGGCAAACAAATTGGAATATATTCCTCATCTAATTTGTGACAACTGCATTTTTCCTCTTTCATAAAACATATGCTGGTTGACATGTTCCAGGACGACGTGTGTTGATTTTCATTTCTAAACTCGAATTGAACGATTCGTTTAGCACTCTCTTTTATATCGATTTATTCGTCATTACTATTACATTGCTGCTTTATTGGTGCCATTTCATTATAACATAGAGATACACCAACGAAAATTTGTAAAAGCATGCACACAACAGGAGTAGGACAGTCAATTACATGTTTGCCTCAGTAGAAACAACCAATATTATGACGTCTTCAGTGCAACAACTATCGGTGAAGGGGAATTTGTTCTTAGTGGGTAGATATCTGATGTGGTAACCCTAGTGGATTTCTGTTCTAGGAGCATTTTCGTAAGATCACTGTGCGAGAGCTATTAGTTATTAGACACATATTACATAATCTTTAAAAACAAAAATCGCCAGATAATCAATTTCAATTGCTGAGACAGTGATTACAGTGAAATCCGTCTATTAAGGCCAGTAAAGGGAAAAAAAACAGGTCTTTCTAGACAGGTTCTTCAACATATATTTCCTTCCAATAGGGAGGGAATGTAGGTGACCACTATAGACAGATGGCCTTTACAGAGAGGTGGCCACTAAGAAATGCCTAACTGTATTTGCATTGTACTGACTTTACAGAATGCTGGCACCGCTTTGGCGAGACCTGTTTACGTGGTCTTGCAAAAACACCATGGAAAGAAAACAAAGAGGTAAACCGAGGCAACATATGACATCAGGAACCAGACCAAGAGATAACATGGACGACGACATCGACGACAGCCACTACATCGACGACAGCCCCCACAGCGACGACAGCGACTGCAACGACGACAGCGACTAGTGCGACAACTTTTATGTAAATCTTAATCTCAGAACGCTCAAAAACATTTTATTTTTAGAATCCATTTTACTACCATGATCATATTTAAGGGAA
>CP137679.1:15860825-15880176 GCA_037976565.1 Mesocentrotus franciscanus | reverse complement strand
AAATATTGTAGTCTTTACATTGAAACATTTTACAAATGTCACAGGAATTCATTTTAAATACGTTTTAAAATGTTTAAAAGATCTTACAAACATTTCATGTAATGTTTTCGTAATATCGTAATAATGTTTCAAAGAAGAAAAAGAAACATTGTTCCAACATGTTTAAATATTATATAGATATGATATTTAAAAACATTTTAAAATGTTGTTAAAATATTGTAGTCTTTACATTGAAACGTTTTAAATGTCACAAGAAAATATTTTAAATACGCTTTTATCAAAACAATTAAAATAACTTTTTTTGGAACGTTTTTTCAAAATGTTTAAAAGATCTTACAAACATTACAAATGTAATGTTTTCGTTATATCATAATAATGTTTCAAAGAAGAAAAGGAACGTAATTTTCAACATCTTTTAAATGTTATTGATATGATATAAACATAACATTTTAAGAGCTTGTTAAAATATTGTAATCTTTACAATTAGACGTTGTACAAAAGTCATAAAAAAAACATTTCAGAAACAATTTCATCAAACAATTTAAAAAACATTTTTTTAAACGTTTTTCAAAATGTTTTAAAAAAGATCTTACAAACAGTCGACATGTAATGTCTTCGTAATATGAAAATAATGTTTTCAAAGAAGAATAGAAACGTTGCTCCAACATGTTTTAAATGCTATAGATATGATATTTTAAAAACATTTAAAATGTTGTTAAAATATCGTTGTCTTTACATTGAAATGTTTATGTTTTACAAATGTCACAAGAATATATTTTAGATACGTTTTTATCAAAACAATTTAAAAAACATTTTGAACGTTTTTTAAATGTTTTAAAAGATCTCACAAACATTCCACGTTTTGTTTTCTTTATATCTCAAAGAAACATTTTCCCCATAAACAAACGATATAAAAGAAAATTTTCAAGATTTTTTTTAAATATTGTAATATTTACACTTACAAATATGTTTAAACATAAGCCTACTATTTTTAACCATTTAAACAAATGATAATTAAAGTGATAAGGTCAATAATAAAAACATAAAATTGATAGGGTTAACACCAAACATAAAGGTGAAAACAAATATACAATTTGTTTTGTCCATTGACGTAGTGTACACTTTGATATCTTCACCCCCCTCCCGAATCCGAGTATATTTCCCTGCCCCCCGCTTTGTTTTTATTAACTTTCGTATGAAACGACTAAAACATGCAACATCAGTGAACATCTCAGTGAAATAATTGATTTTCGTAACCCAGATAGATAGGCTCCTACAGGGCGGATCCAGTAAAGGGGCCCAAATCTTGAAAATATTTAACGGCAAATCAGCCAGCCGGGAATAAGCGGGGAGAGGGTAGGGAGCACTTTCAAATCTTTTGGGCTCAACGGGGGAGAGGGCACTACTTGTTTTCTTCTCAACACCCCTGCTTATTAGCCGGCTGGCTAATTCGCCGCTATATTTTTTCAAGATTTGGGCCCCTCCTCCTTGCGGGCGGCTGGCTAATTTGCCGCTAAATATTTTCTCAAGATTTGGGTCCCCCTTTGCCGCCTCCTGGATATGCCCCTGTGGAGGCTATATATCAGGTTCTGAAACATCGTTTATCGTTTATTTCACTAAGAAATTTTGCGTGTTTTAGTCGTTTCATATAAGTCAATAAAAACAAAGCTGGGGGGCTGAGAAAAATCCTGCGGAATTGGTGGGGTGAAGAATAAAGGTAAAATTAATGTTACCATCTCTTTTTTAACCTGTTTTTATGGCCAGGGCGGGCCCATCGTCCCCCCTCTGTGGTCCGCGCCTGGCCTCCGACGCAACCATTATCCTGCAAAACAATTGTCGTTTTGAGATATTCAATTCATGGCTATATTTCTGGCATTTTAAATATTTATATTTTTGTTCTCTTTTCTTTAACCATTTTCATATTGTGTAATTTCTTTCAGTTTCTTTAATACTTCTACATAGTATTGATAGGTTTTTGCGGAGAGGGTGGTCAGTCATTTATTGTATGTTTATTTCCGATCTGCATCTTTAATATAATCATCTTCACAATAGGCATATGAGCTAGCACTCGATATTACGATCGTGTCACTGTATTTCTTTGACTTCCTGACAGCATTAAATGAAAGGTTGAGTTCTTGCAGGGTCAGAAAGTTCGCAAAATATGACAATAGTGAAAACATGATAAACTACACTCTTTTAGAGACCCCTTCAAAACAATTCGACCTAAAACTGTTCAAAACCCAATTTTTAGCCAGCTATAGGGAATAATGTTTCGATGGTTGCCCAATCACTATTACGTCGTACTTTATGTTGTTTGCTTTGAGAACATTCAGTCGTAATAAGAATTTCCAAAGATTAATATTGATTTCTGTCTTTTTGTGTTAATACAAATAGGTTCAAAGATCGGATTCGGACAATTTATTGGCCCTCCTCAGAACTCAACTCTCCTATAAATATAATTATATTGTAGAATTAAGATTTGTTTTTATTTAGTGTCTATACTTTAATTTGAATATTTGAAGTAAAAAAAGTATCTAATTCGCAAAAGAATTAGCTAACTACTCTATTGTTTTAATGACCTTGAACTGACCCAATAAGATGGAATTGTAACAATTTGTTTGTCTAATTCTCCCAGAGTTTTATATCATAACGAATGACAGCTATAGAAAGGAAGCTGTAACTCAAATATAAAAGTCTATACCGTCCTTCAGACAATAAAACAACATCAGAAATGAGAGGCAAGTTAGTATACTTGCTAACAAAACTGACAAATTCGATAACAAATGGATAAATTTTGAGAGGATTTCGATCGTTTAATGATATACTGAATTTCCCATCATTTTCAGTCATGATGTTGCATTGTTTTTTTTTTTTTTTAAATCTGTGTTCTGTATATCAATACAGCTAGCTATAGTATTATTATTATCATATTATTATTATCAATATCCTACGGTTTCAGTAATCGCTTATTATGGTTGATAGTCGTTATGTATATCTTATTCTGAAGTATCATATGATATTCATTTGTACATGTATTCAAATATGTTATTCAGAGATTGATTTTCAATTAAAAAAGGCCTGTCGGAGGGTCGGAGGGTCCAAAAAATGGAAGAAGAAAAAAGAAGAAAAAAACTGGAACTCAATATGTGTTTGCTGCCATCTAGAGGTAGAGAGCGAAATCTTCAATTTTATTTTAAAAAAATTACAAGTAGGCCTAGGGTCTATCTAGAGTCTAGATCTACAACTCTCAACGGCGCTTTTCAATCATTACTTTGCCATTTCGCCAGATGTGTCTTCCTTTCAAACTCACAGTATGGGGAAAAGGTTAGATTAACACCAGGAAAGAAGAATTTTGAGAGTTTTCCAGAGCAAGAATTTAACAAAATGAGAAAGGATCGAACAGAATTTTTTCAAGTTTAATACATATCTCAGACAGTGGTCCCACATCCACTCATGTGTGGGAAAATAGTCGGTCTGAAGAAAACGACAACTTTCCTTTGCACTGGACTGCTAGCTGCTGGATCTGGAGCTTATTTGAAGATCATCATTTTGTCAAGGATGTGAGTAATAAAGTTCTATACTAAATTTTTATAGTAAATCTTACTTTGATAAATTTTGATTTTGATTCATAAAAAATTCCAAACCGTTCGCATTTGAAATCACACATACACACTGTAGCTGCATTACTATCCTGGCCTGGCTGTGTATTAAAAGCTGTGCTATTGTCTATTGATTCTCAACATTTCAAACACCACTGTACAAAACTCAACTGATTTCACTCAAAATCGGTACTTTAGTGACAATTAATGACACCTAAATGGCAGTAAAATACAATTTTTCAACTTACCGATGTTAGAAAGAATAATTAAAAATTCAAATTGCGAGTCTACTGAGTACTGTCAAACTTGCCGATCAGCCACATCGTATTCGTTATGTGCATATATGTGTGTTATAACTAGTGTATTGACTATTCACGTGTGAAATTGCTGCCTATTAGCACATAGTACAGCGCTAGAGGTCAATACGCAATAGCATTGACTCTATGCTTTGCTGGAGTGTTTGAAATTGAATTTTGACATTTGAATTTTGATGAAGATCGTAGACTGGATAGTATTAGTAGACTCTAGGAGTCTAGATAGACCTAGTAGTAGAAGTAGTAGATTATTTATATCACTGATACTGTGATAGGCCTAGAATGCTAGATGATACTTGATAGATCTATAGACTAGTAGAGTCTAGATCTAGACCCTAGACTAGGTCACTGAAAATTTCTGTCTCTTTCGTTTGTTAGCCTCTGAATCGGGTAGGGTCGGCTCTCTCTTTAGACAGAAACCGACCATAGGCGCTCCTGTGAAAACGTTTTGGCCATTGATTTATGGCCTAAGAACTTTGCCCAAAATACTCAATTTTGGCCGATGCATATCCGATGCAATTATGTTTGAAAATTAGGCCTAGGGCCCTAGGCTAATATACATCGGTTCCACCTACCAGATTAACTGTATAATAGACTACGTTTAAAGGTACTATGTCCCATTTGCAGGCCAAAAAAATGAAAAGGTTAAATTCTAACGGCATTTGAAAGACAATACTAATTTAGAACTTCCCTAAAGGGGCTTGAAAATGTCTTTAAGTGGAAAAATAACGACTATTAGTTGTCGAATCGACTTAGGAGCTATAGAGCAAGTAAGCAATAGTCTGATTTTTCAGACCATTGTATATAATGTACGAATGATGTATAAATTATCCATATTTTACATGATTTCATATTCACAATCAGTATTTTCATATCAAAACTGGGGCAGAATACAATATTTTCTTCGCATCAATCGCACGATCACCACACAACAAGTCGCGTACACACGCATGCGCTGTACACCCTCACCGGTGACTGCCGTTTGAAGTTGCAAAACATGACGTGACATCCATCAATTCGGGGCAAAAATACACATTTCGTCAAAGAATTTCGATAAAATTTCACAAGAGCACAGATAAATAGGTAAGCTATCGGTCTACCTACTTTTTTAAATTCCTGACGACCCGATCTTTAAGTAAAAGACGGTCGAAGTTGACTTTCATTTTGTTTGCTCTCTGGTGATCGTTGTGATGAAAATCTCCATATAAAGTGGATACCAAATTAAAGAGGAAATTGTAACGAATACGATAAACCTAGTATCCGAACTATCAAACCTTATAACAGCTACGAAAACGGTGTTTTAAGGGAGTCCCATGCACCGTTCGTATTCAAGCGGGCATGCAAGGAGTCAGATTTTGATCACCGCACAGCGCCGGGATTGTAACGTACCTACATTATGGTTGGATAATTGAAAAATAATTCACTCAGAATAATACATTTCGAATTTGAAGACTCACCGATGTTTCTATCAGAAGATACAGCCCCCAAAATCGCGGAAATATTCATCATTTTTTTGTCAGAATGAACGAAAAGAGCGTACACGCAGAGTTATTTTGTTTTGCTAATTATAGCTAAACAACTGCATTGTGCAATATGCAAGCGTATGCGTGTTGCTTAGCTGCATGCACTTGAGGGCGATAGAAAGCCTCTCCTCCGGTGTCTTCCGTGTGACTGTCGCGGTCCGAATGCATATGCATGTGCAGATCTTGGGTGCTGTCACCATGGGTTCCGTCAGAGCGGAGCTCACGCCTCCCTATTTAGCTGATCCAAAAAATAAGGGAAGGGTATTTTCAAACTGTTATCGCTTGTAATCCCTTGGGGCTAGCGAAAAATAAGCGCATGGATATTATCCTTACGTCTAGCCCTACATAAGCCTCGGAGCTCACTTCAGGAGAGTGGCAAATATTGAGCTACGATGGAAACAATGTTTAAATCGAAAATAATATAGGGAAGATAGCATTCTTAGACACTTTAGTTCATAGACACGACAACCATAGGCTCTCCACCTCAGTCTATAGGAAGCCTACCCACACAGACCAGTACATAGCGTTTGACTCTCACCATCCCATATCGGTGAAGAGAGGTCTAGTGAAATGTCTATTTGACAGAGCTTCACGCATAGTGACAAGTCCTCAACAGCCATGCAAAGAACGAACCCGTGTTCACAGTGCCCTGAGTCTGAACGGTTACCCACGCCGCTTTGTACACAATACCAAGAAGAGATCGTCGGAACCCAGGGATCAGAAGGTATACAAGACATTTACAGTCTTGCCGTACATTGATGGTGTCTCCCAACAACTCAAGCGCCGCCTAGAGAGCCATGGCATTCGAACGGTTTTCCGATCAGATACCACCCTACGTCAACAACTTACACGCCCCAAGGATCCAATTCCTCCACATAGACGAGACGGCATTGTGTACAACATCCCTTGCAAAGGATGTGATAGATCCTATATCGGTGAAACTGCCCGTCCGATAAAAGAAAGAATCACTGAGCACAAGAGGGACGTCAGGCTCCGCCGAACTGACAACTCAGCCGTAGCCGAACATGCTTGGGATAACCAGCATCAACCAGACTGGGACGGGGTTCAGTGCCTTTCCCAGGAACGGCATTGGTACACACGGAGGGTAAAAGAAGCTATCAATATCCGTCTCAATCCCAATAATTTCAACAGAGACAACGGGATCGATATCCCGAATTTTGATGCGCACGATCGCCGCCATGACACTCCCGTCCAGCCGGCCAGCACCGGTCGATTCCATTCAGCAGAGGGCCGAGCCAGCGCCCGTTGATTGGTTGAGCTCGCTATTGCTTCCGCCCAGCAGGCGAGCGAACCAGCGGCCTGCTGATTGGTCGAGCACCGTGTCGTCGACCATTAGGCCATTTGCATAATTAGCCGAACCAGCGGCCTACTGATTGGTTGAGCACCGTGTCGTCGACCATTAGGCCATTTGCATAATCAGCCGAACCAGCGGCCTACTGATTTGTCGAGCACCGTGCGCCGCCAATAGGCCTTGTGCATTATTGTTTCCGATTATCGATCGAATTATAGACCGTCGCGCCGGTCCTCCCAGAGTATAAAGCACCCTTGCTTACATTAGTTTTTTTATCACCTGACGAAGTGTTGCAGCGGCGCACGAAACGCCGAGATCTTTTAGATTCCTTATTGACCACATTGCGAGACAAACGAATATCACTAGCGATATTATTTTCGATACTACATCCGCAATGAGTAATATATTTAGCAATGTTTAAATCGCTGTTTTGATCAAGATATTTTTAGAATTCGGAAATGAGACCCTTTGGGAAATATGGAGAAAAACCTGCTCTTTCATATGACACCTCATTTATTGAGTATCACCTTCAGGATCACGAGCGATAATGGTTTGAATCTCAATTTGATAATAAAAACATTGACCAATTTTGCATGGCGCGCAATGCACGTAGACTGCATAGGGGTGTGTGCAATCTCTATGGGAAGGATTTTAGCACACAAAACCGAGTGCGCGATCAGACACTCTAGTTAAAGGCATCGTTTAACAATGTTAAATCTGAGATGCATGGCCCTACGTGTTATCAGTGTCTGTGATATGGTGTAATAATGCAGCCCTGAAAAATTGCGCTCCAAAATGATCATGAAGTGCCTCAAAAAGTTACAATCTTGAGTGACCGGTTTTAGTTTTACCATACTCGTTTTCCCAATAGACTGTAGTATTATGAAAACCGTTAGGAAAACGCAAAATTTGATTTTGATTTCCAATCATAAATATCTTGATAATCAGACAGGCGATCGGCTTGTAAAAGTCTTGGGGTTCCTTACTGACCTAAAGGTTCATAATTATCATTGCAGCATGAGCTAAATCCAGGATTTTGTTTCAGAATCTGAGACAAAGTTACCCAATCCCTTTAAGGCTTTACGTTGGAGGTAAAAATCAAACATGAATCTAATTAGAGTAATACTAGCCTTACTAGGCCTAAAAAAGTAATAGAGAATGGGATTACTACTTTAGTTTTACTAGTTGAGTAGTTCACAGATCCTTCTCCCCTAGACCGAAAATTTCTGTCTCTTTCGTTCATTAGCCTCTTATTTGTGTAGAGTCGGCTCCTCTCTTTAGAGACAGAAGCCAGCCATAGGGTCTCCTGTCAGAAGTTAGTGAGTGACGTCTCACCAAAAGTGCCACCAAACTTTGGACTAAAATGTAATTTTAGCGAATTCGTATATATCCGATGCATTTATACATGTAGTTGAAAATTAGGTCTAGGCTAATATACATCAGTTCCACTTTAATACCAGATTGACCCTTTGATGCATTTAAGGGTCTTTTTTCCGTTTTCTTCGTCAAAATTGAAATCCATGTTGAAATTCTTGCAGCCGTATTTTAAACTATTACTGTCAATGGATGAGGTCATCTTCCTTCATGTGCAGTAACAGTTTAAAATACGCCTGCAAGAATTTCAACACGGAGTTCAATTTCGACGAAGAAAATCCAGACAAAAAAACCTTAAAGTTAAACGCATCATACAGTCTAATGTCTATCTGGTAAGTGGAACTGATGTATATTAGCCTAGGCCTAAATTTCAACTATAAATGCATCGGATATGAATCGCTGAAATGACATTTTAGTCCAAAGTTGTGGCACTTTGGTGGGACTTTCGTGACTTCGTCCCACCAACTTCTGTCAGGAGACCCTATGGCCGGCTTCTGTCTCTGAAAGAGAGGTGTGTGTGTGTGTGTGTGTGTGTAATGGGTTTTTACAGACGTGTATCAATGAGATATAATTATTTACGTCTGGGGACCGACTTTTAACGTCACCATCCGAAAGACGTGACTCAGTTTCGAACCTGCGTCCTCGGCTGAATCAGTTTGTAACTTCCATTGTTAGCTGGATTACAGGCGCACACCACAACGCCCCGAGTAGCCGACCCTACCCAAATAAAAGGCTAACGAACGAAAGAGAAAGAAATTTTCTGTCTACTTCTTCCAACTCCACGGAGCTCCGCAGCCAAAGGCCTCAGAGCCTGCATAGGACAACGATTCAAACAGCGGGTTGGGGCACATTTTTTCCAAATGTAAAGAAGTAGTAATTACAATTTTGACTTAAAATGTACAATGTTTTTCGACTCCTCTGGGCATCGGACAACCACTTGAAATTATAATTTGAAGACGTCTTTGATAGGAAAAAGGGCGATTCCTCGTCCTAACCCAATTCATCCCATGCTGTATATCGTTGATTAAAATGGCGTAGAGAAAGTATGCATGCTCGGTAGCGGCGCAGCAAATATGAATATTCACGTAGCGAGTGCCGTTCGCTCGAAATTGCCGAATATGCACGAGATTGAGGTTAACTTTCACCACTCTTTTTCTTTGAGTCATATGCCTCGTTGACACTTGCCCGCATTTTGGTCGCGCACTGCCACGCTCTATGGCGTGCCAATGCGTGCCAATTAGTGGAACGCAGTCCGTATAGGGTCACGTCTAATTTACCAATAGTTCACGCAATGCGTAACCACCAGGACAAGCATTGTCGCGTCATGTTTACGCCCAACTTAATCACTGTTCACGCATTGTCACGTCATATTTACGCCAAACTTACAGAGAAGGTTGAGTTCTGGGAAGAGGTGAAAAATAATTTGTGAGCGTTATCATTGTATTATGCAAGTGTGGAAGGACATCAGATAAAAGATGTTCCCTGAAAAGCATGGCTCTTCAAATGCCTTAATATTCTAAATATGGCATGTAACATCATAAAAATCGGACGGATTTCTATGCCACATGTTCGTGTAGTCCCATATACATCTTTCTGTGTACAGTGCTTGTAACTTTACCAAGACTGGGCCAAATTTCTTATCATTTTGATGATTCCAGAACCTTGCAGTATACACCAATACTTATATGCTAGATGATCAACCTTTTCTGATCGATTCCACAACGTTTCTTTCAAAATGCAATCGCATGACCAGAACTCAACTTTATTTTTAAGAACAATGCACGCATTGGCATTCATTGTGACGTAGTAGTCACTTTTTCCCTTCTTTTGATCAGGAGACTTGTTTAAACTCATTCACGTACTAGTTGGACAACATTTAAAATGTTGAATACCCAAGAAGTTGTTTCAGGGCAAAGAGAGTGTTTGAATGTGGTGGCTGCAGGGCTTATTGGTCTTGAGCAGCATAATAATCTTGAAAAAGAGCAGACAAAAGAGAGGGGTAGGAAAAGAAAAGCAAGGACGGTGTGGGTGAGAGAATGGTTGTCAAGACGCCATGTGTATGGACATTTTGACCAGTTATTGATCGAAAACCAGAAATAACCGTTTCTAGGAAAAATTGAACGCCATATTGTTTCCGAAAGCTCTGACTCACATTATGTCAATACTCTCTTTGTAAAGAGACTCTATTTCCACCCTTATGAGATAAATTATTAATAATCACGGGTAATTTATTTCAAGTTACTAAAAATTTACTTAAGCAAGAGAGTTTGAAAAGGGTACATCTCACAATTTAATATATTCCCAGATTTTAGTTTCAATTAATTGTAATTATGGGAAGGGGCTGAATAATTGACAACTTTACAAAAGCGACTTCGAGAAAAAAATTATTCTCAAAAAAACAAAACAGAAACACATTAATTGGGTAAAAAATCTGTTAAATCCCCAAACAAACATTTAAAAAAACGTCGAATCATTTTACAAAGGTATCCTGCTTATCATCGCTGTAAAGGTAGTTACAACCACATGTACTGTTAAAAGTACATGTATTTAGCAAATACAGGTGTCGAAGTCAGAAACTGTCCACAAGCTTAAAAAATATAAGTATTGTCCTTTACATTATACGTTATAATTATGTGTTATCAATTAATGATTTTTAACGATAATAAGACATTTAAAGCCCCTCCAAAGCGTTGGGAGCCTCAAATTCCAAAAATTTGATCGCAAAATTTCACTTCAATTCTATAATGATGTGAACGAGGATGTCATAAAACATACACTTCTGCAAAGATTTACCCCTAAAATGTATTTGAAGACGAATATTGATGACAGGATACAGTTAGGGTTTTCTGTTGTACGCAGAAAACCCAAATTTTGTATTCTTTCCTCAATCTTCCTCTTCAAACACATTTGTTTTGAAAAAATTTCCAAAAGTGTGTTTTAATTGAATGACATCATTTTTCATATCATTATACAATTTAGTGAAATTTTGTCATCAAGATCACGTGTTCCACATTCGTAGACTATGCGCATGGCATGCGAAAACTGCGCGGAAAGTACAGGTGTATGCGCAAATTGTGAGCAAATTAGTCGTTAACTAGTCGTGAACATGCGTGGAACTAGGCCGACGGACGCATCGACGCATCGGCGCACTGGCACGACTAGGTAGCGCATAGGTTGCGCATAGTTCACGAAGTGTTCACCCAAAAATTGTCGTGCCAAAATTTTGAAAATTTTGAAAATTCTGTCACGCATTTCATGCACGGCCCGCATCCTCCCGAGACGTTACCACAATTACTTCACGCATTGGCACGCAAGAGTATGTGTCTATGCGCAAACTATGCGCAAACCAAAATGCGGGCAAGTGTCAACGGGCAATACTTATTCAGCAATTTCGAGCGGCGGCTCTAGTCTATAGCATTGAATTGAATTGAATTGATAATGGTTTTATTGAGTAAAAGAATAACAATGCATGGCAGCCTAAACGGCAGAATTGGGCAATGTTTTACAAATGTAAAATACAATATAAAATATAAAAACATTCATAGCAAATGACATCATAATCAATGAACTGAACGTGAATGAGTAAATTGTATAATATTTAACTATAAAATTCTTATTTCTTGTTTGATGTCCCTAACTCATTATAAAAGGAGATAAAGAAAAGTGGAGTAGAACATGATAATGGAGTAGAACATGATAATGGTATAGAGTAAAGAAAGAAAAGAAAAGAAGATGGTAAGATTGAAAAGAAGATGAAGAGGAAAAAGAAGAGGAAAAGTAGAAGAGAAGGAGGAAAAAGAAGAAGATTCAAGTAGGGATAGTAGGAGGATAGACGGAGGGTAGTGCGAATAGTAACAATATCATAAGATATCAATATCCAACCATTACACATTATACAAACTACAAATGATAGAGGTGAAGTAATGTAGAAAACAAATACTTGTATATGGCAAATTGTATGAATGAACAATATACTCTAGGCAATAGCTACTCAAAGTAAAAGGTTATACTGGTTTATCCAGACTATAAAAAGGGGGAATTATTAGAAGAAGTGACATAGAACAAGAAGAAAGAGGGAAAAGTGGCTTGTTGGAACACGAATGAGAAGGAAGGAGAAGGGCGAGATGAAGAAGGAGGTGGAAAAGTAGAAGTGGTAGAGGAAGAGGAGACAACTGACATTGGCCATGGAAGATAATTTCAGTCATTTAAACAATTAAAAATAAATGGTTAAAGATTTTTAACTTCGATACAGAAGATGTAGTGTTTCTACATGTATTAATACAAAGATTAGACCCCAGTATAAATATTAAAAAAGTATATATATAAACAAAAATATATATGTATAAAATAATCTACATAAAAACTTGATTTCATTACATTGTGTGTATCCTTTTAAATTGAAACCATAGTTTGCATTCAAGTATTGCACTTATGGGTTTACATCATAACTATGATATTGGTAATATTAAAAACATCCGTTTCGTGTTAACTAGAATTGTGGATACGTATAAGTAATGGTCTGGGGCTATTTTTCACTTTGTTTGATCGGCAACGTAGTTCAGGTAATTTCATAGTATATCTAAGGACTCTTTTTTTGAGTAATCTGTGGTAAGACGTTATTTAACTGGTTACTGGAAATACATTTTCCAATAAAAGATGTGCACAGCGAAAGTCTCTGTTGCTCAAGTGATTGCATATCAAAGCAGGTAAGAGCATTCTGGTATTAAAGTTGTATACCGAGCACCAACGATAATGCGGAGGGCTCGCTTTTGGATTTTTTCTAAGCTTTCGCATTATTTGTTGGTGATGCTGCTATTCCATATCAGTGTTCCATATTCGAGAATGGGCCGAACATATCCATCATATATGGTTAACAAATCGTAGCATGTGAAATTTTCCGTTTGCTCTTTTGATGATATCGGTAAAATTTGATTCCCATTTCAGGTCACTTTGGATCAGAATGCCGAGAAGCTTTATAATATTGACAGATTGTAATTCTTGGCCATCGATGCAATTTGCGGGTGGGACGGTAGGATTTTCGTGTAAAATAGACTTCCATTGCGAAACATTTGGTGGCGTTCAGTTTCATGTGGTTGGCCTCTGACCATGTGGCGAGGTCTGTGACGGCACTCTGTATGCTGGATGGTTCATCTCGAGTACGACATTCAACGAGCGTCATGTCGTTGACGTATTTGTAGGCGTTGATGCCGGTCAGTGGCGCTGCGTCATTAATCATGGCTAGAAAGACAATGGGCCCTAAGCGAGTTCCCTGGTACTCCAGCCTGCAACATCGACCAATCAGATAGAAGTATAGAACCGATCTGTAACGGGTACATTGTTGACGGGATTGCAAGAAACTCATGATCCATGGCACAATGCTGGGGCGAACTCCTAAGCTGATGAGTTTTGTTATGGCGATAGTATGGTCGATTCGGTCGAAGGCTTTAGAAAAGTGAAGTCTGTCAACTATTGTTAATGAGGATTTTGGTTTGTCTGGATTAACAAACACTTTGTGTAGAATGTTAATAATTCAGTGTGACGTTGACATGTTTTTTTGGTTTCCAAACTGCATCTGATCCAAATTGGGTTCTATGTCGTTAATTACCCATTTTGCGACCAAACCTTCTGTAATTTTGGCAAAATGATCTGTGAGTGATACAGGGCGGAGCTTCTCAACGGATGGTGGGTTCGACTTGGGGATGGGCACTACAATTGCTCAAATGAGTTGATCACTTAAGTGAGGGAGTAGCAAGTGATCCGGCCACACGCTGTATTTCGCTTAATTTTGACCAGTGCCTTCTGTACCTCCCAAGGGTGGACTGTTGGACTTGGTTTGGGCGATGGCAAAAAGGCAGGTAGGCTAGAAGCGTTTAGTGGGTCTAAGTCTCATGAAATTGAAATGAAGTGCTCATTAATTGCCTTAGCAATCTCCTCGTTGTCCTCTGAATCTAACCAAGGTACGGCAATGCATGGGCGGCTGGTCCCGCTTTCTACCTGTCATTACGCGAATCTTGCGGTACCAGGCGGCAGGGTTGGTCTTTTCAGTCGCTGACTCGCTGTACACGCGTTGGGTAATATTCGATAATGCTTTGTTAATCATTCGTTTGATTTTATTAGGTAGACGTTTCCAATCAGCATTATTATTATGTTGGTCATATACACGCTGCCGTTTGTGAATTAGATATTTTATTTTACCAGTTATCAATGGTTTATCTGTTTGGTGTAATTTCATTTTACGAGTTGGGAAGTGGACGTTGATGGCAGCATAGAGGGTTTTAAAAAGGCTTGACACTGCGCCTTGACGTCATGTGGCTCAATAACTTTTCTCCAATCATGTGAGCTCACCCATCTACCGAAAGAACAGATTGCACTGGCAGACACCAGACGGTTTGTGCGGGTTTTGTCAAATTTGGCATTGCTCTGTAATGTTTCAGCTGCCAGAGTAATGTCGCATGGTCAGATTGTCAATTCGGTGACAAATTGTTAACGTTGTCATAAAACTGACTAATGTTAGAAATGATTTTGTCTAGTGTGCATGTGCCCCTTGTTGGCTGGTGCACAATTTGTTTGTACCGCTGGTCATACAGAAGAGGGGTAACGTTGAGTTGATGAAAATCACCCATAACGATAAATCCTGCATTTGGGTGACTTGTAGTGAGAAGGTCCAGGGTTGATGGTCCATCAACTGTTCTGCGACTGCGTTATCTGGCTGCGGATAATATATCACGGCGCAGAATAAGCATGAGTTAGATCGCGCTGGTCGAGTTGGTCGAACTTGTATCCATGTAACCGAGGTCATCGGGACGGAAACATTGCTGGGTTGGGCGGGTAAATATCATGTTTCGCATACAGGGCTACGCCACCACCAATGCGATTGACTCTCGATTTAGTTACCAGCGCATATCCTGGTATGGAAACCAGTTGAGCCGATAGGTCATGCTTATACCACATCTTGGTAATTCCACTAATATCAGCATCATTTTCTAGGATAACTGATTAACTGTACATAGTTCGTCAAACTTATTGTTCGCTGAGCGGGGATTGCATAGAAACACGGTGGGGAGATGTGAAATATTGTGTTTCCTGGTTGGAACAGTTCGGATTTTGATAAGGTTTTTGGCGTTTGACTCCCGGGGTCAGTAAAGGGGGGGTTTCTCTCAACCTGGTTGATGATCGTGGGGATGGTATTGCGGTAATGTTATTGTTTGCGCTTACCAGCACGACATCCACGATGGGTAGGCCTATGGGGTTCGCGTCTTTGAATGCCGAGTAGCTTTATATTGTCCAATACAGGAAGTGAAAGGGTCACATTTACATTCGATGATAATCCAATGGTAGTAGTTGTTCCGAACTACAGTAATGCTGAATGAGGGTATGGTACACATGGCGACTGTCGGAACCATATGTACATGTACGTACTGTTTCAGGCCCGGGTTTAATTTGACATCTCCACAGCATATGAGTGAGAGAGAAAAAGTGGCACATGAGTTTGGGTAATATCGTATCAGCGCTTTTAAGAAGCCTCTGCGGAGGAAGTACTTGCCGAGTTTGAGTTCAATATTGTGAAGGAGGCCATTTTGTCCATCAGCATTAATCCATAGAGAAACATACACAACGCATACGAGTAGACTTGCACATACCCTGAACATAGCCATTGTCGGAGCTCGATGGTCATTACATGTATATGTCCAAACTCTTTGACCCCAGTCTCCCTCATTTGTCCAGAAGAATGGTTCTATTCAGATTAGTCATTCAGCATGAAAAGTACGGGGTTAAAATGGCATAATGTACAGTTGTCGCACAATGACTAAAAAACACAATTTGCCAGTAAATGTGTTTCTCCAGAAAAATATTCCTTAAAAGTTGTCTAGTAAGAGCACAAACATATCCCAGTCAGTTTGACAGACATTTCGAATCACCTGGGTCAAACAAATTCCAGTAAAAACCATGGAAATCGGGAGCAGTGACACTGATGGCTGCCGTTCAAGCGCACGTTCAGCATGAATATTCATATTTGCTGTGCTGCGCCCACTACATGCGAACTTTCTCTTCGCTATGTTGAATTGACGATATACAACTTGGATAAATTGGTTTAGGACAAGGAATCACCTATATTTGCCTCTCATTTTTGTCTCGCCTGCGTAGCAAAAGCGAGACATAGGCGCCGCTTTTCGGTGGCGGCGGCGGCATCAACATCAAAAACTTAACCAAGGTTAAGTTTTGAATTCTTAATATAATTTTGAAAGTATAAGGTCTTATCCAATGAAACTTTGACTAAAGGGTTATCAAGTATCCCCAATCATGTGAGCACAATTGCTAATGGGCCACACTGCCTATAAATAATGTCCCTACCTCAATTTTTCATCATATCGAATCGCGTAATGCAGGCGAGACCGCCGAGCGTTTCCCTTGTTTAAATATTAAACTTTAGGAGGAAAAAATTCACAGTATCTTGGTTTAGCTTTTTCACGCTACTGACCTGCTGAAAACAAGAAACTCTAACAAAATGCGTTTTGGGGGCTTACCATAACTGGAATTGGGCTTTAAGAATTCGATACCATCAAGAAATGGGATCAAATATTTAAGGTGACACACCAGGGGTAGTCATAACAGCATCTATTGCATTGCTAATCAAATAGTGTGTCGTTGATAATCATGAATAAGAAAAAGAATTGAAGCTGGAATGGAAAATGAGCACAGAACTTTACTTTAAGTATGGCTCTTTTTTATAAACCTATCTTAAAGGCCAAGTGCACCCTAACATCAAGCTGATTTGAATAGATAGAGAAAATCAAACAAGCATAACACTGAAAATTTCATCAAAATAAGATATATTATAAAATAAGAAAGTTACATCATTTTTAAGTTTTACAGTTTTATGCATAACGTGGTCGGTTTGCAAATGAGGGAGCCGATGATGTACTGTATGTATTTTATCATATGAAATTTCAAATATTTCAATTTTTATAAAGAAGTTCTCAATTGAATCACAATAAGTTACAATCATGATGAGTTTACATGTTCCATGAGGAGAAAAACTATGTTTTACATTATTGGAGCAAAAATTTGAATATTTGAAATTTTGTATCATTATATAATAGAATAGTGGGTGTGTGACATCATAGGCTCACGCTTGTGCATACCGACCATGTAATGCATATATATCACTGTTTTGTGAAAACTGAAACTACATGTATGTACATGTAAAACTTTAAAATGCCATAACTTTCTTATTTTACATCATATTTTGATGAAATTGTTAGTGTTATGCTTGTTTGGTTTTACTCATAATTCAAATCAACTTGATGTTGAGGTGGACTTGGCCTTAGCTTAGTCAATTCATGACAACCACACTTTCCCTGTTCATACATTAGTGGAGTTAGTTTAGGCTGCACTGTACATAGTGAAAGCATAGTGTATTTTCAGTGATGTCCATGTACCGGTATCCATACAGTGGCTGGGGAGTGACCTTGTGGAGGGCACTGGTATTTGGCCAGAGGCTTAACCTCATGACCCCATGTCCATGCTAAACTCCTTACATCTTCCTCTCTGGGTGTTAAATGCTAGTGCATGCCTTGTAAATACATAAATGTAGGGGCAGATTAATTCTGGTGGGGTGGGGGTTCCTGTGAAGAAGGTTATTTTCATTGAAAGTAGTGATATCAGAGTAACCAAGGAGCTCCTTGGAGCAACTAAAAACTGTAAAAAGTGACTTATTTTACTCAAACTGATATGCCTGACCTACATGTACAGTGTACATGTGTAGACCTACATACATGTATGTAGACAGGCTGTAAATACTTAAAGGGATATCCAACCCAAATAGACAACTACTCTAAATAAAGCAGAAAAATCAGAGAAGCAAACTGATGAAAGTTTCAATTAAATCTGACTAAATATAAGAAAGTTATGAAATTTTAAAAGTTGTAATTACTATAATGTACAGTTGTCGCACAATGACTAAAAAAACACAATTTGCCAGTAAATGTGTTTCTCCAGAAAAATATTCCTTAAAAGTTGTCTAGTAAGAGCACAAACATATCCCAGTCAGTTTGACAGACATTTCGAATCACCTGGGTCAAACAAATTCGGTAAAAACCACGGAAATCGGGAGCAGTGACACTGATGGCTGCCGTTCAAGCGCACGTTCAGCATGAATATTCATATTTGCTGTGCTGCGCCGCTACAGCATGCGAACTTTCTCTTTGCCATGTTGAATCGACGATATACAACATGGATAAATTGGTTTAGGACAAGGAATCACCTATATTTGCCTCTCATTTTTTAAATATTAAACTTTAGGAGGAAAAAATTCACAGTATCTTGGTTTAGCTTTTTCAGCTTTTTCACGCTACTGACCTGCTGAAAACAAGAAACTCTAACAAAATGCGTTTTGGGGGGCTAGATGACAAACCAGGGGGTAGTCATAACAGCATCTATTGCATTGCTAATCAAATAGTGTGTTGTGAAGAATTCATGTACATATAATAATCATGAATAAGAAAAAGAATTGAAGCTGGAATGGAAAATGAGCACAGAACTTTATTTTAAGTATGGCTCTTTTTTTATAAACCTATCTTAAATGCAAAGTGCACCCTAACATCAAGCTGATTTGAATAGATAGAGAAAAATCAAACAAGCATAACACTGAAAATTTCATCAAAATAAGATATAAAATAAGAAAGTTACATCATTTTTAAGTTTTACAGTTTTATGCATAACGTGGTCGGTTTGCAAATGAGAAAGCCGATGATGTCACATACCCACTATTCTATATACATGTACTGTATTATATTTTATCATATGAAATTTCAAATATTTCAATTTTTATAAAGAAGTTCTCAATTGAATCACAATAAGTTACAATCATGATGAGTTTACATGTTCCATGAGGAGAAAAACTATGTTTTACATTATTGGAGCAAAAAATTTGAATATTTGAAATTTTGTATCATTATATAATAGAATAGTGGGTGTGTGACATCATAGGCTCACGCTTGTGCATACCGACCATGTTATGCATATATATATCACTGTTTTGTGAAACTACATGTATGTACATGTAAAACTTTAAAATGCCATAACTTTCTTATTTTACATCATATTTTGATGAAATTGTTAGTGTTATGCTTGTTTGGTTTTACTCATAATTCAAATCAACTTGATGTTGAGGTGGACTTGGCCTTAGCTTAGTCAATTCATGACAACCAAACTTTCCCTTTTCATACA